>CM077169.1:38125475-38850475 GCA_039654105.1 Coreius guichenoti
GTGGTCATCTTACCCTATGTCCAAAAAAAAAAAAAATATTATATTGAAAAACAGTTCCTTCAATGCTATTTAATATATTACCTTGCTGGTGGAGTCAGTGCTCTCACTGCTATCACTTTGCTCCTCTTGTCTTTTTTCTGTCTGGTCAATCTGCGGCCTAAATGTTGTCTCTGCAGCACACAGTCCCGTATCTAAAACACACATATATATTTTTAAAAATGCTATATTTCTTCCAAAGATTCTAAATGCTTTAGTGAGGGCCAACTGTTTCTGTACACACATACCAACATCCTTTTCATCTTTAATCTCTTTTTTAATGGACACTTTTTGTCTGCGGTTTGTCCCTGTATCTCTATCTAGAGATACACAATCAGACGAAGTTTCCCTTGATTTGGCTCCACAGATGCCCTGTCCAGTGGGTCGTGACTGTCTCAGAGCCCCTTTGTGGTCTGTGATTCGCAGCCAGGCTGCATCATCGTCCATGTGTGTATCCAAAGCACCAATTGTCTTCCTGAGAGCTTCCACTCTGTGTCTGCGAGTTGCCAAACCGTTTTGAGCCCAGCTCACATCAGCTGCACTCACAGGACTGCCAGCTTCACTCAGCATGCCTGAGCTCTGAGTCTGGTCCACCTGCTTAGCTCTGCTGGTTCAAAGATGGCAGATGTGTAATCAAAGCATGATCAGAATGATTACAGCTGAGAAAAAGTGATGCTGACATGCAAAAATCACATAAAAACAGTTGCACAACAGTGTTGTTATTGTTAACTAAAGCTATCAAAAATGGCTTTCAATAAAATAAAATTTAAAAAAGTATATAAAATAAATTTAATAATATAAAGTAAAGTAAAATAAAATAATCATAAAGTGTTGTCTTGGTGTAAGTAATAAGTGTAAGTTGAAGTACTAAAATCACTAAAACAGAAATGAAAATAAATTAAAGGCAACAAAAACTAAAACACATAACAAAATTCTTTTAAAAAATAAACTAAAATGAAAACATTAAAATACAATTTTAATAATTCAAAAAATTAATAAATATATAAATAATACTAAAATAACACTGTTGCATAAATCAAAAATATTGATGAGCACAACAGTTTTCAACACTGATAAGAAATGTTTTGAAATGCTTTGCATCACATGAGTAAATTACATTTTAAAATAAATTAAAATAAAAAAAAAAATTCTAATTGTAATAATATTTCACAATATTACTGTTTTTACTGTATTTTTGATCAAATAAATGCAGCAAAAACATTTTTAAAAATCTTAATTATTCCAAACGGTTGTCTGTCTGTCTGTCCATCAATCTATGTTTTGATAAACTTTACTTTTCTATCTAAAATTGCAATTTTGCATCCTGTTTGCTAACCTTGGTTAAAATTCAGTTCAATTTAAGGAACTGAATTGGAATTAAAAAGGCATTATCAATTCAATTCTGAATGGGACACAACCCAGAATGGGAGCAAATCCCCACAGCATATTCCAACATCTATTGAAAAGTTTTCTAGAAAGTTGTGATGCTAAATGAAAGTTAAATAAAATGTTCAACAAGCTTATTAGGGTGTGGTGTCCACATGCATTTGACCATGAATAGTGTCTATTTCTGTGATTTAAACAATTGCTGACTCAACACTGCCCTCTTGAGGCTGAGAAAGAGAGCAACGGGCTCTGCAGTAGACTCACACTGTCACACTTAGGTTCTGTCTAGGAAAGGCAGGCAATTGTCCTTCAGTTGTGTCAGCTATATGAGCACATCTCTTCTTCTCCTCGGAACCGCCTCTGTTCTGTGTAAGTGCACATTTATATCCCATTACTGTAACAGCACAAAAGTGGTAACCCTTGAGTTCTTCATTTGTCTAGGTAAGAACATTTGCTTATTGCTTTTCCAGACAACATTCATTTACATACCTTGTACTCCTGTTGCTGTTCTTTCTTGGCCCTGTGGAGCACTTGCCTTTGTTTCCTAACTACTTCATGCATATTCCTTTGCTTCCTCTCATCCTCTTGCTGTGCTTCTTTCCTCATTTTCAGCCCCTTTTTCCATCTCTCAATGGCCTGGTGATGCATGTATTCACGCACTTCTTGGATATTATGTCTTGGTTGCCTGTTTGATTTCGTTCGGCCTTCATTTTCTTTACCTGCTACTAGTGGTCTTGTAATGTCACAGTTTTTAACAAAGACATTTGAGGTGGGATTTTGTGATGCCCTAGAGTAGTAATGATTTATGTGTGCCAACGGACATGAAGAAGCTGCACGGCTGATGCTTAAGACTTGAGCTCTCAAGGGGTTGGCATGCTTCTCAGATGAATCCTCTTCCTTTTTAAATTGGTTTGAACACTGGTCTCCATTTGGTTGAGCATTTAAAACAGGCTGTTGAGGAGCCCTCTTGTTTGACCACTCACTCTGATCTGTAAAGAAAGTGCATGCATGAGAACTAGACACATTTAAAATAATGCAAAGGTGCATATAATTGCAGATGAATATGATATAAACATGCATAAGATGCTGAGTCTGATTATTTGAGCACACTCAATGCAAGTGAATTACAGCCTACCCTTAAAACTGACTCTTTCAGCCTGTAAAAAAGCAGTGCATGGTGAGTTCAAAATTAGCTTCACAAGCCCCTGGGCATTCCTCCAGGCAGATATGTACGTAGAATGCTCTGCTGCATGGTAAGAAAGGAAAAGGGGTAAAATGGCAAACATTGGTAGAGGTATTTGCAATGTCGTAGAGGTATAACAGCTTGTCACATGGTGCAGTTCCCTTAAAGGAACAACTTTGTACCTTATCTACCCCTGAAAGGTGCATATTAGTACCTTCCCCTGTGAAAAAGAGGTATGCTTAATTGTATTGAATGTGCACTTGTAGTGTATTTTTCTTTAAAAAAAAAAAACTGTACTTGCAGATAATATAATAACTAAACAAAAGGTCAATTGTAATTACAAATATATTTAACAACATGACATGCAAATACATGTTTCAATGGAAATAACATTAAATTATATTTTAATTTACCATAAATGCTACAAACAATATAAGTAGGCCTAATTAATTACATTACATATAAAAACATTTGTCAACATTTAATATAAAAATGTATGCTAAAGTGTACTTCTTTTTCACAATGGTTAGAGTAGTAATCTGTACCTTTAGGTTACTACTACAAACCTTTTAGGGGTAAATAAGGGACAAAGATGTCCTTTTGAGGGTACTGCCCCATGTGACAAGCTGTTGTACCCCTAAAGATACAATTTTTATTATTTCTCAGAGTGTAGTTTTAAATCTTAATTGAAATGCTCTATTCTGTTACGCAAGTCATTTAGTAGGCCAAGGTGCTTTGAAACCTCTGAGACATTTTTATATTATATTCTGGGTCAGGAAGCATTGTATTAAATAGTCTCACCCCGGAGATCAGATCTTTGGTAGTCGGCATTGGGTGAAAAACAGCTTACAGAGTTTTTCCTAACTCCACCAGTACCCTGTGATGCTTTTGCTTCTAAAAGAGATTACCTCAAATTACATTGTATTTTTTTAACACAGACTTGTAAAGTTCTAAGTCATCTAATTGACATCTTTTCCTCTATATTTTTTGTCTGTGCTTTGTAAATACCGTAATGTTCAGTGACAATGCAGACCTTTGTTTGTCACCCTGCAAACTTTTCTGGTAAGATGTTGTCGATCTTTCTCCATAGATGCTGGAGTTCGAGTCTCTCTCCTCAGTTTCTGTTGCTGGATCTTCATTCGTAGACTGTGTAAGGCTTTGGATGTAGGTAAATTCTTCTTCAAAAGCTCTGTACAAGATAGCGAGTCTAATTTTGGCAAAAGAGTGTCATCTTGTGGAAACTTTTGGGAATGACTCATAGTCTGCGGAAGTTGAGGTGTCTTTGATGCGTTGGTTTTGGATTTGTTTGATAAATGCTCTTTGCAGAATCCTTTTTGCACAGATTTATTTGGATCAACTATATTTAAAGAGTCCAGGAGGAAAGTACATCCTGAATGTGGCACAGCGGATGAGTCACACTCTGACGTGATCCTAAGTGGACTGAAAATTAGATTTAAACATTTCATACGAAACCCCTTTAGGGGCAGAAAAAAAGTGAGATTCTTTAAACGTTGAACAAAGTATAAAAATCAAACATTCACCTGTAATGACTTGTATCTCGAGAGCTCGATGCGTCCATTAGATGACTGTTTTTGTGCACTGAAGTGTCTGCATGTAGTGTTTCTGAAAGATGTCTACTAGTAAGTTAATTAGACCGAGTTTAACCACGTAAATCCCTAAAATACCAGCTAACATAAGCAGAAAATCTAGACTAAAACGGTATATAATCAACTATATTTAACAACAAAAGCCACCCTACCTTTAAATTCGCAGGATCACGATAATTTGAGAGTCACATATAGGGTGTCAGTGACTTGTTGACATTAAACGCTCCTGGTAACAGACGCAACGCGATAAAGGCAGTAGTCAATAGACATTGGCGCTAAATAGAGCGCCAAAATTACACAACAACCAAGGTTTCTTCAAGATTCATATTATTTTTTAGGCTAAATGAAAATACCATTCTACATTCTATTCAAATTCTTTGTTACAATCTCCCACTACATTTAAAACACAAATCGACATCGTCGTGCACACATTCCCTTATATTCTCAGCCAGGGTTGCCAACTTTTAAGTTCAGGTTGGAGTGAGATTAATTTTGGCACAAATATCGATTTCGATCTTGATTCAGTATCAGTTCATATGTATATAGCCTACTGTACACAAGGTAAGTTTCCCTTTTTAGCACTATTTTAAACTTTTCTTGGGTTAAATTATATTTGCTCGCATTCATTAATTTTCACTTGCGTGTGCTTATATAAGTATCATTAAAATATTAGGATGTAAGTAATTAACATTTTAAAATTTCACATTTAAAGAAATCTAGTGTTTGATCATGTCTAAATATTTATTCAAATGGAAAACCTACAAATAAGTAAGCAGTTATGATCTACAATACTTTTTTGAGCAACTAGACTAGATAGGCCTACATGTATATTTATTAAAGAGCCATACAGGCACCTAGTGGGTAATGGCATTACAAATGAAAATTATTATTTTTCCAGCCACAAAATGACTCTAATTTGCCTCTTTGCATTGGAATTCTCTATTTTAACCTTAATTACTACACTAATTGTAATATAAATAATAAAAATAAATGTTTTAAGTGGTCATTAATGGACCATAATTAATGCACAAATAGTATTTAGTACCAAAAGATCTCCTCAAAATATTCAATAAATATTATTGAACTAAAATATAGAACATTTAGGCTATTTAATTGAAAAATAGTTAAGGTGTATGGTCACATTTGACCACCAATGAGTATGAGTGTGACCAATTAGTAAGCAATACCTGAGGGCTAAATACAAGAAAAACATTAACATTAATATTAACAATGTTGCATCTCCATCACTCTCCATAATAAAATGATACTGTAAATGTGGTTGACGTAATAATCAATGCACACTATGCTGTACTGTTTACCAAAAATTGCTGCAAATACTTGTATAGTGAAGCTGTTGTCTATCCGCTTAAGCCATTCAAATGTATTGACAGCGCTGGTTTGTTTAGAACTATTGAGCGCTCCATGAACCACGTGACCGCGCGCGCCGGCGAGAGATGAAAGCAGGTCGCAACTCTGTTTTTCAACGGCTCTGGCTTTAACTGTTATGCCACATTAAGTGCGCCAAAGCGGTATTTATTGTTTGAATTTCGTATTAAAACTTAAAAAAAAAAAATTATTAAAAGCTTAGACATTGTTTCATATCAAAAGCAGGTTTGGCTTGAGATTTACTTGGGCAGAGTGAGAGCGTGAGACAGAGCCTTGCCAGATGCGTGAGAGTTGGCAACCCTGTCTCAGCCTTGATGTAGTAATCTTATCCCACATATTTTGACCAACTTTTCATATATGAAATATTTAAATGTTTGGTAATGTTAAGTAAAATCTAGCAATTTAAACTATTTTATTTACCATGCTAATATGGCCATTTTGATTAATAGGCCAGAATACATAAAAAAATCTGGGCTTTTAGCACATAATATTGTATATCTTGAATTGTGTTAAAGTAACAAACTAATCAATAAATGAAAAATAGAAAATTGTATTTTGGGGGGCTTTTTGCAATAGTGGAGTAAGAGCAATAGGGGTGAGAAAGGGGTCAAATGGAATGTGATCGGTAGCCTATGCTTCTGATGAGCATTTTTCCTAACCTGGCTGATTAATTTAGCTTGAGATGATATAATGCAATTTTTAACACTAAAACAACATGATTTGTCTGGCAGAACTACAGGGATATAAAAGGCATCTGATAAGAGAGAACCCAGGTGCACGAGTGCAGGCATCCTGCTTGCAGTCATGCTGGGTGATTCAACAAATGTGTTCTTGCCCTTACAGCCATTCAATATTAGCACAGAATCTATTTTCATAGAAAGCCAAGTCATTTTGCATTTCTAATTTTGGATACACTAACTGAGCATGCTCTGAAATAGATTGTGTGAGGCACTAATTTGCTCGATGCTGTAATATATGCTGTATCACATATTGTGTGCAAACATAAAAGTTTGAATGATGCTTTTGTGTATGAATGGAGAGTGATAGCTGAATGGACAGGTATGACTTAATGGCTTTCACAAAAGTTGATGGATTTTCCTATTTGGCAGAGCACTTACCTAATGGAGGGTTGAAAAGCTTCCTTATGGCAGTGCATTTACAAAGAAGGGTGATGTTTGCTCTCACTCCAGCAGTGCGTCTAAAGACCGTAAAGACCTTGTTGGCTTAATAGCAACATGAGGTTTCACAAATATATATTTTATGAGAGCCAAACCACAGGAAGATCATTTTTATGTGCATGTCTCACTTGGCCAATACAGAACATCTGTGAAAAATGTTGTAATTAAATGTATAATATATATATATATATATATATGTGTGTGTGTGTTAATACTGTCATGAACAGCTCGGAGACGCAAAGGTTGAGAATCCAAATGCAGTAGTTTATTAAAGGGTAATCCAAAGATGTAATCCAAAGAACATGCAAAGGTCAAAACAGAGAAATCCAAAGGAACCGGGCAGAAAGTCCATGAAAAAAAACATGAACATGAGAAACCAAATACAGAGTGCTCAGAAATGCAGTGCTGACACATTATGGATCCTGCAGTAAGAATCATCTGCCTGCGTCAAGGCGACCTCTCAAGGACCACATTCAGGACTTTCTAGACATTGCAAATTTGGACTCAATGAACACTATCAATCCAAACTGATCTGTGATGGTCCTCGGGTCGCTGGCTCAGTTTCTGTACTATGCACTTTTGTTGAGTGGGTCATCCTCCACTGTTGGCAAAATAGAGGAGGACGCTTCCCCTAAACATTTTCTGGAGGGGGCAGCATGTGTCAAGCTCCAGTGGCCACGGAGCTTGGCCTACCACGATTGCCAGCATGTCCAGTTCTGATGGTCGCTAGCCCTATACTTTCAGTATCTTCCAGTCCGGTTATCTCCACGCCAGAGTCTCCAGCCGTTTCCTGTCTGTCCTGACATGACCACAGAGGTCATCTCTGAGTTTACTGTCTCGCACGAAAACAAGAGATGGGATTTATCGCACACACAAACTATTTGTACTATATATATAATATACTATATGTATATAACATACCTGTACTGTGCGTACATATATTGTCCATTGTCTATTTTGTATATTGTGTATTTTTTATTTATTTATTTTTAATCACTTATTTTATTTTTATTATCTGTCTTGTCGCTGTCATTCTGTTTGTGCACTGGAAGCCTCTGTCATCAAGACAAATTGTATGTGTAAGCATACTTGACAATAAAGCTCTTTCTGATTCTGATGTAAGATGGGAATTTTTTTTGAGAGCTCCTACTTGTACCACGTTACCGTTGTATCACCTGACCTCTGCAGATTAATTTAGGCATTGATAGTGTCGCCATCACAAATGCATAATTCTCAGTCCGAGGAAATAAACAGCTCCGAATAGAATGTCACGCGTTGTCATCTTGAGCCTACGGTAATTACGACATGGCATGAATGCAGCATTATACACTTTTAATCGTCACGTAATTTTTTGCATTGTTTTATTTTTGTAAAATGTATTTTTTTCTCATCAATTTTTCTGAGGAGGCACTATATATATATATATATATATATATCATAATCTAAATAGCTTTAGCATGTCAATACTAATGGATATGTCAATGTTAATGTATTGGTCTTTGGAGACTAGATCTGCTTCACACACGGACTTGTGGACTTGCTACTGCCAAAAGATTCACAGACATGCTGCTGTGAGCATGTAGGATATACTGCTGCATGATTAGGCATAGATAATCCAACCGATATATCCCATAGCTGATCTAGACAGGTGGAGCTGGGGGAGGTGGAAGGTTTTAGAGGAACTCTGATAAGCTTACACTGCAGGAGAAGCTTACAGCAAACACTGGACCAGACTATTTAAATGTTGAGCAAGCAAGCTTATTGGCTGCAGAATTAGCAGAGGCCAATCAGCTTGTGCTGTGTAGTAAATGATATGATTATAAGCAGACTGACATATCAATCTGTCCAATTAGGAAGCATAAGTGAGTGTGAATCCGTTTCATCTGCTTTGGTGCAAATGAAAGTGACAACAGGTGCACTGGAGAGGCAACAGCAAGACAACCCCCATGAATTTTGCAGGTGGTGACCATAGACAATTTTTCTCTCTTTATTCTTCCTGACTGACCGACGTCCTCTGGTGGGACCTGTGCTCACAGCTCAGCACTGTGCAGCTCAATTGCCATTTGCCAGAGAACACCAGAATTGCTAAGTCCACCATTGACACTGAGCAGGTGACAGACGTAAAAGAGACTGGAGATGCCGTGGGGAACGTTATGCTGCATGCAACATCATCCAGCATGACCAGTTTGGTGGTGGGTCAGTAATGGTCTGAGGAGGAATATCCTTGGAGGGTTGCACAGACCTCCACGTGCTAGACAATGGTTCCCTTACTGCTGTTAGGTACCGGGATGAAATCCTCAGAGGCATTGTCAGACCTTATGTTGGTGCAGTGGGCCCAGGGTTCATCCTGGTGCATGATAATGCCCGGCTTCATGTGGCTAGAGTGTGTAGGCAGTTTTTAGATGACAAAGCCATTGATACCACTTACTGGCCCTCACATTCCCCAGAACCTCTGGGACATTATGTATCAGAGCATCTGAAGCCGCCAAGTAGCAGCACAGACTGTCCAGGAGCTCACTGATGCCCTGATCCAGGTCTGGGAGGAGATCCCCCAGGACACCATCCGCCATCTCATCAGGAGCATGCACAGACGTTGCCGTGAGTGCATACAGGCACATGGGGGCCATACACACTACTGACTTACATTATGAGTTGCTGTAATGAACTTCATGGAAGTTGGATCAGCCTGTAGCTTTAGTTTTTTACATTGATTTTTGGATGATTTTGAATCCAGCCCTCGGTGTGTTGATGATTTTAGTTTCCATTGACTGTTGTCGCATAATTTTGTTCTTAACAAATTATAGAATGTATATAAATAAAGATTTTCAAATGGATGATGGTTTCAAATGGATCCTCCATGGATCAGACTTGTTTGTTCAGCACATCCCACAGATGCTCAATTGGATTGAGATCTGGGGAATTTGGAGGCCAAGTCAACACCTTAAACTCGTTGTTGTGCTCCTCAAACTATTCCTGAACCATTTTTGCTTTGTGGCAGGGCGCATTATCTTGCTGAAATAGGCCACAGGGAATACCGTTTCCATGAAAGGGTGTACATGGTCTGCAACAATGCTTAGGTAGGTGGTACATGTCAAAGTAACATCCACATGGATGGCAGGACCCAAGGTTTCCCAGCAGAACAATGCCCAAAGCATCACACTGCCTCCACCGGCTTGCCTTCTTCCCATAGAGCATCCTGGTGCCATGTGTTCCCCAGGTAAGCGACACACATGTACCCGGCCATCCACGTGATGTAAAAGAAAACGTGATTCATCAGACCAGGCCACCTTTCATTGCTCCGTGGTCCAGTTCTGATGCTCACGTGCCCACTGTTAGCACTTTCGGCGGTGGACAGGGGTCAGCATGGGCACCCAGACTGGTCTGCGGCTATGTAGCCCCATACGCAACAAACTGCGATGCACTCTGTATTCTGACACCTTTCTATCAGAACCAGCATTAACTTATTGAGCAATTTGAGCTACATAGCTCGTCTGTTTGATTGGACCACACGGGCCAGCTTTCACTCCCCACATGCATCAATGAGCCTTGGCCACCCATGACCCTGTCGCCGGTTCACCACTGTTTGCAACTTTGAGGACAAAATGTTCACTTGCTGCCTAATATATCCCACCCACTAACAGATGCCGTGATGAAGAGATAATCAGTGTTATTCACTTCACCTGTCAGTGGTCATAATGTTATGCCTGATCGGTGTAAGTGTTCCCTTAATTTTTTTTAACAGTGTATATGTATGTACACATGTACATATGCATATATATAAATGTGTGTATATACACTATATTGCCAAAAGTTTTGGGACGTCTGCCTTCACATGCACATGAACTTTAATGACATCCCATTCTTAATCCGTAGGGTTTAATATGGAGTTGGCCCACCCTTTGCAGCTATAACAGCTTCAACTCTTCTGGGAAGGCTTTCCACAAGGTTTAGGAGTGTGTTTATGGGAATTTTTGACCATTCTTCTAGAAGCGCATTTTGAGGTCAGGCCCTGATGTTGGACGAGAAGGCCTGCCTCGCAGTCTCCGCTCTAATTCATCCCAAAGGTGTTCAATCGGTTGAGGTCAGGACTCTGTGCAGGCCAGTCAAGTTCCTCCACACCAAATTCACTCATCCATGTCTTTATGGACCTTGTGCACTGGTGTGCAGTCATCTTGGAACAGGAAGGGGCCATCCCCAAACTATTCCCACAAAGTTGGGAGCATTAAATTGTCCAAAATGTCTTAATGCTGAAGCATTAAGAGTTCCTTTCACTGGAACTAAGGGGCCAAGCCCAAACCCTGAAAAAAAAACCCCACACCATAATCCCCCCTCCACCAAACTTTATACTTGGCACAATGCAGTCAGGCAAGTACCGTTCTCCTGGCAACTGCCAAACCCAGGCTCGTTCATCGGATTACCAGACAGAGAAGCGTGATTCGTCACTCCAGAGAACACGTCTCCTCTGCTCTAGAGTCCAGTGGCGGCATGCTTTACACCAATGCATTCAACGCTTTGCATTGCACTAGGCTTGGATGCAGCTGCTCGGCCATGGAAACCCATTCCATGAAGCTCTCTACGCACTGTTCTTGAGCTAATCTGAAGGCCACTCAAAAGTTTGGAGGTCTGTAGCTATTGACTCTGCAGAAAGTTGGTGACTTCTGCGCACTGTGCGCCTCAGCATGCACTGACCCTGCTCTGTGATTTTACGTGGCCTACCGCTTCATGGCCGAGTTGCTGTTGTTCCCAATTGCTTCCACTTTGTTATAATACCACTAAGAGTTGACCGTGGAATATTTAGTAGTGAGGAAATTTCACGAATGGACTTATTGCACAAGTGGCATCCTATCACGGTACCACGCTTGAATTCACTGAGCTCCTGAGAGCGACCCATTCTTTCAAAATGTTTGTAGAAGCAGTCTGCATGCCTAGGTGCTTGTGTGTATATATATATATATATATATATATATATATATATATATATTAGGGCTGTTAATTTAACTCATTAGATTAATTAGGTACGGTAAAAAAATAACGCATTTAACGCACTTGCCCCGCCCCAGACCTATTTAGGTCATCTAACATTTCATACAGTTGATTGATGAAGAATCTGACGCAGGGCAACAACTCACTGTGTGATGAAGCCTATAGAATGCATTTAGAATGTCCCTTGGGGCAAAAATGTTTTAGTCTCAGGGCGTTTTTACACTGGGCACTTTTGTTGTGATCCGTGTCAGAGCGCGATTGTTCACGCCGCCGGTGCTATGCGCGAATACACATATACATGCAGGCTCACTCTCGCTCGTATCCAAGGTAAATCATCAACACTATCATCCCACATGTTTTATTGAACTAAATACATCGTCATCTGATAAAACGCATGCGCAGGTGTAATGGGGTTCTTTGTTCAGGGAAGAAGGAAGCGGGAACCAGCAAACGTTTAACAAGACTTTAATAAATAATAAACAAACTGAAAGTAAAGACGGCAGCCCCTCACGGACGACTGCCGCGTACACACACAACAAAACGTAAGACACAAAAAGACATGAGACCGGTGCGGCACGCAGCTGGCGCTCATTATCACTCACGACCAGCTTCGCCCCCTTTCTCACGGTCCCTCAGCCTCGCTGCTTGCCACAGCAGGTTACTTTTCTTGCGCACCCGAGTCCGTGTTGCTTTCACATTCACGTGAATCGCGGCACAGTTCGAGCGCAAGTTGCGCAACCAAACTCAGACCACCTCCTTCAGACAGTCTTGAATTCAGGACCCCTGAGGTCCGCATGACAGCTTTCACGTTACCAATTTTTCATGTGAACCGTGCCCCATTTCGAACTAAACTGCCAGTGTGAAAACGCCCTCACATTTACATCATGATAAGCAATATCACATGAGTAACCAGTGCAATATCACACAAGTTCTGTTTTTCTGTCCAGAATACGAGTGCAAATGCGATACTGATCTTATAAAACAGTTTAATAAAATAGATAAGTTAATATTGTTTTATAATTGTTATAATTGTTTAACACGCTACATCTCGGGCACGGATACACATCAGTTATGCGTGAATTGTTTGGGTGTGCAGCACGCTTGGGGAGTTCTCGAGGGGGCTGCCTGCAGTGAATGTGATAAGCTGCCGCTCAGGGTGCTGCGCTCGCGGCTGGGCGTGTTCGATGAGGCCGGCCAGCCTCGCGAGCCCCGTGGTTCTGGTCCCACGTCTGCCGAGGCAGAGGTGTTGGTTGAAGTGTTGACCCGCGCTGTGGCCAGACTAAATATTAACTGGCCACAGGAAAAACAAGACGTTCAGCTGCCCAGTAAGCTGGACGAACGTTTTTTTAAGCGGCGGGCTCAACCACCTCGCCGGGGCTTGCCATTTTTTCCAGACCTACACAATGAGTTGTTTAGGTCGTGGAATAAGCCTTTTTCAGCACGCGTTTCCAATCCCCCAGTCTTGGATTATGCCAATGTGCTGGGGGCGCGTGAGGCTGGCTATGGGACGATGCCTCGGGTTGAGGATGCGCTTGTGAGCCATCTTTCGCCCGACTCTGCATTATCTCTTAAAGCCCCGGTGCTGCCCACTAAGCCATGTAGAGATACATCTATGCTGGTGGGCAGAGCATATATGGCGGCTGGTCGTGCTGGTAGCTCCCTGCACACGTTAGCCATTCTACAGGCTTATCAAGCCGACCTTCTTAAAGATCTAGACGAGGGCGAGGGTCCTAGCCCTGATGATGTCACGGAACTGCGTAAGGCCGCTGACTTGTCTCTCCGAAGAGACGGCCCGCGCCATCGGCCGCTCTATGGCTTCGATGGTTGCTGTGGAGAGACATCTCTGGCTTAATCTATTGGGGATGAAGGAGAAGGAGAAATTCTTCCTCCTAGACGCCCCGATAGAGCCTTCTGGTCTGTTCGGCGACGCCGTAAATACTGTCGTCGACAGATTTCAGGAGACAGTCAGCGGCATTTAAGCAGTTCCTCCCTCGTCGCTCTAGATCAAAGAAGGCTGCCTCAAGTGGGCAGCCTCAGCCGTCTACCATCTCCTCGCACCGGCAGGTGCAAAAAGAGAGTGTCGCCTCTAGAGCCCCTCCGCAAGGAGCCTGGCAACAGAGGCGGCGCTCTCACCATAAGTCTTCCGAAAAGCCGAAGGTCGATCTGAGGACCGTCCTTCAGGACAGGAAGGCTTCTGCAAAGAAGTCCTAGCTGTGGCTGCATTTCTGAGAGCGCCCTGAGGTTGTCTCTTCCTCGGAGCGCTTGGGAAATCGGTGTTGTGCTCCCGCCGTCAAAGACATTTCGGGCCACGTCGATTTCCCGTGAACGCGTCCGCACACTGAAGATCATTCTCGACTGCTCCCTGCCAGTCAGCCGCTTCAGAGGGCCGGGAACGAGGCTCGGTTGACACCCGAGGCCAGCCTCGAGAGGCTGGTTCCCTTAGTAGATTATCTCGGCGCATAGTTATGCCTTCCGAATATATCTGCGTGGGCCCTGCGGACTGTAGAAAAGGGGTACAGACTGCAGTTCAGTTCTCCACCGCCGAAGTTCAACGGGGTGGTCTGGACTGCGGTGGTCCCGGAGCAGGTTCGGGTTATGGAACAGGAAGTTCACTCCCTGTTGGTAAAGGAGGCCATAGAACGGGTTCCTCTGCCAGAGAGGGAGTCCGGGTTCTACAGCCGGTACTTCATAGTTCCCAAGAAGGATGGAGGGTTGCGTCCAATAATAGATCTGAGGCACTTGAATCGTTCTCTGAGGAGATTCAGGTTCAAGATGCTCACAATTCCAGCCATCGTGAGTCAGATCCAGTTCGAGGACTGGTTCGTCACGATAGATCTGAAGGACGCATACTTCCACATATCCATCCTTCCGTGTCACAGTTAGTTCCTGAGGTTCGCTTTCGATCTGGCCCATATTCGGTGCTTGGGGTTGAGACTCAACGCAAAGAAGAGCGCGTTGACGCCTTCCCAGAAAACCCTGTTCCTGGGAGTCGTATGGGACTCGACTACGATGCGGGCACAACTGTCTCCTGCACACATCGAGTCCATACGGGTGGAGGTCTCCAGAGCAAAATTAGGCCACAGCCTCACTGTGAAGCAGTTCCAGAGACTGCTGGGGCTCATGGCAGCAGCGTCCAACGTAATACCTTTTGGCCTGCTGCACATGAGACCCCTACAGTGGTGGCTGAAGACCAAGGGGTTTTCCCCGAAGGAAATCCGTTCCGTATGATCAGGGTAATGCGCAGATGCCTTTGTTCCCTCGTCATATGGAAGAAACCTTGGTTTCTGTCCCAGGGGCCAGTGCTGGGAGCGTCATGTTGCCGGAAAACCGTTTCAACAGATGCCTCCCTCACTGGTTGGGGCGCGGTCATGGATGGCCGCTTTGCGAGAGGTACGTGGGAGGCTCGGCATTCTTCCTGGCACATAAATTGCCTGGAGATGCTAGCGGTCTACAAATCTCTGAGGAGCTTTTTCCCGGACCTCCGCAGCCACCATGTCCTGATACGAGCAGACAATATGTCAGTGGTCTCGTATCTCGCAGTTGTTGGTGTGCTTTGGCTCACCCAAGAAAGGGCTGCCTGCATCAAAGCAGACAATCAGCAATTGGATTGTCCAGGCTATAGCCACGGCTTATCAGGTGCGCAATCTGCCTTCACCTATAGCCGTGAGGGCCCATTCCACCAGAGGCATGGCGTCCTCTGTGGCCCTCCTTTCTGGAGTCCCGCTTCATGAGATCTGCTAGGCGGCTGGGTGGGCCACCCCGCACACCTTCATAAGATTTTATAGTCTGCATCTCCCTGCGGCGCCGGGTGCCAGGGTGCTCGCGTCCTAAGTGTGCCTGGACTCCAGCTTCACACTAGGACAGGCGTGAGCCTCGGTGTGGCATAGTGGGTACTCGTTCCCCAAAGTGTCGTTAGACGCAGTGCGAGTTCCCTCGAAAGGGAACGTCTCGGGTTACGACTGTAACCCTTGTTCCCTGAGAAAGGGAACGAGACACTGCGTCTCGTCGCCACACCTCGTCACGCCTGGAGCGCCTGCTTCATTGCGAAGATGTCTGTACTATGTGCCGGCCTCCCCTTTGTAACTTCCGTGTATGCCGTCACATACTACGTCATGACGCAACACCAATCAGGATTGGATTAGTTTTCATTCATGCTTCAGACGCGCTACGCTAAGGGCTTATCAAAGTGTCGTTAGACGCAGTGTCTCGTTCCCTTTCTCAGGGAACAAGGGTTACAGTCGTAAACCCGAGACGTTCCCTTTCGAGGGAACTCGCACTGCGTCTAACAACACTTTGGGGAACGAGTACCCACTATGCCACACCGAGGAACCCGAGACGTTTCTTATTTAGAGTATAATTTCATTTAAAATAATTTCATATTTCCATATTAATACAAACAAACATTAAAGGTATAGTTCACCCCAAAATATTTCTTTCTGAAGCTACTTTTTGTAATGTCTATTTGATTTTTTACACATTAATGACTTGGGAGTAATTTCTCAGCCAAATTTGATGTGCAATTAATTTGCGATTAATTAGATTAATTATTCGCCACATCGTGTAATTAATTAGATAAAACATTTTAATCGCTTGAGAGCCCTAATATATATATATACAGCTCTGGAAAAAATTAAGAGACCACTTAACATTGAGAAATCAATGTTAAGTGGTCTCTTAATTTTTTCCAGAGCTGTATATATATATATAATCTTTCAATGAACTGCGTGCCACTGCACATGTAATGTGTTGAATCATATAGAGATTAGTTGAAAGGTGGAGAGCACTGATGATCTGGACCTGTTCTTGTAGCTGCCTGCAGGCTGGCACATGGAGCTGGACTGGAGGGAATCCCAAGAAAGACTGTTCTATTCCCCCTGGGGAATTCTAAATGGAGTGGCATTCATCCATTCATTTCAGGCGAAGGGCCCCAGGCAACATTATGTTGCTTTGGTTTATCCCAGAATCATTGGTTATTGCCTCCTCCTTATGGTAGCTTCCAAGCAACCCCTCCTCCTTGTGCTCTGCTGACAGTGGCTTAGCATCGCTTGAAACAAAGATATGAAAATGACAGATACATCAGTAATCTTGGCCACTGTATCCGGGTATAATTGTGCTCTAGTTTTCCTGACTGTGGAAAGAGAGTGGCAACTGATCCCCCAGGAGGCAATGAATGGAACTCAACAATGCAGGAATGCAAGCCAGTGTGTGTGTGTGTGTGTGTGCACCAGACAGTGTGTGTTTTTGTTGGTGTGCATATGTCTGTGTTTGAGTGAACAACGGGAGCGAGATTTGGAAGCCGATTTCCAGTTCCTATAGCAACCATGATGTAAGCGGAGAGGGGCAACTGCGCCCCATTTCTCTCTATCTCTCCCCCCTCACTCTCCCTTTCTCTCCCTCTCCCCCTCGAAAAACAGACAGCCCTGCACATAGGAAACCTGGGTGTAGAAGATAGGGAAGTCATCCTCATTCTTACTGGAATATAAGGCATTTTTACTTATATTTATTTTCTTTTTATGTTAGAGAAGATTTGCAAGCTGTTCAGTAACATGTACGTTTCAATCTTGGGAGAGAAAGGTCTGCTTGACATGTCTGCCAAGAAAATTATTTAGTGCCAGAGGCTGTGGCAATTGGTGTATGGCTGTTCTCAGATGAAGTCCCTGTAGAGAGCGCCTTTGTGAACTTTATTGGTTTTGGATTTTTTGAAAAGGATAAAACTGTAAGTCATTTTAAAACTTTGTCATATGTGAAATATCTCATGTTTAAATACTGCATTTATAATAAAATATATAAATTGTTCTATGTGATGTTACATGTTATATTTAAATCAGTTTTTTATTTTATTTTTTACTTTTTATATTTTATTATAATTTTTTTGTTAGATTAGACTATTTGATATTATTATTTTGTGCAATTTCTAATCCTGGAACAAACTGATATAAAAAATTTTTTTAATTTAAATTGTTCACTCATTCCAACTTTGCTGGTCTGCAGCTTATGTATCATGCTAACTCTAAAATAAGATATTATCCCAGACATATTTCACACAAGTTGTTTTTTAAAAAGTTGATATGTTTAAACATGTATATTATAATCTCAATATAGTTTTTAGTATATATTTAGGGGTGAATTCAGGGTGATTGGGACACTTTTTTTTGCCATTGAGATGACTTGGAAAAAGTGAAAAAGTGAACTGAATTCACTCCCAAATCATTTTGGGAATAATGAAACACTTGCTAAAATAGTTTCTGACATTTTGTTTTCAAAATTTAAAAAAGTTTATCATGTTGTGAGATTTGTCACCATGTGCTTCAAAATAAGAGATCATAAGTAATTTCATTAACTGTTGCGAGAATGTTTCACCTTTTGCTCTGTATTCTTTTTTAAGGGTAAGTCCCAGTCACCTCTAATGAGGTCTGCCCTTTCACTGTGCTCAGAGACCCCAGAAGCAGCGGCATGGAGAACCGGCGCTGCCAGCCCCCTAAACAGCCCAATGCCCAGGCCCAAGAGGCCTCGACTGGGCCCCAGTCCTCCATGCCTCAGTCCCCTTTGCTGTCTGGAGCCTCCTCCCTCATCTCGCTTACCCAGACAGAGGAGTTCTTTGACCTGATTGCCAGTTCCCAGAGCCGCAGACTGGATGACCAGAGAGCCAGTATAGGGGACCGCCTGGGCATCAGGATAGCACAGAACAATGTGGAACACTTGTGTGAGGCATGTAGTCCACGCGAACCTAGTGACGAGTTTTTCAACATGCTCATAAAGTATCAGGTAATGGTAGTAATTGAAATTCAATATCAAATGCAAGATGTACAAATATGATTTACACTTAAATTACATTAATTACATTACATTAATTAATTTACATTAAAGAGTTCCTCTGTTTGCATGTTGTGAACTTTCTCACCTCTCCCCTCCTCCAGTCCTCCAGAATCAATGATCAGAGGTGCTCTTTGCCCCCAGCACCAGACCCAGATGAAGATTTCTTCAGCCTAATTCAGAGAGTGCAATCCAAACGTATGGATGAACAACGGGTTTCTTTTCACACTGATGAAAAGGATGAAACAGACTTAAATCATAAGTCCAAAACCTCTGAGGGCTCAAGCTAGAGACTGTGGCACTTCTGATGCGACTTCCACAAAAATCTTCTGCAAACTCTGACTCTCTGGCTGCACATTTTGTGAGATCTTCCGAGGCTGGGGTTAGCTGGGAGTAATATAGGTTTATTTTAATTAGTAGGATGTTGAATTTTTTCATATTTTTGCAGTCAATTTACCCTGAGGTCACAGTGAGTCCAAATGTGGACTCAGGATGTGATTCAAAGGGAATGGAAACACTCACCTGTTTGTATGTTCCAATAATTGTTCTTTCACAAAAGTGTTTGTGCAGATTTCAAATTAAAAAACTCCATGGAAAATGATTAACATACTGATGTTTTCCAAGGATAATATTACTAACTACTGTCACACAACACAATATAGATCGGTGTGACAAACAGCGGCAGCGCATTATCCTCAAGCAGGTGTGTGTTCATTTAACTCAAGTGGAAAGTGAGTTTCAGCATACACTGAATATGAATTTACTGATTCCCAACAGATGGGAGCAATTGTATTCGGCATGGCACTGAAGTTACATGGCTCATGTATCAGTTAATTTGGTGGTCTAATTCTGCTGATAAGTAATATAAGTAATACTAATAGTAATAGATTTCCGTCAGAAAATTTAAGACAGGCTAAATCCATCTTTAGCATTAAAAAGTTCATCGTCTGTGAAAAGTGGATAGACTCATTTCAAGGTGCACTGTTTAACATGGCTTTTTGTTTCATTGGAATAAAAGTGATGTTTCAGTATGATTTCAGTATGTCTTTAAATGTTTTTACAGTTATTTTTACTACAGTAAAATCATAATGCTCTCTGTGCTGCACATTTTACGGAGGACAGCAGTTCCCACTTTAAAAGCAGAAGCTGTTGTTTATAGGCCACAACCTGTAAGTATGTTTTATTCTTTGTTGATGTGTTTTCCATGAATAGTTTACATCATTATGTTTATGCTGTAGCAAGGACGTAAACAAAGGGAAACGCTGTTTGGCTCCGCTAGCCAGTTACCTAATTGCTAATTCAAATTTATCCGACAAACACCTACAAACTTTTTTTTAATCCCACTAGCGAATTTCGAATGTTGGTGTTTGTTGGCGTTTAAGTGATCAGTGTAAATGCAGGCACGCTAAACATGGTTCTGTGTTTGATTTGGCCACTGTAATAAATCCATGATTAGTCTTCGTAATGGTCTCATCGTTCTGGCGACAGATATTTGGCTACACGCGTTGTATAAAGACAAAACTAACGGTGCTCTACAGTCAGTAGCGATCACTATAGATCCAGTCTGTAATCAAATAATCCCTTCGAGAACTGTAGTATCATTTGTTAGAACGATTATATGAAAAAAAGGTTACAAAGCAATCATGTATTCTGCTGTACTAAAGCTTTAATATGGCTAAAAAACGTATATCAAAAGCTAACATTAGTAGCATTTACAAATAACAGCGTATCTACAAAGTATGAGACAACTACAAATAAAAAACATACCATTCTGAAACGTCCTGTAACAGCTGTTCTTGCACAGGTTCTGATCGATCCTCCTCACTAATATTCTCTGGGTCTGATTCGGGCTCAAACTGATAAGGCAATATTGACGCCATTGTTTATTACAGTACACCTAAGCATATGCAACTACCCGTAATGGTAAGGGGCGTGACGTTTCCGGACAACGTGCACTAGGCGGTTAGCGAATCACAACTCACGGGGCCAGCTAACCAATCGAAGCCCATTGCGTATTTCTGAGGGAGGGGCTTCATAGAACCAGGAACTCAACAGACCATTTTTACAAGAAGGGACACAGCAGTGTAGAATAAAGGTAAACTATGTGAAAAATAATGCATTTTTTTAAAAACGAAGCATGAACCCATGTTACAGTGCACCCCATAAACACAATCAAGCCTTCGAAAAAAGCTGATCAACCATCCCTCTAAATCTCGTTTTCTTGATTTACTGCAAGTACCATGTTTTACCATGCCTAATATCGATCTAGCTTACTGCAGTGTGCAACAAGCGTCTCATAATAGCATTTTAACATAACTTTCAACACACTCAAATGTATCTAATATGATAAAACAGCGCTGTGTTACCCCACATACGCATGACCGGAAGAAGCAGAAACGGTCGTCTGCAGCATAATAAAAGCTCCACTGCCATGTGTTGCACTTCTCTGGATGGTCTCTCATTAGCAATCACTCCACTTCAGCGGCTTTCAGCTTCACCCTGCTTCATACTACAGTAATGTTATAAAATCTTTAATACATTAGCTCATCAATGAATATGATTTCTGCCAGAGTCCCGTCAGATTTTTTTCCACCGGCGGAGGTTAAGACAAGTCCCATGATTCAAAATCAAAGGCGAAATCAAGGCATCATCAAGCTACGCCTTTGTTTTGAATAAGCGACCTCTAGCGGCGAAAATTACATATTGTGCCTTTAATGGGATAGTTCACCCAAAAATAAATATTCTGTCATCATTTACACACCCTCAAGTAGTTCTAAACCTGTATGAGTTTCTTTGTTCTGTTAAACACAAAAGAAGATATTCTGAAGAATGTTGGTAACAGTGGCTGGCCCCCATTGACTTCCATAGTAATATATATATATATATATATATATAGGCTTACTTTGGAAGTCAATAGGGGCCAGCCACTGTTTGGTTATCAACATTCTTCAAAATATCTTCTTTTGTGTTCAAAAGAAAGAAACTCATAGGTTTAGAACTACTTGAGGGTATGGAGCCCCTAAAGGGACATGGTGAAGAAAAAAGGAGAATGGATGGATGGATAGATGGATGATTTTTTTTTTTTTTTACGCAAATATTGGTATAGAGAAACACACATCACCTTTGATTATTTAATGTCATTTTTTTCCACTTTATTAAAGATTTACAACCCAACAACATATTGTTTTGTTTCAAAAAATCTTTAAAAACTAACTGTGAGGTTTAGGCTATATTTTATCAAATTAGATAACAAAATTTTGTCACATTAAACACACCGAGAGAAAAGTTTATTGTTGCATCTGATAAATCCCTTTTTGTATTGCGGTATAGCTACCAAAAGATAGGCTACTCGGTATCGATTAGACTATTACTCGAGACTACGCGTGTTGCTAAGGGTCACTTTGAGCACAGCATTAATGAGCGTGACTACACTGTTGAATAGATACATCGCCGGAGGTCATCGGCGTCAAAGCAGCGAAGAACAGCAAGATGCGATGGTGCAAGACAGCACAGCTGCTCTGAGGGTTAAACGCAACAGATGAGCAGATAGACAAGACAGCTGCTGCTCTACTGACTTACAAACGCTGTTCTGGATAACCGAGAAGAATGAACACAAACGACGCGAAGGATTACCTCTCCAAACGACAGATTCCACACCTTTTTGAGGTAAGGATCACCCACAGGAGAAGCCTTGAAATGTATTTATAATATTAATATTGCAAGAATAACACATCTAGAAAAATCTGCCTGTCTGAAATCTGATTATGTAGTGTGTGCTTTCAAGGTGAGCATATGCTTTCATAATACACTTTTCAGCTCTTCTTCTCAGAGTTCTTCAGAGAATATGATAAATGATGGATGTAACGATAGTTGGTAGTTACCTATTTCTACTATTAACGCTCTTTACATCAAGAATCTATTGAGGAAACTGGCCTCACCAAAGCTGATAGCATGAATTAATAAAAAACTCAGTGTCTATTTAGCATGCACAATTAACATTACATGGTAAATTAGATAGGCCTACTTGAAAGTGTCTCTATGGTGATCCTCAAGTAGGGTGCTGTAATGGCAAAGCAGAGGGTCTCGAGCTTGTCAGCAAGAGGGAAGATTCTCCTCAGATAGCGTCAACAAGTGCTTGTGTGGGAGATATGTAGTTGCATACAAAATTACTGTGTCCATGGAGGATCATAGCACACACTTCTGTCAAGCTTTCCATCTCACAACTGATACTACAATAAGGAAGCGCAATATTGTAGGTTATCTCCATTTGTACGACACATCTGTTCAGGCAGGGCACAAAGAGTGAAGGTTGTAAACATGAGTTTCAGCACATCAACACTTTTGGCTGTCACCAAGGCAACAAGCTATACTTTATATTTGCTTGTGACTCAGGAAATGTGGGCAATGGAGAGCAAGGGGGAGAGAAGAACTGAAACAGTCCTATTTTTGCATGTGCCCAAACACGCAGCTCCTTGAGGAATGCAAACACACAGGTTTAAGTTCATCTGCACTGCATACCTCTAGATATACATCTCTGAAAATCCTCCATCTGTGACCGCATGCACATAAAGTACGGCAGATAGTGCAAGGAAGATTTAGAAAGATGGAAGTAAGGTAGGTAACTTAATATTTCAACTATTATTTAAACTGTCATCAGAGCAAAGTTGCTGACATTATTCTTTTGAAAGTTTATTTTCCAATAAAAAAAAATATTTTTCCATGTTTTGCTTTTGAACTTGATTGTCAGTCTCAGCAGTTGCCATTAAACTTACTTAACACTGAAAAAAACGTTAACCAAAATGTTTTTTTTTAAACCAGACAGTTTATTAAACCAGACAAAATATATAAAAAAGTATTTTGTTGAGTACTATATGAGCAATATGAGCCTGATGTATCATTTTATATATATCATATGATACATCAGGCTCACATTTATGGTTCATATATGATATAGGAGAATATGGAGCTCACACACTGCTTCAGCCTACAGCTCACAAAAATCTAAATCGTAAAAAAAAAGCAGCAAATGCCAAACAAAAACTCTTTATTAATCATTAAAGGTTTAATTATCATTAAAGGTTTTAGAGGAAAACACTTGTTATTTTACGGATTTTTCCTCTAAAACCTTTAATTAATTATTTTTTGAAATTATTGTTTTTGCACTTGAATTAGGATATTTTACTTTAATTATACAGTTTTTGTTTGGCAGCCGCCGCTGCCAGTCATTTGATCATTTTTGTACTGTGTAAAACACTGTTATTTTACTGATTTTTCCTAAATTATTACTATCCAACACATTCAATAAAGTGACAGCACTAAAAGTTCTGCAGAGAAACATGTTATTTCACAGGTTGTTACAAAAAAAAAACCTTGCATGCTCAAGATTGTAAATTCGTAAAAGTTTTATTTTGGAACACAAAATACAAAGTCTGTACAAATACTGTATTCAAATGAATTTAATAATTGAAACATAAAAAAATGAAATACATTTAAAATACTGTACTGATTAACAGTAGAACAGCTTAATCAAAATTCATTAATAAATTGAATGAAATATTCTCAATTTAAATCTGAAGAAATACAAAACTGATACAACTACAAGACTGTCACTGTTTCACAACACTATTGATTCTAAAACTGTTTTACTACATTATCAACAAATTCTTCACAAACAGTTCTTCAGAGCCCCCAGGAGGAACTGAAAAACTAAAAACTTATCAGTTAGGCTTACTATCATGATGAGGTCATGGTTTTACCTTTGAAACAGGTGGAGAAACTAAACAAATTTTCCAAATCAGTTTTATATTGTTTTTCCACAATATTCTACTGACCCCTGTGGGCTCCATGTAACTCTGATAATATATGTGAACAAGCATTTGTCTTTTAATTCAGAATCCTAGCTATGTAAGTTTAATAATAAGTAAAATCACAACATACAACAAAAGGTCCATGATTCTGCACCAGAAGTGACAGACACAGCAGATAATGAGCAATCCTCCTCCAAATGGCCAGTAATCAGCTGGATCCTTGGTGCATCTGGGGGTGGACCGACTGAAGTAGTACTGCAGATGCCGAGCAGCAACACATGGCCTCTCCAACAGACGGATTTAAACTTGACCGGAAAAAGGCGCACACAGTTGTCATTGGCCAGATTCCTGGATAACGATCAGATTAATCAATCACACTCAAGGAAACACAGAGAGACAGCAAATAGTGTTGCAAGTATAGAAAAAAAAAAAAAAAAACTTGTTTAAATTTGAAAGATTACAAATGTGTCTATTTATTTTTATTTGAAAGCTGTTACATTTAATTAATTGGTCAAATGGTGTTTTCATATATGCTTACAACCAGGGTTAGATGCTTCTACATCTGTGCTATTCGCTATTCACCAATCATTTCCCTATGGTTTTAGGGTTAAGTTTTTCAGGGTTAGGTTTAGGGGTATAGGGTTAAGACTTAAGTTTAAGTTTAAGTTTTAGGGTTAAGACTAGGGTTTTCAGACAGGAATGTTGTGTGTGTGTGTGTGTGTGTGTGTGTGTGTGTGTGTGTGTGTGTACAGGTTTGGCTATACTTGTGACTTACAGTTACATTCACATGACTAATAATGACCCTTTTACATTTTACCAAATCCCTGACCTTTCTATTATTCCTAAATGCCAGTTGTGCACACAACTGTGGCATTTTCTGTATCTGGCCCTTCACTGTATTGCAGTGCTACACAACCTGCTAGTTAATCCTCTGTCATACTTACATATAATTTAGAGGGAGTAAAATTTCAAAGCGTATTTGGCGTGCTGTCCGGGGGGAGGGCTCCGAGCTCGGAATTTGGCCCGAACCCAGAGTACGCTCGGTTACGACTGTAACCTTGGTTCCCTGAAGAGGGAACGAGCGCTGCGTCATTGACGCTTTGGGAACGCTTTGCGTGATTGTGTCATGAAGCACGTGAAATCCGTCCAATAGGGTGATGAGACGTCAGAGGCAGGTGACGTCATGAACCAGGAAACTATAAAGCCTGCCCGAACAGTGCAACGCTAGCTTTAAAGTGGATGAAGCAAGTCGCTGACCGGAGATATGGCAAGACGACACAGTGCTCGTTCCCTCTTCAGGGAACCAAGGTTAGTCGTAACCGAGCGTTCCCCTTCAAGGGAACTCCCGCTGCGTCATTGACGCTTTGGGAACGTCTATACCCACGTCGCCATATTGACCAGTGCCTGTCCAGTGAAATGTCAACACTAAGACGAAAGCATCTGAGCCCCAGGTGTGGAGCTCAGGTCAAGGTCATAAAACCTCACGAATGTGTGCGGTGAGGACCAGCCTGCCGCATCACAAACATCCTGAAGTGACACTCCTGACACTAAGGCTTTAGAGGCAGCCATACTCCTAGTAGAATGGGCCCAGACTGCTAATGGAGTTGGCAATCCGGCCGACTCATAAAGCAAGAGAGATAGCCTCGACTATCCACTTGCTCATCATTTGTTTAGATGCTCCTTGTTAGGGGGGCCAAAGCATACGAACAACTGTTCATTTTTACGCCACAGGGCAGCTCTGTGGACATAAGCATCTAACGATCTGACTGGGCACAGCAGATTATTTCTTTCCTGGTCCGAGTTTACAAATGGAGGAGGACAGAATGCCTGCAGCACAATAGACCTAGCCACATTAGTGGGGACTTTAGGAACATACCCCGGTCTAGGGTGAAGGAACGCCTTTACCATACCCGGAGCAAATTCCAAGCACTATGGGGCAACCGACAGAGCTTGTAAATCTCCTATCCTTTTAAGAGAAGATATAGCAAGGAGGAGCAACGTCTTAAGAGTCAAAAACTTGACTGGAACCTCCTCAATAGGCTCAAAGGGAGCCAGGGATAAGCCTTGGAGTACCACGGCAAAATCCCAAGCCGGTACCCTAGTGCGCACTGCAGGCCTCAGCCTCAATGTGCCACGGAGGAAACGTGTTACCAAGGGGTCTCTCCCTAAAGACATACCACCCAAAGGAATGTGGTAAGCAGCTATGGCCGCCACATAAACCTTTAAAGTAGACGGGGCTAACCTTGCAGTAAATCGATCTTGCAGGAACTCCAGCACTGTACCGACCGGGCAACACTCTCCACTTCAAGGCATACAATTTCCTCGTGGAGGGAGCTCTGGATTGAAGGATGGTCTCCACAACCTCAGTTGAGAGACCTGATTCTATGAGAGACCTGATTCTCCCTCAGGGGCCAAGCCCACAGTTTCCACAGTTCTGGACGGGGGTAAAATATTGAGCCCCCTGCTTGAGACAGAAGGTCCCTCCTGATCGGAATCTCCCATGGAGAGCCGTGGAGGAGCGACACAAGATCCGAGAACCATACTCTGCCCGGCCACCGCGGGGCTAGGAAGATGAGCTGGACCATGTCTCTGCAAACTCTTTCCAGAACTCCCGGGAGCAGAGCAATCAGGGAAAATGCATACAGACGTAGTCTTGGCCACGTCTGTAGCATAGCATCCAGTCCGAGAGGAGCTGGATGCGTGAGGGAGAACCAAAGTGGACAGTGAGACGTCTCTCGAGACGCAAACAGATCCACTTGAGCCTGGCCGAACCTCTCCCACACCTGCTCCACCACCTCGGGGTGGAGCCTCCATTCCCTGGGCCTCAGCCCCTGCCTCAACAGGATGTCTGCTCCCATATTTTGGCACCCAGGGATATAAGCTGTCCTGAGGGACAAAAACTTCCCCTGGGACCACAGGAGGATTTGATGCGCCAGTTTGTAGAGTGGACGTGAACGCAAACCCCCCTGATGATTTATGTAGGCGACCACCGATGTGTTGTCTGACCGGACTAACACATGATGGCCCCTGAGGTCTGGGAGGAAATTCTTGAGAGCAAGAAAAACAGCCAACATCTCCAGACAGTTGATATGCCAGGAGAGATGGTGTCCCCTCCACAGACCCTGAGTTGAGCATCCTTCTAGGATCACCCCCCACCCTGTGAGGGAAGCATCCGTCGTTAGCGTTTTGCAACGACAAAGAGCTCCCGGCACAGGGCCTTGGGATAGGAACCATGGTTTCTTCCACATAACCAGAGCACGTAAGCATCGCCGCGTGACTTTGATCATGCGAAAAGGATTGCCCCTCGGGGAAAATCCTTTGGTCCTGAGCCACCACTGTAGGGGTCTCATGTACAACAGGCCAAAAGGTATAATGTTGGTCAGACCCAGCAGTCTCTGAAACTGCTTGACAGTGAGTGACTGGCCTAGCTTTATTCTCTTTACTGCTATGACTCTATGCGCGCTGGCGACAGACGAGCTTGCATAGTCGTTGAATCCCACACTACGCCCAGAAATGTAGTTCTTTGTGATGGAACCAGCACACTCTTCTTGGCGTTCAGTCTCAACCCCAACGCTTTCATGTGTGCGAGAACGACATCTCGATGCCGAACCGCCACCTCCCGCGAATGAGCTAAAATCAACCAATCGTCGATATAATTCAGAACGCGAATGCCCTGCAGTCGTAGTGGTACTAGAGCTGCATCCATGCATTAGGTAAAAGTGTGGGGTGATAAAGCTATGCCGAATGGAAGAACCCAATATTGGTATGCTTCGCCCCCGAAAGCGAACCTCAGGAACTTCCTGTGTTGTGGAAGGATGGATATATGGAAATATGCGTCCTTGAGATCTATTGTGACGAACCAATCCTCGGATCTGATTTGTGGCACAATCTGTCTCAAGGTTAACATTTTGAATTTTAACTGCATAATGGACTGATTCAGAACCTGCAGATCCAAAATGGGACGCATCCCTCCATCCTTCTTTGGAATGATAAAATACCGGCTGTAAAACCCGGTTTCCCTGTCGGGAGGAAGTACACGTTCTATGGCTCCCTTCCCCAACAGAGTTTTTACCTCCTGTTCCATGACCAGAGCCTGCTCGGGGTCCACCACTGTTGGTAGAACCCCCATAAACCTGGGTGGGCGAGACCCAAACTGAATTGTGTAACCCTTTTTGACTATGTGCAGGACCCATTGAGATATATTTGGAAGTAGTTGCCACCCTGCCCGAAATTCTACTAGGGGAACCATTCTCTCGAGAATGGCCTCTGGTACTTTTGGAACCACCAATTCGGTGCCCTGAAGCGGTGCACCGGCAGGAAACAACCGAATTGGTAGCTCTGACACCCTCCTCAGAGGGAGCAAGCCTCCCAGTGCCACTACGTTTCTGGGCGGACATTGAGATATATGCTCGCTGGAGACCGCTGCGCCCTGAAGCACATGAGGTGGCAGGGTTGGCAGAACGGTCCCCTGAAGGCACCGAAGAGGCGTGGGCACCATAAAATGAGGTGTTTGCCACTTCTCTTTGGGGGAAACTACCCTAAAAAGGCCTGACACTTTGGGCGTCAGGACCTCTTCCCCGCAGCCTTCTTGGCGATAAGCACGGTCCTCAGATCGGGCTTACCCCTTGAAGACTGCGGCTGAGAGCGCCTACCCGGTCCCCCTTCTTTTTGTGGGGGAGCTCAGGCAGCAACGCTCTGTTTTTGTACCGCACGGTACGAGGAACTGGTTTTTGAGGTTTGGGGCTGCTCCCGCTCAGCAGCCCCAGAGACATGAGAGCGATGGGGGAGGAGTTTCTGGAACGCCGCCGCCTGTTTGTTAGCCTCCTGAAACCTCTCGACGACTGTGTTGACAACGTCGCCAAAGAGGCCAGGGGGCGCTAGCGGGTGTCCATGAGAAAACTCTTATCTTTTTCTTTTATTGAGCTTAAGTTCAACCAAAGATGCCTCTCCGTGGCCACCAGGGCTGCCATAGCACGGCCAATAGATCTAGCCATCTCCTTAGTGGCCCGGAGAGAAAGATCTGTGGCCCGACGCAGCTCAGCTACTGCGTTCGGGCCAGTTCCCCCCTTCTCATCCAAATCTCCAAGCACATCAGCCTGGTACGCCTGTAGCACGCCCATAGTGTGAAGGCATGCTGCAGCCTGACCAGCGGCTGAATATGCTTTGCCCACCAAAGCTGATGTTGTTCTTACTGGTTTGGTGGGCAATGTCGGGGCCTTTAGGGACGATGCAGACTGAGGGGAGAGATAGCTCGCAAGCGTCTCTTCCACCTTAGGAATTGCCCCATAGCCATGTTCATTTTGGCCAACTATAGATGAATAGTGAGTGGTTTGTGTACTATGAATTCTATAGGAGACCGGTTTCCTCCATGATCTCGACACCTTGGTGTGAAGATCAGGAAAAAATGGCAGACCCCGACACGGAGGCTGTGCTCGAGAAGGCAAATAAACTTTTAGGATGAACGTCCTGCTTCTCTGCTGGCCAGTCAATGTTTAATCTGGCAACAGCGCGAGACACAACCTCCACCAGTTCCTCATATGCTGGAGACTGAGATGGCGAGTCCTCAAATTCTCCAGCAGCAACGCTTTCCACATCCACCTCCTCAGAGCTGGATATGTGACGCTGGTGCTTCACCCGATGCGGAAAGAACCGCAGTGCGTGCTTCCAAACGCGCACTGGATCTGTCAGGTAAAGGCACTGGATCTGTCAGGTGAAGGCTGAGATAGGGCTGGGCCCATCTCAAACCCCGCTGACAGATCCATTTGGGATCCCCGTGATTGAGATCGCCGCTGTGCCTCGGCAGCAGCGGGACCCGAACCACGAGGAACGCTGGTCTGAGCACCCTCCTAGAAGAGTGCCAGACGAGAGCAGAGCGTGCGCAGTGGAAGCTGCTCACAATGTACACAGCCTGCACCCTCGAATGCAGACTGTGCATGCTCCGCTCCCAAACAAACAACGCACAGATCATGTGTATCCCCATCCGTAATGTAGCGTGGACAGGGATGAGCACAAGACCTAAACAGCTGCTTGCTCGCCTTAACTATAGATATAGTGACAGACAACAATAAATATGACAGACGTTTTGCATAGAGCGCTTGCTGAAGACACAGAAGCTAGTGTTGCACTGTTTGGGCAGGCTTTATAGTTTCCTGGTTCATGACGTCACCCGCCTCTGACGTCTCATCACCCTATTGGACAGATTTCACATGTGCTTCATGATCACACAAAGCGTTCCCAAAGCGTCAATGATGCAGCGGGAGTTCCCTTGAAGGGGAACTCCCCCCGTGTATGTAAGTGGTTAGAACTAAAGTGTAGAGAAGGGGTGGTGGAGGGATGCTGATAAACTGTCAACAAACGGAGGTAGGACTGCTTAATATATATACCTCTTATTGTTTATTGGCTGAGTGCTCTCCACTCATGTCAATTATCTGAACGTGCTCCTCCCGAACTTTGTTAATAAAACATAATTTGCAAACACTGCCAAAATTGCATACAAGTTACAACATTTGTCTACAGACTTTTATTTAACAGCATAGATACGTCAAGCTGTTGACTGCAGTTAGGCAGTTATAGCATTCATGATATGGGACAATATAAACTTAAAACGTATGATGGCTCAGTGGTTAATACTGTCACCTCATAGCAAGGTCTTTTCATAATACAAAGACATGCACATTTGACGAATTGACGATTCTAAATATTTGAATGTGTGTTTTGCACACATTGCATGCTGGGATACATCCCAGTACTTTCAGACCTTTTTCTCTCACACACTCCTTTAATGCATTGAAATTGCAATATGATATGTAGGGGTAAATTCAGGTTGATTGGGAGACTTTGTGCCATTGAGATGACTGGGAAAGGTGACCCAATCGACCTGAATTCACCCCTAGCCTACATAACAAATGCACATTCTGATCAGATAAAATATAACAAATACTTTAAGATGCAAGGTTGTATGCCATATGAGTGTGTTTGTGAAAGTTGATGGGTGGTTTTTGGGGAGTTCAAGCTTGTAAAATTTGTGCTTTTCTTCATCTTTGTCTCTATTCATTCTTTTAATTTGTAAAGCAATTTACATCAACTGGTGTGTGGGCAGAGGCCTGAAAGTTTCATCATGGAGAGCAGTGTTTGTTTGCAGCTTAGTTTGTTTTTAATGCTCTTTATGGATACTGCATTAGTCCTTAAAGGGTTAGTTCACCCAAAAATGAAAATTCTGTCATCATTTACTCACCCTCATGTTATTCCAAACCCGTAAGACTTCTGTTCATCTTCGGAACACAAATTAAGATATTTTTAATAAAATCTGATCTAGTTCTGTCCCTCCATAGACAGATACGCAACTACCACTTTGACACTTCAAAAATTTCATAAAGAGATCGTAAAACTATAAATTGAGTGCTTTAGTTCAAATTTTCTGAAGAGACACGATCGCTTTACATTATGAACAGGTTAAATTTAGGCTTTTATTCACATATAAACATTGATCAGCAAACATAAACAGAAGCTCAACCAAACTTGCTTGACGCACGAGAACAAACCTTATTGGTTCTTGCGGTAGTGCTGCGTAACACGAGAATGAACCTCATTAGTTCTCACACGTCAAGTGAATTTATACCGTTTATTACCGTTTAGAACCATTTATTATAACTGGTGAGTGAGTGTTGATGAATGTTTTATGCAAATAAAAGCCTAAATTTAATCTGTTCATCATACAAAGCGATCGTGTCTCTTCAGAAAATTGGACTAAACCACTCAATTCACATGGATTAGTATTACGATCTCTTTATGAACTTTTTGAAGCGTCAAAGTGGTAGTTGCGTAGACGTCAATGGAGGGACAGAAATCACTTAGATTTCATTAAAAATATCTTCATTTGTGTTCCGAAGATGAATGAAAGTCTTATGGGTTTGGAACGACATGAGGGTGAGTAATTAATTAATGATAGAATTTTCATTTTTGGGTATACTATCCCTTTAAATATGCTGTGGTCTATTATTAAACTGATACCTTTAGCAAATGCAGCCTTTTTGTTTCTGTTCGGACACTGTTCCTTTATTCAGTGGTTGAATGTCTTTAGCTGTTTGATACCCGTGAGGATTGAGATGTAAATTCTCAAGCAGTTTTATTTGCATCAAAAGAAGCAAACAGCTGATTATTTAGAGCTCACATTTTCCATTCCCTGTCCCTCTGAATGGCCCAGAGTATGAACTGCTAACACGTGTGGGATGAATAGAACAACAATTTGCAATTATTATTTTCTCCCCCTAGATTGTTATTCATTTTTTTCCCGCTCTGTCTTGCCATTTAGAAATCGTTTAGATGTGTTTGGCTAATAAACAAAAAAATGTTCTCATGTTCTTCTTTGTTTTGAGGTAAAAAAACAAGGAAAGACTCTGATTGATATCTCAAAGGCCACAATTGTCAGTGATACTGTATAAAATGTTGACATGATGAAAGTCATTTACACAAAAAAGATGTACTGGAATTGTACACTTTACAAGAAATACAGATTCATATTTGTGAAACACTCATGTAAGCATTTCCTATAACAAAATTATTTGAACTCTGTGTGTATCTCACAGAGCATGTTAACAGGGCTGATGTACCACAGGCCCGAGGACCCTTTGGCATTCTTGGAGAGTTGCCTGCAGAAAACACGAGACCTTGGCGGTCCTGAATGTGTGGCCTGGGACACTTTCATTACACCTGATCGGAAACCTCTACCACCAATCACCCCGGCACAGGGGAAGAAAGCCCCCTGCAAACTCGGTAATTTAGCCAATTTGAAGGTTATCTTAGCTAGAAATAAAATAGTTAGTTGTGTACATGATGGATATACTTTCAAATGACACTTTGGCTTTTTAGCAGTTCTCTCATTTTACTGAATTATACATTGAACAATGTTATTTTTGTGATAGTTTTATGCTTATTAAAGCATTAGAACTCAAAATTAATTATATTAATGTACTTTTTTGTTGTTGGCCTCTAAATCACGAAAATAACAACATTATATAGATAAAAAGCCAGCAGTTTGAGGATAGTTCACCCAAAAATGATTTTTTTTTCATTAATTACTCACCCTCATGTCATTCCAAAAAAGTATGACTTTAGTTCATCTTTGGAACACAAATGAAAATCTTTTCTGTACTCTCCATTGACAGCTACGCAACTGAAACTTTGACGCTTCAAAAAGTTCATAAAGAGATCATAAAGCTCAACCATATGAATTGAGCGGTTTAGTCCAAATTTTCTGAAGAGACACGATCGCTTTATATGATGAACGGATTGAATTTAGGTTTTTATTCACATTTAACACATTCACATTCTGAAGCAAAGCGATGGGGTTTTGTAAGAAAAATATCCATATTTAAACTTTATAAAGTAAAATATCTAGCTTCCGCCAGACTGCCTTCTGTATTCAACGCAGAAAGTGTAACGCCTCTCACAGTTCAAAACGCTTACGCTACATCCTACGTTGCGCCAGTTACACTTTTTAAGTTTAATACGGAAGCTAGATATTTTACTTTATAAAGTTTTAAGTTCAGAATATTTATTAATATAACTCTGATTGTGTTCATCAAAGAAGAAAGTCATACACACCTAGGATGGCTTGAGGGTGAGTAAATCATGGGGTAATTTTAATTTTAAAGGGAACTAATCCTTTAAAGATGGTTCAGGTGTTTGAAAATTACCCAAATATCTCAATAATGAATGTCTAAAAACATATTGTGTGGCTTCATATCAAATTAGTGAATTAAAGGCTCATTCACAGTGGACCGACAGACGCCGATCAACGGCAACTGTCACCAGATTACAGTACGTCATTCCAAGACCCGAAAATGAGAGGCAACAGACTCCGACAGGGGTAACACTGATCCGACAAAACCCGACAAAGTGTCTATTGCCGTCTGTCTGCGTCTGTCTGTGCAGTGTGAATTAGCCTTAAGAATGCATCTGAGGTCATATAGAACCAATGATTCATTCCACAGATGGTGGTCCTGGTCCTGGCCCCGGGCCCTATCGTCGATATGATAGGCTGCCACCAATTCAAGCCCAGTTCTCCATAGAAAGTGACTCAGATATGACAGAGTCCTCAGGGCTCATACAGGAGTATGATGTATTTGACCCATCTAAACCAAGGCCGCATATCATATTCATCATAGGTGAGTGGTCATCACTGTCAGCTGGTCATTTTCAGTCATCTTTTTCTGAATTCATCTTTTTCTAAAACTCTTTAAGCTGTATGAAATAAAATTCAGTAGACCTTGACATTAATTAATTTGAAATGAACATTTCCATTGTGCTGTTTCTGTGATGTAAAGAGGGATTTCCTATAATATTTTCCAGGTGGACCTGGCAGTGGGAAGGGCACTCAGACAGCTAAAATTGCACAACGCTATGATTTCGAGCATGTGTCTGTGGGGGAAATTTTAAGAAACCAGTTGCTGCATCATGCTCCCAGTGACAAGAAATGGGAGCTGATTGCTCAGATCATTGCCAATGGAGAACTGGCACCTCAGGTTTGGAAATTTTATGTGAATTTTTGCAGCTATGATGTATTTACAACGGCTTGATTGTCAATGTTGATTTTTACATAAACTACCGTTCAAAAAATTGGGGTCAGTAAGATAAAAAAAAAACACTTTTATTCAGCAAAGTGAGAGAAAGGCATTTATAATGTTACAAAATATATCTATTTCAAATAAATGTCTTGTATCCTGAAAAAAATGTATCACAATTTCCACAAAAAAAATGTATGCAGCACAACTGTTTTCAACATTAATAATAGTAATAAATGTTTCTTCAGCACCAAATCAGCATATTAGAATGATTTCTGAAGGATCCCATGTCACTGAAGATTGGAATGATGGCTGCTGAATATTCAGCTTTGCCATCACATGAATATATTACATTATAAAATATATTGAAATATAAAATTTATTTTTAAATTGTAATAATATTTCACAATATTACTGTTTTGCTGATCAATTAAATGTCTCAAACTTTTGAGTAGTGTACTTACTATATTAAATGAAGAAGGTCACCTTAGTCTTGTTCTGACATGATATCCTTTAGGAGACGACTATTGAAGAGCTGAAACAACAGTTTATCAAGAAGCAGGATGCTAAAGGATTCATTGTGGATGGATTCCCCAGAGAGATCTCACAGGCATTCACCTTTGAGGAGCAGGTCAGATATTCCTTCTGATGGTCTATAATAGGGGTGTCAAAACCTGCTCTTGAAAGCCCCGGACACGATTTTCACATGTCCCAGATGAAAGATTGCCATTGTGAAACAATCGTGGCAATTTCTGTGATCGTGGCTCCTAATCGGTGGTCCTGTGTCATATAATGAGATAGGTTCAAAGATGGCCATTGTCACAGTCTTGAGACCAAAGATAGCCTACAACAATTTTCTGACAGTGTCAGAAATTCAGCATGATCATCGCAGAGTGTGTTTGCTGCTACAACCTACGTCAAAATGCGACATGAAATCAACAACATGACGCTAAAACTTAAAACTGCTTACCTCAAGATCTTTTCTCTTCCTCTTTTGCCGCGTCCTCTTTTTTTCAGCACACATAAAACTACAACTGCCAATGTGTGATTCATCATGGTCTTTTTGTTTACCATTAAGGCAAATTATGACGTTTTATTCTTCTATAGAAACATGCATCATAGCCTACGAGTCAATAGGTGTCATCATCGTACAGTCTACATACATGTCGTACCCAAGTTTAAAAGATCCAGTGTGATTTGTAATGATCTTATAGGATTGCTAAAATTGTGCAGTGTATCCCAGGCTGAAGGGACACTGTCCTGCAGAATTTAGCTCCAACTTGCCTCAATACATCTGCCTGAATGTTTCTAATAAGACCTTGATTTGCTGGTTCAGGTGTGTTTAATTGCGGTTGGAGCTAAACTCTGCAGGACAGTGGCCCCCCAGGAGCAGGATTGGACATCCCTTGTCTATACAGTATATAACCTACAAAATACATGTCTTAAGGCCCGTTCACACCAAGGACGATAACTCTAAAGATACAGTGCGTCCGGAAAGTATTGACAGAGCTTCACTTTTTCCACATTTTTTTATGTTACAGCCTTATTCCAAAATGGATTAAATTGTTTTTTTTTTCCTCAATTCTACAAACAATACCCCATTATGACAACGTGAAAGAAGTTTGTTTGAAATCTTTGCAAATTTATTAAAAATAAAAAACAAAACAAAACAAAAATTCACATGTACATAAGTATTCACAGCCTTTGCTCGATACTTTGTTGAAGCACCTTTGGCACCAATTACAGCCTCAAGTCTTTTTGAGTATGATGCTACAAGCTTGGCATACCTATTTTTGGGCAGTTTCTCCCATTCTTTTTTGCAGGACCTCTCAAGCTCCATCAGGTTGGATGGGGATTGTCTGTGCACAGCCATTTTCAGATCTCTCCAGAGATGTTCAATCGGGTTCAAGTCGGGCTCTGGCTGGGCCACTCAAGGACATTCACAGAGTTGTCCCGTAGCCATTCCTTTGTTATCTTGGCTGTGTGCTTAGGGTCGTTGTCCTGTTGGAAGATGAACCTTCGCCCCAGTCTGAGGTCCAGAGCGCTCTGGAGCAGGTTTTCATCAAGGATGTCTCTGTACATTGCTGCATTCATCTTTCCCTCGATCCTGACTAGTCTCCCAGTTCCTGCCGCTGAAAAACATCCCCACAGCATGATGCTGCCACCACCATGCTTCACTGTAGGGATGGTATTGGCCAGGTGATGAGCAGTGCCTGGTTTCCTCCAGACATGACGCTTGCCATTCAGGCCAGAGTTCAATCTTTGTTTCATCAGACCAGAGAATTTTGTTTCTCATGGTCTGAGAGTCCTTCAGGTGCCTTTTGCAAACTCCAGGCGGCCTTGTACTGAGGAGTGGCTTCCGTCTGGACACTCTACCATACAAGCCTGATTGGTGAAGTGCTGCAGAGATGGTTGTTCTTCTGGAAGGTTCTCCTTTCTCCACAGAGAAATGCTGGAGCTCTGTCAGAGTGACCATCGGGTTCTTGGTCACCTCCCTGACTAAGGCCCTTCTCCCCCGATCGCTCAGTTTGGCCGGACAGCCAACTCTAGGAAGAGTCCTGGTGGTTCCAAACTTCTTCCATTTACAGATGATGGAGGCCACTGTGCTCATTGGGACCTTCAATGCTGCAGAAATTTTTCTGTACCCTTCCCCAGATCTGTGCCTCGATACAATCCTGTCTCGGAGGTCTACAGACAATTCCTTGGACTTCATGGCTTGGTTTGTGCTCTGACATGCACTGTTAACTGTGGGACCTTATATAGACAGGTGTATTCCTTTCCAAATCATGTCCAATCAACTGAATTTACCACAGGTGGACTCCAATCAAGTTATAGAAACATCTCAAGGATGATCAGTGGAAGCAGGATGCACCTGAGCTCAATTTTGAGTGTCATGGCAAAGGCTGTGAATACTTATGTACATGTGTTTTTTTTTTTTTCTTTTTTTTTTCTTTTTTTGTTTTTTTTCCGTTTTTTATTTTTAATAAATTTGCAAAAATTTCAAACTTCTTTCACGTTGTCATTATGGGGTATTGTTTGTAGAATTAAGGAAAAAAATAATGAATTTTATCCATTTTGGAATAAGGCTGTAACACAACAAAATGTGGAAAAAGTGAAGCGTTGTGATTTCTTTTTCGGATGCACTGTATCTATATTAGCGTCCACACCAGCGGACGATATCGTTCTGTTTATTCTATGTGTTTAAATGCTCGAGCTCTTAAAGCAGGATGGATTCTGATTGGCTGTCAATGTTTTTATCATTCATCAGCTGGATAAAATCGTTCTCAAAGTGATTCCAACGATATAGTTTCTCTGTGCCGTTATCGTTATAGCTGTGGTGTGAACTCTGCTATTCTTGATTGCTATTCTATTCTTAATTCTAATATTGAGCGATTTTTAGAACTATTTAGAACTTTGTTATCTTTATAGTTATCGTCCTTGGTGTGAACGGGCCTTTAGTATGTTATGGCAATGTTTGATGTACAGTAAATGACACTCATGGTTCCTCAGATTGGCTCTCCAGACTTGGTGATCTTGCTTGCCTGCTCTAATCAGCAACTCCGGCAGCGTTTAGAGAAAAGAGCGTCCCAGCAGGGCCGTCCCGACGACAATACTCACGCTATTGAGAAGAGACTAGATACTTTCAAACACAATATCACACTCATAGCCAAGTACTACCAGGAGAGAGGAATCATTGTAAGGGTAAGATGGTGTTTTTTGCTTATTTTTATGTTAACTGTTGAATTCAGCTAGTTTTGACAGCACATGCTGTTCTGATCACAGGCGCTGGTTTAATAATAATAATAATAATAATAATAATAATAAACTCCAGTTTTATGCTGTGAAACACAATTCTGTCTCACTCTGCTTGGTCAGGTCGATGCGGATCGAGAAGAAGACGATATTTTCACAGATATTTGTGCCATTGTAGAGGAAAGATTGTTCCCTTGTGACACGAATGCAGTAGGTTTTGAATAAAAGTTACAGTATATTCTACAATTTGTGTTTTTAATTTTTTTTTTTTTTGCTTCATACTTCATAAAAGTTATTTTCTCCCTGCAGAGCAGTACTGAGGATCTTTAGAGGGACGTCTACACATCCAAACCCACAGCTGCTCCCATTAAGTCCTAAATGTAATTTAAAAACAGCCCGCCAATTGTTCCTTTTCCACTATTTTTCATGAATAAAACTCAAGGGTCAAAGTCGAGGATCAGTGAAAAGGGACACTTACGCTTATTTTGTTCCCTTTATTTGTATTTCACTGTGAATTTTCTCTGTACAACTTTTGCAGTAATTTAATAAGAATGCATAACTTTAGAGCAGAACCTTTTTTTCCAACATTTTCACTCAGTTTTTTCACTTAGAATTTTAATGTTGTTTTGACCTGAAATTATTAATGTATATTTAGTATATTTGGTCAAGCCAGAAATAATGTGAGTTGTTAAAAAATGCACCAAAGTATAATACAATATCAATGTCAAATACAACAATATCAACTGTTTTTAAACGCATTACCTCACCTATTCCAACAACAAACATTAAAATGGATTAAATGACTACTGATTAATACAGTGTTTCTGCTGTTCTGCTGTGAGTTTCATCTTACTCCACAGTATGAACACATTGGACAGAGACAAAAAAGAGATGCTACAGATGTGCCCTCAGGCTGTGTTCACATTAATAGATGTTCAATCCAGCTGTGCCACTTTCTCACAGTGGGACCTCAGACTTTCTGACCTTGCTGACAGACCTTGACCAAGTGCCAAAACGCTGTTACTTTAAATACTGAGGAGTATAGAAACACACTTACTGAAAGATGATACAGTGGAATAACAAGTAGTACAGTTAAGTATCATTTTATAGCAATAAAATCTCTACACTCACTTTGCTTTGTAGATGGACATTTTCTGGCCAAAAAAATAAAAATCACATTTTAGCCACTAGATGGCAGACTTATATTCTTTAAAAATCATTTGTTTAATATCCTCACTGGTTAGAAAGTTATTTCATAGCAATTTACAAAAATACCCACTCATTCCATTTTAACAAATTACTCTTATGAATTTTTAAGTTTTGTAAAATTGATTAATAAAGAAAAACGAGCTTTGAATACGCTTTAAACTAGACTAAATAACATTTACCATAAAAAGAAAATGGTAGCCTATCTTTGTTTTGTGCTAAGTGCGCTTAAAATACTGTGTTATAAACAGCATCACTGTGACGGAGTGATGGTATGTGCTGGCTCTCAAAATAGATCCACGCTTATCACCTGCCTGGCAAATATTTGCAGCTCTTAGTAGCACGAGTTGGCGACTCCTCCATACTTGCGTAAAATACAGCTTCAGGTTTGAAATGTACAACTTTAAATACTGCATCATATGACATAAATGCACTGTGTTCTGAATGTTGTTCAGAAAATCTCTTCCTTCATGTTCTTACTAACATATTTAGTTTGGACACTGAAGAGCCTGAACAGAATTATATCACTGAACACTAAAACCTTGGTTAAAGTCTGATCCGCTTTAAAGTTCTTGAACTTTTACACTAAAATGTTGCTGAGACTATAATGCTTTTTTAACATGTGTGTATATATATATATATTTATTTTTTTATGTTCTTTTTTTCTGTAGAACATAAGAGAAGATATTTTGAGAGATGTCACAATGCTTTTTGTCCATACAATGGAAGTCAATGATCAAACCAAAACTGTTTGGTTGGTTAGTTCACCCACAAATGAAAACTCATTTAATCATTTATCATGTATCGTTTAATAGGTTGGATAGCTTTTAAGTCTGTATTTCCTGGCACTCTTGACATTCACCCTATGTCACCCTAGAGACACCCTATGTCTCTGGCATGATTATGAAAGAAGAAGCAATGTCTGATTTCATTAGCAAATAATTCTTTTTTGGACCCACTTTATATTAGGTGGCCTTAACTACTATGTACTAACATTCAAATTAATAATTTGATACAATGCACTTATTGTGTACATACATGTTTTTACGTTGTACTTACATTTTAAAAATTACCTGCATGTAATTACATCTGTAATTAATTTCTGTAGTTACATTTATAATTACACTGTTGACACTTTCCTTACACCTAATCCTAATCCTAATCCAAATTTACCCATACCACCACACCTGTCCCTAACTTACCTACCCGTATCTCACCTCAGTATCAGCAAAAGTGTTTTGCAATACAATATGAACACAATAAGTACATTGTACTTACATCAAAAAAAAAAATACATAGTAGTTAAGGCCACCTAATATAAAGTGGGACCTCTTTATTGTGTAATCTTTTTGGCTGATCTAGTTAAAGGCATAGTTCACCCCAATATTAAAATTCTGTCACCATTTACTTAGGTTTTCCAAAACCTGTATGAATTTCTTTCTTCTGCTGAACACAAAATAAGACTGAAGAATGTCGGTAAACAAACAGTTGTTGACTTCCATAGTATTTTTTTTCCCCATACAATGGAAGTCAATGTGGCCCATCAACTGTTTGGTTACAAACGCATGTCGCCTTTGGCTTTTGGCTTGCTTAGTTGGGGACACTAAATATTCAACAATATTACTGATCTGCCTGTATTGACACCATTGCATCAGAATTGAACTGAGTTGGACGATGACATCTTTTCTCCAGAGCGGCTGTACAGCCGAAACAAACTTTGTTGCATTAATTTCCTGTTATCACTGTAAAGCTGCTTTGAAACAATCTGTATTGTAAAAAGCGCTATGTAAATAAAGGTGACTTGACTTGACCCATATTCTTTAAAATAAAGTAAATGAAGAAATTTTCTTTTTTGGGTGAACTATCCCTTTATCAAATCTGAACAGAATGATTCAACTCACTCAATGACTCAATCCAGTCACATGCAGTGGTCAACAACCTGGAAGTGAACATTATCAGTGAATAATGAATTACATATTGGTCTGTTTCTCACATAAAGTTATTAAATATGAATAAACAAATTTTCATTTTACTTCGTCTGTTCCTGTGTAAGCTAACATAATTTTCCTGTTGATAAAAAGCCGAAGAATAATCTACTGCAGCAGGGGTTCATTTAAGGCTGGCTATGGCTATTTAAGAACATTTAAGAAGTTTGTTCATTTTACTTTGGTAAAGGGGTGGTATGGTCTTATCTACTGGACAAATGCATTTCAACATGGTATGAGCAGCACTCAAGTCTTTTCCAGTTAATTTCCTTATATGGTCTGCCACTATTCCAGTTCTGATAAGCCTTATCACACACTCTGACATGTCAGTATAAAAGCCCAACAGGGGCTCTTACAACACATTTCCCAGCTTTTACCATCTCCACTCTCAGCATCGGCATTATGGCACCGAAAAAAGTTGAGCCCAAGAAACCAGAGCCTAAAAAACCAGAGCCGAAGAAAGAAGAAGCCCCAGCTCCTGCCCCGGTTCCAGAGACACCCAAAGAGCCCGAGTTGGACCTGAAGACTATCCCGCTGGAATTTACTGCTGACCAGATTGAAGAGTTCAAGGATGCCTTCACTCTCTTTGACGAGACGCCAACGGGCGAGATGAAGATAAGGTATTCCCAGTGTGGAGAAGTGATGAGGGCCCTGGGTCACAACCCTACCAATGCTGACGTGCTGACCGTGCTGGGGAAGCCTAAGGCTGAAGATATGAACACCAAATACCTGGACTTTGAGACGTTTCTGCCCATGCTGCAGCATATCTCAAGAGCCAAAGACCAAGGGACATTTGAGGACTTTGTTGAGGGTCTGAGAGTCTTTGACAAAGAAGGAAATGGAACAGTGATGGGTGCTGAGCTCCGTCATGTCTTGGCAACACTTGGGGAGAAAATGACAGAAGATGAGGTGGACCGTCTGATGGCCGGACAAGAAGACGCCAACGGCTGCATTAACTACACGTCCTTCATCAAGCACATCCTCTCTGGGTGAGCTGAAGCTGCAAAGATTGCCGAATGAAATTGGAACTCTAAATGGCAACTGTCAAAACACTGGAAAGAAAATATGTCTTGTCTGTATGTCTTGGAAAGCATTAAATAAAAACCATCCAAATTTTGTTTCGTCTGAGATTTTTGGTTCTGTTAATCTTGTTGTTGAGATGTCAAACTCAGATGTGTATGAGAAGGAAGTTACTTTAACTACTGGATCTACAGTATACTCTTAAAAATAAAGGTGCCAGCAAAGAGCAAAAAGCAGTTTTGGCAATGATGCCCTTTAAGAAGTATTTTTTCTTAGTTTTCTGGAAGCAATTATGCAAAGTTTGGCCTACCTCGAATTTGATTTGCTGAGCAGCGTTGCAAGAGCACTGATATCAAGTTTAACACTACTGTTTGTATCACTCAGCTTGTTTATTATTATTTTTTTTTCACATGAAATACATAAAAAGTAAAACTAGATATTATGGTCATGAATTAGGAATTCTTAATTTAATTAATTCGTTCCCTCGTTTTAGGTAAATCTTTTTAATTCACTTTTTAATTTAGTGAAATTATTTAGTTAAATTCTTATTTATTATCTTATTATTTATCTTATTTACTATGGTGGCCCAGTAGTGCACAACACAACGAAATTTAAAAAGCAAACATAAATTCACAACACAACAAAATCAAGCCACAACACAACGAAATCAAGCCACAACGCAACGGAAATGCTCCCGACCTCTAGGGGGCCCTCGGAGCGCGGTAAAGTTAGTTTTCCTTGGCAGAGTCGGCAGTCTCACAAAGATATCAATACTACGATCGTATAATTTGTATTAATTAAAACATTTTTTTTAACAAATTTTAACATTTAAAAACAGACACGTTCAAATTTCAAAGCTTGATTGTATTGGTAAGACTGACTCAGTAGTGCACAACACAACTTTGGAATTTGAACATGTCTTTTTTTAAATGTTAAAAGTAATTTTAATTAATACAAATTATACGTTTCAACCACATGGTGGAATTGGCAGACGTTCCCTTAGGCATCATGCGCCGTGGTAGAGGGTCAAAGCATTCTCGAGTATAAATATGCAGCTATAATGCATGTAGGTGATTTTTAATTAATATTTCATGTCGATATACAATGGTTACATACACTTAAACTGATCGTAGTATTGATATCTTTGTAAGACTGCCGAATCTATAGAACAGTGGCAAGGAAAACGTACTCGGTTACTTAATGTCCCTGAGATAAGGGAACGAGTACTGTGTAGCTAGACGCTTGGGGAAAACTCCTTTTCCTCGAAATACTGAAGCCTTTTAATAAAATCACGCAGTGCTACTGCGCACGCTATTGGCTGGCCAGTGGGAACTGCATGAACCAATGGCAGAGCGGCGTAACTGGGTGAACCAATCGGTGCGAAGCCCGCAAAGCTGAGCGCAAAGCCCGCCAAGTGGGCGGGGCATCTGCCTATAAAAGACGCACGCTTGCCATATAATTCAGGTTATATCGACTGAAGCGACGATCGCCAGTCGTTAGCGCCAAAAGCACAGCCGTCTACTCAGTACTCGTTCCCTTATCTCGGGGAAACGAGGTTACGTTAAGTAACCGAGTACGTTCCCTTTCGAACGGTCAGTCGTACTGCGTCGCTAGACGCTTGGGGAACCTATTCAATCCCGCCGTGCTATGATAAGCACAACGACATGTACCTCCTCAAGCTGGGTCGCTATTTTAAAGGGGCCCAAACTAAAGTCATAGACATATCTTGAAAATATCCCTATGCGAAAACTGGGCTCGTAGAGGCCAGCCACAATCATAATGAAGTGATCTGTGTTAAGCACTGGAGCATTGTAAAAAGGCCCCAAGTGCTAACTCGTGAAGTGACGGGCTCACTGAGGCCGCCTCAACTCTCATTATACAGCAAGGATCTGTGCCTGCAGTGCAGGGACCTCCAGGCTGTAGAATCTGGTGAATGTAGACGGTGAGGACCAGCCTGCCGCTCTACAGATATCACCAATGGATATTCCACTGGACCACGCCCAGGAAGAGGCCATGCCTCTGGTGGAGTGAGCCTTGATAGAACAGCCCAGCTCACTCTGGTGGAGTGAGCTGGTGGAGCCTATGGGCGTCCACCAGCCATCTGGATAGACTTTGCTGGTGACCGGAAGTCCTTTAGTGCGGCCACCAAAGCTTACAAAGAGCTGCTCTGACTGTTTAAAGTGGGAAGACTGCTCAACATATGCTCTAAGTGCCCTGACTGGGCAGAGCAGGTGTAACTGTCTCTGGTCCTCAGAGGGGGGAAGAGCAGAGAGGGTGACCACCTGTGCTTTGAACGGTGTTGAAAGCACTTTGGGCACATAGCCATGTCTTGGTTTGAGGATGACCTTAGAGTCACCTGGTCCAAACTCCAGACAGGAAGCGCTTACGGAGAGCGTTTGTATATCGCCAACACGCTTAACTGATGCCAGTGCTAATAGCAGGGCAGTTTTTTAGCGAAAGTGGCTTTAATTCGGCCGTCTGCAACGGTTGGAATGGAGGCTCTTTCAGTGCTCATAGGACCAGGGAAAGGTCCCAGGAAGGCCCCGTAGGGGGCCGAGGGGGGTTAAGCCTTCTGGCCCCTTTTAGGAAACGGACAATCATGTCATTCCTGCCCCCTGACTGGCCAGCTATCGGCGCATGGAAAGCGGCGATGGCTGCCACGTAGACTTTGAGTGTGGATGGAGTACGTCCTGCATCCAACAACTCTTGCAGAAAAACGAGTATCTGTGATACTTCGCATGATAAAGGGTTCTGGTTTCTGGCTGAACACCATTCAGAAAACACTGACCACTTGAGGGCATAGAGATGCCTTGTAGACGGAGCTCTAGCCTCACTGATAGTGCTCAGGACGCTCGCTGGGAGATCCTTGAGCTCCCCTTGAGGGGCCACACATGTAGCGCCCATAGTTTGGGACGGGGGTGCCAGATTGTCCCGTTCGCCTGGGATAGGAGGTCTTTCCTCAGGGGAATTGGCCATGGGGCTGCTGATAGCAGCTGAATCAACTCGGGAAACCAATGATGGGTCCACCAGAGTGGGGCCACTAGCAGGACTGTGTGCTCGCTCTCCCTGATTCTCATTAAGACTTGGGGTAGGAGCGGGACTGGAGGAAAAGCATAAAGCAAGCGGCTGGGCCATTCGTGGGCCAGCGCGTCCCTGGACTTTGAGAAATATATTGGGCAATGACAGTTGTCTTCGGAGGCGAAGAGGTTGACCTCTGCCCTCCCGAAATCATTCCATATCATTTGAACCGTTTGGGGATGGAGAGTCCATTCCCCTGGGGACACCAGGCCCCTGGAGAGCATCTGCTTCCTGGTTCAGCCTGCCCGGCACATGCACTGTTCTCAGCAAGCGCAGTTTGTCTTTTGCCCATAGGAGGAGACGTCTGACCAACTGGTTTAGCCGTCTCGACCTGAGCCCGCCTTGGCGGTTTATGTAGGAAACCACTGTCTTGTTGTCCGTTCGGACTAGAACATGGTGACCCGAAAGACGTGGTAGGAAGGTCTTGAGGGCTAACACGACTGCCAGCATTTCTAGGCAGTTGATGTGTAACCGCGACTCCGTGCTCGTCCACGAGCCGAAGGCCGGATCGCCCTCGCACAGAGCGCCCCAACCCATGTTGGAGGCGTCCGTAGTGACCACCATTCGTCTCGAAACTGTCCCCAAGCTCACCCCTGGCTCGTAGAGGCAGGGTTTTGACCAAGGGGCCAATGCTTTGATGCAACCATGGCCTACACTGATCAGAAGTTGAAAGGTTCTCAGGGGTCTGTTGGTTCCTGTTTTGAACTAGCGTGCGAGCTGCTGAATAGTCAGAGTGCGCTCGTTTGATAGCCACGCCCTCATTTCGGCTGAGTCTAAAATCACCCCCAGGAAAGAGATCCTCTGCCTGGGAAGCAACGAGCTCTTGGCTGTATTTATTCTGAGACCCAGGCATTCTAGATGGCTGAGTAGCACAGATTTGTGAGATTCTAACTCCTCCTCTGACCGGGCCAGAATGAGCCAGTCGTCGAGGTAGTTCAAAATGCGCATTCCTGTTTGTCTCAAAGGGGAGAGAGCTGCATCCATGCAATTTGTAAAAGTGCGGGGGGCCAGAGACAGACTGAATGGCAGGACTGTGTACTGGTAGACCTTCTCGTCGAACGCGTATCTCAAGAACGGTCTGTGACGGGGAATAACTTGGATATGAAAGTAAGCATCTTTCAGATCCACTGAGAAAAACCAGTCCATCGGGCGAACCTGCGCGATGATCTGTCTCAGCGTTAACATTCTGAAGGGCCGTTTGATAAGGACCCTGTTCAGATGTCTGAGGTCTAGAATGGGCCTGAATATCTTTTTTGGGAATGAGGAAGTAGCGGCTATAAAAGCCTGATTCACTCTGAGCTGGAGGCACCGCCTCTATGGCCCCTTTTTCCAATAGGCTCTTCACTTGGGTTTTGAGGACGTGAGACACGTTGCTCTCCACCGAAGTGTGTATTATGCCCGCGAAGCGGGGTGGTTTGTGAGCGAATTGGAGCGAGTAACCTCGTTGTATTGTGTTTATAACCCATTGTGACACACCAGGGATGGCTTTCCAAGCCTTGGCCCGGTTGCACAGGGGTTTTATAGTGTCGAGTGACGGCGCACTGCTGACGCTCGTGTGGTGCGGAAGAGAAATAATACTCTTTTGTTGAGTATTTATATTTTTTATTGGGTTTGCTATTACAGCGGTCGAGTGCAAGGGAGCACGCATTATACCGGGCTTGCTGCTTACACTCGCAACATACACAACAACATTTTCTTCCCTGGCCGGAACTAGAACGGGCCGCTGGGAAGAAACTTTGAGCTTCTTTGGGGTCGGTCCGGCCTCGGCGGGAACCAACCCTCCCCTCTTCCTGTTCTGTATCTTAGGCCGGGGTCCCTGACGCTTAATATATTAGCACAAATATTAGCACGTACGGCTGTGACTGTATTTGTCACAGTGTAACACAACCGCATATTCGGAAAACAGCGCTCTTATTTTATGATATAGAATACTGAGTGTGATTGTGAAGACTTTTTTTATAGTCCAACGAATATTTTTCCACCATAAAGAACTTTTTGTGCAATGCGAAGTCGAGTGTACACTCGTATGCTACCTTCACGTGCTATCGGAATTATCGTAAATATTATGCCGCGTTCCAGGCAACCCATAACCCGTGTTTTTCCAACCTTCTACCCGTGAAATGCACTGGAACGCTGTCAAACCCGTGACTTCCCACCCGTGAACTCGTACTAGATCGATGTACTCCCAGTTACGCACTCTGACGTCACATAGCCCGCGAAACAACAATGGCAGACCCTACGGATGCGGTGTTTATGAAGGTCGTACACGGTGAGAAATAGACCAAGAATAAATTAATACCAAATACATTTCCAAATATACAAATAATGTAAAATAAAAGGTATAACAGCTTCTCTTGCCTTATGCGCCGTTTTTCTCCTCAGTTTCCCTCAAATAAGCAAGTAGTAAGCACCTTTGGCAATAGAAATGATTGTAAGTCCCGTACGGTCCGCCATGCTTTGTTTACATCTAGCTACCACAATTCCTTGCGCTCAGGCAGTTTGGCGTGATTTTGCCTGGAACGCTACAAAGTTGCGAAGTCGTGGTTTGAAGTCGTAACTTACGGGCTCAAAAACCTGCCTGGAACGCAGCATTAGTTTCCTAGTTAAAAAATAGGACATGAACGCCTCTCAAGTCATAATTTGAATGCAATGAGCTCGTAATCACGACTTCAGAAGTGGGAAGTAGGAAATTTCCGATAGCACGTGAAGGCAGCGTTAGAAGAGATTGAACCTTTGGAGTTCAAAAAAGAACTTTAAAGTGCAAATATTAACTTCTAACTATAATAAAGGTTCAAAGTTGAACCTATAGGCCCTATATCAGCTACTTTGAAGTAAAAAATGATCAAACTTGTGGACTTTGATTATTATTAGGTAGTATCAGCACAATTATTGCTATTTCTGCTATTGATTATACTCCTGTGCATAATGGCTATGGTCTATTTGAAGAGCAGCACCGTGTGATTAATTTTTGCAATCTTATTTTCTTTCAGATGATACATATCAAATTTATAAAATGCAGACCATCAGCACACATCCTCAAACAGGCACCCAAGGCTGTTCTGCATTCAATTTTACTGTAATTAAGGTTAGGACATAGTGACTATAACATTGATTGGCTAAGTAGGGTACATGTTGTACTTGAATCTGTATAGATCCGTGTTTAATACTCCTGGGAGGGGGGAGAGTGTTCATATTTCTGACTTTATAAGCGATAAAGAAGGCCGATTCTGCAGCTTTGAACCTCAGAAAAATACCTGAGCCCTTTTCCTTGTGGTTGTCACGCATCTTGTTCTTGTAAATCCACCTTTTCCTCATTATATTGATGCTGTGAAAATAAACACACGCCGTCCATATTATAACATTATGTTTGGCGGGATTCCTCCACGGTCTTCCCATATCTGACATTTTTGTGATGTTCTCGGCATAACTACATTCTTCATGATCTATAACTGCATTTAATGAGTAATTTAGATGCTTAGAAGTTTCGCCAAGACTTAAATGCTCGTGAATCCATGAGATTCGCTTTTCGTGCGATTTATATCTGTTTGCAGTTATGATGGCAGCTTACCAACCCACTTTTGCTTGCAGCTTTGGCAGCTTGAAGCTCACTGGATTTTCCCCATCTATGCTCAATCAGGAGAGCAAAAACAGAACCGCAGGTAAGTCCAAGGAAGGATTTTATTTCATTGTTTATGAGAGGAGAGTTTGTTTATGGTGACAGGTAATGCCCTGGCAGGCCCGGTTGACACCACATCTGTACTTCCCCTCTGTTACATCCCAAACAAACCCAGGAAAAGCAGCCACCCATCAATCAGATACTCATTCCTGTCACCACACACATTATGTCTATCAGGCATGTGTCCTTTTCCATTTTCATATGCCACATCTCTCATGTTAAATATCCTGTGAGTCATTTGGTCTATTTAACTTCTAGGTGGCCAGTTTTCCGAAGTGTGAGACGAAACCTCAAAGTTTGATCTTGTTTGTTGAACTGACAAGCCTCTCAGATTTGAAAAGCATGCTTGATTCTCTAGGTTCGACTATAGGCCCAAAAGTAAATCTGTCACACACAAAAGGCTGTTTTCTTTGGCTGGACTGAGCTATAACCAGCTTTGTCTCTTTTCATCCCCAAGAGACAAAGTATGTTTTATTTTAGAGATGTATACGGTTGTTTTTATACGTTCTTTCAGGACATAAAGACCACTGACAGAGATTTAGCTGAGTTTGGATCCAAAGACAACGTCTGACCAACTAATGAGTCTTTTTGTGTGTGTATGTGTATATAGGTTCACATTGGGACGTACATATGGCAGAAGAGTTTAAGTTAAGAAACCTATGGACCTGAAACTGTAGTCGATTCTGTGGGATGTTTGGCACATGATCAAGCAATGGTGGCCTTCAAGGCTAAGCTCGAACATCTTTATTATCTCAAACAACAGTTTATTATTCATTGATGTCCAGACGTATATTTTATTCTTTGGGGGCACATGGGTTTACTGAGAAATAACAAAAGGATCCTTTAGCAGAGACCCCTCACAGACGAGACTTTCTCCTCAGACGGCCCGAAGAGAGACATGAGGTGATAGGCTTACATTCAATACAGTGCAAATATCATTCTAAATGTCAGAGAACTAAGAGTGCTAAGGAAGACTGATCTCTGAAGCTTACATTGGGAGAGGGACTTCAAAAGGTATAAGGTATTTCAAAAGAGTCTTCTTTTCTAGTCATCAGTCTTTATTTTCCCTCACACATTAAATGCTCATCATATAGCTAATAAGAATGAGGCACTAGTCTATATATCGTTAGAGATTTTGCTATATCGTGTATATCGCGGTATGTAAATATAGCACTATTGACACTTCAGAGTGATGAAATGTATGCATGAGAATAAAGAGCAGGACGTGCTTGATGTAAAAAGAGTTATAAGCGCAATATATCCTGAATTGGAACTCGGTGCCGGTGCTTGTGCTGACTGGGACACTGCCAAAGTGAGCACATAGAAAGCTGCCTCTCTCAGAAGGTGATCGCGAATTTGGGACATGCTCCATGTTAAAAAGTATTAAGCACAATAAGCAGTGAAAAAGAACTCAGTGTGGTGCTCTCAGCATGCGATCGCAAATTCAGTTGTCTTAAATGTCTTATTTCACTTGAATGGTCGAACACACAGACAATTATGTCAAAATGCCCATCATGTGGAGTATTCATGTAAACGCAGCCAGTTATGTCTCAAGTGAAAGTAAATAGTTGGGTGTAAACCTGATGTGTATCAGTATAATGGATCTGTGCATTTGGTCTTAAAGTGACAGCAGCCCAATATACCTACAGTACCTGCTGCTCTGTGTCATTAAAGTGCATCAAACAAAAGAAAGAATAACTTACTGCTCATGACTGAATTACTTTTCTTTTAGCTTTAATAAGAATACATTTATATTTAATTCATATAGTGAAGACTGTGCAATATTTTATTTTTACATTTCATTATTACATTTCTGTAAAATAAATCTATTGTACCTGAAAAAAAAAACTTAATTTGTTTAATTCATATTTGTGTTATATTGTATTTGTCCTATTTGTAATTTGCTTTTTTTCCCTCTTCTTTTTAATAACAGAAATTAGATAAAATAACACAAAATGATTGAGAAATCAATGTTAAGTGGCCTCTTAATTTTTTCCAGAGCTGTATATTGACTATATATAAGTTGGTATTCTTTGAGCTTATTTTTCTTAAACAAATTAATATTTTTATTCAGCAAAGATGCATTCAATTTGATTAAACTGATCAAAAATGACAATAAAGGTATTTATAATGTTACAAATACAAATCTATTTTAAATAAATGCTGTTCTTTTTAACTTTCTATTCATCAAAGAATATTGAAAAAAACAATATTACAGTTTCCACAAAAATATTAAGCAGCACAACTGTTTTCAACACTGATAATAAGAAATGTTTCTTGAGCACCAAATCAGCATATTAGAATGATTTCTGAATTATCATGTGACACTGAAGACGAGTAATGATGCTGAAAATTCAGCATTACCATTTATCATTTTAAAATATATCAAAATGAACAGTTATTTTAAAATTTTGATTAAATTAATACAAGCTTGGCGATCATAATAATAACAAAAAATATAAATAAAAATATATAATATAATACGGTGGCCGAAAGAGCTCAACGCGCTGCAAATTGAAGAAAACACATGCAAATAGAAAAAACACCAGCAAATAAAGAAAACATCTTCATCAGTTTGACAACACATGCGCTGCAAAAGTTCACAACACATGCAAATACAGAAACGCGCTGCAAAAGTTCACAACAAATGCAAATACAAAAACGCGCTGCAAATAGGCTACTTACAACACATGCAAATACAGAAACGCTCTGCAAAAGTCCACAACACATTCAAATACGTGCTGCAAATAGCACATACCAGGCCCGGCGATCTCAAGCCCCTTCTGCGATGATCTGAATGATGATGATGATGATGAGGCTACTTTTAAAATTAAATTAATATTTTAATTTGCCCTGCAATAATTTATAGCGCATCACGCATAACCGACGGCGCTGTAATAAGATTAGCTAACTCATTTAAAAAAATAAAAAACTTGTTTAACACCTACATCTCCTCTCATTTTTTTTTAACTACAGGTTAAACAGTGTTATCAGAACATGTTGAAGTAGAGCTCTCATCGCTAAGTTTTTAGTTTCACTTTCTGCAGTGAATAATTGACAGGGATTTGAGACATAAAATCAAGTAAATTATTAAAAAATAATAAAATCCCAATAAAAATTAGGATTGTTCAATCTCTTCAGTGAACTCTTGAACTCTTCAGTGGTGTGCACCTGAAAGTTTTTTGTTTTGTTTATCTTAACATTCTGATCGTATGTGCATTATGAGCAGGCCTATTTGCAGCGCGTTTTTGTATTTGCATGTGTTGTGAGTATTTGCAGCGCGTTTCTGTATTTGCATGTGTTGTGAGTATTTGCAGCGCGTTTCTGTATTTGCATGTTTTGTGAGTATTTGCAGCGCGTTTCTGTATTTGCATGTGTTGTGAGTATTTGCAGCGCGTTTCTGTATTTGCATGTGTTGTGAGTATTTGCAGCGCGTTTCTGTATTTGCATGTGTTGTGAGTATTTGCAGCGCGTTTTTGTATTTGCATGTGTTGTGAGTATTTGCAGCGCGTTTCTGTATTTGCATGTGTTGTGAGTATTTGCAGCGTGTTTTTGTATTTGCATGTGTTGTGGACTTTTGCAGCGTGTTTCTGTATTTGCATGTGTTGTGAGTATTTGCAGCGCGTTTCTGTATTTGCATGTGTTGTGAGTATTTGCAGCGCGTTTCTGTATTTGCATGTGTTGTGAGTATTTGCAGCGCGTTTCTGTATTTGCATGTGTTGTGAGTATTTGCAGCGCGTTTTTGTATTTGCATGTGTTGTGAGTATTTGCAGCGCGTTTCTGTATTTGCATGTGTTGTAAGTATTTGCAGCGCGTTTTTGTATTTGCATGTGTTGTGAGTATTTGCAGCGCGTTTCTGTATTTGCATGTGTTGTGAGTATTTGCAGCGCGTTTCTGTATTTGCATGTGTTGTGAGTATTTGCAGCGCGTTTCTGTATTTGCATGTGTTGTGAGTATTTGCAGCGCGTTTCTGTATTTGCATGTGTTGTGAGTATTTGCAGTGCGTTTTTGTATTTGCATGTGTTGTGAGTATTTGCAGTGCGTTTCTGTATTTGCATGTGTTGTGAGTATTTGCAGCGTGTTTTTGTATTTGCATGTGTTGTGGACTTTTGCAGTGTGTTTCTGTATTTGCATGTGTTGTGAGTATTTGCAGCGCGTTTCTGTATTTGCATGTGTTGTGAGTATTTGCAGCGCGTTTCTGTATTTGCATGTGTTGTGAGTATTTGCAGCGCGTTTCTGTATTTGCATGTGTTGTGAGTATTTGCAGCGCGTTTCTGTATTTGCATGTGTTGTGAGTATTTGCAGCGCGTTTTTGTATTTGCATGTGTTGTGAGTATTTGCAGCGCGTTTCTGTATTTGCATGTGTTGTGAGTATTTGCAGCGTGTTTTTGTATTTGCATGTGTTGTGGACTTTTGCAGCGTGTTTCTGTATTTGCATGTGTTGTGAGTATTTGCAGCGCGTTTTTGTATTTGCATGTGTTGTGAGTATTTGCAGCGCGTTTCTGTATTTGCATGTGTTGTGAGTATTTGCAGCGCGTTTTTGTATTTGCATGTGTTGTGAGTATTTGCAGCGCGTTTCTGTATTTGCATGTGTTGTGAGTATTTGCAGCGCGTTTCTGTATTTGCATGTGTTGTGAGTATTTGCAGCGCGTTTCTGTATTTGCATGTGTTGTGAGTATTTGCAGCGTGTTTCTGTATTTGCATGTGTTGTGAGTATTTTCTTTGCAGCGCGTTTCTGTATTTGCATGTGTTGTGAGTATTTGCAGCGCGTTTCTGTATTTGCATGTGTTGTGAGTATTTGCAGTGCGTTTCTGTATTTGCATGTGTTGTGAGTATTTGCAGCACTTTTTTGTATTTGCATGTGTTGTGGACTTTTGCAGCGCGTTTTTGTATTTGCATGTGTTGTGAGTATTTGCAGCGCGTTTCTGTATTTGCATGTGTTGTGAGTATTTGCAGTGCGTTTTTGTATTTGCATGTGTTATGGACTTTTGCAGCGCTTTTCTGTATTTGCATGTTTTGTGGATTTTGCAGCGTGTTTCTGTATTTGCATGTGTTGTGAGTATTTGCAGCGCGTTTTTGTATTTGCATGTGTTGTGAGTATTTGCAGCGCGTTTTTGTATTTGCATGTGTTGTGAGTATTTGCAGCGTGTTTTTGTATTTGCATGTGTTGTGGACTTTTGCAGCGTGTTTCTGTATTTGCATGTGTTGTGAGTATTTGCAGCGCGTTTTTGTATTTGCATGTGTTGTGAGTATTTGCAGCGCGTTTCTGTATTTGCATGTGTTGTGAGTATTTGCAGCGCGTTTCTGTATTTGCATGTGTTGTGAGTATTTGCAGTGCGTTTTTGTATTTGCATGTGTTATGGACTTTTGCAGCGCTTTTCTGTATTTGCATGTTTTGTGGATTTTGCAGCGTGTTTCTGTATTTGCATGTGTTGTGAGTATTTGCAGCGCGTTTTTGTATTTGCATGTGTTGTGAGTATTTGCAGCGCGTTTTTGTATTTGCATGTGTTGTGAGTATTTGCAGCGTGTTTTTGTATTTGCATGTGTTGTGGACTTTTGCAGCGTGTTTCTGTATTTGCATGTGTTGTGAGTATTTGCAGCGCGTTTTTGTATTTGCATGTGTTGTGAGTATTTGCAGCGCGTTTCTGTATTTGCATGTGTTGTGAGTATTTGCAGCGCGTTTCTGTATTTGCATGTGTTGTGAGTATTTGCAGTGCGTTTCTGTATTTGCATGTGTTGTGAGTATTTGCAGCGCGTTTTTGTATTTGCATGTGTTGTGAGTATTTGCAGCGCGTTTCTGTATTTGCATCTGTTGTGAGTATTTGCAGCGCGTTTCTGTATTTGCATGTGTTGTGAGTATTTGCAGCGCGTTTCTGTATTTGCATGTGTTGTGAGTATTTGCAGTGCGTTTTTGTATTTGCATGTGTTGTGAGTATTTGCAGCGCGTTTCTGTATTTGCATGTGTTGTGAGTATTTGCAGCGCGTTTCTGTATTTGCATGTGTTGTGAGTATTTGCAGTGCGTTTCTGTATTTGCATGTGTTGTGAGTATTTGCAGTGCGTTTTTGTATTTGCATGTGTTGTGAGTATTTGCAGCGTGTTTTTGTATTTGCATGTGTTGTGGACTTTTGCAGCGTGTTTCTGTATTTGCATGTGTTGTGAGTATTTGCAGCGCGTTTTTGTATTTGCATGTGTTGTGAGTATTTGCAACGCGTTTCTGTATTTGCATGTGTTGTGAGTATTTGCAGCGCGTTTTTGTATTTGCATGTGTTGTGAGTATTTGCAGCGCGTTTCTGTATTTGCATGTGTTGTGAGTATTTGCAGCGCGTTTCTGTATTTGCATGTGTTGTGAGTATTTGCAGCGTGTTTCTGTATTTGCATGTGTTGTGAGTATTTGCTTTGCAGCGCGTTTCTGTATTTGCATGTGTTGTGAGTATTTGCAGCGCGTTTTTGTATTTGCATGTGTTGTGAGTATTTGCAGCGCGTTTCTGTATTTGCATCTGTTGTGAGTATTTGCAGCGCGTTTCTGTATTTGCATGTGTTGTGAGTATTTGCAGCGCGTTTCTGTATTTGCATGTGTTGTGAGTATTTGCAGTGCGTTTTTGTATTTGCATGTGTTGTGAGTATTTGCAGCGCGTTTCTGTATTTGCATGTGTTGTGAGTATTTGCAGCGCGTTTCTGTATTTGCATGTGTTGTGAGTATTTGCAGTGCGTTTCTGTATTTGCATGTGTTGTGAGTATTTGCAGTGCGTTTTTGTATTTGCATGTGTTGTGAGTATTTGCAGCGTGTTTTTGTATTTGCATGTGTTGTGGACTTTTGCAGCGTGTTTCTGTATTTGCATGTGTTGTGAGTATTTGCAGCGCGTTTTTGTATTTGCATGTGTTGTGAGTATTTGCAACGCGTTTCTGTATTTGCATGTGTTGTGAGTATTTGCAGCGCGTTTTTGTATTTGCATGTGTTGTGAGTATTTGCAGCGCGTTTCTGTATTTGCATGTGTTGTGAGTATTTGCAGCGCGTTTCTGTATTTGCATGTGTTGTGAGTATTTGCAGCGTGTTTCTGTATTTGCATGTGTTGTGAGTATTTGCTTTGCAGCGCGTTTCTGTATTTGCATGTGTTGTGAGTATTTGCAGCGCGTTTTTGTATTTGCATGTGTTGTGAGTATTTGCAACGCGTTTCTGTATTTGCATGTGTTGTGAGTATTTGCAGCGCGTTTTTGTATTTGCATGTGTTGTGAGTATTTGCAGCGCGTTTCTGTATTTGCATGTGTTGTGAGTATTTGCAGCGCGTTTCTGTATTTGCATGTGTTGTGAGTATTTGCAGCGTGTTTCTGTATTTGCATGTGTTGTGAGTATTTGCTTTGCAGCGCGTTTCTGTATTTGCATGTGTTGTGAGTATTTGCAGCGCGTTTCTGTATTTGCATGTGTTGTGAGTATTTGCAGTGCGTTTCTGTGTTTGCATGTGTTGTGAGTATTTGCAGCACTTTTTTGTATTTGCATGTGTTGTGGACTTTTGCAGCGCGTTTTTGTATTTGCATGTGTTGTGAGTATTTGCAGTGCGTTTCTGTATTTGCATGTGTTGTGAGTATTTGCAGTGCGTTTTTGTATTTGCATGTGTTATGGACTTTTGCAGCGCTTTTCTGTATTTGCATGTGTTGTGGATTTTGCAGCGTGTTTCTGTATATGCATGTTTTGTGAACTTTTGCAGGCATGTGTTGTCAAACTGGTGTTTCTTTATTTGCTGGTGTTTTTTCTATTTGCATGTGTTTTCAGTTGCAGCGCGTTGAGCTCTCTCAGCCACCGTAATATAATATATAATAAATAACATATAACAACATAACACACACACACACACACACACACATATATATATATATATAAGCATGTGTGTGATGAAAGAGAAAGCTTAGATGGAATCAAAGCCTTCCTTGTCTTATAAATGTCTTTTGATATTATATTTTAAATGTATATACAGTATATTTGACATGCATATTTATGACATTTAGCATATTTGACAAATGTGTCAAAATATAATGTCAAAAGTCATTTATAAGAGCTCAATGTTTTTCAGCATCATATATATACACTTCTTTAGTCTCTTTGAAATAAATGCCTTTTGGGCCCCTTTTACTGAGAAAATGAGGAGAGGATGTTCCCAGCCTACCTTAATCAGTACCATTGAGGTATCTCAGTGCACAAGCCCTCAGATCTGCACTGAATCTTCTTCACTGATGGGGGATGGGTCAGTGAGAGATGACATCATCGGCTGGAGTTGTGTGCTCTGCTTGTGTGTTGCAGAGATTTTGCAGTCTTGTAAGAAGGACAAAATTTTTCTAATGACCATGTGAGGACTGACTTGCAGCCACATTCGACTATTAGTATTATGATACAAACAAGAACAAACATCCATTTACACTTTGAAGACGCACATATTCGGTGTTAAAATTGATGTGGTGGCATGTGTTATCACTAGGGGGCATTACTGCCCTAACATTTACTGTATATATTTATGCTCTTGGCAGATGCTTTCTTATAAAAGCAATTTACAGCAGAATACAGAATGCGTGATGATAGCCTAAACTGGTATAGAGAAATATAGCACTATGGATGATCCTCAAAAAGAAGCTGAAATGTCAGTGTTGCAGTACCAGACAATTACTTGTTAGAGCATCACTAGGGGGCATCAATATCCAAATATTTCTTTATCTGTATCTTCATCTGGGATTGTGCAGACAATATCCATTGTGTAACTTGTCAGTAATCATACATTCACATGTTTTACATTAGTTCAGGCATCTGGTCACTAGAATTAAAATGATTGAACCAAGATGCTCAGTCAGGCTGGGCTACAACGTCTTCAGTGCATTTCCATCAAGATTTACAGTTTCTTAGCAGACCAACCTGGTCATGACCTACATATATCTACTGTCATGTATATGGAGCCTGCTAGGACTCATTGTATCATGATTGAGAAGCTATATTCAAACCCTGAAGGTATTATGGCCAGCCAATTGATAAAAGCCACACAGAGCGTAATGAATCAAGCATTTGAAGACAGCCTAGAGCCATGGTTGAAGTCACTCAGATTCAGAGTCTAGTGTTGCTCCTGTGGGGAGATGAGCAGTTCGGCAGACTGACTTTATGCACAATGACATGGCCACAGGAACCTGCCAGAGTCCATTAAAATCTTCCCCAGTCAGGTGTCTCCTCTGCTTCTCTACACACAGTCCTCCAGCTCACCACCAATGCACTCTGCTCCCAGAACAATCGATATGTTAGGTTACCATCCAGGATGAAACAGGTTGCTCCAGCCTGCTGTGCTATTTCAGCAGGTTTGAGTGGGGGTCAAAGTCAGTTCTTAAACAGATATGATGGTGCAGCTGCTTCATTGAGCTTCCTGCGGTTGAAGGAAAAGAGAATGATGGATAAACAAGCTTTGCTTTATACTAAAGTTTGTTTAATCTCTTTTGCGTAGCATATTTGGCAGTTTTAAGCACCTCCAATGCAGGTTCAGTGGCAATTTTATCCTTTTTGTAGAGCAATCCATCACTTTTTATTTGATCAGGGACCCCACCTACAGTAAATGCCAGCTGAATATGGTTATTTGGATAGTTCAGTGAATTAATGTTCACAGGAGATCAAGAACAGATCACAGTGTTTATTTTACCCTGTAAGCCAAACCATATGTGGACTTCCAGTTTAGTAGGTGTTGTATCCTCAATGACACAACATCCCACACAAGCAGCGCCAGATTGATTGAACTTATTATGATGTTGTAGAAGCAGTCCAGAGAGAGGTCTTCTACAACATCATAGTGAAAAATGCAACTTGAAATTGAGGGACTTTTAAACTAAAACCGAGTGTTAGTTTCAGCGATGAAAATATTTATCTTGAACTCTGCCAAGGAAGCTAGCATGTATAAACCGTAATTAAACAATTTAATGAATTTATACCTGTATGATTTTACGCTGGACCAGCGCGGTTTGGAAAATGGATAGATGATTGATTCAGCTGTGGGCGCCATCTCCCGGCGAGACGCAGGAATTCATTCAGTGTGCGACTCTGACAGTGCATTATGGGTATTCTCTAGCCGTTGAGCATACATCAGTTGTACACTCATTATTGCGATGCATTGTGGGATTGAATGAGTGCACTCAATATCGTCCACTATGGTTTCGTACACCACTACAAATACCTGTCCCCTCAAATAGTGCCCTATTTAAGGGTCTATTGAGCGATTTCGGACACATAATCCATAATTTACTACTCATCAAATTTTCCAAACCCATAAGACTTTTGTTCACCTTTGAAACACAAATTAAGATATTTTAATGAAATCTGAGAGATTGAACCTCCATTGAAAGTCTAAAAGTCTTTTGAAGAGGCATGATCGTTTATATGATGAACAGATTTATTTAGAATTTTATTCACATACTGTATAGCCTAAACATGGATCAATGCACATACACACAAGCAAAAGCTCAAACATGCTGCTTGATTCAAGAACCAGTAAATAATTTTCTCGCCTGTCACGCAAGCATGTTTGAGCTTCCATTTACCATATTTGATGTGCTCTATGTATCTGCGTTTATCAATGTTTATATGTGAAGAAATTCCTAAATTAAATCTGTTCATCATATAAAGCGATCATGTCTCATTTTGAAATGTCAAAGCTTTAGTAAAATGGACTCTCAATGGAGGCACAGAAATCTCTCGGTACTTTTGTTTTAAAGATGATCAAAATTCTTATAGGTTTGTAATGACATGAGAGTGAGTAAATGATGACAGAATTTTCATTTTTTGATTAAATAACCTAACGTTTGAATTAGCGCACATTCCAGAAAGCTGAGCAATATTTTCTAGCTGACAGCTAGCCAAAAAGTTTAGCATGCTAAGAGCTTTTAAGAATCTAATTAATGTAGATGTCAGTCATCCTATCAGATGTGTTAGTTTTGTAATTCAATATTTGTTATGTTCCTTCTAACAAGTTGTTATTCTATCCTAATATCTGTTCTTTGTTCTTCCTCTTAATCATTAGATATAATTCTTTCAAGTTTTAACATGGACAAGGAAGTGCAGTTTCTAAGAAATGTCTGTCTTGTTTATTTAGTTTCATATTTCAGTGTCTGTCAGAATTTTTTCTTTTTTGACAAGCAGGAAACCAATAACATAGTAGGTGTGGTAACCATGTCAAATCTTGAAGGACGTTGATGGCATTAGAAAACTAAGACAACTGGAAAAACAATCTATTTGCAGATATTTTATTGGAAACAATTTACAATTGATAAACAAATACATATATGGATGTGATATTGCTCAAATTTTGTTTTCCTTACTGAATTTGACACTCATAACATGCAACACTGTTAAAGGGATAGTATGGAAATATGAAAATTTTGTTCCAAACCTGTATGAGTTTCTCTCTTCTGTTGAACACAAAAGAAAGGATATTTTAAAGAATGTTGGTAATCAAACAGTTGACAGTAGCCGTTGACTTCCATAGCAGGAAAAATACTATTGAAAGTCAATAGCTACCATCAACTGTCTAGTTACCAACATTCTTTTAAATATCCTCTTTCGTGTTCAACAGAAGAAAGAAACTCATACATTTTCATTTTTGGGTGAACTATCCCTTTAAAGTGTTAAGCCAAGAATTGAATGTTTACTTAAATTGGAGCTAGAAAAAATCTCACTTCCAGCCACTTGTTGTGATTTAGTCTGCGTTGGCACTACAATACTTTGAAGGCCTTGTTTTGGTCAGTGACTTCAGGGTGTGGGAGAGGGGAACCCCTGTTTTCATGCATTTGTTTTGAACGTTAAAGGTGGGCAGGGCCAGAAAGCATTGATTTGAAAATGAGACGTCTCATGTCAAGCCTCATGTCTTAGCGGAAGGTAATGGGGGTATGGAAAGAGAAGGGGCCAACACGGAGGAGTGGGGCACAGGGGTCAATATTCTGGAAAAACACATGAGGGGGGTGTTTGAAGTGGGTGGTCTCATGAGAACGCCTGGCAAATTAGGATGCAATCTAGGAGTAACTATGGATACAACAACACATGGCTGGAATACGCACTGGAGAAACATTAACAACAACACACATTCTTCATTCCAGTGGCTTTCTCTGGGTGTGGATAAATGAAAGTTTCAATCCAAATATTGAAAATCACATACCATATTCAACAAAGTATAGAAGCTGAATATGAGGAGGCCTATAGGATAATGAGTATAACAACCCATGACTATCTGATGTAACATATTTCAATTTTGGTCTTTAGAAAAGAAAACAAAGTTTTGAGACAAAGATAACTTTACATGATGCATTCACTGTGATTATTGTAGGCAGCCTGTAGAATCTTTTCTTTTTGATATATAGTATGACATTTAGAAGAAAAAGCCTCAGAATACATGATATGAAGATTAATTTAATTGAAAAGTCAAGTAACAGTAGTAGGTAATCATATTTGATTGCATTTGTTCACTGCTAAGACATTAATTGTATCAAAGAGTGTACTTTGTGGATGGTTTAAACAGGGTCTAGTACTCAAAAATTTTTGAAAATGATTGCTGTTGCCCACACCCAGCCATATTTGAAAGTAGTTACTGCACAAAAGAAAGACAACTATCAATTTGAAGAGGTCAACTTGAATGGATGTAGGATGTATGAGGTCACTGGAAGAGTGGAGGAGGGGATTTGGTGCATCTTGGGAGGTTGGAGATGGGATAAGGTGGAGGGTTGAGCTCTTGTGGGGGTCACCAAAAGTCACCAGTTTTGAGGCATTAGCTATGTTTCCATCAGCCTGTTTTTATGCGCATTTTGAAGTATCACATCAGAAAGGAGTGATGGAAACGGCAAATTGCGGGGGGAAAAATCCCTTAATTCACAAAAATGTTTTTATGCTCGCTTGAGGTTGTTTTTGACGAAAAAGAGTTAATGCAAATAATGGGAGATGGAAACGCATTTGCCGAATAAATTCTGACATAGCGAACATTAAACCTACGTGACTAATCGGCTGTTTCCGAGATGGTGTCAATAATGTTGCATAACGTTTCAAATATGGCCTCTGACATTCTGAAATGCCAAAGGTTGTGAGTAAAATGTCTGGTCACTACGACCTCCCAAAAATCCTGCTGACGATGTCTTTTCCATATGTATGGGGCTCGACGTCGTCGTAATGCCCTTGCTGCTAGTGCCTTCATCAAAAATTCTGCATTTCTTCTTCTGTGCATAGCATTCAATTTGGTGATTGCAAGCTGCACTGCTAGTAAATTTATAACTTGCCCAATCTTAACTAATTGCAGTCTTGTATCTATTTTCTATGGTGCCTTGTTTTATTTACTGTTGGTTACTAGGTTACCAATACCACCGTCATCCGCTTGAACAACTTGATGGAAACGCACCTAATTTGCCTTTGTTTGTTTTTTTCTTTTTTGCGAACTTTGAAAAGATTCGCTTCACATTTGGATGGAAACCCAGCTAATGATTTCACCTTTTACTCATCATTTACATGTATTACTAACTTGCTTCTGTGGGACACAAAAGATATTTTGAAGATTTTTTTGTCCATACATGAAAGTCAATGGGGTCCAAAACCGTCAATTTTTGGCAAAAACGTCAATTTTTCTTTACTGAAATATTTTTAGTTTTCTACAGAAGAAAATAAATACATTTTTGGGAAGACATGAGGATGAGTAAATTATAAAATGCATACATTTTTTGAGACTATCTGTTTAACACTTGAGCATCAAAAGTAAAGAACAATGGAGAAGCAGAAACAATGGAGAATGGCAGTCACCTGACCTTACAGCTGTAGATAATCACAGAATCAAAATATACCAATATTAGAAAGAAAATGTCAGTGACATTTGAACAAGCATGACATATCACATTTTGGCATACACAAACAACATAATGCAGGGATGCACGAGCATTCAGGAGAAGTAGAAGGGACCAGAAATGCAATTTGGGGTAAAATGAAATCATTTATTGATGTCAACCTCAACCCATTGACTTTGTCAGCGTCATGAACAATACCTTCAGGAGGATCGAGGGAGATCATTGACTGACCTCTATCAGGGTGGATAAGCTATCTCTATATCCTCTCACTCACATCTGTCAGATATTGGGTCTCATTCACTAATAATTGTGTAGATTATTTCATATTTGTAGGCATAGGAGAACTTCTCATGAAAATCTCGGCCTAATACACAACAAATGAATTCGTTCTTAATCTTGTTCTAATGTTTAGTAAATTTAGAGTATTCTAAATGAGCGTCTACATCCACGAGGTCAGTCATTTGCATGAAACACGTCCAAACCATCTCCATATAAGGGCTTTTCGCACAACCTTTCCTTTACAGCCTTTCATCACTCTCGTCAAACATATGCCGCTGTCTGCAGACGCGCTCTCGCCTGATCCTCGAGAAATGCCAAGTGTGTCATTCTCAACCAGTTCAAACACAAACACATTTTATACAGACCTCTTATTAGCCAGCTGTTCATATGCGTAAATCTGTTTACAAACCCGATTCCAAAAAAGTTGGGACACTGTACAAATTGTGAATAAAAACAGAACGCAATGATGTGGAAGTTTCAAATTTCAATATTTTATTCAGAATACAACATAGATGACATATCAAATGTTTAAACTGAGAAAATGTATCATTTTAAGGGAAAAATAAGTTGATTTTAAATTTCATGGCATCAACACATCTCAAAAAAGTTGGGACAAGGCCATGTTTACCACTGTGTGGCATCCTTTTTATAACAGTCTGCAAACGTCTGGGGACTGAGGAGACAAGTTGCTCAAGTTTAGAATATTGTCCCATTCTTGTCTAATACAGGCTTCTAGTTGCTCAACTGTCTTAGGTCTTCTTTGTCGCATCTTCCTCTTTATGATGCGCCAAATGTTTTCTATGGGTGAAAGATCTGGACTGCAGGCTGGCCATTTCAGTACCCGGATCCTTCTTCTACACAGCCATGATGTTGTAATTGATGCAGTATGTGGTCTGGCATTGTCATGTTGGAAAATGCAAGGTCTTCCCTGAAAGAGACGACGTCTGGATGGGAGCATATGTTGTTCTAGAACTTGGATATACCTTTCAGCATTGATGGTGCCTTTCCAGATGTGTAAGCTGCCCATGCCACATGCACTCATGCAACCCCATACCATCAGAGATGCAGGATTCTGAACTGAGCGCTGATAACAACTTGGGTTGTCCTTGTCCTCTTTAGTCCGGATGACATGGCGTCCCAGTTTTCCAAAAAGAACTTCAAATTTTGATTCGTCTGACCACAGAACAGTTTTCCACTTTGCCACAGTCCATTTTAAATGAGCCTTGGCCCAGAGAAAACGCCTGCGCTTCTGGATCATGTTTAGATATGGCTTCTTTTTTGACCTATAGAGTTTTAGCCGGCAACGGCGAATGGCACAGTGGATTGTGTTCACAAGCAATGTTTTCTGGAAGTATTCCTGAGCCCATGTTGTGATTCCATTACAGTAGCATTCCTGTATGTGATGCAGTGCCATCTAAGGGCCCGAAGATCACAGGCATCCAGTATGGTTTTCCGGCCTTGACCCTTACACACAGAGATTGTTCCAGATTCTCTGAATCTTTGGATGATATTATGCACTGTAGATGATGATAACTTCAAACTCTTTGCAATTTTTCTCTGAGAAACTCCTTTCTGATATTGCTCCACTATTTTTCGCTGCAGCATTGGGGGAATTGGTGATCCTCTGCCCATCTTGACTTCTGAGAGACACTGCCACTCTGAGAGGCTCTTTTTATACCCAATCATGTTGCCAATTGACCTAATAAGTTGCAAATTGGTCCTCCAGCTGTTCCTTATATGTACATTTAACTTTTCCGGCCTCTTATTGCTACCTGTCCCAACTTTTTTGGAATGTGTAGCTCTCATGAAATCCAAAATGAGCCAATATTTGGCATGACATTTCAAAATGTCTCACTTTCAACATTTGATATGTTATCTATATTCTATTGTGAATAAAATATAAGTTTATGAGATTTGTAAATTATTGCATTCCTTTTTTATTCACAATTTGTACAGTGTCCTAACTTTTTTGGAATCGGGTTTGTATATGGTAGCGGATGTATTTTTCCCCTTGAATAATCATTGATTTTAATTGAAACGGATTTGAGTAATTTCTATATGATATTTGTTTGTGAGAACATACATTATATGGAGCATGTTTACAGATGTTGTTGTTGACGTAGACATAGTGAGGCAACTAGAGCACAGAGGGATTAATCTGATCAGTTCACTGTCCATTGAAATAGGTTAAACACCCCAGTATAGTGATGGGGACACTATACTGTAACAAGCACCGTCCTTCGGATGAGACGTTAATCCGAGGTCCTGACTCTCTGTGGTCATTAAAAATCCCAGGATGTCCTTCGATAAAGAGTAGGGGTGTAACCCCAGCATCCTGGCCAAATTTGCCCATTGGCCCCTGTCTATCATGGCCTCCTAATCATCCCCATATACTGATTGGCTTCATGACTCTGTCTCCTCTCCACCAATAAGCTGGTGTGTGGTGGGCGTTTTGGCGCAATATGGTTGCCGTCGCATTATCCAGGTGGATGCTGCACTTTGGTGGTGGTTGAGGAGATTCCCACTTTGAGTGCCTAGAAAAGCGCTATATAAATGTAACAAATTATTATTATTATTATTTATGACAGTCTGAGAGCAGCTTGTTCTCTCTCAAACTGCATTTGGCCGAGGACACTAGTTGTGTGTTGCTGTAAAAGAGCATTCTGTCCCTTGAGCTCATTCATCAATTGATCAGTTGGCAGACTGAGCTCTTTCATCAGTTTGAAAGACGGCTATATGAATCCCCTTTATTTCTCTATTCACTCCCCCACTGACTTGAAATGCAATACACAAATTAAAGATGAAGAACATTACTTCGCAAGAACCTCCATTTTCATTAGCAAAATTACAGTAGTTAGGTGGGAAGACCAATATTGTGTTCATTCTGTCCTTCTTATCTCTACACAATACATCATTACATAATGCATACATTTACTCACTTCTTACTGGTCTTCCCACTCAGTTGCTTCAAATAATAATAGAAAGAGTTACTAAAAAGTCAGCAAATCACTCCCATCCCTGCTAAAAAGACATTTTCAGCTGATTTCCTAATTGGTCCAGACTCTAGGCTGCTTGTGTTCAGGGGGGTATTCCAGAAAGCAAGGTTAACTTATTCACATATACCTTGAACTCTTGGTTGATTAACCCAAACCTTGCTTACTCGAAGTCCAAGAACGAGTCCCGGAGTAAGTTCAGACAACTCAGAGTATGTTCCCGGTTAACACACAAGACATTCTCAACAGAGCGACGAATCAATGATTCACCATGGAAACAGACGCTAAGAAAAAGTGCGCCATTCTACTTCCTTCTTCTTCTTTTGTTTAATGGCGATTTACATAACCTACTTAATGCACATCGCCACCTATTTGGTGGTTGTGCAATCATTTTTTCAACCATTTCGTTTAATAAGTATTCTTTATTCACTGAGAATAAGGATTATATTGTTTGTTTGATGCTAATTAATTGAATGCAGATCCATGTGTGAGATGACAATAAAATAAATAATAAATATATTTGAATTGAATTAACATTTAAACATTACCTTGTTGTAATAGTGTTTTTATAGTGTAGTTATATATTATATAACTGTAACTATATAACAAATTTAGTTATATTAATATAACTATATTAATTATATAACATGCATCTGAATACCTCGTAAGCAAACTAACCCTGGAACATAACCTGCTCAGGAGCAGGTTATGTTCAGAGAGTGAGTTGCTATGGCTACTTACATACCCTGAAAGTTACCTCCGTTTTTGGAACCGAAAGTTGAGGTTATCCGCTTACTTACTCTTAAACATACCCGGGTACGTCACATAGCCTGCTTTCTGGAATACCCCCCTGGTCTAAGTGGCAGACCAGCATAGCCATGCTATTCACCAACAAAATCTTTAACCAATATGATGATGGTCGACTTGCTCGTTAAGCTTTTTAACCACCACCATCTTATTCTGGAGACCAAAATCCCAAACACAACATATGCTGGTCTTTTCAACAGAGATGCTCTGCCAATTCCTCTGGCTTATCACATACAGTACAAAATTCTAATTGCAGCCCTTCATGGTCCTGCACCGCAGTATCTGGCAGATCTTATTCATCCTACTCTCCTGCTCAGACACTTAATTCCTCCGGAGCCAATTTATTAACCGTTCAAGATTGTCCTCCATGGGTGGTAGGTCTTTCAGTGGCCCCTAGACACTGGAATTCTCTCCCACATTATCTCTGAGAAATTTCATCTCTTCCCACCTTCAAAATTCAATTGAAAATGTACTGTTTACTTAGTGTTGAGATGCGTTTTTTTGTAACTAATCAAATTGGTTCCTCCATTTTTGTATTTTTCTGTTTCTTTGTATCTTCGTTTGCTATGTTGTTCGTTTATTTATTATATTATTATTATTTTTTTAATATTCTTTCTTTTGTTTATTTTTCCGGTTGTGTAAAGTATTTGTTTCTTTGTTTGACAATTGCATTCCTTTCAGTTGTTTCTGTCATGTGAAGGGTTTGTGAAATGCATAATAATAATAATATGTCACGATGAGTACAAAAAAAAAGGAGTGAGGACTCAATTGCAGGAGAACTAAGATTTATTGTAAATAAAAATAAAACACAAAACAAAAACCCACGAGGGGGGAAAATCAAACATAATAAAGACACACACCGGGATCAGGAACGAGGAGTAGGGAACAGGAGACATCAGACGACGTAAAAAAAGACAACGAACCAGCACAGGACTGAAAACGCAAGGAGATTAAATAGGGGACGAACAAGGCAGGTAATGGGGAACAACAGGTGGGGCAAATGAATCAATAATCAGATAACAAGAGGGGTGGGGTCAAGACTGAAGACAGGAACGCACATGACAGAAATAAACCAAAACACCACATGTTCTGCACAGGACAAGACAGACATGTGACATTACCCCCCCCCCCCCCCCCCCTGGACTCGATGCACAGGATGAAGCCATCTCTGGACGCTGGTCAGCGGCAGGAGCCATCTCTGGACGCTGGTCAGCGGCTGGAGCCATCTCTGGACGCTGGTCAGCGGCTGGAGCCATCTCTGGACGCTGGTCAGCGGCTGGAGCCATCTCTGGACGCTGGTCAGTGGCAGGAGCCATCTCTGGATGCTGGTCATTGGCAGGAGCCATCTCTGGACGCTGGTCAGCGGCTGGAGCCATCTCTGGACGCTGGTCAGCGGCTGGAGCCATCTCTGGACGCTGGTCAGCGGCTGGCCACAGCAGTGCAAGGTGCCCGGGCGGCGCGGGCAGAGCAAGGCGCCTGGGCGGCGCGGGCAAGGCAAGACGCCGGGGCAGCGCGGGCAGGGCTAGATGCCTGGGCGACGCATCTGGGACGGCAGCAACCTCCGGGAAGGTCTCTGGACTTGGGACCACCGGACCTAGGACCAACGAAACTCGGGACCACTGGACTTGGGACCACCTGACTTGTCACAGAGGAAGCCTTTCTTCTCCTCCTCCATCTCGGGACCACCGGACTCGGGACCACCAGACCTGGGACCACCGGACTCGGGACCACCGGAACTCGGGACCACCGGAACTGGGACCACCGGACTCGGGTGCGTGACTGGGGCCCTCCTTCTCCGTCCCCGGGTCATCGGAGGGCTGGGGTCTCCACTGACTGTAGGTGGAAAAAGGGGACAGTCAGTGGGCTGGGATGCTGCTGGTCGAAGACGTTCAGACTCCTTTAGGTGGTAAACAAAGTCCCAGAATCCCAGCTTCCCCAGCCTCTCCATCTCCCCCGGACAGAGTGGCATGTCCAGGCAGAGATTAAAAACCTCCTTGCTCTCCGCCTCACTGTGGACCATATGATCCACCTCCACAAGGAACTGGCAAGCGAAATCTCTCACGTCAGCCCCCTGCTGACGGATGTATTTAGAGTTCACATATCTCATGATCTGCAGACGTGTAAAGGGTTCCATGGGGGAAGACGGAGAACGAAGGAAATCCATCTCCTGCTGAGTCCTCGGTTGGCTGGTTCGTTATGTCACGACGAGTACAAAAGAAAAGGAGTGAGGACTCAATTGCAGGAGAACTAAGATTTATTGTAAATAAAAATAAAAATAAAACACAAAACCCACGAGGGGGGAAAATCAAACATAATAAAGACACACACATCAGGAACGAGGAGTAGGGAACAGGAGACATCAAATGACGTAACAAAGACAACGAACCAGCACAGGACTGAAAACGCAAGGAGATTAAATAGGGGACGAACAAGGCAGGTAATGGGGAACAACAGGTGGGGCAAATGAATCAATAATCAGATAACAAGAGGGGTGGGGTCAAGACTGAAGACAGGGACGCACATGACACAGAAATAAACCAAAACACCACATGTGCTGCACAGGACAAGACAGACATGTGACATAATAATAATGATAATAATTGTAAAATGCACAAAATAATTATTTTTTGTTTCTTTGTATCTTTCTCTTTTTGACATTCTTTTCAGTTGTTTTCTGTCATTTAAAGGGTTTGTGAAACGCACTATATTATTATTATTATTATTAGTAGTAGTAGTAGTGAAATATAATAATAATAAATATGTATTAGTATTATTATTATTATGCATTCTCAAAACCTCAAAACCACTTATCCTTTGTAGGGCCCCGGGGGTGACGGAGCCTATCCCAGTGTCTCGGGCCACATGTAAGGATGGCCAGTTAATAATAATAATAATAATAATAATTACAGTGTAACAGTGTACAGTGTTTATGTAACACACTATCTTAATTTTCAAAAGATAGAATGAAACAACAGAATCAGCGAATAAATAATAAAAACACAAACTGGCTATAGAAATAAAAAGCATTTTTTATTTGTATGCAACAATTAAAGCAAAAACTAGTAGTATAAATTTGAAGATTAGAGGTAGTCATGAACAGAACAAGAGGAGATTAAAGCTGTAAGGTCTTTTTAGGGAGCAGGGGAGAAGGAATGGAGGGGATTTAAAGGTGAAGTTAGTAGCAGGGGTAAGAGTGTAACAGTATCTCTACCCTCAGCAGGCACAAATGTTTCTTCACATTACTCTGTTTGGGCTGTAAAGCTGAGATCCGCCTGTCTGCGTAGAGGAAACTGTTTATTTGAATTAAATGTCATTCCTGGGGTTCCATATGGAACTGGTATATCCTTCATTTTTATGTGGTCTGTTTGATTTGAGAAATCAGGAGCTGTCCTGCACTGCGCTCAGGCTGGAGGCTTAGGTTAAGGTCTTTACAGTTTCCTATAGGTACACTTTCCAGACCACAGGGGGGAACTAACTTTGTGTAAATTGGCCGAGGTCCATCATGCCGTCTTCTTAGGGTTGTAGAAACAGACAAAGTCTGTGCTGCACTCTAAAAGGACCACTTGTTTGTTGCGTTTGAGTATGACCCTCATTAATACCGGCCACTTAAGTTCTCATGGATTCTGTGTGAGCTACCTGGACCCTGACTTTAAAACAACACGGTTTCAGATTTTAAAAGTCTAGTTTCCATTCAGCAAATAAATACATTACTAAAGCACCAATGTTAGGGAGAGATACTAGTTTTCCTACTGTACAGCTCCAGTTTCCACCTCTTGGTTCATTGTCTGAGAGGAAGTGCTTCAGATCTGGTAGAAAGATCAGATCCACACTTCCAAAAATAGATCACTACAGAATAGAATTATTCCAAACAAGCTGTTACTTGAAATATTAAGTTAGACAAAGCACTTGCTCACTCTGCAGTTCTGAGTTAAACAGAACAGTATGATTCAGTAAATGGAGACCAACATAGCTAAACTCAATTTTCATGCCAATATAAAATAACTTTTTGAGTGGATTAAATGTACAATTAGGTTTTACTGATGCCATTGCAATGGTAAGTAGGCACAAAAATGTAGCTATATACACAAGCTATATACACTATATACAAAAAATGATTCTAGCTATTTTCTCAGTTTATTAAAATAAAATAAGCTGAAACAACACAAATCTTTTAGTTTTTTACTTAATTGCCATTTGCACTCAGTTGTATTATGTTAAATTAAATGAAATTTGTAACATGTTAAGTTAACCTAAACCATTTGTGTTGGGACTACATGAATCATTTCTGTTGCGCTGACTGAACTGGGCAGTGTATTTCTAGTTCCCAGCATGCTTTGCATAGGGATAGATAAGGAGAGTAAATGTTGAAATTAAGTGCTGTTTAATGTGTTTTTTAGTAAAGGGAAAGACCTGTTAAAGTTTGGTGTTCAGTTATATTTAACATTTAAAAGAGTTTATGTTATGTTGATTTTTGAGGTTACCATTGTCATGAAGTGTAGACTTTGTGGTTAGGCTGTGGGTGGCTACGTGAAATAAGTCTGTTCTCAATGAGCTGTAACTGTGCTAATGCCAGAGGACAAGTGTTTTACTTGATCATTACTTGCATGCTACAGAAATTACACTTCACTTAGCATGTGAACAAGTTTTGTGTTGGTTATTACTTTTTATAGAAATAAATAAAATAAATTAGTTTGATTCAGTTCCCGCAGTCTACATACGGTCATCAGTTCTACCCCTCTCAAACAATCTTGGAACATGTATGTGTGTGTACGGCAGCTACTCACAACCTAAGCACAAGCTCGCCTCTTCACCACAATGGTAACCAAAAAAAAAAAAAAATTATCTATTAGACATGGCAAAACTTTATCTAGTTGGAATGACACAATTTTTTTAGTAGTCTTGACTAAATTAATTTAAGTTCATACAACAAGATTACAACAAATCATTTCAAACTAATTAGATTTTGTTGGAAAAATGTAATTCAATTTCGTGGAAAAGTTTTCCTTAATTTAATTAAGTTTGTTAAACAGGTTTTTTTTTTTTTTTTTGAGTGTAGGGATGGAAAACATCAATAATTTAATGATGTTGTTTATGATTAAATTCCTCTTAATGATTACGGTTCCTTAAATTCGGCATTAAACGGAAGTTGTGGTTGCACTTTATTTTACTTTATGTTATGTGTACTTACAGTGTACGTACCTATAAAAGTCCTGGGTAATATACATGGGTTAAGGTTAGGTTTAGGGGTAGGTTCAGGGTTAGTACCTAGTTATTATGCAGTTATTGTAATTACTATAATAAGTACAGTATGGGGAACAGGACTGTTAAAAAAAGTCCTACCGGAAGTTGTGACTTGATTTTGTCCTTTAGGGATTGATTAGATTGTAAGAAGTTGGGCATTACTAACTAAATGGAGGCAGATCTGAATACCAGTTTGCAGTCAGATGTGGAGGACATTTAGTCCCACCCTCCACTGAGACATACATCATGAAGAGAACTATGAAAGCTTAGGGTTAGGGTTAGGGTTCAGTTCTGCCACTGAATAAAAAATAAAAAAGGCAATTGCGAATTTTTTCTCACAGTTCAGACTTTTTTTTCTTGTAATTGCGAGTTCACATCTCACAATTCTAACTTTTTTCTCAGAATTGCATGACTTAAGCTCACAATTGTGAGTTATGAAGTCAGAATTACGCAATTCTGAGAAATAGTCTTTTTTTCCTCAGAATTGGACTTCATAACACAATTGCGAGTTTTAATCTCACTTTGCGCAATTGTGAGTCTATTTCTCACAAATATATCTCACTTGTGAGTTTATAACTCACAATTCTGAGAAAAAATTCTCAGAATCCGCAATTTTCCTCAGAATTGCGCGATGTAAAAAAAAATAAAACCTGAATTTTAAGATTTAAAAATTACAATTATCTTTTTAATTTTTTTTTATATTCTGTAGTGGAAACAAGCTTCCAAGGAGAACAGACGCCATTTTGAGAGGAAGGGGAGGTTAACATTTTTGATTATAGATTACTGTTACAGACACGCCAGGCTCCACCATCACCCAATCACAGCGCACTCCTTCACCCGAGTATTGATCACGAACACCTGCACCTCATCTGCACAGTCATCACCAGCAGTACAAAAGACACACTCACGCACTCAGTCTTTGGTCTCGTTAGCATCAAGTGCTTACCTGCATGCTCACCTTAAGGACTACCAAACTCTACTTACCTGTCTCCTGTGTTTCTCCAAGTCTCCATCGTGTTCCCTTGTCTCGTGTTGATCCTCCCAGAATTCTCCTTCGTTCCAGTCTGTCTCCAGCCCGCTTCACCTGCAAGTACAAAGACTGTATCACTCAGTATTCCTCATCAGAACCTTGCTTATTCCAAGCTCACTCACCTGCACTGCCATCATCTTTTCTGGTTGTTCAAATAAACATCAGTTACCTGTATCTCTTGTCTCCGTCCCTTCTGTGTTGTAACAGAAGACCGGACCTACACCGCTGAACACCAGTATGAGCACCCTGGAGCCCTTTCAAGAGCTCGTGGACGCTGTCCGCCGAGCACTTCCATCTAATCCACCAGCTCCTCCACCAGCGACCACTTCCGTAAACACCACCACCTCTCCTTCACCTCCTGTTTACGCCAGTCCCATGGCCAAACCGGAGCCCTTCTCTGGTTCGGCGGAGGATTGCAACAGATTCATTCTACAGTGTTCGCTGCTCCTGGAGATGCAACCGCACCTGTACCCCGACGATCGCGCTAAAGTAGCATTTATAATCTCACAGTTAAGTGGCAAAGCGCTTCGTTGGGCGGAAACCCTTTGGTCCCAGAATAACCCCTTAACTCAGTATCTTCCAAGTTTCATCTCTCATTTCAAGGATGTTTTCGGAAAGCCAGCTTGGGATTCATCGATTGGTGAGCAATTGTATCACTTAAAACAAAATACCATGACTGTGAATGAATATGCTCTCCAGTTCAGAACACTTGCTGCCGCCAGGGGATGGAACGACCAGTCCCTGTTAACCACTTACCGACAGGGATTGGATCCCCGAGTGCGGTTGCATCTCGCTGCATATGAGGATTCCATCGGGCTTGAACGCTTTATCCAACTATCCATTCGCTTCGCCACTCGTATGCAGTTGTGTATTGAAGAACACCATGGCCAGCCACTATTCTCTCCTCTCCTCCGCCGACTAGAATCCGTCAGCCCTCCCGAACCAGCCCACGAACCCATGCAACTGGAAAGCACGCGTCTGACCCAGATTGAACGCAGAGGCGGCTGACCCAGAGTCTATGTATTTACTGTGGTTCCTCTGAGCACTTCATCTCCAAGTGTCCCATTCATCCTTCTCGTCCCATGGTGAGTGCCATTTTGCCTGCTGCTAGTAAAATGAAGCCACTCACCACTATTGTGAACCTAACTGCTGCTGGTATTATCATTCCAGTTTGTGCCCTCCTCGACTCTGGGTCAGCCGGCAACAGGTGAAAGCTCAAGACAACAGCTACGCCGTCCTCCTACCAAATGCACTCGGTAACTGGCAAACCCCTCAGCCGAAGACAAGTGCGTTCCAGTGCTGGTCCCGTCCAACTCCAAGTGGGTATCCTGCACGTGGCGCAACAACATCTGCTGGTTCTGGAGAATACCACCGCTGACGTGATTCTAGGGCGTCCATGGTTGGAGCAGCACAACCCCGTCATCTCCTGGAAGACCGGGGAGATCCTGAAGTGGGGCGACAGCTGCTTCCCGAACTGCTTCTCTGCTCTCCCAGTTCCTTCCTCTCCACGTTCCGAAGAGCTGTCTGTCTGCGCCACATCCATCAAGAGCCCAGTAGAGAATCGTTCGGTGGACATTCCTCCCTGTTACGCCCCCTTCAGCGATGTCATGCCTTACGTCCATCTCGTCATGCCTTATGGACTGGTCAACGCCCCCTCTGTATTCCAGGATTTCAATTAATGAGGTACTCCGGGAGTTCCTCCACAGGTCCGTATTGGTTTCTATAGATGACATCCTAATATACTCCCGGAGTATGGCCGAACATCGCCACCACGTTGCGGAGGTCCTGCAATGCCTGAGAGAGTTCCAGCTGTTCTTAAAAGCCGAGAAGTGTTCATTCCACTAACCCTCAGTGCAGTTCCTTGGCTACAACATAAACAGCAGTGGCATCCGGATGGGTGAGGGGAAGGTGGGTGCCATTCGGAATTGGCCCACACCCACAACCATCAAAGAGCTCCAGAGATTCCTAGGATTTGCCAATTTCTACCGTCGTTTTATTCAAGATTACAGTATCATCTCCTGTCCACTTACTCACCTCTTACGTGACAAGCCCAAGTCTCTGTCCTGGAACCCCGCTGCCACCCAAGCCTTCGAGACCCTTAAGGAAGCCTTCACCACCGCTCCCCTCCTTGTCCATCCAGATCCGGCCAAACCCTTCATCGTCGAGGTCGACGCTTCGACCACAGGGGTGGGAGCGGTCTTGTCCCAGCAGCAGGGGACCCCGAGTAGACTCCATCCATCCTTCTTCTCCCGCAAACTCAACCCGGCGGAGGTCAACTATGACATCGGCAACCGAGAGCTTCTCGCCATCAAGTTGGCTCTTGAGGAGTGGAGGCATTGGTTGGAGGGTTCCCAACATCCATTCCTGGTTTTAACGGATCACAAGAACCTCGAGTATCTCAGAGATGCTAAACGACTCAATCCACGACAGGCCCGCTGGGCATTATTCTTCACCCGTTTCAATTTCACCATCTCCTACTGTCCTGGTTCAAAGAATATTAAGGCAGACGCCTTATCCCGTCTCTAAAGTCCCGAGGAAATGACTAAGGAATCTGAACCCATTCTCCCAGAGAAACTCTTCGTAAATCCCATCACCTGGCCCAAAGAAACTATGCCCTCCTCCAATGTCTCCACCAACACTCCGCCGGGTTGCCCACCAGGTCTGCTCTACATCACCCGGATACGGCGCACTCCTCTCATCCACACTTCCCACACGTCATTGGGCACTGGCCACCCTGGGGTCAATGAAACCCTCTCGCTGCTAAAAGCACGCTTCTGGTGGCCAAACATGGCAGCCGATGTCAGAAGGTACGTACGGGGTTGCAAGGAATGCGCCATCTCCAAGAGCCCTCGACATCTTCCCTCCGGAAAGCTCCATCCTCTGCCCGTTCCCAACCGACCCTGGTCACACCTAGGAGTCGACTTTATTACCGACCTCCCTGCTTCTGATGACTAAGGAATCTTAGTCCTGTTTGTCCTTCTGACTGCTGTGCTCGCGTGTGCTCTGCTTGCTTTTGAATCTTTATTTGATATCATTCCCTGTTGTTTAAACTGCTAAATATAATTTACCCATCACCATATATTGTCTAATATTGCCTACCACGTTAAATCTGACACCGCTAGCTTTTAATCTAAATCACTGTCACGCGTTAGCATTTCACTAGCCTGTTAGCTTGCCATCTCTGCACTCGGGTCTCTTGTTTTCTGAGTTCATTAAACAACTGTGGTGAGTTGGATTAGTAAATAGACTCCATCAAACAACTGTGGTAAGTTGGATTAATCAACAAATACGGTAAACCATGTCTTCTTCTCCTGTCATTGTCACTTGCACTGCATGTTTCATGTGTAGTATATCTTTCTCCGTTGGCGAACAGGGCTTCACATGTGATAAATGTAAGGAGATAGTCAGGCTGACGGAGAAGATTTCAGAATTAGAGACACGCATCCAGACTTTATTTGAGAGTAGTGAGAATGTAACAGCTTTAGACACTGCTTTGGATGCGAATAGCTTAGTGAACTCTGTACATTGTTCGGTTCCGGCTGTAGAGCCCGTGCAGCAGGGCAACTGGGTGACGGTGAGACGGCATAGTCGCGGATCAAAAAACCACTCTTCCGTTCCGATTAGAACATCAAAAAGGTTCTCCCCACTCAGTGATGCACCCACTGAGAATCCTGTTGAAAGTGCCCTAGTTATTGGCGATTCTATTACACGGAACGTGAAAATAGAGACACCAGCCACCATAGTCACATGTTTACCGGGAGCCAGAGCGCCTGACATCAAAGCAAATTTAAAAGTGCTGGCTAATGCTAATCGTAAATTCTCTAAGATTATTATTCACGTCGGCACAAATGATGTTCGACTTCGCCAGTCGGAGATCACCAAAATTAACATTAAAGAGGTGTGTAAACTCGCAGATGATGTTTTTTGCTCTGGTCCCCTCCCCGTTAAAAGGAGTGATGAGATACTTAGCAGACTATCATCACTCAATGGCTGGTTGTCTAAGTGGTGTCCGCAAAATAACATAGGGTTCATAGACAATTGGAAAAGCTTTTGGGGCAGACCTGACCTGTTGAAAAAAGATGGTATTCATCCTTCCTGGGATGGTGCCGCTCCTCTCTCTAGTAATTTGGCACATAGTCTTAGAGCTAAACCTTGACTAACTGGGGCCCAGGTCAGGAAGCAGACGGACTGGCTGACCCGACCGCCTGCTAGCTGTCTCACGTCACAGAAGTCAGATAAATCCCAGCACATAGAGACTCTTTCACCTAGATATTATCACATAGAGACTGTGTCTGTTCCACGAATTAGTACATACAAAAAACCATCAAAACCATTCAACGGTAAAAATTTAATTGATGTCCAACAAATAAACAACAGATATAATACAGATGATCAAATGATAAAGCTCGGGCTGCTGAATATTCCTCAAAAGCGCTTATTGTTAATGATATGATTACAGATCATAACCTAGATGTGCTGTGTTTGACAGAAACCTGGCTAAAACCCGACGATTACATTACTTTAAATGAGTCCACCCCCCAAGATTATTGTTATAAACACAAGCCGCGTCTGAAAGGTAAAGGGGGAGGTGTTGCTGTAATTTATAATAATATCTTCGGTATTACTCACAAGTCTAGTTTCAAATATAATTCCTTTGAAGTTTTGGTGCTTTATGTAACGTTATGTAGTGAAATTGATAAATCCCGTTTGACATTTGTGCTGGCTACTGTATATAGGCCACCAGGGCACCATACAGACTTTACCAAAGAATTTGCTGATTTTCTATCAGAGTTAGTACTGGCTGCAGATAAAGTCCTAATTGTTGGTGATTTTAATATCCATGTAGACAATGAAAAAAACGCATTGGGATTGGCATTTAGAGACATTCTAAACTCTATTGGAGTAAGGCAACACGTGTCAGGACCCACTCATCGCCGTAATCATACGTTAGACCTAATACTGTCACATGGAATAAATGTTGATACTGTTGAAATTCTGCAGCAGAGCGATGACATCTCAGATCATTACCTAGTATCATGTACACTTAATTTAGCAAAGGCTGCAAAGCCGTCCCCTCGCTTCAAATATGGCAGGACTATCACTGCTGCGACTAAAGATTTCTTTGTAAATAATCTTCCTCATCAGTTTCATCTCCTCAGCATCCCAGATAGCCTAGAGGAACTCGATGTTGCAACAGAAACTATTGACTCTCTCTTTTCCAGCACTTTAGACACAGTTGCTCCCCTGCGCTTAAAGAAGATTAAAGAAAATAGTCCAACGCCGTGGTACAACGAGCACACCCGGGCCCTTAAAACAGCAGCCAGAAAAATGGAGCGCAGCTGGAAGAAAACAAAACTAGAAGTTTTTCGCATTTCGTGGAAAGAGAGCATGATTGCATACAGAAAGGCCCTAAAACCTGCTAGATCTGCTTATTTCTCGACTCTCTTAGAAGAAAACAAACACAACCCTAGGTATTTATTCGATACAGTGGCTAAATTAACCAAAGATAAAGCTTCGCCTTCTGATGTTTGTAAACAGCACAGCAGTAATGACTTTATGAACTTCTTTACTTGTAAGATTGATAATATTAGGAAAAAAATTATAACCATGCAGCTGTCTACTACAGTATCACATCAGACAGTGCATTGTAGTGTCACTGAGGAAAAATTACATTCATTCACTGCTATAGGAGAAGAAGAATTGGCTAAACTCGTTAAATCATCAAAATCAACAACATGTATGCTCGACCCCATACCGACTAAACTACTAAAAGAGATGCTTCCAGAGGTCATAGATCCTCTCCTTAATATCATTAATTCATCCTTGACATTAGGATATGTACCGAAAGAAGACTACCAAACTATACTTACCTGTCTCCTGTGTTTCTCCAAGTCTCCATCGTGTTCCCTCGTCTCGTGTTGATCCTCCCAGAAGTCTCCTTCGTTCCAGTCTGTCTCCAGCCCGCTTCACCTGCAAGTACAAAGACTCACTCAGTATTCCTCATCAGAACTTTGCTTATTCCAAGCTCACTCACCTGCACTGCCATCATCTCTTCTGGTTGTTCAAATAAACATCAGTTACCTGTATCTTTTGTCTCCGTCCCTTCTGTGTTGTAACAATTATGAGGGCACATGAATTAAAAAAATATATATATATATTAAAGATGTGCATGGATAAATACTTTATAATAACACTGAAACATTCTGTAAAAAAAATAAGAATTATCAATTTTGATTTCATGGTGACTTCAATGATTAATTCAGACTAATTCAGTGACCGTTAACTAATTCATAAGCTTTTTTGATTTACTAAAAATAACTCATAAGAGTCATCCATTTGAGATTTGAACTGCACTGGTTGCTCTGCATGTTTTTGATTGACTAAAACAAACTTAAGACTATGTCTCAAGTCTTTTTTTTAATCACACTACATCGGTTGCACTGTTTGTATTATGCTGTAGATTCAGTAGCGGTTCTGTGCTAAACAGTAATGCAGGAAACATTATCTAAGTATTTTAGTTTTAGTGTTCTGTCTGCATCACTGGAAGAATGCATGTTAACAACCAAATGTCAGGAATGTAATTTTGGTCACTGTATTTCTTGTTTCCAAAACCTGCACAACTACTGTATATGCAAAATGACACAACTGATTTTTAAACCTATTTGCTTCTGTTACAGTTTACTGCACAAACCAGTAAATTGCCTCTAAATCTGGCAACTTTTAAATGTAGCCTAAAAGTCTCTATATACAATATAGCCTTAGGCTGTTGTTTTGCATTAATGTAAGACCTGTCTGTTTTTAAATCCTATATATAAACTGAACCATGAAAACTGGTTTCATCAGTCTGTGCACTAATACACAATTGCATGTGTTGCCATCATACCACTGGGAAGCATTTCCTTGTCCTTGACCCAGTTCTTACAAGTATGCACCTCTTGCCTAAAGGAGCTCCTTTTCGTCATCTTCTTCGTCCACATTGTTTTATCATTCTCTGATGTTCTGTCAGTCCAGGAGAGAGATGAAAAGACTGTGTGATTGAGGAATGAGAGGTATTGACTGGTGCTCGTGATGGCCAGACGTCAACCTCTTTGACAGGCTAATGTATTGTAATAATGTACTTTAAAGGGATCAGTCCGTGCAGGAGGCTCAGAGTAAAAAGTTCATAGCCATATGAAAACAAAGAAGACCATTTTTTTTTTGTAGTTTCATGGTTCGTGAAGAACAGTTCCCCAGGGTACTACTTGTGTGGAAGAAACATAAGAACCCGTGCATCAAGCATATGTGCGCACCTGTGCTCCTCTACACCGTAGATCAAAACAGGACAAATCTGGAACTAACAATTTTGTATGAATTATGTAAACTACAGGAATCCAGGTTATTTATCTAAATGAAGCTTTATGTGCAATGTTGTATGTTGAATTAGTCCTACTAGCACATCTTCTGTGTCAGTAGCTCTCAACTGTTTATTTTTCTTTACAATTTATATATAAATGTAATTTATAAGAAAATAAAAAAATATATGGGTGAGATGCATTTTATTGATAAAAAGTGACATTAAATAATTGTAATATTGCATTTATAATTTTAAAAGAAACCAGCACAACTGTTTACAACATTGATAATGTGAAATATAAGCATATTGAAATGATTTCTGAAGGACCATGTGCTAATGAAGACTGGAGTAATGGCTGCTGAAAATGTCATTTAAAAAAATAAAAATAAAAAAACTGGTAAAAATCATTTTCCTTTTTTTTTTCCAATTCTTTTTGATGGTCCCTTTCAAAACATTGTTGACTATAAGTAACTTTGCAACTACATGTCAACTAACTAATAAGTATTAGTAGACTGTCTGCTTAATATCTACTAACTCTTTATCGTGTTAGTCCCCCAACATACATTCTGCTGACTATAAATAACTTTGCAAGTACTGTACGTGTCAACTTATTCTAACCATAACCCTACCAATCTACTTATACTCTGAGAGTTAGTAGACATGTAGGTGCAACGTTACTTATAGTGAACAAAATGTGTTAAAGGGACCATCAAAATAAAGTGAAACCAAAAAATCTTGTATATAAAATTGTGTTCTTTGTCTATTATATATGATATATATTAAACATTCCCTTTCTATCGCTTTTTCTACAAGATACTCAGCTCACTTTGTCTTCAAGTGTTGGCTTGACTTTTTTTCAGACAAAATCTGTACTATACTCAGTGCCAGAGCTGGCACTATACATCACAGGGATGCTCTCTTTACGGAAGGATAACCTGTCACCCGCACTGCAGGGTGACCTGAGGAAGTTGGGCTCTGAATGTTCCCACCACGCTGTACCCAAGCAGTATAACTGTCACACAGAGGAACACGTCCTGACTCATGCGTTCCTTTGCGTCTTCCAGGGCAATGGACACAGGTCTCTGAAGTGGGGACATCTAATGCCCTCGGAGAGATTTTCTTATGTAAAGAACTGAAATATTCATTTGTCCACATGAGGGGGCTTTTCACTCTAAACACCTGAGGAAGCCACTAGTTGTGCGCAAACACAATCTAGCTCGGTCGGTGCATGTGATGCAGTTATTTGAAATCTGTGCCCCCACCATAAAAAAAAACAAGCAACATTACATAGGCCAAATGTCGATCAGAGGCATGTCACTTTCGCCAGTGTAATTATTGTTAATTATCGTTAAAACAAAAGGATTTTTATGACTACAAAATTAACTTAACCCTAAATTAAATTAAGACCACACATTTATTTAAAGGGGTCATGAACTGGCTTTTTAATTTTTTTTATACTGTTGTTTAAGGTCAACTTATGATGTTCGCGTGGTTTTTACATTCAAAAACATCATAATGAGTAAGTAATAGGCTATTTTCTACCCTGGTTTTGAGCCTAGCTCCTGGAACGCTCGGTTTTTATGGGCGTGCCGCATTGAAGACTTGGAAGTAAACGCCCACTGCTATGATTGGATAAAAGTTTTATATATTATAATGAGCTTCGGCTCCCCCGTCAGTACATGTGGGGAATTGTTTTGAAAATGTGTGGAAAAACGGCAACCGGAATGATTTACCCGCAGGGCTCGCAATATGTCTTTATCAAACAAACAAAATGATTTATCTCTCATCCACCCGCAATTAATTGTAATGTTATTTTTTATTACTTGGCCCGCCCGATCGGTGGATATAACCGTGAACCGCATCACTAACACACACACAAGCATCTGCAAAACTTCACTGCAGACAAATCAGCATGTTCAAAACTTTCCTTCAAATATCAAGTCAAGAGAGTGAACAACGCACATCAAGAAAGGAATGTTATTTCACTATTTAAAATAGCCCGTCGGGCAGGCCGGTGATACATTTTGGTAGCCCGACTGGAAAACACATTAGCCCCGGGACGTTGGGCTTTGCGAGACCTGGCCCATACATGTTCGAGTCTGATCCCGAATCGCAGGACAATGAACCAACAACACCTCAAATACAAAGGATACCCCAGCCTGTGTTATGTTTGTGTTAAAGTTATGTTTAGTTAGACACATACACATAATCAGTAGATATCAAACGATCTGTAACAATGCAATACTATCACATATAAAAAACATTTTTTACTCACATATGTGTGTTGCAACATTCCTGTCAGATCCAATATAGAAGTAACAGCATCGTTTTTTAATCTCATCCTGTCTGCAAATCCCTTCTCTTCTTTACAAACGAATTCACAGTGAAATGAAGCGAACAAACGTGCATTGTTTTACCCACGTGAGCTGGATCTTCATTAAAAATAAAGTTTAACCATGCATTCCTAATATTGGAATCCGAATGAAGCTTATGCAGCATGTTTATTGCTTGAAAGTTCGATCCAGTTTAGCTCCACGTAGGCCTATGTTATTTATCTATAACATGTCAGGTGCGAGTCGGTGGGCGGGGCTACAGAATTAGGCGTTCTTCTTCTTCGGTTAAGGCGGCGTTTCACTGCACTCTTACGTCACAGGGAAGAACATTCGTAGATCAATCGTTTGCTGAACCAGCTGTCAATAAAAGCTTTTCTTTGACTAACAAGGAAGTTTTCAGCTCCGAAACTTACAGGATATTCTTATATTACCATGACCTTTTATATATCAAAAGCTCAAGGGAAAGTTGATTTCTCAATTCATGACCCCTTTAAGTCTTCATTATTTATAATTAGTATATCTTAAAATTCAATTAATTAAACAGGAAAATGCCACTTTGCCAGCCAAAAAAAAAAAACTAATCTAAAAACAAATGAAATATACTGAAACTAGAAAACACAAACTATTCAGGGGTGCGTTTCCCGTACGACGACGTAACTCACTGGTTAACTACCATAGTACGATGCATCGTTGAAGAAATCAACTAGCAACAGTAGTCACGACTGTTTCCCGAAACCGTATTGTCGCAAATTTGTCATTCAACCACATTGGTTAATGATGTCACGCAGGTGGTGGAGTAATCATTTCTTTTAATGAATTAGTTTGAGGTTAAAATCATGCTAGATTTTTTTGCTATAAATTACACTGTAAAAAATCCAACTTACAAAAATTTAGACTAATGATTATGTTTTAGTTAACTGGACAATTAAATGCAAAAAAGTTGGCTTAACCAGTGAAAAGAAGTTGGTTCAACAATCGTTGGACCAACCTAGTATTAATTGTAAATTTGATTTGTAAATGTAAGTTAACAAGCATACAAGTTGCAACAAGTTAACAATGCATTCTGGGTGCATCATGCAAAACTCATCCATGGCTCCCAGAATGCATTGCGGCATGAAGCATGTCACCATTGTTGAGATTCATAGGCTGATTCTTGATGTCTGTGGGAGTAAATCTCACAGGAGGTCAAAGTGCTTAGTGTACAATCTGTTTTAAACATTATTCAGCTTTTCTGATTAAAACCGTGCTGGCTCTTTTCTAGAATCACAATAAAACAAAGTTATAGTATATTGCTCATATTAAACTCAGTCATAAAATCAGTGAATTAAGCCACTACACAATGATTATATTCTTATCATCGAGCAGCCGATGTCACAAACGCCGGTGAAGATCCCACCGTCAGCCACCAGAGGTCTCACTCACCAGAGTACTGACTTTCATTCGGACTCCATTTTCCATGCACCTTCACTCTGGGACTGATTACGGCACACCTGATCATCATCACTTTGCCTATTTATACCCTGAACACACACACTCATTGTGAAGTCTTGTTTGCCACAGCTACATTTCTGAGCGTTTATTCCCTGTTATTGAGCTGCCTGTGTTTTGACTCTGCCTTGGACTACCGTTTCTGATTCTGTGCTGCCTGCCCTTTGATCTGTGTTTGCCTGGACTTTGTACATTCGACTGTTTGCTGCTTGCCCCGACCTTTGCCTGTTATGACCAAGTTTTCTGCTCTGCCTCTGATATTGCTGTATGCCCTGGTTCACCGATCCACGCCTGTTTATACTGTGAGTTTGAGTCATCTTAATAAACTGCAAATGGATCCTAATCCACCTGAGTCCTTGTTACAGAAGACTTCGCCACACACCGATCCAGCAGTTTTCACGCAGTTCACCAACGAACTCTCAGCGCAAGCTAATCAGCTAATGATGCATCAACAGCAGCTCAGTCAGTTGACCAGCATGACGGAGGAACTGGTTAAGGCGGTACAGAGCCTTCATCTCCCACCGTCATCAGCAAGTGCACCAGTGCTTCAACCAAGCCGGGAATCGCAACCCACACCTGCCACCGCACTTATAAGCAACCCATGCTTGCCGTTTCCCGAGAAGTTTGATGGCACTCTGGCCAAGTGCAAGGGTTTTCTTATGCAGCGTTCTATCTTTCTGGCTCAACAACCTACCCTGTACTCGACTGACACTGGTAAAATCTCCCTGGTCTGTTCTCTTCTCACTGGCAAGGCACTCGAATGGGCGACAGCGGTCTGGGACAACCAAACCCTTGAGAGGACCACTTATACGAACTTTATCCAATGTCTACGCACAGTGTTCGATCATGCTGAAGGAGGGCGGAATGCTGGTGAACGACTGTTCGCACTTCGGCAGGGGAAGAGCACGGCTGTTGAATTCGCTCTCACTTTCCGCACCCTGGCAGCACAAACAGTGTGGGTGGATGACACCTTAAGAACTGTTTTCCGTCAAGCCCTCAACGACGATCTACAATCTGAACTCGCCTGCCGAGACGAAGATAAGGATCTAGACCAATTTATTGAACTGGCTATTCGCATCGACAATCTCATCCGCTCTCGAAGATGTCAGAGAAACAATAGTAACCTTCCACTCCCTTATTCACTCAACAGTAGCGAAGAACCCATGCAGATTGGACGCACACACATCTCCTCGGGGGAACGGGAGCATCGTGTAAAGAACCATCTGTGTCTCTACTGTGGTCTCGCTGGACATCTTAGAGCCGAGTGCTCGATCCGACCTCCGCAAACACAGCCACGCAGGGTGAATTTACTAGTTTCAACTATCACTCACAACAACTGCCTTGATTTACCTGTCACGTTAACTCACCAATCCAAAGTAATCACGACCAAGGCATTAATTGATTCTGGGGCCGCAGGCAACTTCATTGAAGGACTGGTCCGGCAATATGAAATAGCACTAACCCCATGCAACTCTCCTTTGGCAGTGGCCGCGCTAGACGGACGCCCCCTGGGGACCGGACAAGTGCAATACACGACGACCGAACTTAACCTGCAAGTGGGCATTCTGCACACCGAGTCTATCCATCTGTACGTCATTCATTCCCCTCATAATCCAGTCATTCTGGGTTTTCCCTGGCTGCAGAACCACAACCCACAAATTTCCTGGCAGGACAAACAGATTACTCAATGGGGCTCCACGTGCCATTCCCAATGCCTCCGCTCAACCAAACTTCTGCCCATTAGAACCACCGTCATGAACAGCACCATCAACACCACACCTGGGGTACCTCTTGAGTATTCAGACCTCATTGAAGCGTTCAGTAAAACCAAGGCATCACAATTACCACCACATCGTAGCAACGACTGTGCCATAGACCTCCTACCAGGTACCACGCCACCTAGAGGCCGCATCTTCCCACTGTCTGAACCCGAAGATCAAGCTATGAAAGCATACATCAAAGAGGAGCTGACTAAGGGGTTTATTCGACCATCCACGTCGCCTGCAGCAGCGGGGTTTTTCTTCGTAGGGAAGAAAGATGGAGGTCTTTGTCCTTGCATTGATTATCGTGGTCTAAACGACATCACTGTTAAGTTCAGGTATCCACTACCTCTGGTTCCTGCTGCCCTAGAACAACTTCTGACTGCTAAGATATTCGAAGAGTGGCGACACTGGCTAGAGGGAGCAAGACATCCGTTCATGGTTCTGACCGATCATCGCAACCTCGAGTATCTACGCTCAGCCAAGAGATTGAACCCCAGGCAAGCCAGATGGGCATTATTTTTCACTCGGTTTAACTTTTCTATCACATTCCAGGCTCGAAGAACATCAAAGCAGATCCGTTGTCACGACAATACGACACCACACCACAGAATTCCCATCAAGAGCCCATCATTTCACCCACCCATATCCTGGCTCCGGTTCAATGGGACATGTCAGAAATCACACAGGCACACATCCAAAACCCACCTCCTGCAACATGCCCAATCGACCGAACATTTGTTCCTCCAGAGCTCAGAGAGAAGGTAATTCGTTGGGTCACCCGGGAATCACAACCACAACTCGGCTGATAAGAAACCAATTCTGGTGGGACACAGTACAGGCTGACATCACCGACTTCGTCAACACATGCCACACATGTGCTGCAGCAAAGACTCCGAAGCAGCTTCCAGAAGGACTGTTACAACCACTACCCATTCCACAACGTCCATGGTCCCACATAGCCATCGACTTCGTCACTGATCTGCCAGTATCCCAAGGTAAACACCACCATATTAACTGTGATTGATCGATTCTCTAAAGGATGTCGACTAATTCCTCTACCTAAGCTTCCCACAGCCTTCGAAACCGCCGAACACCTGCTTCACTACGTATTCTGATATTATGGGCTACCGGAGGACATTGTCTCTGATCGAGGATCTCAGTTCACGTCGAGGGTATGGTCAGCTTTCTTCCGATTATTAAATGTGAACATAAGCCTCACCTCTGGTTATCATCCACAGTCTAATGGACAAACCGAACACTTAAATCAAGAAATATCTAAGTTCCTCAGGATGTACTGCCAGCAGAATCAAGCGGACTGGAGTCGCTTTCTTCCCTGGGCAGAGTATGCACAGAACTCCATTCTCAAACCATCCAGCAAATTGACTCCCTTCCAGTGTATACTGGGCTTTCAACCTCCATTGTTCCCATGGTCCGGGGAACCATCTGAAGTTCCTGCAGTAAGTGACTGGTTCCAACGCAGCGAGACCATCTGGAACCAAACCCATGTACACCTCCAACGAGCAATAAACAGGGTCAAGGAACAGGCTGATCGTCATCGTCGGCCCCATCCAAACTACACACCAGGGCAGTGGGTGTGGTTGTCTACCAGGGATATACGTCTGCGACTAGCATGCAAGAAACTCAGTCCCAGGTATGTGGGTCCATTCAAGATCATCAAACAGATTAATACAGTTTCATACCGTCTGGAATTACCTGCCACTTATCGCATTTCTCCCACTTTCCATGTGTCTCTATTGAAACCGGCCGCTGGTCCGAGGGTGGAGCAGGAGTCCGGCGAAGGAGTCCAAACCCATGATCGTGGAAGGCGAGGAGGCGTTTGTGGTGCGGGATTTGCTATATTCTAGACGCCGTACTAGAGCATGTACGCACATGCGCATTCTTCAAAAACAGTGCTTTTAAATCTCTTGACAAACTAAAAGACGTAAATGACATTTGTATATGTATTCGAAATAAAAGATATAGATTGTACTGAATGTCAGCTTGCATATTTTGCTCAAGATAAGGATTTAAGTCCACATGTCATGCAAACAAGAAACTATGCTTCTAACCACAACAACCACACAACTTTGCTGTTTGCGAATGTTCGTTGGAACTATGGTTTTGGGAAACACAGACTTGTTGAACTATGTTGATAACGACGGAACTTGTGACCATAGTTGGCTAACAATGCTTTTGAGAAACGCACCCCTGTTCAGTTAAATTCACATTTATTTGTAAAGCGCTTTTCACAATGAGCTTTACAGAAAATGCATGTTACTAGATTACAATTTAGAGTAATCCGCTATCAGAAGTGACTGTGTCAAAGTAATGTCTATATGCCAGAAATGTACAGTTCTAAGATAATACAAATCATGCAGTTAGCTAACATGTATTTAGGCAGAAACAATGAGCTCAATAAAGTCATCATTACAAGGTTTGATCATAATATATAAAACAGTTGGCAGATTTCATCTGGTGAAATGTAAGACTGAGTCTGACATCAGCATAACAGTGGAAACTAATTCCATGTTTTCTAATAAAATTACCAAGGGGCAGTGTGTATATTTAAAAATAGCAGAGGGCCTAAAACAGACCCTTGCGGCACTCCATAATTTACTGACTTGGATTTAATTTGGATAATTCCCTATTTAAATGAACAAAATTGTAACCTTCAGATAGGTACAATCTAAACCACCTTAAAGCCTGTCCTTGAATACCAGTGTGATTTTTGTAATCAATCTAAGAGTATGGCATTATCTATAGTGTCGAACACAGCACTAAGATCAAGTAAAACTAGTATTGAGATGCAGCTTCAAGGAGCACAATTTAGCGGATACAACTTTTTCTAGTATTTTAGACATAAATGGAATATTTGAAATTGACTAAAACTAACAGTCATAGAATGAAAATGAAAAATAAATAAAATTCAACAAATTGAAAATAAAATTAATTAAAAAGATATAATAATAAACCTGACTGTTGCATGGTGAGATGCAGAAAAGACTTTTGTCACACTTTGCAAGAGTAATGATGTAATTCAAAGTACAAACCCGATTCCAAAAAAGTTGGGACACTGTACAAATTGTGAATAAAAACAGAATGCAATGATGTGGAAGTTTCAAATTTCAATATTTTATTCAGAATACAACATAGATGACATATCAAATGTTTAAACTGAGAAAATGTATCATTTTAAGGGAAAAATAAGTTGATTTTAAATTTCATGGCATCAACACATCTCAAAAAAGTTGGGACAAGGCCATGTTTACCACTGTGTGGCATCCCCTCTTCTATTTATAACAGTCTGCAAACGTCTGGGGACTGAGGAGACAAGTTGCTCAAGTTTAGGAATAGGAATGTTGTCCCATTCTTTTCTAATACAGGCTTCTAGTTGCTCAACTGTCTTAGGTCTTCTTTGTCGCATCTTCCTCTTTATGATGCGCCAAATGTTTTCTATGGATGAAAGATCTGGACTGCAGGCTGGCCATTTCAGTACCCGGATCCTTCTTCTACGCAGCCATGATGTTGTAATTGATGCAGTATGTGGTCTGGCATTGTCATGTTGGAAAATGCAAGGTCTACCCTGAAAGAGACGTCTGGATGGGAGCATATGTTGTTCTAGAACTTGGATATATCTTTCAGCATTGATGGTGCCTTTCCAGATGTGTAAACTGCCCATGCCACACGCACTCATGCAACCCCATACCATCAGAGATGCAGGCTTCTGAACTGAGCGCTGATAACAACTTGGGTTGTCCTTGTCCTCTTTAGTCCGGATGACATGGCATCCCAGTTTTCCATACATTTAACTTTTCCGGCCTCTTATTGCTACCTGTCCCAACTTTTTTGGAATGTGTAGCTCTCATGAAATCCAAAATGAGCCAATATTTGGCATGACATTTCAAAATGTCTCACTTTCAACATTTGATATGTTACCTATATTCTATTGTGAATAAAATATAAGTTTATGAGATTTGTAAATTATTGCATTCCTTTTTTATTCACAATTTGTACAGTGTCCCAACTTTTTTGGAATCGGGTTTGTATCTTTGAGTGTCTTATCAGAAGTTATCATGATGTCTGAAACTAACTGACATTAAAGGGCAACACACTTACTATAGTACTGTGTGAGTATAATGGGAGTAGTGCATTAGAGGCAGCAGGGAGAGGAAACAGGCCTGAAGAGGAGGATTTCCAGGAACTGGTCACAATCTTACTGGTCTCCTTTATCAACCTTCCTCCCTCAGGGCTGATTGACTGGCCTCGTTGTGACATAAAGCAGAATATAACACATTCACATGCTGTGTGCCCATGACTTTACCATGAAGCGTCCCTGGTGAATTGTGTTGCTGCTCTATCAGAGTGTGCATTATCTCGTTCTGGGTATCAGTGTTGATTAGCGTGTTTAGAAAGGCCACATAGTGTGTCCAAACTATGACACAGTACAGAGGTAAGCTTTTTTCTGTCAATTCAAGGACTTTAGGTCTGTCAGCATACCACAGCTTAACTTATTAATTGGCAACTACATTATTTTTTTTTCAAAATTTCTTTGACATATGACCAAACTCTGATGTGTGTGTATATAAGAAGCTCGAGACTTGAAAGCTTACGTTTTTCCTTGTTTTAAACGGTGAACAAATTATCTTAAACATAAATCAGAAATAATAATAATAATAAAAGTAATATTGGATGTGTATGGTATTCTGGGGATATCTGTCACACTTTTTACTGTAGTGATTATTTTTCATTGTGGGTTTATACAATTCTTGATCATTTTACATACTAGTCTTGACTACAAAAAATTGTTTGGGCCAGCAGAAATTGAAAATGGTAAATTGTATAAAAGTACAACATTTAAAACATGCACCGATTAAGTGTGACAACTTACCCACCTTTAATCACATATTACAATAATATAATGATATTGTAATAACAATTCACAAACATTCTAATTTAAGAAGTTTTTGTATACACTAGATGTTAATTATGAAAACCACCATACAAATCTAAAGCTAAAGTAAACACACATTTGTGTAATTGATCCCAGTGTGACGACTTGCCCCCAGTCTCTCCTATAAAAGGTGTTACTTCTGCTCAATTAATATAACCAGACTGAGTAAATTATCTGGGAACAAGATGATGCCACTTAGTGTTTTCTTTCTTTCATCTCCTTCCCTACACAGAGAATAAATAAAAATCAAACTTGCCAACTTTGCAAAAGGAAATTGGTGGAGAAGATGTTTTTCTCAGTGTCTCAGTGGTGAGATATTGATTCAGAAGTTGAGAGAAATTATTTGATTCATTAAAAGCTTTCGTTGCTTAGAAACACAGATCAATTACAGCAGTAATTAGAAACCCAAGCCACTGTCCTGAGGGAAATTTCTTTATTTTTTTTGTTTTGTACAGTCAGAATGTGATTATGAAATGTATGCTGCCATGGCACTGCTAAGCTTATTTATGTCCTATTTACCCTTAAAGTTGAGTTAGAATCGACAGAGACTGATTTCAGCTTAACTTACAATGACAAAAATTCTATACTGATCATCACTGCAGATTTCTTTCAAGCTTGATTTTTAACATCACTATGAGGTTGTGGCTGCCCACTTTCGCTTTAACTGAGCTCTTACCTTGGGATCTGTTAAATCAGATGCTTGAGTTACAGGTGGCTGACTTTGTCCTTATCTGCTGGGACACGGAATTAAACTGGAGTGAATGAAATTAAGTACTGTGTGATGGCTATTAATATGAACAAACAATAATTGATCAGAATAACATTCTGAGGGGACACAAAGAGGGCTTTACTTGTGCTCCACAAATAAGGATGAATATATTTGACACCACTTTGTCTGATCAATCATGAGCAACTTATTCATCATCATGGTTTCCACAAAAATATTTTTTACAATACATATACACTGGAGCAGTGTGAAGTTCCCTGCTACTTCTAATGCTCCACTATCATTCCAGTCCCCAAAAAAACCAAATCACTGGACTTAATGACTACAGACCTGTCACTCTCTCATATCTGTGCTCATAGAGTCATTTGAGAGACTGGTGTTGGCCTACCTAAAGGACATCACTGGACCCTTGCTGAATCCTCTTCAGTTTGCCTACAGACCGAACGGGTCTATGGATGATGCAGTCAGCATGGGACTGCATTATATTCTGCAATATCTCGACAGACCTGGGACTTACGCAAGGATCTTATTTGTGGACTTCAGTTTGTCTTTCAACACCATCTGACCAGATCTTCTATCATACAAACTGACCCAGCTTTTTGTGCCCACCCCAATCTGTCTTGGATCACCAGCTTTCTGACAGATAGGCAGCAGCTAGTGAGATTGGGGAAACTCAAATCCAGGACTCTCACTATTGGCACTGGTGCTCCTCAGGGGTGTGTGCTCTCCCCACTGCTCTTCTCATTGTTCACAAATGTCTGCACATCTAGTTTGCAGACGAAATCACAGTCATCGGCTCATCCAAGATGGTGACGAGTCATACAGACAACAGGTCAAACAAATGGCTGTCTGGTGCAGTCATAACAACCTGGAGCTGAACACACTCAAAACAGTGGAGATGATAGTGGACTTCAGGAGGAACACCCCAGCTCTCCCCCCACTCACCATCATGAACAGCACTGTGGAAGCAGTGGAGTCATCCAGGTTCCTGGGCACTACCATCTCTCAGGACCTAAAGTGGGACAATCACATTGACTCCATTGTGAAAAGGGCTCAGCAGAGGTTGTACTTCCTTCGCCAGCTGAGGAAATTTAACCTACCAAAGGAGCTGCTGACACAGTTCTACTCAGCCATCATTGAGTCTGTCCTGTGTTAGTCTGTAACTGTCTGGTTTGGTTCAGCCACCAAATCAGACATCAGGAGACAACAACGGATAGTCTGGACTGCGGAGAGGACAATTGGTGCCCCCTGCCCACCCTCCAGGACCTGTACTCTTCCAGAGAGGGGGCTGGTAAAATCATCACAGACTCCACTCACCAAGGTAAATTCCTTGTGTGTGCAAACACACTCAGCAATAAAGCTCTTTCTGATTCTGAAATGCTGCCATTCAAAGGTTTTGGGTCAGTAAGTATTTTTAATTAATACATTTATTTTAATAATACATTTAGCTAAATTTCAAGTGTCCCAGAAAAGGGTACGCATACTTATGCAATGTAATTATTTCAGTTTTTTATTTGTAATAAATTTGCAGAGTTGTCTCAAATCAATTTTTTTGCTTTGTCATGGTGTATAGATTCATGTGAAAAAGGTAATTGAAAGTAGTTTAACATAAGGCAGCAACATAACAAAATGTGAAAAATGAAAGAGGTTTGAATCACTGTAGTATATATATACACTATATTGCCAAAAGTTTTGGGACGTCTGCCTTTACATGCACATGAACTTTAATAACATCCCATTCTTAATCCGTAGGGTTTAATATGGAGTTGGCCCACCCTTTGTAGCTACACTGCAAAAAAATGCTTTTTTAGTATTTTTGTCTTGTTTCCAGTCCAAATATCTAAAAATTCTTAAAACAAGATGCTTTTACTAGATAAGTAAAATGAAAACTCACTTCATTTTGATTCCCCCCCCCCCCCCCCCAGAAAACAAGAAAAAATATCTTATATCATTGTACTTATCTAGTAAATGCATCTTGATTTAAGAATTTTTAGATTTTTAAACTAGAAACAAGACAAAAATATTAAATAAGAAAAGCATTTTTTGCAGTGTATAACAGCTTCAACTCTTCTGGTAAGGCTTTCCACAAGGTTTAGGAGTGTGTTTATGGGAATTTTTTTGACCATTCTTCTAGAAGCGCATTTGTGAGGTCAAGCACGAATGTTGGACGAGAAGGCCTGGCTCGCAGTCTCCACTCTAATTCATCCTAAAGGCGTTCTATCGGGTTGAGGTCAGGACTCAGTCAAGTTCCTCCACACCAAACTCGCTCATCCATGTCTTTATGGACCTTGCTTTGTGCACTGGTGCTCAGTCATGTTGGAAGAGGAAGGGGCCATCCCCAAACCATTCCCACAAAGTTGGGAGCATGAAATTGTCCTAAATGTCTTGGTATGCTAAAGCATTAAGAGTTCCTTTCACTGGAACTAAGGGGCCAAGCCCAACCCCTGAAAAACAACCCCACACCATAATCCCCCCTCCACCAAACTTTACACTTGGCACAATGCAGTCAGGCAAGTACCGTTATCCTGGAAACCGCCAAACCCAGACTCGTCCATCAGATTGCCAGACAGAGAAGCGTGATTCGTCACTCCAGAAAACACGTCTCCACTGCTCTAGAATCCAGTGGCGGTGTGCTTTACACCACTGTATCTGATGCTTTGCATTGTACTTGGTGATGTAAGGCTTGGATGCAGCTGCTTGGCCATGGAAACCCATTCCATGAAGCTCTCTACACACTGTTCTTTAGCTAATCTGAAGGCCACACGAAGTTTGGAGGTCTGTAGCTATTGACTCTGCAGAAAGTTGGCTACTTCTGCACACTGTGCGCTTCAGCATGTGCTGACCCCGCTCTGTGATTTTACGAGAAATCAATGTTAAGTGGTCTCTTCATTTTTTCCAGAGCTGTATATATATATATATATATATATATATTTATACACAAATACAAATAAATCCTTTTGGACTTTTTTTTTTGTTCAAATCAATGCAGCCTTGGTGAGCATAAGAGGCTTCTTTTAAAAGCATTACAGAAATTTTTACCGACCTCAAAGGGTTGTGTAAATGTTACAGACATCACTAAAGGAAAAACGTTTATTAAAAGTTTATAGCCGTAAATTTGTTTATTGTCACAATATCAATTGTACCAAGGCCCACATGAAATCTGCATCTGCAAAAGCTCCATGAAAAGCTCCACAGATTTCCACAGAAATGTAATTCATAAAATTCTATACATATCCCATACCCTTTCAGTGATCTTTTTTTGTGGCAAATTTTGGTTATGCTACTGATGAGTGTAGTAGCTTTCAGCTGTTTAAGATGTTTTTTGAACGTTCATGTTTAAATCCTTTTTGCAAAATTCCACACTTTCCACCACAATGCAGAAAATGCAAAATGTTAAATAAATAAATTAATCACAGATTCACTCTGGGCCTGGTTATACATAAGGATCTTCCAATTAGTTAATATGAACGAAGTTTGCCAACAAATACCAATTTCATGACTGTACCATTCATTTTGGTTATTTTGCCAACACCATCCTAGTGACAGCCACTTCATGTAGCTGAGATTAAATTAATACGTTGTTCCATCACTCATTGCAGAATGTTGCATTGGACTGAGTACAGGGTTTTTCCAGAGTCTCCCTAACTACAAATTGATCTTTTCCGTTGGGGGAACACCTTGATCTCTGGAATGAATGAGAAATGCCCATATTCCTTTATTGGATCAGATACAATAGATGTCAGAACATGCATCCCTCCCCATTTTTATGATGGTTATCTTTTTTGAAAGATGGGTACAATAAACACCAGGTGGAATTTCCCCCACTACACACAAACACTTGTTCACACATGCGTTTGTTCACACACGTGCTTGTTCACACATACACACTCGTACGTTTGACTTGTGTAAAAGAGACTGCCACAATCAAAGATAAAGCTGCGAAGGTTTTGTTTAATCAATGTGATATTAGAAAATGTTCTTGTTGAGTTCTGCATTTCTGCTTTGTACTCTCAAATTGCAATTCGTCTATAAAATCTGCTGATATATCATAAAAAGGATACAATTGTGAATGAAATGGGTGCTTACTTGAATTTATGTGGACAAGCTGTTCTTTTACTGACAATGAATATTATAACTCTTAATGATCCATAAATACAAAAATGACAGTTCTTGGCATGAGAGAGTTTATGTTTAGTCGTTATTACACAATACAATGTTTAAGCTTCTATCCGACCCAGCCCTTTGTGCAGGTGCTGGAAAATTCCACAAAGATTGTTCATGTATATTTGCAGTGAAGGCAAAGCCAAAAAGAGAAAATCAAGGTCTTTTATAAAAGACCAAGTAAAAATTCCAGTGTTGAGTGAGCATCAAATACATTACGAAATCCTTATGCCTCAGCATAAGAGCAGAAAGATTAAATGTTTGGTTAATTGCTCTTAGACTTTTAGTTGTAGTAGGTCTCCAGGTAGGAGACAAGCCAGGATCAATTCAAATGAACTGACTTGCATTTCCTGATTGCAAATGAGGGCGTAAGCAGAGAGTAAAAACTGTGATATGTACGTCATTGATGACGTCTTCAGCTGTCTACGCATCCTGCTATTAATCACAATACAGGACCAGCGCAGATCATTCTAATGTTATCTTTGAATGATTTGTAAAATTGTATTTCTTTAATGCAGTGAGCAGCAGCCAAAACCAGAGCAGATAAATGATAAAATAATAATTGACTACACAAATCCTGTCGCAAGACCACCACAAACCTATATACCATCTTTTGGTGGCACATATATTTCTCAACAGTAATATAGCACTAAATATTTACAATGCAAAAGACATAATCATAATATTGAATTTAACACAGGATGTCACAGTTGCCACCATTATGGGCAATTAACAAAAATATTAACCCACTGCATCTCACATAAGAAGACACAAAATAATAATATCATTGCTTATCTCTGCTTTAATATATAATATGGAATAATATACATTTAAAGCAAAAGTAAAACCAGGATTTACATCACAAGTTTTTCAAATGACCTAAATATTTTACTTAAATATATTGATCAACTGATCAATATATTGATGACTACCCTAGTGAAAAATAAATATACCAATATGTATTTGAAATACATAGATTTTATGCTAAGTATACTACAAACACATTTACATATTAATGTACTTAATGTAAATACCCTGCAATTGTACTTTTGGTATACTAAACTGATACTTACTTACTTACTACATACAAAGTCTACTAAATTGGAACCGAAAATAGTGCTGAGGTCCAACTAAAGATATACTGAAGTATATTTGATTGTGCTAAATCAAACTATTGCACGGATACATAAGGTACACTTTAAATATCTTGCATTTAAAGACTGATATTATACAGAGATCATACTATCCTTACTAATAGTGATATTAAAACACAGGCTTAATATTAAGAAATGTGCATTCTGCAATAAAGAAGTACTTCAAATAAAGTTTAATTATAATATTTATATCAGCAAGTCTTAAGCGACAGGTCAGTAAATATGTTAATAGATTTGTAGTATACTGTAGTATACATTTTTGGTATAGGTTTTTTTCACTGGGGTAATCACAAAGAAATAACCAGATCTTTTAAAAGAATATTTTTCTTTACATGGTTTGGATATTCAACTATAGTTTTACAATTGTTTAGCTGTGATAAAATCCTGTGTTACCACCTGTGATTCATGTTATTTTTATTCATGTTTTTTTTTTTTTTTTTTTACCAACAAAATAGAGATAAAATAGATATGGCACTATAGCATCAGAAAAATACTTGAAAATTTGATTTTGCTGAAGTCAGATAGAGAGAGAACTTAAGAAGTACATTTACATAAAAGCAGATGCTTTCATCCAAAGCGACAGAGCATTCAGTGTATACTTCTATATTATATATTTATGTGCATGTATCATCAGCAAATATGAACACTCTAACACTAAACTCATCACTTTGTATATTGTGTCCCTGCTGCATTTTATTTGTTGTTGATGTTGTAAATAATAAAGAATGAACAATGCAGCTTCTTTCTGCAGTTTCCCAGTAAAACTGGTCAGTCACTTTATATAAGATCAGTTATATCAGAGAAAATACATGAAAGAATTATGAAACCATTGATATTAACTGTTTGAACAGGACCAGGTAACAAGTTATACTGTAATTTAGGCAGGAAGTATTATGCTTAACATGCACCCCAGAAATAAGTTTGTAGTTCAGTGCTGCGCCTCCAGATCCTTTTAATGAGTTTTATTATTAGCTGCATCCATTTCAAGTGATAAGAGATAAGGTACTTTGGAGTATCATTGTAAAACCTTCCTGAGCAAAGAGCTTAAAGTGATTTGGACATCCTGCTGAATAAGAATGGTTGAAAGTAACTTTGAGGTAAGAACCTGCCGAATGAGGGGCTCTATAGTGGCTCACCCCAGGTTTCCCGCTGGTCCTTTAGCACCAGTGCCCATTGATATTCAGCAGTAATGACGTCACATGTTTGCAAGGAGTCCCTCTGCAGCTGTGAGAACCAGAACACTGAGATCAGGAGCAGACGATGTAGGAAGTGCATTTAGTCATTTTCCAGGCTCCCTCTGCTGCTGACATTCAATAAGGAAAAGCAATAACAGGGTGCAGCAGGACTCTGGCTGGAAATGCTTCGATACTCTGTTATAGGTGTCACACATGTATTCATATCTGTCACTCTTTTCCCTACTGTATGTGCTTCCTATGATTCATGAGTGCTATATGCCCCCTAAATTCATCTGTGTACTCATATTAAAAAAAAAAAAAAATATATATATATATATATATATATATATATATATATATATTTATAACACTTGAATGTCTTCAAGTGTTACTGCTATGATTTTTTTTAAGTAAAAGAGTTAAATACAGTTTTATTGTTCATTTATCCATTATTATACCTATCTTTTAAGGTCACAACAGTTATTAGAAAGCGAAAATATAATTAATTAAAAAAGAAAAAGATATTTACTTGTCCTTCAGAATTCATCATGAAAGGATGATGTAATTTCTGAGTTTATTTATTTATTTATTTAGTTATAAAATTGTAGATCATATATCAAATATATAGAGAAAGTAAATGGTAAACAGAAAATATTTACTGGTCAAAAAGGAATCACGAGAAAGAAAAAGAAAATCAAATTAATATTTACCATTATTATTATTTTGATGGATGTCGTTTTTTTGCCTTAGTGTCAGCTTTTTACAGTTAAAGTCATTATTCACACACACATATATGTTTATGATGCACACAAAAAGCATCCTTTTCTTGAAATCTTGATGATCTTGTCTGCTGTACCTCCTCGTTCTCCCGATCAGCAGCCTGCGTTTGGCTTTCTGTAAGTCTGCTTCCCCAGCCAGCGCTGTGGGTCGTTGTGGACAAAGGAAAGAACAATAAAAATATTTAACGTGCCTGACCATATTTTGTTTTGTTTTTTCTTGTGGTTTTATTGAGAGTTCATCGTGTAGCCGCTAGAGGGTTCTCAACGCAGCGGTGCGCAAAATAAAAACACCGTCCCGGTTCAGATAAGCACTGAGAAACAAAACAGCGAGCAGGTTACCTGCGACTCCTGTCAGAATGAACCCGGCTATTCGCACTATACGCCTTCGGCCAGATATCAACAATGTGACGTAACGCCGAGTTACCTGAAACATGTAGTATTGTATTTGACAAATCATATCTTTTTATTTCCACTCGTACGAGTCGATTAAGACCGTGAATAGTATGTGTTATTTCAACTTAATGTACGCGAATCCTTCTGAAGAAATTCACGCTGGTCTTCCTAGTGACCCCGTTCAAATCCTCACACATGTACGCGCATAGAGTTGTGCATGTGATATGTTTAAGAAACGCATTTTTACCAAGTTTATTTGAAACGCGGGTGAAGAAAAAAGTGAAAGGGAAATGATTTTGACCTCTCCACACTGATTGATTACTCAGTCATCCCTGCAGTTTAATGGGATCCATTCAATTGGGAAGGTGGAGCACTTGGATGAATTAACATATTCCTTTCCCCCCTCAATCTGTGTTGAAGTGTCTTTGAAAGGGGCAAGGAAAGGGGGTCGTGGCTTAACATTATAAAGGAAAAAAATAAGACAGCATTGCCGTCTTGGTTGGTGTTGAATACGCGTCTTGACAGGCTTTTGTAAAAGCAAAAGACCGGGAAAGATCTCCAAAGACGAGCGCTATTTAGTATTTTGAAATCATCAAATCCCCTATCCATTGACAATCTCTTCTTTCCACTTGAAAATGAAACTTTTGCCCATTTGCACTTGGCTCCTATGCCTTTTGCTTTTTATCGTGTGCTTGGGATCTGAGTGTGGGACTCAACGGCGAATTGTTAGGTCTAAAAGAGACTTGGTACGCATCAGGGAAGCCAGAAGTACCTTCCCAGGAGCTTGTGCCACACGCCTGCCTCGGGGCAAACGCTCACTTCCCGGGATAGATCGGCGCTCCCCTCGTCTGTCACAGGCGGGGGAAAACAGCCCAGGTCGGCGGAGGGCTGTTTACTTTACCGGTCGAGGAGACCAACTGCGTCTGAAACCCAATGCAGAGGTGCCAAGGGGTAATTTCACCCTGGAAATGTGGATAAAACCTGAGGGTGGGCAGCGCTCTCCAGCTGTTATCGGAGGTTTGATTTGCTTAATTATGACTTGCATTATATTCACTGCAGAAATCATTTCATAGTGTAACTGCAGCATGCCCGTGCTTCATAAATCACCTCCAGCTTTCGAATAGTTGCATAAACACTTGCCACTTTATATCACTTTGACTATTTATGAGCTATTGCGAGCATGAAGCCTACTGAGAATAGTTAAGAATAACTGACCTCTCCATTTAGAGATGCGCCTTTGCTGTTGTTTACTAGCAAAAACTCTCTTGGGTTTTGCATGCGATTGGCAGGTTATCGCCACCCAACTTTTGGTAGCATCTTGTAGTTTTAACCTTACCGATTTTTGGTTATTAATCTTTGGACGGTTCGTTGTAATACGGAGTAAAGCAATTGCAATACCTCAATATGGTATTTGTTGGTTTGATGTTTAAGTCTGTTACGAATGGCGTTTAAAGAATTTTATTTGTTTATTTATTATTATTATTTTCATTTTTTTTACATCTTTAAAACGGCATTTTTAAGTGTCTGCGAGAAAACTGATAGCGGCGTAGTCTGTAGATTTTTCTCTATGATGCTGTATGATTAAGTGTCTGTGTCAGAAATCGCTTAAACAAATACGTCATCCCTTTGATGCATAGGCTACTGTGCTTCTTACGTGCACTGCTCTGCACTAAATACTACATATACACCCTATATAGCAAACTGACACTACAACGGGTGCTTTTTTTTGTCATGGTGTATGCTTATTCTTAATTGTGTATTTTATTTTAAAATGTGTTTTTTAAGAATGTATTCCCCACTAACGAAGCGCTTATAGTTTCTAATCGAATAACAAAATCCGTACGTTTATTTTTCTTGAAAAATATCTACTTAAGCACATTACGCATTATTCTTATGAGGATGGAGTAGCATAGGTGGGCGTGTTAGTTGCTCGGTTGTATTTTTTTTTTCTTTCAAATAAATCTATGTGATTTCTTTTTTTCCCCATCCCTTCTCCAGCCAACAGAGAGCGTAATACCCGTGGAGTCGGTTTATGAATCCTGCGTGCACCCCATGAACCCCTATAGCACGCAGTTTTGTGGGAACGTAAACGAAAATGTACTGTAATGATATACAAATCAAATCATTTTTATTATCTCTCTAAAATGCTTGGGGGTCACTAAAAGTCTAAATAAAAAGCAATGCCACGTGTAGTTGTTAAAAAATGTGTGTAAAGGGCTAGATTTGATAGCTGTAATTACCAGACTCCCTGGTTTCTTATAGTTTCTCTAAAATGTCATTAGAAATCTACAAAAGAACCACAGTGCTTAGTTTGTATGTTAATAAACGCCACATGGTTATGCATATATCAATTAAATAAATAAAAAGTTTAATTTTTTTTTTTATCCAAGTTAAAACATTACAAGATAAAAATGTAATAAATAATTAAATAAATAATTGTCAATTAATGAGACATGCACATTCAATTAGATTTGTGGTAGATTTCAAGATGCATGATTTAAATTGCAAATCATAGACTCAGGACATTGATAATTAATGTCATTATATACAGTTGGGTACATTGTCTTTAAATAAGCTTTATATCTCCAGAGAGCTGCATGTTAATGGATTGATTGAATACATCTTGTCAGTGAGTCATCTAAAATTAGTCCACTCCTCTGTCCTCACAATGATCTCCTTAGTCACAGTAACATTAAGAAGCAACGAGGGGGCGCTGGCAGAGTTTATATAGCTTCTCTTACCACGCATCAAGTTGTTCAGCAAATTTCACTTTAAACAAAGCATTAAATGTTTGTGGTCCATGTAACTAAGACTATTGACTGTCAAGTTTTAATCCACAAATATGTGCTGTTTTGTAATCAGGAGTCTTCAAGTATAGGAATAAGAGGAGGGAATGCTTTAAGTGTCAGTCCAGATGGAGGAAGCTATAAAATTAGTGCCTTGTCCATCCTTTCTTCAAGTGGTTTTGTTATTGCTTCTTCTTGTAAAGATATTACAGTCCTTGCCACAAAACATCATGGAATGGACTCGGCAGTGCAGTCAATCAGATCCTCAGACACAAGAACGCAGAGCGCACAGAGAGGCACTGAGCCTATTCTCAGACAGATGACTTTTTTTACTAGAAGTTTTACAGCATGTCTGCTGACGTTAGGCGGCGGCAACTGTTCATCCGAAATTTTACGCAGTCTGATTTTAAATAGAAATTTCTACATTTCACTTTCACTGTTGTCTTTCAGGTCTTAGTACACAGGGATGTTTTATGGCGCATTACAATAAATTAATAAGCACCTCATAAAACTGTCAATAGCACCACTTAGAGGTTTGTAATGATGGCCATAAAAATGTAAATATTAAATTATCATGTTACCAAACAGGATGATTTATGTTTAGTTAATGTAGTTGTTAACAGGTATTTTATGTTTCTGTAATGGTAATAGATGCTTTGTAGGATGATTATGAAGACGTGATTTAAATATATATATATATATATATATATATATATATATATAATAATAAAATATAATATATGCAATATAAAAATGCATACATGTGTACTGATAAATAACAGTTATCTTAATTATAATGCATGAGGGAAATATATAATTAAAAAACAATAAGTAATCTATTTTGTTTATTTTACTTTAAAAGGCTATACTGACCCCATAGCTAACATAAAACTAGTCTAACAACTAAGTCTAAAAGTAACTAGTCTAAAAAAATGTATTATAGCCATAGATGTTTTAATAAAGGTCTATAGACAGTACATTTTTCTAAACAGTTGCTGCGCTTGTGTCTTTCATTTCGTAATGCTCACTTTGTAGTGCTCTGTCCATGGTGCTGGATACTGAGATTGAATAAACTCAAAATGGATGCTTTCATGAAATATTGGAAAGGATTACAAGGTACGCCATATTCGGCACAAGGAGCCAACTGCATTCATTTCCAAAATTACATTTTTCAACTTCAGCATGTACTTAGTTCAATGACTGGATTGATTTCATAAAGTAAATTTGCAAAGCAAGCAACATTATATATAGACTTTTTCTCCACTCTGCTTATCATACATTAGTATTTAATGCATTATCTTTAAACTATTTAAAGCTGTGTACTGTTGTTTTTAATGAAATCTCTATGGTGATCAATATAAAATTAGCATTCTCTAGAGCATCCATCCCTCCATTCATTGAACTCCCATCCCTCTCCCTACACTGAGCCCCTTGCATGTCTAAAGTTTGGTGCTGGCAAGAATTGTACCTGTTTGTTATTTCCCACTTAGTGGTCTCATTCCAGGATTTCACAGATTGTAATTTCCTCAGTTTTATGGCACAATTTATTTTTATAGATGCTGGCAGTGGTTCTGCTGGCAGCCCAGAAGTGAGAGGGAACTACATGCTCCTGTCTGCTCTTTAGTAAGCCGCTACCGAATGAATGATCTCTTTAAAGTGGTCAATCCTAATCCTCAGCTTCACTGAAGGGATTTAAGCAGGTCCGTCCAAATGCATTTCCCTGTTGCAGCGGCATGTGTAAATTTGGAGTTATGTTACATATTGTGTGTACTGAAGTAGTAATGTGGTATAGTAATATTTTCCTCTTGCTACCCTGGTAACGTTTTACTGCTTATTCGCCCTAACTGAGCTTCACAAATTACCTCTAACAAACACCGCTGTGGGAGATGATAGATTTCCTCATGCAGAAGACAGAATGAGGGTCACTAGATCTTCACTTTCTGTCTTTGACTTCAGGTTTCATTGCTCAGCAAATTTACTGGATTAAGCAGCACTGCTGTGTGGATTTGTAGGCTTGTTGGTTAAATGTTAGAATTAAAAATTTAGAATATGCCCTGTATCTGATTTCTACAGTGTTGAAGTACAGTGATTCAAATAAAATCCTCTTTTAGACACTGGATGATTATGAAGGACGCGTACCCATTAAATGTAAGAATACGTTTCCTTCTGGAGCTCAGCACATGGTTTCCAAATGAAACAGGAAGAAAGGGTTTTAGAGCCCCAATCATAATACGGACTGTGCCGAAAAAGGACCATTTTTGATTTCAAACATCCCTACTGCTGAGGCACATTTCAAGAAAATAGACTGAAAATTCAAGTAACCTTTGCTCTGTTGATACAAGACCACACTGTCTCGGCCTGATTGCTAGCAGATGCTTCCTTGTAGGCCTGTAGTCCTTGGACTGGACTGTTGCAACGATTTGATCATGGGAACCACTTTGTCTTACCCACTTTTCTGGACAAACACAGTTTTTCGTCACTCTTCGCATCAGGCTGCGGTAACTTGCGTCTGTGCTGTTGCGTCAGTCAGTTTGCTGAATTACTACTGTGCACCATTTCACTACTTCAGGATAAATCAATATCTGCTAATTGTGTCTATTGACCAGTATCAGTACTGATAAAAGATACAAAGAACGCCTAAAAGAACGCCATGAAAATGCAATTGAAAATCAAATTGAAATCTAAACAGAACGTTTTAGTATTTAGGGAAATTGACCATAAAAAATGAAAAATGTTTAATATTTAAACAAATTCGGAAAAAAAAGAAAAATTTTATTCAGCAAGCATGCATTCAATTGGTCAAAAGTGACAGTAAAGACTTTTAATTTGTTACAAAATTTATATTTCAAATAAATGCTGTTCTTTTTAATTTTTTATTCATCAAAGAATTCTGAAAAAATGTCACATTTTCCACAAAAATATTAAGCAGTTTATTTCCAACATTGATAATAATAAGAAATGTTTCTTGAGCATCAAATTAGCATATTAGAATGATTTCTGAAGGATCTTATGACACTGAAGACTGGAGAAATGATGCTGAAAATTCAGCTTTGCCATCACAGGAATAAGTGTATTGAAGTAGAAAATAGTCATTTTAAATTGTAAAAATATTTCACAATATTACTATATTTTTCTGTATTTTTGATCAAATGCAGCCTTGGTGACAAAAACTTTTTAAAAATCTTACAGACCCAAAATTTTGAATAGTGTAAACCCTGAAACAAATTTTAAAATACAGTAACAAAAGGATGCAAACTAATACAAAATATGTAAAATTCTGCACTTTTTTTTTAGATCACCCACTAATCAAATTAGTGGCACTGATCATGTGACTCGTGTGACTACTGAGAGCTCAAGATGTTTTTTGGATCCATCTTAAATCATCCTGGAAAACATGATCATGGTTTTACACAAACTTCTTGAGTTCATGCAGCTCGAGTACTTCTGTCATTAAAGCAAAAGAGACAGAAGAATTACTGAGACATTCTGAAATCTATGTTATTTTACCCATTTTCACTCAAATAGTTTTGCTGATAATATAATGTTAGGAAAAAAATTGCAAAATTCTGGACACCACTGCTTGTTCATGAATCTAATGCATGTCATTTTCTTGCAGGTCTCTATGATAAATGTTTTTACACGTCCAGTGATAGAGGATGGTTGCTTGGCATCAAAGCAGTCAGTGACCAAGCCAACCGTGACCCTCGCTTCTTCTTCTCCCTCAAGACGGACCGAGCCCACAAGCTCACCACGATTACCTCAAATGCACCTTACACTCCCAATCAATGGTCACACGTCGCCATCACCTACAATGGTCTCTTTATGAAGCTGTACGTTAATGGGGCGCAGGTTGCTGTAAGCCGAGACCAATCCGGTGAGATTTTCAGCCCACTTACCAAGAAGTGCAAGGTTCTAATGATCGGTGGCAACGCACTGAACCACAACTACAGGGGTACGATGGAACACTTGAGCTTGTGGCATCGGGCTCTGACACAACGTGAGATCATTAGATACATGGGACAGAGTTTGGGTCAGTTTGGTGACCTCTCTCAGCTAGTCATCCATGAGAACTTTGAGAGCATGTCAAGACGGTGGCTCACAGTGAAAGATGGCTGCTTCCCCCGGTTGGAGCACTCAGACCGAAGCCTGGCAGGTGACCTCAGTGACACTGCACTGAAACCTCCACCTTGTGGACAGACCGTGTGTGACAATGTGGAGGTGATTACAAACTACTACCAGCTCTGGAGCTTTCGCAAGCCCAAGACGGTGCGCTATCGAGTGATAAATGTTTATGATGATGATGGACGGTGGCCGACGATTACCGAACACCAGATCAACCTTCAGCACCAGCACTTGAACAACGCTTTCCGCGCCTACAACATTTCCTGGGAGCGAACCATTCACAACGTCTACAACTCGTCCTTACGTAACCGCCTAATACTGGCCAACTGTGATATCAGCAAAGTGGGCGATGAAGAGTGTGATCCAGAATGTAACCACACCCTTACGGGCTTCGATGCCGGGTACTGTAAGAGGCAGAGCACACGCTGCCCCGAATACAAGCAGGGGAATGGGGTTTGCGACCCAGAGTGTAACTGGGACAATTTCTATTATGATCATGGGGACTGCTGCAACCCCAACATCACCGATGTCACGAAGACCTGCTTTAATCCTGCGTCACCCCTCAGGTAATTCTCAAACTATTTCAAACCCGACAGCCACAAAATATATTGCATACAGATTAATTAGTTACATTATTCATTAATCATGCAAATATTAGGCTATATCCAGTATGGCTTAACCCTTTTAAGCATGACATATGAAATAATTGTCAGAAAAAACTTATTTATCTATTTTTTTTTTATAATGGAACATATTATTTCACCTTTGGACTAAATCTAAAAAAAGTATCATATTTAGTACATCAGGCTTTTATGGCTCATATAGTATGATATAGGAGAATATGGAGCTATAATCGAGGAGGAAAAAAACAAAAAAAATTATTCAGAAGTCCAAACTGAGCAAATTATGCAATTTGGTGCAGTTGCTGATATTTATATAGCTAAAAAGTGAGATGGGTAACACTTTATTTTACAGTGTCCTTGTTACTTATGTTACATGTACTTACCATAGTATTAACAGTAAATAATGCATAATTACATGTAACTAATCCTCAACCAAACCCTAATCCTACCATAACCCTATAGTTAATACAGTTAATAACTTAAATATATAATTACACTGTAACAATGACACCTTAATATAAAGTGTAACTGTAAGATGTAATGTTGTGATGTAAATCAATTAGATCTTTAAAACAGTATTGCAGACTACTAACATAAAATGCATATAAATGTCAGTTGTCACTCTATATCTCCCAATAATATGTCTTAGTAGGGTGATATTTAACTGCTGGTTTTATGATCTGTAGTTTTTATGTGTACCACAACCAGACATTTTTAGAATTATACTAAAAGTCCTTTTACTTGCTAAAAAGTTAAAACTGTCAATCAGATGACAGAAGGCATGTAGAATAAGTTTTTCAGCAAAGTTTTGATCCTGTTAATAATAATTTAGAGGCTTTAGAAATTTGTGTTTCAACTTGATACAGTAGGCTTTACTTTATCCTTTCTTTGTCTTGGACACTCTTATTTGTCATGGACCCTTGTACAACAGTTTTTTCTTCTTCTTTTGAAGCTCAAGGTTAGAAGTTCATAGCTGTTTAAAGATTTTGGAAGGGAACCCTAGGGCACTATAATTTTCATTCCTATGTGTGAAGCATTCGGCTATTTTAATTCTGTTCCATTAATGCATTATGACGTGACGTCCCGAAAACATCTTAACTGTTTAACTGGAGTCAGAGTTCTGGAGCATGAATCAACGTATACAGGGATGGATGCAGTTTGAGGGACAGTAAAACACCATGAAGGATGAGTCTCTGCCCTATGGTTTGGTGCACACTGTTTGGTGTGTCTGTACTACTGAGTTTCAGGCCTGTGATTTTGTGTTTCATGTATCCCCGGAGTCCGCTCTGGCACTGATTCAGAGCTCAGCAACCAATCACGTTTTACTCTGTGGGTGAAATGAACTACTCTCGTGGTGACCAGATGTGAAGACTGAGGAGATTCTAGACATAGTTCTCCTTTTTTGTAAGCTTATAAAAGTGATTTGATAGAGTGTAAGTGGGAATGGAAACTATGTCCCCCTGGACAAGCAGGGGAGCCAATCACAGCTTAAAGCAGAATCTCCAACACTATTACTTACAGCATTAGAGACTCTTCTGGGAGTCCTGCTCAGGAAAAAGAACCTTCCAGAAATATGTTGAGGTTGTGGGGGCACTGGATACTGTTGGGGTAAAGCACTGTATTTGCTCTCTGGATGGTGGGACAAACTAAAGATCTCTTTTCCACTCTTCTCCTTTCTCAGCAACAGTTCCTTTAACCGTTTTGTGACATACCGTGAGGTTCAAAAGTCTGAGACTACGATGACAATCTGGAATTAAACAAAGTTTTAGAATTTTGAAAAAATGTAAACAAAGAAACATGAATAAATGTTATAATAAATATAAATATTTAAGATTCAGCATTTCTTGAGTCACCAATCAAATAAGTAATTGATCATGTGACTCAAATCATGCTGGAGAACATGATCATCAGTGGTGCTGTCATTAAAGCAAAAGGGACAGTACTAAAACATTCTGAAATGAATGCTAATTTTTCAATACAACGTTTCACTCAAATCATGCTGATAATATAATTTGTCATAAAATAGTATTCAGATGTAATAAATGAAGCATTTTCACTGGTGTACTCTTTTGCAACCCACTTTATGTCTGCAGCAGATTCATTTAGTGCAGTTTAGTGTATTTAATCAGAATAAACAAGGGCATTTAAGGACAACTAGGGATCTGTGCCAGATATAAAAGAGAGAGAGCGAGCGAGAGAGAGAGAGAGAGAGAGAGAGAGAGAGAGAGAGAGAGAGAGAGAGAGAGAGAGAAGAGAGAGAGAGAGAGAGAGAGAGAGAGAGAGAGAGAGAGAGAGAGAGAGAGAGAGAGAGAGGCATGTCAAGGTCCAAGATGAAAGTTTTATTCTCTGGAAATAGTAACTGAATAGGGTTGAATGATTGCATATTTAATATCTGTAAATCATAACGAATTAAATATAAAAGGCATCACTTACCTTTTAGGGGTTCTATAAATTAAAATATTGGTTCCAGGTTTATAACCTCATTGCATTGTTGCACTGCTCGTAAATTACATAATCATATTGCTTCCTGTCCATTTGTGGTTACAGATCCTTAGTGCACTGTATTTGTTTTTTAGTTGCTGTAATTGCAGTTTGTCCTGTTGATGTTTGTGTGTGTTCGTGTGTGAGATGAGACTAGAGCGTGTGGTCAAGCGGAGAGCACTCCAACTTGTTTGTTGCTTGTTTTGATTTGATTATGGTATGTTTGGAGAGCTTTGCTGAAGGCTGCATAACGAAGTGATTTGACATTCCTTTTTGATTGTACAAGAATGCATGAACAAAGAGTTGTGCAAGAACAGAACAATGAAATCAAATGCTGTGGTGAATATGTTTTTGCCTACGAATCATGCGGATGTCAACTTCAAAATCTGCCATTATCAACAGACCTTTAAGTTTAAAAAACATCAGGGTTGTTTTTCATATATGTATTCTTTCGGTAATGTATGTGATATATTGAATTGTGTTTTAGCTAATAATAACTGTATCTTAAAGCAAAAAAATTAAACAGGTTGCTATCATAACGTAGCGTTAGTGATACCGATATGATCACCAATGTCTCTTATGTTCACTAAGGATGCATTTGTTTGATCGAAAATACTGTAAAAACAGTCATATTGTGAAATATTATTACTATTGCAATAACATTTAAACGGCTTTATAGTTTAGTATATTTTAAAATGTAATTTGTTCCTGTGATGGCAAAGCTGAATTTCAGCTATTACTCCATGCTGATTTGGTGCTCAAGAAACATTTCGGTTACACTTTATTTTAAGGTGTCCGTGTTACAGTGTAATTATATATTTAAGTACTGAGTAGTAATAATTAACTACATGTACTTACTATAGGGTTAGGTTTTGGTTGAGGGTTTGCTGCATGTAATTATGCATAATTTATTGTTATTACCATGTTAAGTACATGTAACATATATAACAAGGACACTGTAAAATAAAGTGTTACCAATATTTCTTACTATTCCGTTGAAAACTGTGCTGCTTTATATTTTTGTGAAAACCATGATACATTTTTTTCAGGACTCTTTGATAAATAGAAAGTTCAGAAGAACAGCATTTATTTGAAATATAAATCTTGTGTTATTATTATACATCTTTACCATCACTTTTGATCAATTTAATGCATACTTGCAGAATAAAAATATTAATTTCATAAAAATAACTCTAAACTTTAGAACAGTAGTGCATCATAAACAACCACAACTTTTTGTGGCTGTAAACAAAAATGGATGGCAGCAGTGTAACAATCAACAATTGGCAGTAAACCACCAATGACAAAGACGTAATGTTAAGCTGATTCATATATGTATATGATATAATGTGACATGATATGGGGTCACCCTAAGACCGCTGGCCTGGTGAGAAACTATAGTAGACAATTGGATTAAGTGCTCAATTTGACAGTATTTAGCTTCAGGGTAGGGCTTTCACTGATCACTGATGATCCAAAGGTCACGACAACTTCAAGAGAGGAAAGAAACTGCATAGCTTTCCTAGCAGCATAGCTCAAGTGCATACCTGTTTGTCAAAGGTATACCGCTGTCCGTTCTCTTTGCCCCCTGCTTTGTCCTTGAAAAGGTGGTCCAACTCAAATATTAAGAGTATCTCTATTAGTCGTGAGACTTCACTCTGTGACAAAATCTAACTCACTTGGCTTGTAAACTAAGCCGGCTAATAGCTGGTTACCTTATCAAGGATTTGGACAGGAAAAGCACACTCTTAGCACCTTTTTTTCCCTCTGGAGGCTTGAGAAACCACCAGTCTACAGAAGTGGCAACCTAAAAAAAGAGATTGAGATCTGGCTCCCTATTCATCGCATGCAGCGCCACACACACATAGGCACACAACCACAAGGTCCAACCCCTAGTGTTCAGAAGTAGGTTTGGATAAAGAGTTAAGCCCTGGGGACAGAAGGATTTCCTCTTTTTAAACTGCAGCAATTAAATAGCCCTTTAACATGCCACTGTGAGGCCAGCTGATTCATTTGTGTGAGGAGGCCTTTTCATTGGGGACTTCCACTCCACCACATTAGCATCACTGGACACACACAACCTTATTCAATTTCAAGGAGAGAGTTTCAGTCGTATTTCAAACATATTTGCCTCCTAAAATAAAGTGAGGGATTCATGAGAACCAAATAATGCTGATGCTTTGCTGCAGCATCTGTGTTTGTGTGTCTGGCTGTCCTCATCAAATGTGACGGTACACAACTCATGTTGAGTCAGCATAAATGTAGGCCTGGGGATACAGCTCTCAATGTTTTTGAGCCTTTAATAGTCGATATATATATATATCTTTATTTATGTATTTGCTCTGAAATGGCACAAAGGGCTGTTTAAATCAGAAGAAGAAGAATTTTGAAACAGCTACTGTTGCCACATAGATTTACAATGTATAGCACAAAATATCTCATTAATTTTCGGCATATTTTTCACAGTGTATTTTACGGAGCCCCTAAGGGGACCTGGTGGTGGGGAAAAATATGAGATGGGATGAAAAATTATTAGTGCTGGGCAATAGATTAATCGCGATTAATCACATCCAAAATAAAAGTTTGTGTTTATATAATATGTGTGTGTACTGTGTATAATTATTATGTATATATAAATACACACACATGCATGTATATATTTAAGAAAAATATGTTATATTTATATATAAAATATTTATATTTATATATAAGATAAAATTGCAAATATATTGCAAGTATATACATGCAAATATTTCTTAAATACATACATGAAGGAGTGTGTATTTATATATATATATATAATAATTATACACAGTACACACACATATATTATGCAAACACAAACTTTTATTTTGGATGCGATTAATCACGATTAATCGATTGCCCAGCACTAAAAATTATATTTCAATGCTTTTGCGTTCGCTCACCAAACTTTTGCATTCTCTGGTGAAAGTATTGCATTCCCCAGAGAAACTTTACGTTTGTTAGCAAAAGCACTGAAGTATAGTTTTTCCTCCTACCTCATATTATCACAAACATTTTGCAACCGAACACCAAGTTTCTCGGGGAATGCATGTGAACATAAAAGCATTGAAATATATTTTTTCCTCCCACGTAATATTATTTCCCTCACCAAAGTTTTGTGAGCGAACACATAGTTTTTCAGGGGAACTCAAAAGTTTTGTTTGAGAACGCAAATGCATTGAAATATTGAGAGGATTTATGGAGATTTATTAAAGCGGACCATTAGAACTTATTCACAGAAAATAACTGAATGTTTATTAAAGGCTCAGCAGAACATTTTTGAAACCTAATGTAACATTTTTTTTTTTTTTTGTGCAATAAAATTACTAAGATTATAAGTAAATCTCTTTTTTTTTCATTTTATTACATTTGATAAAATGTAAAAAAACTTTAGTTTTTTCCATATTAGCCATATTTCTGAGAGTGAAAAATTGTGAAAGTAGTATAAAAATCTGGAAGTAATGGAGGATTTAGAAATATACAGTTCAGAAATGAAGGTTTTTAAAGACTTTGTGCAGGTGTTTCCTGTGGAAAACAGTCCCAGACATACATGAGAATATCCATACTAAAGCTCTACATTGCGTTCATTCTTCTGAGAGGCTACAGTGAAAGTATTGTTTACTGTATTCTTTTCATACAATATTTCTTAGGTTTTATCTATTTCAGTTCTCTTTTCTTCAAATAAAACAGCCCCTGTTTTTCGTAGACCTTGCATAAACGAGTCCTCCTCTCGTCTAGTCCCTTTTATGGTAACTGTCTGTGAATTATATTATTCCTGTAGAGGTCAGCTACAAATTATCCCACGAGCCTGTGAACTTCACGCCTGGTTGTGCATGATGCTAATTGTATAGATGATTGATCACTCCTCTTATGTACTTGGAGCTGATGAAAAGATCCCTGAAAGGCTGAGAAAATTATAGCCCTCTCAGCCAACTGGTGAACACTGCCATGCCAACCCGCCCCGAGCAGCTCTACGCAAAACCACACTCAGTACATCTGGATGTAAGGCCGTCTTTACTGATTCAGATGAATAATACATGGGTGTAAATGGATGAAGCCATAATCACGCATTTAATAGGCATTAAATATAAATGCGTCAACACACCACTTGGAGCACTCTGAGTGCAGCCAGGCGGAACTGATCAGCAGTGAAGTCTGCGCCCCCCCCTTTTTTTTCTTGTTTAATGGACAGCCTTCCTATGACACAAGCCAGTACTGTACATGTTGATATGTAGATGTGAATGGACTGACCTCTTTTAAGACGTTCTGCCCTGTGAGATTGGCACCAGACTATTTTGCAGACTATTCTGGCATTCATGAAGGTGATCACCACGAATGTCAGCCTAGTGATTCATTATGTGGCTTCAAACGTTGTACTGCCAGTGTCACCCACTTCACTACTCAGCAAAAAACCCTCAAATGATCCTGAGCAGCATTGTGCAATACATGACCACTGATGCCTGCATAATTTGGCTGGACATATGCATACTTTGGCCTGCTGTTTTTGTAGTAGGCCTACGTCCACATCTGATTCGTGTTGTGTTTTTGTAAGTAAGCCAGTGGATTAAACTTAATTGAACTCAGATTAGGTGGCTTTGACCTACAGTAGTGGAACTTTTATTAAAGCAGAGGCCTGTGTTTTAAAAAACAAGCTCTTTTTGCACTTACTCTATAGCTGACTTATTCATCTCGCCATGAAACTCCCTGACCCCCTTTCCCCCTTCTGTACAGCCAAAAAGCCAGCCAAATATTTTCATAGGAAATAATGAAATTCCTGAAATTATTAGGAGGGAAACCTTATATCATCTGTTCTCCTGAGCTGGCTTCCACAGTTTCACAAGCTAACCTCTGCCGCCTTTTGATTTCTTTTCTTTTTTTCAAAAGGATGACGTCATTCTATGATACACACACACACGTTTATAAGAAACTGGCACGTTTTTAACTAGTTTAAAAAAAAAAAAAAAAACTTCATTTTCTTGATCGTGGACACTATAATACAGCATGTCATTGAACCAGACGTTGATTGAATTTTATTCTCCAAAAATAAATAGGTATTTTTAATTGTATTATTAATATTTAATTAAATTTGTATTTAATATTTATTTAATATTAATATTTATTTATTTATTATTAAATAAATAATTAAATAATTAAATAGGATTTTAGGGAATAAATAAATAAGAATGGTAAAATAAGTTCTAGGTCTAATTGTAGTTTTGAAGTAATCAATTTAAACTATTTGCAAATAATATGTTTTTTTTAAATGTGCACACATTCACTCGTATGTCTAATATGTTGAAAACGCAAATGTTTCTTGTCTCGTCGTTATGAATTACATGAATCATGAATCATTGTGTAGTTTGCATCACTAGATAGTCTACTGTCGGTCGCTGAACATTTCTATCGTAAAAGAGTTGTCTAATACTTACATCTTTCCACAAACTCTCGTTGCGTTGTGACAGTGACAGTAAGACCCGCCTTCTTTGATTTGATTGGCCATCTCAATCATTTTGACATTGATGAGCACTGTTAGACTGCTGTGGCAGAGCTGCCTAAAAATTTAATCAGCTTAAAAACTTTGTCATCCTAACAACAAACAGCTTTACTCATTCTACACTAAAATGATAAGATCAAGACAAATAAAATGAGAAAATATGAATTCTATGGGTTTACTTTGGTGCTGGTTAGGTGCAAACTCACTAGTCTAGATAAACTAGACTCTAGATCAAAATAAACCAGTGAGATACTTGTCAAAGTGCTCATAAGAGTGTCAAAATGCTCATTCTTTACCCATAACAAGTTGAAATGAGTGTAATGTTCCTTGAAAGAATATCTATTCTATTTTGAGTTGTTTTCTGAACATGTGTGGAATGAGGCAGGTTATTTGAGACCTGTACCACACAAGATGTTTCCACGCTGTGCTGCATCTCATTGGCAGCTGTGCTAGCTTGTAACGTCACCACCACAACTAATCATCAATGTTCTGCCTAGAGAACATCACACTCTCAGCCTTGTTTGTTCATATTTGTACAACATTATTCACTCCTTTGCTTTCATTCACACAGAAGGGGTATTAGATGGGTCAATTATATATATAAATATGTTATTGAAAAATGTGATATATACATATAATGACTTGAAAACACCTCTTCTATGATGAAAATGTTTTATGGTATATATAATATTTGAAAAAAATGCATAAAAAAATCTATAAATATGGGAAATCAAAAAGACTGTTATACTGATGACTGTGTAAAATATCAGTTTATTTATTTAGAAAATGCAAGATCGCTTAGTGTAAGCTTAGGTTGTGAAATGTCATAATTTCTTTGACCCAGATGTTGACTGGACTGAGCATATTGTGCCAGATTGGTACATGGGATGTACAATAACCAATATGCTTTATAAATATGTTTTGTGTTTGATTGGAAATGTGGTCTAGTACTTAAACGCAAACGTGTGTTTACTGGCAATACTCTTCTTTTGAACTGTCATGAAGCTTCTAGTGTTTCTCTTTTATGACAGTGAGTGATGACTTTACAAGACATAGTGCCATGGTATAAGGCTTACAAGGAAATAAATACCAGGAAATGGTCATCCTGTCTCCTAAGCCTGCGTCTTCATAAGAAGGTTAATACATCAAAAAGCACTACAAAGTAATACATACATTTTCATAATGTCTCGGCTAACCCTGGGTTTAGCAGCATGACAACAGATACCATGTTTGGTTGGTCCTCACGGTGAACTGGCTAGCAGATGTTGCTCTTAAGATGAGGAATGAGACCTGTCTGTTTTTTTTTTTTGTCTCATTGAATAGTGGAGGTGGGTGTTTACTACATTTAAAAGTGTTGGCGGTATGAGCTCAGCACCGCTTGTATTCATTTTTGTTCCAGCATTTTTCAAAAGGGAAATGTTTTGAGAGAATTAAGCGGGGCCTCCCGTAAAGACAGAGGAGGTTAGCGGAGAGGTGATATGAAATACTATACGTCTGCGCAAATATGAATATATGCATGGTTACATGCTGTTGTACTTATGGAAATGTATGTCTCCAGCAAGCCAACATTCATCACTCCAGAGAGGCTTGTCTTTGTTTGACTTGCATGACAGTTATCACTGCAGGGGAAAGGCTTGCATGGGAATAACATACCCAGTGTGTTTGAGGTGAAATAATAACCATTTTAAGGGGGCCGTGTTTGGAACTATCCAAATGACACAATGCATTCCTAACTAGACAGGGCCAATGACCTCTGACCTCAGCGCTGGCTGCAGAGCGGGGCTCAGGTTTCCTTCCAAATACAAACTCTGTGTGACAGCCTCGCTAGGGCCATTAAATTACAGAGCACTGCTTCTCTTGACAAACATTTACACACACATGCTCTTCGTGTATTTTCTGTATGGGCTTTCCCATATATCCTGAGACTGTTGTATTTCATTAATAAAAATTTCCTCAAAATGTGGTCATTATATCCACCCTTTAATTGGAAATTTAGAAAACCGAATTAAAAAATGTACCGTTTGTATATCCAGTGATTCATGAATATATAGATCTCCCTATTTGTTTCAATTCCGACTCACAAGCTCTCAAATCATATATTACTTAATTCAAAATACGTCTATGACATATTACAGGGAAAGAAGACCCATTGTATATAAGTGTAGCGATGTACAGCTCACACAGAAGTGATCGCATGGATTTTACGCAACCACTTTAAATAAGCATAAAAGATCGATATTGGCATTTTTAATAATCAACGTTTTTACTGCTTGATAAATATAAGCAGCATGGTACAACTGTTCATGTGCTTGTCGTCTCCAAATTAGGACCCGACATAGATAAGTATTAAGTCTACTCTTTTAAACAAAGGAAAGAAGCAATGTAGGAGAATGGTTAGTATACTTAAACAGCGGGAAACTCAGTATATTCGTGCAGTGTGCGCATGTCAAAAAATCAATTCCGATTTGAAGCTTGTGACATAAACACTTTATTTAGCATTCATGTTACAAATATGTTCGGATTCATCAATCATCAAATTAATTCATTCTGGAAAAGTGACAGCTCAGGACAAGTGACAGCTCAGTGAATTGGTCTGAAAACCATTTTTTATTTTGTAACCATTTTGTAGGATTCTATTTGTAATTATAAGGTCAGGTTTATAGGTTTACAGTATCAGGTTTACAGTATATTTTCTGTTTTGAATAAGTTGTGTTAAAAGTCTTTTTTTTCTTCTACAGGGCTTACATGAACGTGAAGGAGCTAAAAGATGTTTTGAATTTGGATGGATCCACACACTTGAACATATTCTTTGCTAACTCGTCTGATGAAGACGTGGCTGGTGTGGGCACTTGGCCCTGGGATAAAGAAGCTTTAACACATTTGGGTAAATAAATACATGCACCTCTAAAAAATATATAACTACAATTGGATTAGCATCATATATTTTGTAGTTTTTAAGCATTTTAAAGTGCCCCTTATGCTATTTTAAAGGTTCTTAATTTTGTTTTGAAGGACTCCTACAATAGGTGCCAAGGTCAAAAACACTTTTCACATAATATACATTGCACATCACCTCAGTCTTAAAAACTGTTAGTTCGAAGATTCAGTCTCTTTAAGCCCCTGCTTTCTGCGAGCCTACTCTGCTCTGATTGGTCAGATGGCCCAGTCTGTTGTGATTGGTTTAGAGGCTTACAGCACATGTCGCAAATGAAACGCCTATTACCCTATCTGAATTTCAGCTCTGGAGGCTTCCTCAGTGCTTGATACATAGAGTGATATGAACAGTAACAATGGCATCGATTTTTCCTATATCAATTCCAGTGCAAGTCCTCGTCCTTTTGAAGTGCATGTAAAATGGATGCTTGACAGTGTCTTCTCATTCAGAATTGATTCTTTCTTTTAGGAGACAATAACTTTATTTGTCGTGCACTTTGATCTTTAAAACTTTGCAGACCTTTAGGCACTTTTAGACCTGGGGCACTTTAATAAGCAATGACCAAAAAACATCACCAAAAAGTTACCAAAAAGATGTCAGAGTTATAGCACACATCGTTATGACATATAAAGGCTGCAGTGTTCCTACACGGTTGAGTCCGAATTGTTATTTCCTGTCAACTTTTATTGTCATCAGAAAAAAAGACATTCCAATGTTCCAAAATGAGCTGGTACCAAAAAAAGATGATTCTTATGATATCTGTTCTTGCTCTGTCTCTTTTGAGGTGGGATTGTATTAAACCCTTCATTTTATGGTACGTTTGGCCACACTCACACCATGATCCATGAGATTGGCCACAGCCTCGGACTGTACCATGTCTTCAGGGGAATCTCAGAGGTGGAGTCCTGTAACGATGCCTGCTTGGAGACTGAGCCCTCTCTTGAGACGGGAGATCTGTGTGCAGATACCAATCCCACGCCCAAGTACAAGTACTGCAGAGATCCTGAGCCAGGCAACGATACCTGTGGCAGACGTCATTTCACAAACACCCCCTTCAACAATTACATGAGCTATGCTGGTAATACATATATCAACTGTCAATGTCTGTTGAGTTGAAGAATTTCTTGAAGACTTTTTTTTTCTTTTTTTTTTTTAGCATTTTCATGCTGATTCTGACAGGAAATTTGTGAAATGGATTTAAAATGAGTGTAACGTCTGTGATTTCTTTGTTCATTTTGTTCCCATAAAGATGATGCCTGCACAGATTCCTTCACGCTGAACCAGGTGGCTCGGATGCACTGTTACCTTGATCTGATCTACCAGTCTTGGAGACCTGGCAGTAAACCAGCCCCTGTTCCTCTACCTCCTCGAGTAACATCACAGAACCAAGACTCCCTTACCCTGGAGTGGTTCCCTGCCCTCACTGGCCATTATTTACACAGGTGAAAAGAAATAGGAGCCAAAGCTATTCCTAGATATATTATTCATTTTAATAACCAAGAACCTATTTATTAAAATATGTATGAAAATATTAGTGAACGAAAAATTTAACATTTCTTAAAATTTGGAAACCCAAAAAGTAAAAATGTTTTGGGGTGTAGTAACATATTGAGAAGTTATTGAGAAGAAAAGAAAAATTAAAATACACCGACCAGGCATAACATTATGACCTAATATTGTGTTGGTCCCCCTTTTGCTGCCAAAACAGCCCTGACCTGTCGAGGCATGGACTCCACTAGTCCCCTAAAGGTGTGCTGTGGTATCTGGCACCAAGATGTTAGCAGCAGATCCTTTAAGTCCTGTAAGTTGCGAGGTGGGGCCTCCATGGATCGGACTTGTTTGTTCAGCACATCCCACAGATACTCGATTGGCTTGAGATCTGGGGAATTTGGAGGCTAAGTCAACACCTCAAACTCGTTGTTGTGCTCCTCAAACCATTCCTGAACCATTTTTGGTTTGTGGCAGGGCGCATTATCCTGCTGAAAGAGGCCAAAGCCACCAGGGAATACCGTTTCCATGAAAGGGTGTACATGGTCTGCAACAATGCTTAGGTAGGTGGTACATGTCAAAGTAACATCCACATGGATGACAAGACCCAAGGTTTCCCAGCAGAACATTGCCCAAAGCATCACACTGCCTCCGCCAGCTTGCCTTCTTCCCATAGTGCATCCTGGTGCCATGTGTTCCCCAGGTAAGCAACGCACACGCACCCAGCCATCCACGTGATGTAAAAGAAAGTGTGATTCATCAGACCAGGCCACCTTCTTCCATTGCTCCGTGGTCCAGTTCTGATGCTTACGTGCCCACTGTTGGCGCTTTCAGCGGTGGACAGGGGTCAGCATGGCCACTGACTGGTCTGTGCCCATGCGCAACAAACTGCGATGCACTGTGTATTCTGACACCTTTCTATCAGAACCAGCATTAACTTCTTGAGCAATTTGAGCTACAGCAGCTCGTCTGTTTGATCGTACCACACAGTCCCGCCTTCGCTCCCCACATGCATCAATGAGCCTTGGCCGCCCATGACCCTGTTGCCGGTTCACCACTGTTCATTCCTTGGAACACTTTTGATAGATACTGACCACTGCAGACCGGGAACACCCCACAAGAGCTGCAGTTTTGGAGATGCTCTCACCCAGTCGTCTAGCCATCACATTTTGGCCCTTGTCAAACCCGCTCAAATCCTTACGCTTGCCCTTTTTTCCTGCTTCTAACACATCAACTTTGAGCAAAAATCTGAGTTTAAATAAATAAGAATAAATAAAAAATGAAAATGTCCTAACAAAAGAGTTTTCATTTATATCTCAAAGAAAATGAAAATAAATAAAAATATATATAACATTTAGTTTGACCTCCTTGAAAATCAGCATTTTATAAAGGTTAAGCGCCTCCTTCAGTAACATTTCTCAATACTGTAGTCATGAAAAGTGCCTAATATTAAACAAATGATAATCACTGTAGAAAAGAGACACTTGATAGAAAACTATGTATACTCACTACAATGACAAAGTGATGTAGTCCCTTCAAGACTTGTTTCAGTAGTTAATTTTCATAAGTTTCATTAGGTTTTATTAATTCATTCCAGAAATTATTATATTATGCAAGTACCCCAATAAAAATTAGAGATGCTAAACAAGTCAAGGTCAATCATGTCAATAACAATTAAAGTTTATGTAGTGCACGTGCCATTCAAAGGTTGAAGTTGTAGTGGGCCAATTTCTCTTCCATCACCATAGCATTTCTCTCAACTGTTTTATCGATTTTTAAACGCATCAAGAAGTTATAAAAAATGGTAATACTTTAGTTTAAGGTGACATAGTTACGTTACTACATGTACTTACTATAGTAATAATAGAACATAATTACAAGCAACTAACCCTAAACCAAACCCTAACCATAACTCTATAGTAAGTGTATGTAAATAATTAATATTACTGTGTACTTATTTGAGTAAGCACAATGTAACTATGTCACCTTAAAATAAAGTGTAATCTAAAAAAGTGTGTGGTGTTGCTGTGTCTAAGTTGCTACTTTGGCTGTCTGTTGATTTCCTAGAGAAGTGGGATCAATTTGTGACAGATGTACTGAAGTTGGGGTGCTCCTGCAGTATGCCTCGAACTCGTCCTCTCCCAGACCCTGCGCCCCCTCCGGCCACTGGAGCCCTCGTGAAGCTGAAGGTAAGACTCAATAGTGCTAATGAATCCTTAGACTAAAATATTATCCAAAATCCCAACAATGGATGCCTTCTTGGTTTGACTGTTATGCATTTTGAAGTCAAACTTTTTGAAAGCAGACTGACCGGCCCAGGAAGATCAAATGTAGAATCATTTTTTTAAAAGAAGCAATGCTTTATTGATTTAACTCTGATAGCCTTTTAACATTTTATTGGAGTGCTGTCCACAAGCCGCTCTGGAACATAACAATATCATAGTAAGATTTCAACGGTTGAATTCACCATGACATTAAGCCATAATAATTCACATTGCATATGATGAGACTTACAGGGCATTTAATGGTTTTGTTAGTGGCCTACATGAATCATTTTAGGAGGATTCCTGTTTGGATTTAAGCTGACTGCTTTGGCAAAGTGAAAGGAACCTGTTTCTGTTGACACTTGGAAATTGTGTTCAATTGGTGAGTGCCGTTCAAAACCATTAATGTGCAGTTTTATTGAGTGGGATAAATGATTAAAGCATTGCACCCAATGCAGGTTGCCAAGTGAGGCCAATATTGGATGGAACAGCAAAGTAATCTATGAGGAGAAGAACTAAAAAGTGTGGAAAAAATTAGTCATAGGGGTTGTCATAAATTTCGATTTTCTCATGTGTTTATTTTAAGGCTAGAAAAATGTGGACATATGGAAGAATTGGTCCATAGAGCTTTGTGCACATAAATTAATGTTTTTTACCACGGGGAATGAGTCATGTTTTCCTGCGCTGTATCAATGATCTTGCCCTCGTAGTTCAACCTTTGATCCGGTATCACAGAACGAAGCCAAACTGCCATAGTCAGGCTATTCTTATCAGAATTCTGAGGAAATATATATATTTTTTTTTTTTCGGTTGTTATTTTTGTATTTTATTATAAGTACGAAATATTTGTATAACTTACCTAAGCACTCAGGAAAAGCTCTAGGCCCTAACAGCCATGACATATGCCCACTATTTTAGCTCGAACCACAAAAAGCTCTTGAAAAAGTGAATTGGACTTGACATTGAAATGTTGAAAACAACTTCAGAGACCTGCATTCCAGAGGCCGGCTGTTTTTCTGTTTAATTACTTAATCACTTCATTTGGGTTGCTTTTAAAAATGGGTGAGTCAGACTTGTGGCGGGTACGGCCGTAAGTGCATGCTTGTATCCCTCAAAGCCAAGTTGGCCCAGCAGTGGCTACACGCAGTCAGCTGAGAAGGCATGCCCAGGCTTGCCATGGCCACAACGCTTTAACTATGCTTTGCACTTGGATGGATTCCCTGATGTACTCCATTGCCCGGGCCATCTTTCCACTGTTTACAATCGGATACAAAACCTGACTTTGACGACCTGCAGCTGGCTTGAACCTCTGCCCTTACCGCTCTCTGAAAATCACCTGCCTGCAGTGCACACCTCATCTAATACATGCCCCCTGTCCTCAATCATCTAGGTTAAAAAAGCCATTTTTCCCCGTTCAAGTGTCCTTAGTTGACTTTCTGGAAACAAGCATTATGGCTGGGTTGCCCTTATCGTGTTGCTGGAATTCAAGAAAAAAACAACACTGGCACAATAAATAGATGGATGTGAGAGTGCTGTGCAAAGTCAACTCGATTTGCTACGCAAATTACTCTGTGGTTTCTTGTGCTCATGAGAAGGATCCCACAGTTGACTGAAAACATGAAGAAGATGAGAATGAATGTGAGACACAAAACCAGGAATGCTAGGAATTACTTGTTTCTCTGTCCCACTCTTACCTCAATGCTTTGTTTGTCTGCTGTGTCCCCATTGATCAGATCCTGATTGTGTCAATGAGCTTTAATGATCGGCAAGTGTTTCCAGTATGGCTAACAATAATCTTCAGGTGGATCTTTTTTTTTTTAAAGATTGCAAATTTTGGTTCGTTTGATATGAGTTAATGCAAGGCTTGTGATTTAACTTATTGGTTTGTTTTGGAAAGTCCAGTTCTGCTTGATGGCTTGCACTATTTCTGGCTTTGTCCTTTCTCCCATTTCCATCTAATATTTCTTATAATATTCCCTTGATCAGCAGCTGAGGTACATGGGGGACCTATCTGGGAGACATTTTGCAAAAATTTGTGCACTTGATACTATGAAAATGCATCTAGTTTCAGAACATCCCCGTTTGTTTTGGCCATCTAACTGAGCAACAAATACCCACCCTAGAACAACGGTGATATCAGAGTCAGACGTGCGAGGGAGGTTACCTAGATGCTTGGCTGAGGTCAACCAAATAAACATTAACAAAACTTTTGCCCAACTCTTTTTCCATTTGTCATTTAACTTGTAGTCAGACTACAAATGATGCTTGACTGAGGTCAACCAAAATAAACGCTAAAGAAGCTTTTACCTCACCTTTTTTCCATTCGTCATGTAACAAGTCAAATCAAAAACCAACATAAAAGCAACAGTGGCCCCAAAAAGGGACGCTTAAGCCACGCTATTAACTAATGTATAAATGTCATGAAATTAAATAAAATGATAAAATATCGACGTGAAAGATAGCACAAACATATTTTTTTTTTGTTTTTATACATTTTTCTAATCACAAGATGCACAGTGATAAAGATTACACTCAACTGATTACACTAGATTACACTAACCCTAACTGGACAGAAACAGTGAATGGTAATGGTAATGGTAATGGTAACAAAATAAATAAATAAATAAATAAATAAATAAATAAAAGCAGCACAGATATAAAATACAAAGGTATACATAATATGAGAGTCACTGGGCATCTTCTAGAATTCCCCACAGGGAAATTTGAGAGAATATAAGAGAATATTAGCATATTTCATCCACATTTTAGTTAATTAGGTTTGGTTAATTACTTAAAAGAAAAACAATATATATGCTGTTCAGCAGATATCTGAGTTTATCTGCTGTTCAGATATTACACACTGCATGAAAGTTTATGAAAGTATTTAAAAGTTATTGTTTGCATCTTTTTAGTGGTGTTTTAAAAATCCATGGCTGCATCCGAAAGCTTAAAAATGCTGTCCCTTGGAGGAAGCATTCCTAGGTAGGAAGGCATGAAGGCACGTCAGAATCCAATGTTAGCTTCACTTCCTGTCTCCTGATACCTTCATATGATACATTTTTAAAGGCAGCACAGATGTATCCTTTGCTACCTTTGATATCCCACAATCCTGTGCGTTCCATTCTGTGACAGTTGAGCTAAAAAATAAAGATGGCATCTGAAAGTTGCGATTGGTGATCAGTTTGTGTGTAAATATATATTTTTGACCAACGTTTTCCACTTTTGATGTAATTTCTTGCGAGAAATTACTATTGTAGAAATTAAATATTCGCTTAGTTATCAACAAAGCTCTCTGTTTTGCTGTAGGTCATTAAACCGTTACGCTGACTCAGAAGTCTGTCCGAAATCAGTTTTGTGAGGTACCTTCGTTTGCAAATGCTGCCTGCAAAGTCACTGCCTGATAAAGCAGTGAGGCAACAAGTCAGTTGCCATGAAGGACCATTCTCATCTTCTTGATTATTGAGATTATTTTGGAGTATTTAAGCTGTCCACAGTGACTTTGTTCTGCATGCCAACAAAGGTTTCTGGAATTAAATAAATAATGCTCCACAGAAACTCATCATTATAATAAAAATAATTATTATCTTTACTTAGCATAGCAGCAAGCTTGTAGCTGGTAGCCACTGCTGTAGGTCTCGTTTTAAGTACATTTTCCTTCAGAGCGTCAGTGGGGCCTCCCTGTCAAGCTCACCCCCTCTCCGGTCCCATCCCCCTTCAGCTGCCTCACAATGACCTCTTGACAGTTTCTAAAAAGGAAAAACTGGGCCCAGGGCCAGAATTCTCCCCATGACCTCCTGCCATCTCACTGAAGAACATCATTTGGCCTTCTTAGAAACTGTTTGTTTGTTTTCGAAATGTCATTCATTAATCCAAGAACCCAATAATTGTATGTAATAGCAGAACTCACTGCAATTGACATCATTCAGGATTGTTTCTACAGTCTTTTATGTTCATCTGTAAATAATTAGCGGTGGTTGCTAAGGTAAACATCAGTATTACTATTGGTCATTCTTAGGTTTAAGGGTTTTCAACCACATAGCAATTCTCTGGCAAGCACGCTATAGCGTAAAAAAAAAGACGAAACAAAGAACAGTAAAATACTGTAAAAATACTACTGTAAAAACCTGTTAATTGGTTAACAGAAAGTTCCCTTATATGGTACAAACCTTTAATAGATCTAACAGGACATTTTAAGTAGATTTACAGTAATAATGTTCAGACTTTGGAAGTAAAAGCGAATGGTCATCCTATAATTTAGAGTGAAAATCCATAAACTGATATTCCCATTCCCTGCATGAGACTTTAAGTTTGATTGTATTTTGTTTAAATAATTATGTTTCTTGTTAGTTTTTGTTATCAGTTATGCACAATCTGATTTTGTCTTAAGTTGTTTAATTAGTTTATTACATTATTTTATTGTCATGTGTTTTACCATGATGAAGTTTTGTATTTGTGTGCATGACACTGTGCACTTGTATATTAGTGAATTACAATATTATGTGCCTATTTTACACAACCATATACATTTTTTATTAATCCACAGATGCAATATATTACATGAACATTTAATTGAACTTTGAAAGTGGCAAATCCTGCATCCTAATTGGGACCTCCACAACACAAAATACACTTTTTAACTAATACAGAAAAATAAATACTAAAATGTTACCTTGAGTTTTGTATTTGTGTGTATGACACTGTGTGCACCTTCTGTATATTAGTATACAGTATACCATCTTGTGGAAATGATACAGTACTTATGATATACTCTAACTCATCATCTGTCTCTTTTACTACCTGTATTATTGAGTTGGTTATCAGTATATTGTACATGTACAAAACAGAGTAGTAGGGTGTAATTTTATATTAGTTAATGATATACAGGGTTTTTTACTGTAAATTTAGGTTCAGTTCCGTGAAGCCTAAAATGTTGCTACCATATTTTTTACGGTAAAGTTCACAGCTGCCATTTTTACCATAACTTTCATGAATACATTTTTTTGGCATCAATATACTCTCATAACTTCACAGTGTTAAAGGGCAAATAATGTGATTTTTTTGTGTGCTACCAAGTTTGAAATATGTTCTTGTTTTTCATCCTTTGCTTTCGTCTTTAGGTCCACCAGATGTAGAGCAGGCCTGCGAAGCAAGTGTCAGCACTTGGAGCCCCAACGCCGGCCTAGACTCGAGTAGTGTTGGCTCAGCGTCTTGCCCACCCCAAGGCTGTATGCTCCAGCTTGAGTTTGCCTATCCTCTAGTACCTGACTCCCTCACTGTTTGGGTCACCTTCTTCTCTCCGGAGGAGACTGGACTGCCTGCAATCCATGACATCCTTCTGCTGACCCTTAGTGGTAACAACATCTCGCTGGGTCCACAGTATGTGTTCTGTGACACACCATTAACCCTGAAGCTAGATGTGAAGGAGGAGGTGTATGGGGTGCAGTTCTTCACCATGGAGCAGCACTTGGAAATCGACGCCACATTGCTCGCCTCAAAGCCAGACAATCCTTTGTGCCGGTCGTGTCATCCTCTACGCTATAGACTGATTCGCCATCCACCGTTCACACACTCACCACACGGGCTGATCCTTCAGGAACCCACTCTGAGATACGTGGACAGGTATGGATTAGGGGTATAAATCAGATGTTTCATTTCAATACAGTGTTATTTAGTATTAATCATATACTATTATAGTATATATACACTCACCTAAAGGATTATTAGGAACACCATACTAATACTGTGTTTGAGCCCCTTTCGCCTTCAGAACTGCCTTAATTCTACGTGGCATTGATTCAACAAGGTGCTGAAAGCATTCTTTAGAAATGTTGGCCCATATTGATAGGATAGCATCTTGCAGTTGATAGAGATTTGTGGGATGCACATCCAGGGCACGAAGCTCCCGTTCCACCACATCCCAAAGATGCTCTATTGGGTTGAGATCTGGTGACTGTGGGGGCCATTTTAGTACAGTGAACTCATTGTCATGTTCAAGAAACCAATTTGAAATGATTCGAGCTTTGTGACATGGTGCATTATCCTGCTGGAAGTAGCCATCAGAGGATGGGTACATGGTGATCATAAAGGGATGGACATGGTCAGAAACAATGCTCAGGTAGGCCGTGGCATTTAAACAATGCCCAATTGGCACTAAGGGGCCTAAAGTGTGCCAAGAAAACATCCCCCACACCATTACACCACCACCACCAGCCTGCACAGTGGTAACAAGGCATGATGGATCCATGTTCTCATTCTGTTTACGCCAAATTCTGACTCTACCATCTGAATGTCTCAACAGAAATCGAGACTCATCAGACCAGGCAACATTTTTCCAGTCTTCAACTGTCCAATTTTGGTGAGCTCGTGCAAATTGTAGCCTCTTTTTCCTATTTGTAGTGGAGATGAGTGGTACCCGGTGGGGTCTTCTGCTGTTGTAGCCCATCCGCCTCAAGGTTGTGCGTGTTGTGGCTTCACAAATGCTTTGCTGCATACCTCGGTTGTAACGAGTGGTTATTTCAGTCAAAGTTGCTCTTCTATCAGCTTGATTCAGTCGGCCCATTCTCCTCTGACCTCTAGCATCAACAAGGCATTTTCGCCCACAGGACTGCCGCATACTGGATGTTTTTCCCTTTTCACACCATTCTTTGTAAACTCTAGAAATGGTTGTGTGTGAAAATCCCAGTAACTGAGCAGATTGTGAAATACTCAGACCGGCCCGTCTGGCACCAACAACCATGCCACGCTCAAAATTGCTTAAATCACCTTTCTTTCCCATTCTGACATTTAGTTTGGAGTTCAGGAGAATGTCTTGACCAGGACCACACCCCTAAATGCATTGAAGCAACTGCCATGTGATTGGTTGATTAGATAATTGCATTAATGAGAAATTGAACAGGTGTTCCTAATAATCCTTTAGGTGAGTGTATATAATTAGCTTTTATTTTTATACTTTGATTTTTAATTTTTGTTTTTTTTTGTGCTTGTGTGTCATTTTAACATTTGGACAGTTTAATGTGTTTTCATTTCAGTTTTAGTTTTTATATATTTAATTTCCAGTTAATAAATTTAGTGCTTCAACTTGAACTGAACAAAAATGAGAAATGTTGCCTTGACAACTAACTGAAATAAGTTTTTCAACTAATATTTATATTTTTTATTTCAGCTTTATTTTAGTTAACAAAAAGTTTGAATAGTTTTAGTTCTAGTTTTAGTTAACGATAATAACCCAGGATCTGACATTCATTCTCTTAGCCAGCGATACAACATTTACAGTATACCTCAAAACATGCTGTGATACGAATATAATTTGATTAGATTCAGGGGCCTGTGATTGATAGATATCGATATTACGATATTATGCGCCTATTGTACACAACCAGTTACATATTTATTAACTCATAAATGCAACCAAAATATAACATGAACATTTGACTCTCTGAAAATTGTAAATCCTGTATCCCATATGCATCACAAAAAAATACACCCTTAGAAAAATAAATTATAAAAAAGAACAAGTTGCACATTAGCTCATTAACTGTTTAATAAGAGCTTATCATTGGGTAGTACAATGAGAAAAGCAATGACAACAGTCAGGAAATTCAGGAAAGTCTTCTGTGCTTCCCATTACTTGAGTACAGAATAGAATACATTGTCATGGCTGCCGTTTATGACAGTACTGCTATGTTTCTGCATCGTGATCATCTGCCGCTTGTAGAGTTTAGAAGAGAATGCGCGCTTTGACCTAAATACGTAGAATGTAAGTGTCAAATAAAGATGTATCTAAAGGTGTATAAAAATATAGCTATTTTTTATGCATTATCGATATCGTTAGTCATTTGATTGATGTATTGATCTATATCAATGTATCGCTGCACCCCTAGGATAACATATTCGGCCTTCTATTATAAATTAATTGTAACAGCAAACTTAGACGCATTAACTCTTAAAGGGACACTGAAAATGTTTCCTTTTGTTTATCAACATGACTGGCAACATAAACAAAAGATGACTGAATGCACTTTTATATGGCACTATACTATTCAACACATTTCTAGGAACACTAGCACATGGTTTCTTTGCTTTTGCCATGTGTTGATGTGCTTTGCCATTGTATGGACGTCTTAGGTACTTTGTGTGAGGTCTTCAGACATAGCCCTTTATTCCTTGGGCTAGGAGTTCAGGTCAACTCAAAGAATTTCACAGCCAGCTTGTTGTCATCTGAGAGATACATGCCGAAGTGCTCCCAGGCAGTTTAACTTCATGGGATACTCATAAATTCGGAGTGGTCACAAAACAGTTGGAGAGCGTTTGAAGGGCCTCTGCCTCTTTGATGACAGCGGAAAGAGACCAACAGTTTGACAGGCTGTCAGATGGACTCAGATAGATAGATAGATAGATAGATAGATAGATAGATAGATAGATAGATAGATAGATAGATAGATAGATAGATAGATAGATAGATAGATAGATAGATAGATAGATAGATAGATAGATAGATAGATAGATAGATAGATAGATAGATAGATTGATTGATTGATTGATTGGGAGTCAATAAATATGAATCATACGTTTGTGAATCGGACTATACTGCTTGCACTGTATATTGTGTGCAGTATATGCATTTATTATTTCTTACTTGCCAACATGCCTCTTATTAACAATACATTAATGAAGACTTTAGTCATTTAGTAGGCAGGCATTGTCTCTATTTCCTTTTGTGCGTCAATTGTGTTGGCCTTTTTTTCTCAGAGTTTCTGAATGCTGGGCTCTCCAGCAGAACAAGGCCACACCTCAGTCGGCAGGCTGCCAGTAATGTACATTAGCTTTCACAAAAAATCAACTCAGTGTGTATAAACAAGACCCAATTTGAACCCGCTGAACTTCACTGTCCTCACTCTGGGCTGTTTTGGGTGTCTTTTCTTGTTTCCAAAAAGTTGGCTGACAAGTGAAACTACAGTGAATACAGTGACAGCTGCAGCAGCAGTACATTAGGAAAAGACGTGGAGGTCTTTTCATCTTAACAAATAATTATCTAGATATGATTATATATATATTATATATATATATAATATTTAGAGTTGAAAAGAGTCTTAAGAAATTGTTGCAGAATTAAAAAGTAGTATTTATACTGACATATCCAAACATACATTAAAGCTGTGTTTAGTTTGGAGTAGCACAGTCCAAGATGTGTTAGCGAGGTATCCCGATTCATCAGCCAACAGCTTAATCTACTCAGATAATGTGTTTTTTAATTGAAAAGGTTTGTTGTATATATTAATGCTGCACAGCTGTATTCACCAGATGGTGAGAAAATCAGTCAGTGTATCGGCAGGCTTGTACCGCTCTGGGATCAGCGAAAAACTCTCGTTTGAAATTCATTAACACAAAGTGAAAGTGCTGTTGAGAAAGCTCTAAGGAGTAATACAAGATTTTTTAGAAAGACCTCCACTTCAGCTAAAAGCCAAATCCAAGAAATTCATTATTCAGTACCAGCATAAGTGATTCCTCAAGTTCCCCTTATGGGAATTTTACAGTAACTTTTTTTTTGAGTACTGATATTTTATTGCACTGATTTATTGCACAGCTAGTCTAAAGGAATTCTGCAGTAGTTGCATTCAGTGTGAACATCTCAGGGCTCAACAGTAAGCAGTAACAGTAACAGGGCTCAGCAGTAAGTACTGTATGGACTGATGGCCTGGGGTCACTCTGAGTTGAAGAAACGATGTTGTGTTTCTCCTAAATCTTACATTATTTGACCGTATACATGTGTTTGACTTGGTGACTTCAACTTGTCACTAAGGTGACATTATGTAGTTTACTAACATAGATTTTTGTCAAAACTGTGACATAATTTTCTAGAAAATGTGTGCACATTTTTTTTGTGGAAACCATGATGCATTTTTTTTTTCAGAATTCTTTGATAAATATAAAGCTCAAAAGAACAGCAGTTATTTGAAATAGAAATAACTTTTGTAACATTATCAATGTCTTTAGTTCCTTGCTGAATAAAAGTATTAATTTTTTCAAAAAAATAAATGACCCCAAACGTGTATAATAAAGAAAAATGTAAATATATTTCATTTAAATATTATTATTTCTGATATCACATAGTAGTGCATTGCTATATATTTAGGAGTGTGTTTATGGGAATTTTTGACAATTAATCTAGAAGCGCATTTGTGAGGTCAGGCACTGATTTTGAACGAGAAGGTCTGGCTCGCAGTCTCTGCTCTAATTCATCCCAAAGGTGTTCTGTCGGGTTGAGGTCAGGACTCTGTGCAGGCCAGTCAAGTTCCTCCACACCAAACTCGCTCATCCATGTCTTTATGGACCTTGCTTTGTGCACTGGTTCGCAGTCATGTTGGAACAGGAAGGGGCCATCCCCAAACTGTTCCCACAAAGTTGCATTAAGAGTTCCTTTCACTGGAACTAAGGGGCCAAGCCCAACCCCTGAAAAACAACCCCACACCATAATCCCCCCTCCACCAAACTTTACACTTGGCACAATGCAGTCAGGCATGTATCGTTCTCCTGGCAACAGCCAAACCCAGACTCGTCCATCAGATTGCCAGACAGAGAAGCGTGATTCATCACTCAGGAGATCACGTTGAGTCCAGTGGCGGTGTGCTTTACACCACTGCATCCGACGCTTTGCATTGCACTTGTTGATGTAAGACTTGGATGCAGCTGCTCGGCCATGGAAACCCATTCCATGAAGCTCTCTACGCACTGTTCTTGAACTAATCTGAAGGCCACACAAAGTTTGGAGGTCTGTAGCTATTGACTCTGCAGAAAGTTGGCGACTTCTGCACACTGTGCGCCTCAGCATGCGCTGACCCCGCTTTGTGATTTCGTAGGCTGAGTTTCTGTTGTTCCCAATTGCTTCCACTTTGTTATAAAACCACTAACAGTTGACCGTGGAATATTTAGTAGTGAGGACATTTCACGAATGGATTTATTGCACAGGTGGCAACCTATCACAGTACCACGCTTGAATTCACTGAGCTCCTGAGAGCGACTTATTCTTTCACAAATGTTTGTAGAAGCAGTCTGCATACCTAGGTGCTTGATTTTATACACCTGTGGCCATGGAAGTGATTGGAACACCTGAATTCAATGATTTGGAGGGGTGTCCCAATACTTTTGGCAATATAGTGTATGTATGTGTGTATATATATATATTTATTTATTTAATTTTTTTTTTTTTTTTTTTTTGTGGAGCCAGTAAATATGATGACAGGTTGAATAAACACGATTGGCCTGGCACGGCCAGTAGAAAAGCTCATTACTGTCATGTTCTATAATTGAGTTGAATGTGGAAGTTGTTTACCAAAGACCTGTGAGAAATGTTACTAAATTATCAGGAATCGTTTGATGATCAGTAAATAGTTTGCTACCTGAAATGAAAAGCATTACTACATGCATGATTCTTGTCAGTCCCACTGTTGTTATAGTCCACTATCTGTTTTTCGCCCTTCTTCTTCCTTTCAGTCCTCTGTGTGGGTTGCCTTTGCTGAGTCCACACAGTCCTGATCCTACATCGCTGTGTGACAATTAACTAGAGATCGTTTTCATATCGTCCAGGAAAACAAGAGCCATAAAATGTTTTGTCAGCTCCAGAGTGGCACAAAATTACATGGCTATTTCATCCTCCAGGTGCAAGCCTAGTTCGGCTCCAATAGAGGCAGGCAATCACTCATTGTAACTTGTGAAAGCAGCCCCAATCAAAGTGGTGTCTGGCTAAAAGAGGCAGGCTTCCTAATGAGAGCTCTTCAGTGTGGCAGGGGAATGTGCTATAATATCTGATCTCAGCCCAAGAACAGCCGCTATAGATCACTGCTGCTATAGTATGGAGAGTGATTAAACAGCATGGCCTCTGAGAACCTCCATACTGCTTCACACGCCCATGTTTTCATTTTTTTAAATTTATCAATATGATTGTCACAGAGCAACAAGACAGTGTTGTAAAAGAACGCCCAACCTGCATTCTCTAAGCATGTACAGGATATGCAAATTTATGTTGTGCATAATCAATTTAAAGCTGTTGCATACATACATGAAGTTACTGTTAAAAATAGCAGGGCACTAAAGAGTCATGACTTCAAAATAGCTCTAAATAGATCAAGTATCTATTCACAAGCAAGACATTCTGTGTTAGACATCTGTTTTTGTGCAGTGTCTTCTTGTTTTCCTGTAGTAATCTGAAGAGATTGCGTTTTACACTTGAAGGTCAATATTACAAGAATTTCACATTTTTAGCTGTCATGGACCCAGCAGCGTGTTTCTCTTTCATTGATACAGCGCATAGTAAGTACCACTTGATGGATCTCTTGGGTTGAGTTGCGGTATGACCAAACAGCTGTGGTTTGGTAAATTATACGATTGAGGTTGTGTTGTTGTTTTATTTAGCCATGTGAACTCTGATTTTGATTTTAAATGACAAATTATTTCCACTCCTTTGAAGTAATTAAGTTTTTAGATCATCATTCTCCTCCTAAACACTTCCAGCAGCGAGCAGCTGCACAGAGGGCGTAGCATTATGAGTTGTATCATCTCTTTGATTTCTTTTGAAGGTATACAGCGAATACTATAATATGATTTTTTCCAGCATCTGGGCTGAAAGAGAGGAGTACCTTCAGAAAGACTGGTTTCGCTGAGGAGCATGAGTGTGCTCCTCTATAGAGCGCAATTACAAGCATCAGAAAAGACAGACTTATATATCTCACTCTTCTGCGTAGCTTGTTTCAAAGTCCAGCTGCATTGAAGTGCAGACCACATTGCACACACAAAAAAAACCATATCGGTTTACATTCCATATTTGATAAATGTTGGATGACATTTCTGTGCAAAGACATTTTCATAATTCACACTTCAGGTTAGCATGCAGAAAAAACTAAAACAACAGACTTTAAAGGTTAAATATTTTGTATAAATAAATATATAAAATACTTTAAATATTTTGAAGGTTGAGTTTGTAAGATGTTATGTATATAGTTTATATTTATGAATTAAAAAAGAAAATTATTAAGATGTGTGTACTCTCATGTGATGTTTTTAATTTTGGTTACACTTTATTTCGATGGTCCACTTTAGACATTCTTCTAACTATAAGTAACTTTGCAACTACATGTCAACTAACTCTCATTGGAGTGTTAGTAGAGTATTAGTAGACTGTTAGTTTAGGGTTGGATGTTAGGGTTCAGGTTAGTTGAACAAGTTAACACAGTTAGTTATAGTCAATAGACTGTCTGTTGGGAGATCATCAGAATAAAGTGTTAGCAGACACTAATACTCTAATGAGAGTTATTTGACATGTAATTGCAAAGTTACTTATAGTTAGTAGAATGTCTAAAGTGGAGCATCAAAATAAAGTGTTACCTTAATTTTTGCTTGATGATTACTCCACAGGACATTTTTAAAGCCATTGTTTCAATGTTTCAAAACCATAATGAAACTTACATTAATACAAAAAGTACATTTATAAGAATATAAACATTCATTTTAAAAGTAAGTTCAACTTTTAAAGGGATAGTTCACCCAAAAATGAAAATTCTGTCATTAATTACTCACCCTCATGTCGTTCCAAACCCGTAAGACCTTCGGTCATCTTCGGAACACAAACTAAGATATTTTTGATGAAATCTGAGAGCTTTCTGACCCCTCTATTGACAGCAATTTAATTACCACTTTCTAGGCCTGAAAGGTAGTAAAGACATCGTTAAAATAGTCCACGTGAATACAGTGGTTCAAACATAATGTTATGAAGCGACGAGAATAGTTTTTGTGTGCAAAAAAACAAACCAAAATGACGACTTTATTCAACAATTTCTTCACGTCTGTATTAGTCTCCTACTCTGTTGACGTAGTAAATACAGCGCTTCCGAGGTACGTCAGAGTTACGCCAGAACGCCAGCTTACCATTGGCTGATGCTGTTCATGTGAGCACCACGACGCATACGTGTAATGCTGACACAGGTGCTGGCCAACGTAAACTGCATAGGAGACTGACACAGACGAGAAGAAATTGTTGAATAAAGACGTTTTTGTTTGTTCCCTTTCGAGGGAAAACCTTTTTTCTAGTTTGTAAAGTAAAACTGAGTGAAAGCAAAGTGAATATGACAAGTGAGCAGTTCAGAAAATGTGTGCACCCCTGCCCTCGCTACATCACAGGTGGGGACACGCATTTAATGTGTGTGAACTGCTTGGGAGCGCAGCACATTTGGTCAGCTCTCGAGGGGGCTGGCTGCGAACACTGTGAAGCATTATCTATCAGAGTGCTGCGCTCCCACTTGGCCATGTTTGAAAAGGCCGGCCAGGCTCGCGTTCCCCGCGGTTCGGGTCCTGCGCCCGTTGAGGCGGCGCGGCGGCTCAGATCGTGGGGATCGCAAAGAGAGCTGGCTGATGGGATCGGGACTGCCGAGGCACTTTCCCGGTCATCATCAGACAGTTCTGATGCCCTTCCTCCCCGTGCAGAAGCCCGCGCTGCGGCTTCTTCTGCTCGAGGAGAGGGTCCGATGTTTGAGCTATCTGCATCTGAGGATGTGGATGTGCTCAGAATCGAGGCGGGTGACGTCGAGGCTCACTCGTCACCTCACGTGCCCGCTTATGAGGAGCTCGTAGAGGTTGTGACTCGTGCGGTGGCCAGACTAAACATCAGCTGGCCATCAGAGGTGAAGGAAGCGACAGTGAATAAAAGTAAACTTGATGAGCGCTTCCTGCAGCACAGGTCTCAACCTCAACGCCGGGGTTTGCCATTTTTTCCAGATCTGCACAATGAGTTGTGCAGATCATGGAACAAACCACACTCTTCCCGCCTCTCTAATCCAACAGTGTTGGATTATAGCAATATTGTAGGGGCGGGAGAGAATGGCTATGGGAGAATGCCGCGTGTGGAGGAGGCTTTAGCCAGCTACCTCTCTCCTGATGCGGCGTCCTCCCTAAAAACCCCGGTGCTGCCCACCAAGCCATGTCGCGATACATCTGCTATGGTGGGTAGGGCATATATGGCGGCAGGTCGGGCTGGTGCATGTCTGCATACCATGGCATTGTTGCAGGCATACCAGGCCGACCTTTTAATAGACTTAGATGAGGGCGAGGGACCAACACCAGAAGATATCGCTGAGCTCCACAGAGCGAAAGATTTGTCTCTCTGTGTCACCAAGGAGACGGCCCACACTGTGGGCTGCTCCATGTCAGCTATAGTAGCCACGTAGAGACATTTGTGGCTAAATCTGTCAGGCATCAGGGAGAAGGACAAAGCTTTCCTCCTTGATGCTCCTCTTTCGCCTTCTGGCCTGTTCGGCGACGCTGTCAGTACGGTTGTCGACAGGTTTCAGGAGGCGAAGAGGCAGTCTGCGGCGTTTCAGCAGTATATCCCTCGCCGCTCTAAAGGGGCTGGATCTAAGACCGACCAGCCCCAGCCATCATCGAGCTCCTCGTACCGTCAGGTACAGAAAGAGAGCGTCGCTTCTAGAGCCACTCCTCAGGGAGCTTGGCAACAGAGGACCGTCCTTCAGGCGAAGAAGGCTTCGGGAAAGAGGTCCTAGCTGTGGTAGGACCTCTGAAGGTAGTCCCCTCCAGGGAGAAGCGGCTGAGGTCGTTTTCTCCGCGGAGCCCTCTGGAAATCGATGTGGTAATCCTGCTGTCAATGACGCTTCGGGACACATCGGTTTCCAGCGTACGCGCGCCACCTCGTCCGCCCCGAGGGGTTTCGGGCAGGCAGCGACGGCGTCTGCACACCGAAAATCATCCACGACCTCTCCCTGCCTGACAGCCGCTTCAGGGGGTCGAGAACGATATTCAAAAAACACCCGAGGTCAATCTCGAGAGGCTGATTCCTGCGGACTGTAGAAAAAGGGTACAGACTGCAGTTCGGCCACAGCCTACCAAAGTTCAGTGGGGGGGTCTGGACTACAGTGGTCCCGGAGCGGGCTCGGGTAATGGAACAGGAACTACACTCCCTGTTGGTAAAAGAGGCCATAGAACGTGTTCCTCCACTAAACAGGGAGTCGGGGTTCTACAGCCGGTACTTTATAGTTCCCAAGAAGGATGGAGGGTTGCGTCCAATTTTAGATCTGAGATATTTGAATTGGTCTCTGAGGAGTTTCAGGTTCAAAACGCTCACAATACCGTTTATCGTGAATCAAATTCGGTCCGAGGACTGGTTTGTCACGATAGATCTAAAGGACGCATACTTCCACGTCTCCATCAGTCCTTCGCACAGGAAGTTCCTGAGGTTCGCTTTCGGGGGCAAAGCGTTCCAATATCGGGTTCTTCCGTTCGGCCTAGCTCTTTCCCCTCGCATGTTTACCAAGTGCATGGATGCAGCTCTGGCTCTACTGAGACTCCAGGGCATCTGTGTACTGAACTACATCGACGACTGGCTCATATTGGCCCAGTCACGAGAAATGGCAGTTCGGCATCGAGATGTCGTCCTTGGCCATATTCAGAGCTTGGGGTTGAGACTCAACACAAAAAAGAGCGTGTTGATGCCTTCCCAGAGAACCACGTTCCTGGGAGTCGTATGGGACTCGACGACGATGCGGGCACAAATGTCTCCTGCACGGATCGAGTCCATACGGGCGATGGTCTCTAGCATGAAGCTAGGCTGCAACATCACTTTAAAGCAGTTTCAAAGACTGCTGGGGCTCATGGCGGCTGCGTCCAACATAATACCTTTTGGCCTGCTGCACATGAGACCCCTACAGTGGTGGCTGAAAGCCAAGGGGTTTTCCCCGAGGGGAAATCCATTCCGTATGATCAGGGTAACGCGCAGATGCCTTCGTTCCCTATCAATATGGAAGAAACCTTGGTTTCTGTCCCAAGGGCCCACGAAAAGGTTGTACGACTTGGAATGTGTTTTCCACTTGGTGCAGGGAGCGTGAGGTGAACCCAGTGGCTTCAGTGCTGGAGTTCCCCCAAGATCGCTTCTTTGTGGGGCTTACCCCGTCCACACTTAAGGTCTACGTGGCTGTCATTACAGCTTTCCACGCTCCTGTAAGTGATGGGCCTCTGGGGGGGCAACCTTTAGTCGTACGTTTCCTCCGTGGTTCCAACTTGGGATCTGGCGGTGGTTCTCGAGGGACTGGCTTCGGCCACCTTCGAACCACTCGAGTCGGCGACAGATCGAGTTCTGTCGCTAAAGGTGGCGCTGCTCCTTGCTATCACCTTGCTTAAGAGGGTGGGGGACCTCCAGGCCTTGGCTATAATGCCGACTTGCCTGGAGTTTGCCCCTGGCGGAGTTAAGGCCATCCTTCATCCGAGGCCAGGCTATGTGCTAAAAGTGCCATAGAGTGTGGCACGGCCTACGGTCTTGCAGGCGTTTCATCCTCCACCTCATGTGTCGGCTGAAGAGGGGAGACTTCATCTGCACTGCCCAGTCAGAGCACTGCACTCTGCAGTGGAGAAGGTCGGACCAACTGTTAGTGTGTTTCAGGTCACCTAAGAAGGGGCTGCCCGCGTCCAAGCAGACAGTCAGTAATTGGATTGTCCAGGCGATTGCCTTGGCCTATCAGGTGCGCAGTTTGCCTTCACCTTTGGCCTTAAGGGCGCATTCCACTAGGGGCATGGCCTCTTCTAGGGCCCTGCATATGACGGTCCCGCTTCAGGAGATCTGTGAGGCAGCCGGTTGGGCTACCCCACACACGTTTATCAGATTTTATAGTCTGGACCTCCCTGCAACGCCAGGCGCTAGGGTGCTCTCGTCCTAAGTGTGCCTGGGTTCCAGCTTTACACTAGGGCAGGCATGGTTCGTGGTGGCATAGTGGGCATTTCATTCCCCAAAGTATCGTTCCGACGCAGTGCGAGTTCCCTTGAAAGGGAACGTCTCGGGTTACGACTGTAACCCTTGTTTCCTGAGAAGGGAACGAGACACTGCGTCGCCTTGCCACGCCTCTCCATGCCTGGGAGCGACTTGCTTCATCGCGAAAAAGCTAGCGCTGTTGTGATCCGCCGTCCCTTTATACTTCCAGGTATGCCGTCACATACTACGTCATGACGTAGCACCAATCAAGATCGGTCTTAGTTTCATTCATGCTTCAGACGCGCAACGCTAAGGGAGCGTCCCCAAAGTGTCGTTCCGACGCAGTGTCTCGTTCCCTTCTCAGGGAACAAGGGTTACAGTCGTAACCCGAGACGTTTTTTGTGCACAGAAAGTATTCTCGGCGCTTCATAAAATTAAGGTTGAACCACTGGAGTCATATGGACTATTTTAACAATGTTTTTACTACCTTTCTGGGCATTGAAAGTGGTAATTAAATTGCTGTCTATGGAGGGGTCAGAGAGCTCTCGGATTTCATCAAAAATATCTTAATTTGTGTTCCAAAGATGAACGAAGGTCTTACTGGTTTGGAACGACATGAGGGTGAGTAATTAATGACAGAATTTTCATTTTTGGGTGAACTAACCCTTTAAAAAATGTCTCTAGAGATTCCACTGCTTGTGACTTGTGTTTTTAACGCAAAAATGTGTTCTGTGTGAATGGCCCCTTATATGTCATTAAGCCATATGGTAATTTGGGAATGAAAAAAAAAAACTCTGGACATATGAAAACTTACGAGGTTAGAAACTAACCCATTATGATTTCAGGAAGTGAAACTGGTCATATTTTTACCCAGAGGTTTGAGCTGCTTTAGTGTCTGGTTACTGTCTTGTTTAACTGCCAGTGTGCTTCCTGATCATTGTCAGTGTTGCACGCTCCCACCCTATTGACTTAGGAGTGAAGGGCTCATAGCTACAGTGTTTTCCCACACTACTGTGGGGTATCCCGCATGGGAATAGCGATGATGTCATGAGCTACCACAAATTCCAGCACAGAGGATTGAAAAATGTTGTTATCGTCCTTAAACACAACGACAGGAAGGTGCTATTACTTCTGAATTTTTATGCTTATGTGACTATAAAATTTAATTTGAAAGGTCTTAATTTCCAGCATTTCATGCACTGACATAAATATAAAACAAACATTGATATAAAACACTTTATATATGCAAGTTTATTTTAAGAATGATCTCCTCAGAGTGTTTTTAGTAATGCACAAAAGCTCCAATTGCTCACATAAATGATTATGATTTCACAAACAAACAGCCTCGCCGCAAATTCGTAATGTAGCCACAAGTTATTGATGGCTAAATTGATACTTACTCGATTCAACGGGCAAAATATCCTTTCCTCGTTGTGGAAGCCCAGCCAACGGTTTACCTCAGGAGTCACTGTGGCTGTTAAGGATAGCAGCAGTACTCTTTTAGCTTTGCTCTGCCTCTCCACAACAAACATGTCTTAGAAAAACACAGCCACAAGACCACATTGCGGGCCAAGATCTTCCAGCTCCTGCCTTTGGGGGTTGGCTCAGACTCCGCGTGCAGTTCTAGCAAAGTGTCCTCTGGCACTCGGCAGTTCTCACACCACTGAGGCTCTCTGACCCATATTTGACTGTTTGGGAAGTCTGCAGCTGGAGGAGCTTGTGGGGTTTTAGAGCCTCATGGTGGAGCTGATTGAGTCGAATATACCTGAACCAGCTGTGAGGCTTTCCGCACACTGCGCAATCCCTCCAAGTTTGTGTTCCTGCAGGCAGAAAGTTAAAGCGGTGTAAAGGACCTGAGAAGCATATGTGCAGACAGAGGTTTAAGGGTTGAGCTGAGTCGCGATTAAAATGTTTTCGTTAACCCGAGCCCCATAAGCGGCTGGGTCGATAGCAGGAAGATTTAAGGACTGGTAATGCAGACAGATGGGTGTATTGTCCAAGAGAAAAGTACTGTACCACCCCCTCTGCCTCCCCAATTGATCCTGCACTCCCTCAACTGCCATTCTCCGTTGCTCTATTCTTGGCATTTCATTGTGAGGTGAAGATAAATAGATTAAGAGAGGAAATGCATTTTATGGGATGGGGGCGGGGGTGTCTTGGGTTATTCGGGTGGTCTGTATGCTGGATCCTACACTGCTTTATGTTGAGCTTAGGCTACGCCTGCATTATATACATTTGAAAATGGCATTTTCGTTGTGTTAAACATAATAAAAGCTCACTGAGATGTTTCAAGAGACCAGACATAATAAAGTTCTCATTTAATTAGCAATATATCTCATGACTTACTGGTGCATCCAGGTCACACTCAATGGCCAATCCATTTATGGCCTAAAACGCAATTGCCCTCATGTTTTACAGCAGGACAGCAATTGCAGAAATGCAACATGAAGATTGTACAAAGTAACATTTATCTTTAGCAACACTAAAAGTGACTAGTACATAGCAGGCACATAAACATAGATATCTATCGTTCCAGTATACGTCACATGACTAAACCTGCATCATCTTTTTCAAATACCTCCGTTTTTACAGTCCATACTACAACATGAAAACAGTAACTTAGGAGAGCGTCTTCAAAAAGCTCAGTTTTTGCAGGACAAAAATGTCATCTCGGTGTGGACAGAAGGCCAAAATGTAGAGATAAAGATGTTTTCAGATGTATCCGGATTAGTGTAGATCCCGGCACAGATGATGACTGGAGCTTTACTTTGCACCGTTTCAGCTGAGTCTTGCGCTTCATGTACCTGAAGGGTTGTATTACAGTCATGACGAGTGCCGAGTACAGCACGCTTTGTACTCTACATAGAGTCACATTACAATAGCCATCCTTGCTTAGCATCTAATTGTTGGTGCTTGAAGATGAAAGGAGACAGTTTGTTTTGCACAAAATCCCTTAAATTAAATGGACTGAGTGCTTATTGCCTTATATAATGGCAAACACTAGAACTGTCCCATAAACACTCATTCCAAAGCAATTTTCCTTCTCTCAGCTGTAAATATTTAAACAGTGTTAATATCTTAACAAACATAGATAGAGGTAAGCAGACTAAAGGTTTGATAAAGTCATTTCTATATACTATACTATGTTTTTTTGTGATATATTTTTTAAATGGAGATATTATAGAACAAGTGTGCACGTTCTATAACAAAGTGCAGATATATAATAATGTGATTAAAATGACAGTACTTGTCATGTTTTGTTGAAATACTTAAAAGCTGTGTCCCAATTCAGAGGCTGCATCCTTTGAAGGGCGCGAATGATGGACAGAGCGTTTTGAAATGGGACAGTCTAGCCTATTGTTAGCTGAGCAGCTGTAACGTTTGTGCTGGACTTTTTTGAAAGTTATATTCAACTGTCTGAAACAAAACAGGGTTCATAACCTGTCTAAATATGTTCACCATGGTCCATTTCTGTACATAATAAAGAGTGTAAACTACATAAAATCATCTTAGTAAGATATAAGTTAAACCGCTTTAAAGTTTTAATTTTTTATTTTTACGTTTGTATCATTAGATATTCAAGTAAGTTGAAACCCAATACTTACATTTAAAAGTGTTTCTCTCTCAAAAAAATCCTGTTGTCACCGCCGCGCAATGAATTCTGGGTTTGGCAAGGCCACGAAAGATCCATCTGTTGTATCCTTCATTGTACGGGAAATGAAGGACACATTTTGAGGGCGCATTTGAAGGAGCCTTCAAATTGGGACAGCCTTCGTTGCGCAGCTGTGACGCAGTCGGCCTTCCAAGGATGCAGCCTCTGAATTGGGACGCAGCTATAGAAAGCATGTGAGCGATATACACAACTTCTGTTCACTAGTGTCTTTGGCGACAGAGCTCTAACAGGAGCTCTAACTCCATTCAAAACTTTTTTTTTTTTATGTTTTTGAAAGAAGTCTCTTATGCTCACCAAGGCTGCATTATTTTGATCAAATATGCAATACAATACAATACAGAGGAATATTATTATGTATCATTACAATATAAAATAACTGTTTTAACTGTTGGTGCTCAAGAAACATTTCTTATTATTATCAATGTTGAAAACAGTTGTGCTGCTTCATATTTTTTTTTTTTTTTTGGAAACAGTATTACATTTTGTTTCAGGATTCTTTGATAAATAGAAACTTCAAAAGAACAGCATTTATTTGAAATAAAATTCTTATGTGACATTTTACTTTTGTATCAATTTAATGTGTCCTTGACTAGCTAAATAAAAGTGTTTCAAAGTGTATTTGTATGCAGCAAAAAAAAAAAAAAAAAAAAAAAAAAATTATATATATATATATATATATAGCTACATTTTTAGGAATGCAACCATTTATTTGGGGTGTTTGGGCTTCCCTAAACCACCCCACAGTTTGTACATTACGTGCAAGTTTAAAAACATATTAATAGCCCTTGTTTATGTGTTCCAGGGACTTAAAGCCTGATGAAACGTACACCTACCACGTGCTGACAGTGTCTAGAAGAGCAGAAAGTGAACCATCTCCTCCTCTCTCTCACCAGCTGGGCTCACCCTACTGTGGAGATGGACTCATCCAAAAGTCAGTTCACTCTCTTTACTCTCACTGCATTCACATCATTGAATGCAGTGCTTACACATTTTTTTCCTCAAGTCTGTGCAGTAACTTAAATAAATGTATTTGAAATGAAAATTCCCAGTATATCCCAGTGTTATTTTGCAACCAGCAGCAATGTAGCAATAAGGGATTTTGTGTGATGTAACTATTTTAATGACTTAAATGTGTTTGCCTTTCAGATATCTTGGAGAGCAATGTGATGACATGAACTTCGCTAACGGAGATGGCTGCTCGAACCAGTGCAAGAAAGAGCCGTTGTTCAACTGTGTTGGTATGTGACCGTCATCTATAGGTAGAAATGTTAAAGTAATAGTTCATAAACTTTGTCTTTATTTACCCTCTTGTCATTCCAACCCATATATGTATTTTTTTCTGGCGAAAACAAAGGGAACATTTGTTAAAAATTTTGGCACAGCTCTACAGTGACGTTCATAGACGTTCAAGTTTCAGTCTGTATCTCAGACAAAGTTTTTGTATGGCAGAACACTTGGAATATAGCGCAGTAGACTTTTGGTGCTTTACTTTTTTTTCCCTTCTTTTGGGAACTTGACAGACATGGTCAGACAATTCTATATAACTGTCATTGTATGGAAAAGAGCTGCATAACGATTCTTCAAAATACCTTTTGTGTACGGCAAAAAAAAACAACAAAAAAAAACAGCATACGGGTTGGGAATGACATAATATTCATAAAATGAATAAATAATAACAGAATTTTCAATTTGGGCTGAAATATTCTTTTAAAGCTTATTTATTTATCACTATTTCAACAAGAAAGTGCAATAAAGTAAAAGTATAATAAAGCATAGCATCAGTTTGATTGATGTTTTGCTCCAGCAGCATTTAGCTGTATTGCTCATTACTTCTCAGCGCTCTATTGATGTCAGTTCTACCCGGGTGCCCAGCCATCAATCTCATAGCTTCAGCCTGTCATCAGTGTCACATAGTGTCCTACACTGACAATGTGTGAAAGACTGAGAAAGTTCTGTTGTATTATCTCTTTTTGTAGCACAAAACTTGTTAGCTGGTTGTGATGTTAATGGAGTGCTTTAAGTTGTGAGCTAATCAGTTCTGTCAAAACAATTGGCCGCATAATTGGACCCTCTTACAGACATTTAAGTCCCCTCACAAAAGACTTTACTCTTTGCTGTAGAGCTCTAAGATCTGCCTAACGAGCACTAGCGGACCTTTGTGGCACTTCTTCCTGTTAGCAGTAATGCAACAATCCCCTTTTCTTCTAAACGTGTGGACAGAAAGCTGAAGTGGAGTAAAAAAGACAGAGAGAAGAAAAGAGACAGCAAAGAAGAACAGATAAGAAGGGCTTTTGAAGTCCGCTGTTGAATGTAGCCAACATTCATCTAGCTGAAGTCTTGTCTGACCTCTAGGACACCTCTAGAAGTCTGAAGTTGCACTAGTACCCGACAGTGCTTAATTGGCAGTTCCGCTTTTTTTTTTTGGAGTAGGTTCAATGAGTTCGCATCTTTCGCTGCCTTAAAGGAACAGTTCACACAAAAATGGAAATTTTGTCATTTACATAAAAAAGCAACATAATTGTCACAGAGACATCACTTTCATGAATGAATCTTGTTGTTGTTGTAGTTGTAATCTTTCAATTATTCATTTTATCCATTTTACAAACATTGTCTAAATGATTTGTTTATAAATCAGACTGATCCGGTTCTTGAAGTCATCCAGTCGCAACAGTTAACAGCTCACTGGATTAGAAAATATTCTGTGAATAAGTCTCAGTCTGTTCGTCACATACAGCTATCACATAGCTTCATAAAACTGTAAATGAAGCGCATAAGTCACACCCCGCTGAAAAATCCAGCATAAACCAGCATGAATTTCATTTTGGTCCAAGCTGGTTTATGTTGGTTATAGCTGGTATAGTGCTGGTCAAGCTGGTGGACTAGCATAGTCATGCTGTTCTCAAGCAAAACTGAGCTGGTTTGCTGGTCAACCAGCTCTCCCAAAATATAGAGACCAGCAAACCATGCATGCTGGTCCCATCACCAGCAGTGCTGTATTTTTTAGGAGGGCATGGATCAATTTTATGACACTTTGAAGCTTGAAATCTTCAGTCTCTGATATGTGTATTGTCTATGATATTGTCGAGTATGTCACTCACTTTTAAAAAATTAACAAAAACATGCATGTTTTCAAACGAATCGGGTGAGTGAATGATTCAATGACCCCATATATCTTGGCTGCATCTGAAATCACATACTCTCTAAGTAGGTACTTAATTTGAATAAGTAATTACTTCTTAACTGCTAAAAAAATATGGTCTATATAGTGTAAATGTGTGTAGTATGAATGTAATTTAAACATTCTAAATTCGCCATGTTGTCACTGTCATGTGACCTACCAGTCGCTTCACTGCCATTTGCTTCACTGCCATTCACAAATCCTTTCCCATGGCCTCATGGGATAGTAGTGTCCATCGTATGCACACTTCAGAATCTTGGCGTTAGTATGTCAACCAGTGCATTGTTAAAAAAAATCACCTTTTGCTTTCCATTGAAAAAAAAATGTAGCATGTTTGGAACGACATGAGGGCAAGTCAATGAAGAATTTTCAGTTTTGGCTGAACTATCACTTTAAATAATGGCCACTGACTTTCAGCACATTCTACTTGCTTTTCTACATCAGTTTTTTACATCTTTGTGTGGAAAGTTGGAGCTCTCCATGTCACTTTCAGCAACATCTAAATTTTTGGTTGGTTGCTTTGTCCAAAATAGCAGAGCGCTTGACAGAAATAAAATGTCTTGTCTCAGCTTAGTGTTTTTGTGCAACTCGCATTAATGTTGAACGAACCCCAAGACAAATCAAGCAGAAGGGCAAAGATCTATGGTTACATCAACCTTGCGCTTCTTGATATTTTCCAGCGCTGTTTTTTTACCAGTCACGCGTGTCACGCAAACCGTATGCAGTAACACAGTATTAATAAAACACTTCCTGTGCTTTTTTAGTATAGGAAGTGATGTGACAAGCTGCAGCGTGGATCCTGCTGCCCTTTACACATAGTAGCTTCCTTTGAATGATGTACTGCGGCTGCTGTGCGCCCCTGAGGATGCCTATAACTTTACATAGTCTGTCCTTGTTAATATTGTTTGGAGCCTACTGGGGAAAGAGTGTTTGATTTGATAAGTGAACATCTTGCAAACATGTTTCCTGACTGCTGTTAGCATTGATTGACACCTCGTAGCTGTTGATTACCAGGATGGCTGGACTGAACAGGTGACAGAACGGTGCAGTTAAAAGCATACGTTCCCTTAGTGTCAGCTATACTCGTTCAAATTTTGCTGACACCTCAGGGCCTGGGCAAAGGCAGGAATGGGACATATCAGGGCACAAAACAAAGAACAAACAACACAAAACAATGTTTTGAAAGGGCAGACCTCTTATTAAAAAGAAACTTGAAGTGGTGGGACTACTTAAAGTAGTGGGATTTTAATTGAGGTGATCAGTTTGCTGGAAATGTGTCTGGACTGCTGATACACGAAGTACAGTCATAAAAGGTAATCAATCTGTCATCACGAATGATGATTTATAACTGTCCTTGTTTGAAAGCCAGTAAAAAAAATAGAGCGTGTATTAACACTGTGAAGTAATGCCAAGTAAAACAATGAGTGCTCTAAACAATCTTTATGACAAACTAAAAAGAATGTCCTGTACTTAACTCAATTAAAAATCTGCTGTTTTTTAATCCTAAAAGGAAAATGTTTCACTCCTCCTGTTATATTGACACCACTTTAAAGTATGCTACAGTAAGTGATATCATTTTAAAACTATTCAATTTTAAACTGTTAAAAATGCCAATTAGTTATTACTTATCCACACAAGTATTAATTTAACTTTTTTTTATTATTATTTATTTGCATATTATTTCAGGACATTTTTCCCAAGCAAAGCTAAGGCTGAGGATGGGATTAACTGCTACCATATCTAACAGTCTGCTGATCACAGAATATGAAATGGGATTTTTATGCAGTGGTTCAGTATTGCTCTCATACAGTGTTGGGAAGTAACTAGTTACATGTAACGGAGTTACGTAATTTAATTACAAAATAAATGTAATCCGTTACAGTTACTGAGAAAAGATGTGTAATTAAATTACAGTTACTTAAGAAAATGCTAACGATTACATAGGGGGTTACATCTGAATATTTTCTGTAAAAAGCTAGAATATGTTGAATATTAATATGTTGCTTTGCCTGTTTTTGATGTACACGATGTCTCCTGCCATTTAAAGGCCTTTTAGTAAAGCAATGCTATTCTGATGATTTTGATTGGTTCTCTTGTTTGAATTTGCAGTGCACTGCGTCTGCCAATTACACCAATCCACATTGCCGCTGAAAGCTTTAGGCTACAACCTGTCTGAGAGTTGCCACCATGGCGAGTGATAAAAATGCGTTCTAGACAGTGCTGGAAAATTAAAAATCAGTTCATCCAGGAATTAGAAAAGGATGCAAATATAACAGTTCAGTGCAAAATATGTTTGCCAGCTATTAAAAAGCTATCGACATCAAAGGTTTCAATGTCAAACGTGAGGAAGCATCTCCTATGATGAATGTTAACCTTAAGTGCCACATAGTGGACAAATCTCTCTTTTAGTTTGTCCTGTTTTGACTTGCAAAATAGAGCTATTTAACTACACAACGATTGGTCCTTGAGTCTAAACAATATTTTAGGTGGAATATAATCTGTTTTTTTAGATGTTAAATGTTTGAAAATGATTGAAACAGTTTAAAACGTGTTAGAAATTTAGAAAAGTAATCAAAAAGTAATCAGTTACATTACTTTAATAAAGTAATTGAAATAGTTTACACATTTTAAATAGGGTAACTTGTAATCTGTAACCTATTACATTTCCAAAGTAACCTTCCCAACATTGCTGTCATACCGGTTCATCTCTGCCTCTCTCCTCTGAAGATGAGCCGAGCTTGTGTTACTTCTACGACGGTGACGGTGTGTGTGAGGACTTTGAGCGGGAGGCGAGTGTAAGGGACTGTGGTCTCTACACCCCGAGCGGCTTCCTGGATCAATGGGCCACTGCGGTGGAGGTGTCCAATGAGGAGAAGATGCACTGTCCAGCAGAGGTGGCTGTTGGATATCCTGCAGTGACGAAGGTGAGACCACATACTCACTGCGTATGCTTAAAGACACATGTGCACACATTATACACACCTTGTAGGATGTGTTGAAGACCCCATAAAATGTTGATGAGTGTTTTATTTTTGTATTATGTATAGTATATTGTATGTATATTTTGTATATACTATAGTAGTTTTTCTTAATATTTTGAATTGACTTAAATTTTAGCAATTTTGTTTTGTTCTGTTTAAATATTACTATTTGCTTTAATATATATTTTAGTACAGCTTTAATTATTTCTAATTATTATTATCTTGTTAGTTTTTTTAATGATTAAACCTAAACTTTTTTTAGTTAGTTGCAGCGGTAACATTTTTAAATCTAAAATTATCAGGTTTTATTGTATTCCAGTTGTATTTTATTTAACAAATTTTTTTTAATAGTTTTAGTTTTAGTGAACTTATTATCGTTAACTAAAACTATAAAAAACATTTTTATTAAATGAAATACAACTGGAATAAAATAAAACTAAATAATATGCATCATGTTCTACTACACAAATGCTCCCTAGAATGAGAATGTCCCTCCCACTAATATCACCTGTAATCGACTAGCAAGAGCAAATCATTACACATGGCTAATGGCTAAAAAAAAAAGAAAGTCCCATTCAAACTTCCTGTTTTACTAGGAAAACACATAAACACAGGAAACCACTCACTAAGCCATTTTATGGGGTCTTTCAAGGAGAAATGGTGGCTTACTGAAATGAGCAGTTATTATTTATGAACGCAAGTGAACAGAAAAATCTCAGATCTAAAATATTGTGTTTATATTGACGATGGAGTCAGATTGAAATGTGCAGTTTTTCACAATAAATGGCTGAGAAGCACATTCTGTTAAGGAGAGATTTGAGATATTGCTCTAACCCTTCACACATGGAAGTAGTAAAGAATTGGCTCTTTCTGAGGGATGTCTAAAAAACTGTGTTGTTTTACTCCCTGGATATTTCAACATGATACATTTGTAATTTTACAGTTTTATTGGCCACTTCTCCTCCTCCTCTTCCCCCTCTTGTGATGTTTGTGGAGCGCGAGTCTCCTGCGCCCGAAATCGTGCAAGCTCCTGAATTAATCATGTCACAAAACTATTCCTATCACGCTGTGCGCAACCTAAGGATTTATGGCACTGAGAAATGCCCATTTTTCACAGCTGAGCTTGAACCTCATTGTTGCTTGAAAATGCATATTGTGGCTCATAATGGAAAACGTTGGCACATAGGTTACAATGACTTTGAATAGTTAGTCTTGCCAATAAACCTTTGTGTGGAGTTTGTACTTTCACTTCATTGTCTCGCAAGTTTTTTTTTAATAAGAATGTAAAATGTTCGAGTTGGAAACAGACTTGCAGCTTAAGTGAATCAATTGGTGATCAATGTTAGCGCCGTATCAGAATGACTAATTGCGTCTTCACATATTGTGTGGCACAGCAGCCAACAGAGTTTCAGTACGGACTTGTCGGACTGCGTACAGTAGTGTACTTGAATGGAGGGGAGGTGATGGAGCGGGGAATGGTGTCACTGAGGTTACTGTGGCATGCTGAGAGAGAGAGAGAGAGAAAGAGAGAGAGAAAGAGAGAGGAATCTCAGGAGACTATGGAAGAGCAAAGTGAGGAGTGCAGAAACGAATATCCTCTCATTCTCTTTTTTTGCACCCCATTTCTCCCTTTCTAAGTCTCTTTTAAGCATTACATCAGAATTCTCTAATTTTGCGGCTAATTTTGTAACGGTTTCATTCAAATTTTATAAGGCGTTTAGAGATGAAAAAGATGTTATGAATCCCCCTGCTCCAGTCAGCTCTCTCCCCACAGAGCTGTCTTAGAGTAGTGAATGAAGTGAATTGCCAGTCTCTCAATCTAATTCATGTAATATTACATCACCTCTAGATCTGTGAACTGTAAGATGATTCCACTTTGAGAGACAAATTAATTTCTGTCTAGAAAGATTATGTCCATATGAAATGTAAGAACAACTGGTGAAATGTTTTTAAATTGTTTAAAAAATAACCTGACCTACATTAATGTCATGTTTTAATACACTGCAAAAATCATTGTTTATAAGTACCTTCACTTATTTTTAGTAAAAAAAGATCAAGTAAATTTTCAAGTAAATTTAAAATTTTAAAAATATCACAAAAAAATCTTGAAATATATAAAATGTTGAGAAGTTTATGCTTAAAACAAGAAAAATAATTTTGTTATGGGGTAAGAAAAATAATTTCTCATTTAATGGAGCAAATCAGAAAAAAATTATTACAGAAAATCAAAGTCATATGTGTATCTGTAGAAGTTAAAATGAATAAAAAAAAACAGACTTTCAACTTTAACTGAGGTTTGAAGTGTCTTGAAGCTCTCAGTGAGTTTATGTTAAACCAAGAGATAAATGTTTGGAGGGGAAATGAGGTCCATGTAAAGGCCAGACAGTTACCAGCACAGCTTTACTGCTGACCAAGCAGAAAATACCTTTTGCATATACTATCCCAAAAAATCCTTGGGACATCAAATTGTGCAGTAGTAGGAGACAGCATAAGCAATACCACTGGTGCCCTGATCTGCTCCCGCTTGCTGTTGCACATCGAACACATAATTAGTGCCATTCACTCTGTGAGGAAGCATGCGGCTCACCAGTGTCACCTAGCGTTGCAACACTGTCACCCCACAGTTGGGTTCAAGGGGTTCAGTGAGGTTCCTTGTCACATTATTCTACAGTGAAATGAAATACACTCTATGCAATTCACTGTGAAACAAGGGCGAAAAGTTTAGAAGACGTTGACTAGGAATAAGCTGTTCAGTTAAAATGCCACCTTAGAAAGGCATGTAGATCAGAATTTATCTAAAATGAGCTAATAAAAAAACAGGCTTTTACATTAAAACAGGCTGAATTCAAATCTAAGTATGGACTTAATGGAAATGAGGAAAAAAAAATAAATCAATAAACAAAATGTTGCATAGAAGACTACTATGTATTTATTTACTTAAGTTTATTTTTTTTGCTCTGGCCTGAAAATAATTTAAAAAGTCATTTTTAGCTTTTTTGTTGATATAATGTCCTAATTTACCCTTAATGTTAGAAAACTGTTACCGGCAATGTACAGAACTTTAATTTTGATCCAACATGACCTCCCTGTATGATTGGTGAACTTCATTCTCACACAGAGAGTCAAACTTCTGCATGTGAGAAATTCTGAAACTCAACCGTAACTAGAGTTCGGGCCAGTTCTGATCCTATTGCGGTGTGCTCACAGTTCTCAGAAGAGAGTAGTAGGTCAGTTCACCCTGTTCACCCTGGATTTCACTGGCTTTCAGACTGATCTGGAGTGGCACTTTAACCTGGCCACTTGTGGGGCTAATAGTGAACTTCCAGATGGTCTAAATTACCTTTTCATAGTAGACTTTAGGCGTGTAGCCTCATCATTACTCTGTTTTAGTGCTTTTATGTGTTTACAGTCTAAAAATATATAGCCTACCTAACCCTTGTAATATAAAACGTTTTTGAAAGAAGTATCTTATGCTCAGCCGGGTTGCATTTATTTGACCGAAAATACATATATTGTGAAATACAATTTAAAATAACTGTTTTCTATTTTAATATGTTGTGGTGGCAAAGCTGAATTTTTATCAGCCAAAAATCATTCTAACATGCCGATTTGCTGTTGAACTAATATTTCGTATTATTATCGATGTTGAAAAGAGTTGTACTGCTTAATATTTTTGTGGAAACTGATACATTTTTACAGGATTCCTCTTGGAAACATGCAATCAGGACATCACTTGTCCTCTGTTATTTTGCAAAATTTCAAAAATTCTGCAATTTTAATGGCCGCATTCAATAAGGAAAATAAAAACAGTAAATTTCTCTTGTCCTTGTTTACTCAGAGCTGTCAGTCAAAGGTGTTTGACCTGTTACATGGCGTGTCTCAGTATGCTTGGTTTCCTTGTGAGGAGTCTCAGCAGCACAGCTGGAATTCGCAATATTGGCTAAAGGTAAGAGATGGCTAATTATTGTGCTCTTTTTGCTCTCAGAACAGGTTGATGTCATATCACATCAAGTGCATAAATCAGTATAATGATGTGACTAAAACAACGTTATTATCAATCTACAGGTTTCATGGAATCTAATATCTAATAGGAATCTAATATAATATCTAATAGGAATGATGGAAAATCTATATTCCAGCAGCTAGAAATTTCTCTTTGTAAGCACAATTTTTAAAAAAGGATATTTTTTTAAATCTGTATCCAGTAATCGCAAATGACTGGTAGAGTCATGGGGAATTCATTGGTCAAAAGGTCAAAAGGTAGTATAAGAACCCTGAACCTCATTCCTCTCCAAATGTAAGAGTAGTTAATGGATAGGACTAAAGGCCCGTTCACACCAAGAGCTTTAACTATAAAGATAACTATTTTTGTGTCCACACTAACACACAATATCATTCAAGGGAATTCGTGTTGCATCTGAAGTTACGACGCTATGGGAACTATGATTATGATTATGTCTTGCAGCAAGTGTCTAATCAGTCCAATGGCATCCCGTAGCGTGTGACGTCATGACCAGGAAGCTATAAAGCACACCCGGACAAACAATGTCAGCTTCTGTGCCTTCAGCAAGTGCTCTGTGTTCAAAATTGCCTGTATATTTGGTGTTGTTGTCATATAGGAAGCATATATATTAGAAAATGGAAACAGCAAAACAAAGCAAATAGCATTTTAAATCGTGTGTTCCTCCATGCCCTCGCTACACTCGATTTATGCGTTGTTTGTTTGGGAGCAGAGCATGCATGGTCAGCTCGGAAGGGGGTTGACTGTTCTCATTATGAGCGGTTACCTCTGGGAACGCTCTGCTCACGGCAGGTGCACTTTGAGGACGGCACCCAGGCCCGTGGTCCTTGCGGCTCGGGTCCCGCTTCTGCCGAGGCAGAATGGCGGCTTAGATCGTGGGGATCGCAGATGGACCTAGTGGAGGGTTTGGAGATGAGCTCTGCTTTTTCTCTGCCCTCACCCACTAGAGCCTTCTCTCAGAGGTTGGAAGCACGCTCAGCGGTTTCTTCCACCCTGAGTGAAGGCCCGGTGCTGCAGCTATCCAGCTCAGAGGAGGTGGATGTGCTCAGCGTCGAGGCAGAGGAGATTGAGGACTCGCCACCTCACTCCCCTACTTGTGAGGAGCTGGTGGAGGTTGTCACTCTTGCCATGGCCAAATTAAATATCGATTGGCCAGTCGACAGGCAAGAGGTTCGAACACTTCCTGCCCAGTAAAGCACAACCTCCACATCGGGGCCTTCCGTTTTTTGAGGAAAACTTTTCCACCTGTGTCTTCAGCCCTCACGTTTCAAATTACTCCTCGATTATGGGGTTGAAGGAACACGGGTATGGGGTGATGCCTAAGGTGGAAGAGACACTTGCAAACTATCTCTCTCCTGAGTTGGCATCGTCCCTGAAGGCCCTGACATTACCCACCAGGCCATGTAGTACAACGTTGCCCTTGGTGGGTAAAGCCTATATGGCAGCAGGTCAGGTCAGCAGGACTGCATACTATGTCCATCTTGCAGGCATACCAGGCTGACCTGCTTAGAGAGTTGGATGAAGGCGAGGGGGTGGGCCAGACGCTATTAAAGAACTGCGCCGGACCACAGAATTGTCTCTCTAGTCCAGCAAGGAGACGGCCAGAGCCATCGGTCAATCTATGGCAGCCCTGGTGGCCCAGGAGAGGCATCTTTGGGTAAATCTGGAATCAAAGAGAAAGATAAATAGTTTCTTCTGGACGTCCCGCTTTCCCCTCCTGGCCTCTTCGGCATCGCTGTCACCTCAGATGTTGAGAGGTTTAAGAAAGTAAAGAAGCAAGCAGCGGCATTCCAGAGGTATCTCCCTCACCAAGCTCAGGTCTCAGGGGCTGCTGGGCAGGAGCAATCCCAGCCATCTACAATCTCCTTTTATAGGGCACAGCAGAAACAGAGTCTCACCTCCCAAGCCTCCCTGAAAAAAGAACGGGGTCTCAAGAAACGACCCACTGTCCGCTCTGGTTCTCCCTCACACATCCAGTCCCACTTGGGTAGCCCCATTCTGGCTGGTTTTCAGACCTGATGTCTCCCCTCAACAGTTCTCCATGGGAGAATCTTTTCAGGAGGGACCTTCTGTCTCAGGCAGGGGGCACAATCTTATACCCCCGACCGGAATTGTGGAAACTGTGGGTTTGGCGCGAACTCTTAAACTCTGTTTTTTCAACTAAAGTTGTTGAGACCATACTTCACTCTAGAGCTTCCTCCATGAGGAAACTGTACGCCTTGAAGTGGAGAGTTTTCACCAGTTGGACCCAGTTAACTGTGCAATTGATTCAGTGTTGGAGATCCTTCAGGATCGGTTCTCCGCAGGGCTATCCCCCTCCACTATAAAGCACTGAACACACCAAGCCGACGCCGATGAACTAGTGGCGACGAAAGCAGACTGCGGGGTCGGCTTACATCAGCGTCTGGGTCCAAAGTTGCCCTGACACACCAAGCTGACACTCGACACCCGACGGCCAAGTAACACGTCCGTTCTGCACCTGCGTAAGAGGAAATACCTTTCCGTACCAGCAGGTGGCAGTAGCTGAACAGCCAATCAGAATGATCAGATGGCCCGACTGACCGACGAGCTCCGACGCCGATTCAACATGTCGAATCGGCCAAAAAAAGGCAGGCGAGGAACAACTTCAGCCGACGGTGCAGAACACACTGAGAAAACTTAGTTGGCCGACACACAAAAACTGCCCGACGGCCGACCGTCGGTTTGGTGTGTTCCGGGCTTAAAGGTCTGCGTGGTGACAATAGCTGCTTACCACACCGCTTTGCCATTGGGGAGAAACCGGTTGGTGTCACGTTTCCTACGTAGTGCTGGCTATTGTTCTGGAAGGCCTGTTGACAGCTCCCTTTGAGCCCATTAAAACCATTTCAGAGAAATTTCTAACTTTGAAAAAAATTTCTGCTGGCTATTACATCTCTAAAGAGTGTAGGAGGCCCTGTCAGTTGCCCCTTCGTGTTTGGAGTTTGCACCTGACCTGGTGAAAGCCAGGGTATGTGCCTAAGGTCCCCACTAATGTGGCGTGATCTATAGTGTTCCAGGCCTTTTGCCCTCCTCCCTTTCGGACGTCGGAAGAAGGAGAAACAAAACTTGCTATGCCCAGGCAGGGCATTTGATGCTAGCTGCCCTGTGGCATAAGATCATTTTTTTGTGTGCTTCAGGTCACCTACACGAGGGTCCCTAGAAACCAAGCAAAGGATGAGCAAGTGGATAGTTAAGGCTATTTCTTTTGCCTATGAGGCATGTGGACAGCCTTCACTTCTAGCAGTCAGAGCTCATTCAACTAGAAGTATGGCAGCTTCCAAAGACTTGTTGTCAGGGGTATCATTACAAGAAGTTTGTGATGCAGCAGGCTGGTCCTCTCGGCACACATTTGTGAGATTCTATGACCTAGATTTGGACTCCACACCAGGGTCCTGGGTGCTCATGTCCTAGGTTGTGCTCACCAGAATACACACTAGACAAAACTAGTACAGTGGAGTAGGAATTTAACATTCCCATAGTGTCGTAACTTCCGGCGCAGCGCAAATTCCTTAGAAAGGGAACTTCTCAGGTTACGACTGTAAGCATGTTCCCTGAAAACTCTGCCGAACTCTGCTGTTCTTTTATATTTAGAACAATTCCTAAAACTATATCTTTATTGTTATCGCTATTGTTATCATCCTTGGTGTGAACAGGTCTTAAGACTAGAGTTAAGAATAGGCTTATGACTGTTTAATCAATAAAAGATGTTGATCCAGGAGCAAATGCTACTTGGTAATGTCACAATCACCAATAAAATTATAAAAATGACTGTCAGTGAGCATTTTTTCATCTCTCAAAAGGCCTATTATGCCCATCCTATGGTGGCTGCTGCGGTCATTATCCATCTGGCCGCTGATGGAACAGCTGACATCGACCAGAGACAACACAACATTACTGTTCAGCTGGTGGACACTAAGGAGCAAACCCACCCCCTTGGTCAGTCTCATCCCTATCTCAATAAAATGTTAGCACTCTTTTTACTCCAAGCTGTGTGTTTCTAGAAAATTTTGTTCTGTATATTGTGCGATGGCTGGATGGTTGTAGGGGACTGGAGGCTGAGCTGCCGGAACAATCCAATGGTGATTCCTGTGAGTCACGACCTGAGCATGGCCTTCTACCGGACAAAAGCCATTATAGTGAGCTTCGGCTCTCCTCTGGTGGCCATCTCAGGTGTTGGGCTGCGCTCCTTTCAATATTTTGACCCCATCACTATCAGCGGCTGCCAGAGCAATGAAATCTATAACCCCATGGGCCAAAGGTGAGTAGATAATCTACCTTTGTTCCCTCTCATTTCAGTGTAGAGAGTAAATGTTTTGCCAGTCCTCAGCATATCTATCTAGCGCTTAGATGTGCTCTAAGATCAGATATTATAATATTACGTCTATTGCAATAGTGACAGTTTCTGAAGATACGTTGATGACAAATTTTTTTTAATCCTCTATTGCACAATGTTAGGTAATAAATCTATTTTCTTCACTTTGCAAGCACATGATGCGTACAAGATGGCAATAAAATGATTAATAATAAAGGGATGACTTTGAACAAAAAACAATAAAAAGCTTTTTCTCGGTCACGCTACATCCTGACAGTCATCAGCAAAGCTTTTTGTTTTTCACCCATTAAAAATATGATTCACATTCGTTAGTGAGCAAACTTTATTTAAACACATTAAGAGTGATATAAATTATTTGTTTGGTATGAGAGATTGCAAAATGTGTTTTCTTGTTAAATAACAAATTTGTGCAACAGTGGAAGTGATACGAATGCAGTAATAGTTTTTTCTTATTATTTTGTTTTATTTATGTTATTTTATTATTAGTAATCACAATTAAATGTAGTTTATGTAATTAAAATAGTTTTTCTTTCATGAAGGTGCGGTCACATTGACAAAATTTTGCATGCCAAAAAGGTCAATTTTCTGCTGTCAACAGTATAGCGATGTATGAAGCACAGCTTGCACAGAAGTCATTTTCAAACCAGGCTGCTTTCTGTTGGTCACACATGACTAGCTTGAACAATTGTGTAGATTCCTTTTGAATTGGCACCCGCGATTTCACCCGCGTAAACTTGCAGAACAATGGTAAATGTGGCTGCACCTTAATAAAAGCAATAGAGGGTTAAAGTAAAATATATAATAGGTGTAAAAGAACATTTTACCCAGTAGAATTGATAAGGTCATTTAACTTTATATCTTCATAATACATGATAATTTCTGTAATCCCTCAGTTGCGTTCATTACTCGTGTGATGCCATTGAATGTCAGAAGCCAATGGTCAGTAATGCAGAGATGAAGTGTAATAGTCCTGGATACTTCAATGGAGCTCGCTGCACCATCACCTGCAACCGAGGATATATGCTGAAAATACACCGTGATGATGATATCATCAAAACACAGGTAATACAGTTTCGGTAATTCCTTTTTGTATATTTGTGGATGTTACACTGTGTGTGTAAGTGTGTGCTCACTCTCTGTGTTTTTCCTGCAATAAAATGTCTTACATTTTTTGCCAAGTATTTTGACCAGCTTTCATAGAGAAGCACACAACACAAACATACACAGCCACACTCGCACACACACAGCGGTTTATATTACATTAAACAATAATCATTGACTCATGCCCTGACCACATACAGAGAAAGTAGCAGTAAAGATTTATGGCTCACATAGGGTTTGCTAACCAAACTGTGAGACGGTAAGTGAATGGTCACAATAGCTGGCACTCAGGCCGGTGGGCTCTGTTATTGGCTTGATGTTGTTTTTATGTCTTTCTCTGCCTGGAACTGTTGGAATGGTCCGTGTGGCTTAAATAAAAGAGAAGCAGTAGATTTTTCATAAACATTACTCTCACTCTCGCTTTCCCCTCTGACTGGAAGTTTTTTTTGTTGTTGTTGTTGTTGACGGTTTGACTGAACAGAAACCTCAACACTCATCTGTGAGTGATGGAAAGGAAGTTTCCTTCCAGAAATCACTGTCTGGCTAACACAAACACATTCCTTTTTTCCTTCAGCATATGGCTGCATCCTTTTGTACTTACATATCAGTGGGTTTGTCTTGGTTCTTTGTAATATTTCATTTACAAATAATTGTAAACCCTAACCCTAACACTGACATATGTTTTTAAACATTTTATTAGAAATAGTAGAAATAATAAATGCACCACCATACAAAAGTTTAGAGTTGGTAAGATTCTTTAGGAAATTTATTTATGATTTATCTGTGAAACCTTTTTTTTTTTTTTTTTTTTTTTTTTTTTAAATTTTTAGATCTTTGATAAATAGTTTCAAAAGAATAGCATTTATTTGAAATAGATTTTTTTTTTGTAATATTATATTTACTGTCACTTTTGATCAATGTGATTGTGTTCTTTCTGAATAAAAGTATTAATTTCTATTAAAAAAATCTTAGTGACCCTAAACATTTGAACACTAGTGTACTGTAATACCAGTCAACAAATCCTTGTTGTGCACATTGCACATCTGTTAATTGAGCTTGCATTTTCTGGTTCACCTCTGTTTGAACGTGTGAAGAAAGTGTCAGAGTGTAGTCGGTCAGGATGCAATTTGTTCGAGTCTATTTGACATCAAAACAGTGGAGCACCATGCTCAACCGCCACCACACTCCCAGAGGACTTTGTTTAAGGCACAGCCACGGATCAGTGGCACTGCAGATCTGCCGGCCCAGTACGCCCTTGCTAAGCAACGAGCAGCGATTACTGCAACCCGTTGACCTCGGTCCTCCAAACAAAAGGCCAGTGGTGGCAATGGCAATCCTTTACCCCACTCCACCTGGCCAAGTGTTTCGCACTGTACTAACTTCACAAGCCCCCAGCCATTCTTCACCCCATCCATTCACAAAGAATGTTTTGGGCCATTTGCAGCTCTGGCCTTTCAAAAGCAACTCTGTTCTGTTTTCCAGGGCTTGTTCTCTTGTGATATTGACAGAAGGAGAACAAGGGGAAGAAAGAAAGGGGAAAATGCTAACAAAAAAAAAAGAAAAGACGAGAAAGTGCTGTGTGTTCTTTCTAAGCACTTGGGCTCTACTGTATGTTAGGTGGGTTTCTGCCAGCAGCCGCAGTCGACTGAGAAGCTTGGCCTGTGAGTTATTACGCATTTGGAAGGAAAGGCAGCAGGCAGTTTTTCTCTGCTTTTGGGAGGGCTCTGCTTATTTAACAGCAGTGCACATTGGGGTCCAGGGCTGGGGGCTTCAGGGGCCATTGGGGAAATGTCTAGTCCGGTTATGTAAGGTAAGAGGGGAGAGTTTTCATAAAGATGGCCATGGCTGTTACAGGAACTGTAGTAGAGCTACATTTACAGCACTACACTGTAAAATGGAAAAAAAAAAAACTGATTTCTTTAATAACATTGCACTCCTTTCTCCATCACTTATTTGTTTAAAATGCACCCCTAATCCCATCCATAAAGCTTTTTTTATATTTCTATTTGGCTTTCATGTATTTTTATTTCCGTTTTAGTAATTTTGGTACTTAAACTATAATAATAATACTAATAATTTGTTACATTTATATAGCGCTTTCCTGGGTACTCAAAGCGCTTTACATATAGAAGGGGGGAATCTCCTCATCCACCTCCAATGTACAGCATCCATCTGGATGATGCGACAGCAGCCATATTGCACCAGAACGCCCACCACACACCAGCTTATTGGTGGAGCTGAGACTGAAGTGATGAAGCCAATCAGTATATGGGGATGATTAGGAGGCCATGATGGACAGAGGCCAATGGGCAAATTTGGCCAGGATGCCGGGGTTACACCCCTACTCTTTTTCTGAGGGACATGCTGGGATTTTTAATGACCACAGAGAGTCAGGACCTCGGTTTAATTTCATCCGAAGGACGGTGCTTGTTACAGTATAGTGTCCCCATCACTATACTGGCGCGTTAGGACCCACACAGACCACAGGGTGAGCACCCCCTGCTGGCCTCACTAACACCTCTACCAGCAGCTACCTAGTTTTCCCAGGAGGTCTCCCATCCAGGTACTGACCAGGATCAACCCTGCTTAGCTTCAGTGGGAAACCAGTCTTGGGCTACAAGGTGATATAAACTAGGAGCTTCCTTACACCAGAGGACTCTGGAGACAGAGCTTTGTGTTATTTGTCTCTATCCGAAGCACGCATGTGCAGCTCTTGAGGGAGCTGGATGTGTCCACTGTGACAAGTTCACGGTAAAAAAGCTACGATCGCATTTGTCTCTCTTTTCGAGGAGGGAGGGACAATCACCTGTGCCTCTCAGGTCTGGCCTGGCTGCTCTAAGGCAGTGCAGCAGCTACACTCGTGGGTGTCGCAAGTTGACCTGGCTGAAGAATTTGGGGAAGTAGGGAGTATTTCCTGATCTCGTTAGCCGAGTTCAAGCAATCTGCTTGATTTAGAAGCTCGCTCAGTGGGTTCTTCTGATCATGCAGAAAGCATGTTTCATACTGAGGTAGAGAAGTCTTGGAAGACATGCCTTCAAATGTGGAGGGACTGGGCGAGCAAAGGTATGTGAAGATGCCCCCTGTGGAGGAACCACTAGTGAGTTATCTCTCACAGGGTGAGGCGTCTTCACTTAAGGCCCCGGCCTTGCCCTCAAAGCCGTGCCAAACCACCTCATGGCTCAGAGGGAAGGCGTATGCGGCAGCAGACCAGGCCGGTGGTGCTCTGCAGAAGCATCCTCTTCAGGGGCCTGCTTTCATTTCCCATTCCACAATCAGTGTAGCATATGGGCCTCCCTTTAGAGGATGAGCAAGATGAATGTGACCTGGTGGCTAATTGCTAAGACTTTGGCTCCTTGGAGACTCCCTTCCTAATCTGCTCTTGCACCCCTTAGATTGGAATTGGATGAACAGAACTATTTTGATGAACTAATAGGAATCCTTTGGTTTTTCATTTATTTCCCTCTCCAATTATTATAGGAGCTTAAGTAGGGATATCGCTCCTCTTTGGGAGGATACTTGTCTCTCGTCTCCACCAGCAATGTTGGAACTAGATAGTGTGTATTTACTGATGTCACTGCAGTATTGAGCTATTATCCCCAGGTCATGTTGGGGTCTTAAAGTAGAATATAATATAAGATCCCCTGTGGTCATCTCTGGATTTTGTGGGCCTAGGTTATAGAGTTGTAGGCATACAATTTAATGCTATACTCTTGTTTGTTTTAGGCTCCCCCTTGTAATGCAGCAGCAGTAAGGTTGTAGCCTGTAGGATAGTTAACAGGCTCCCTTTTTACCCCTTAGGATAGAGCAGGAAGAATGGATCTAGTAAGGGTAACTTACATGATTTCTTCGTTTATATCCCTCTCCATTAGTTGGAGCTTTAAGAAGGGAAATTGCTTCCCTTTGGGAGGGTGCTCTTTAGGTAGATTGCCTTTACCATAGGCAGTGTATGAGCTGCTCTCCCCCAGTTATCTGGGGTCTTTAAGCAGGGCATGGCTCCCCTGCGGCCTCATTGGGGTATAGAGCCTGGGTATTAATAATAGTGAGGAAACAATGCTATGCATTTCTCTTATGTCCCTCCTTCCCTAAATTGGAGCAAGCATTGGTAGAGCAGCATTAATAATAGTTAAATACTATTACAAAGGGTTGATAGCATCTTAGAATCATGCTCGTGGTCGTTGCGCTGCTCTGACGATCTTCTTTAGGGTAGAGCAGGATAAACTGAATTGTAATTAATCCAGTTCCATCTGTTCCTCCCCAACAATGGTTGGGTCCTGATGTAGGACTTTACGCTCCCCTACGGGTATCGCTTACAACTTTGGTCGACCTATGCTTGGAGGACCTGGCAAGGTAAGGCAGTTGGCCTATGGCTTCCTTGCTTTTATTACAGCACTTGCTCAGTTATCGCTTTTTGGTCTCTGAGCAGGTCCACGTGATGACTTGGACAGAGTTGCTCTCTCTCCTATGGCTTTAGGGTAGATAAGTAGAGCTTTAGCTCCCCTGCAGTTTCCTTACGGGTTAAGTTGAAGTGGCAAGAGCCCTTCCTCTATGCACCTTGTGTATTCTCATCCCTTTTGATGAAGCGAGAGCCTTTTTCTCCCCCTGAGAAGTAGTGGTAGATCAAAGGTTGTAGTTGAGTACTCCCTTTGGATAAGCTACTCCCTGAGAGCTTTGTCAATATACTGACTTAGCGTTAGAGCCCTGCTCTTGGGACATTTGGGTTTTACCTGGCCTGTGAGGGAGAGAGGAAGGTTATAAGGCCGGGACTTCCCTTTCAATAGAGCATTGAAGCTGAATTTTTCTGATGCTATTAGAGAAATTAAGGCTTAGGGAGTGGCTCCACTAAGTAGTCTATGGTTTGCCATTTTGCACCTGGGGGTTGACGCGCATTGACTCTATCTGATTGACCTGTAGAGTCAGGTTATTTTATACCTACTATGGTCTGTATACTTAGCCTAGTGAGGCAGGGACCTTCTCAGCATGGTGGAGTGGGTATTTGTTCCCCATAGCGTCGAATCCAGATGCCGCGTTGAAGTTCGGGTTACAACTGTAACCCTAGTTCCCTAAGAAGGGAAACGAGACACGGCATCTAGTTGATGACATAATTTGCAGGCGCCCTCTTATACTCGCGGGCGCTCCACTCATGACATCATAGACTGCTATTGGCCAATAGATTGGTGTGTTTGGTACACATGTTCAGACACAGGTCATGCTAAGTTCTCAGGGAACCAGGGTTACAGTCATAACCTGAGATGTTTTTCATCTAATATTTATATTTTATTTCAGCTTAATTTCAATTAACAAAGATGATTTTTGTTTTAGTTAATGATAACACTGATCTGATGCCCTTCTGCAGTGCTCGTATAGTTTGGTTGTTTATTCTAGTTTATATCTAGTCTATATTAGATATAAATATATACATTTATAGATTAAAATGTGTAGATATGTTGCACTAAAAACAAATATTGTTCCAAGAATGTCACGTTTTCATTGTGTCTTGGTTTTAGTTTTGTTTTCAATGACTCTTAGTTTGCTTCTCTTTGTTTACCTGCTTCCTTTGTCCTGTGTTTCCGCTCATCATGTGTTGCTATGGTGATTTACAGGTGAGTAATTAGATCTCACCTGTTGGCCTTTTAGTTCGTTAGCATGTGTATTTAAGTCCTTCAGTTTTCTCAGTTCTATGTCTGGTGTTGTTTGTGCCTGCACACTGTTATGTTGCCTTTTATGGTTTGGATTATGTTGGATTATTCTCTTTTTGATTTGTTTAATAAAGTTTAACTGTGTTGTTTACTCTCTAATCTAATCCTCATCTTCTTCGTGGACCTGTATACATGACAAACATGCAGTACTAAAAATAAAAATACTGTAAAAACACATTAGTTGAATAATTTATCCAGATTTTTTATGAAATAACAATAATAATACATTCATTACATGTATTATTTTAGAACATTAAAATATTGTATAGAATATTTACATGATCTCTCAGTAATTCTAGAGTAATTCTCAATTCAGTCTCTTTCAGTCAAATATATATTTTTTATTCTATATTATGTTATGATATATTACTGTTCCTTTTTTATATCATGATATTATCGTGATGTAAAATCATTTGGCACAACCTTCAAAATAATCATCAGAATGTTGTTGAATAAAAACTATTAGTAAAAATATATACTTTTAGTATATAGTACAGTATAGTAAAATAATAAAAGTGAGATGGTGCTGATATAATCTCTATTTATACTATCAGTTAGTTCTTGTCCGCGAATGTGATTGGCTGAGCAGTGTTCCAGGAGTGCTGATTTCATAGATGAGCAACAGTTGATCTTGCTTTGGCTTTTTTGAAACTATTTTCAGTGCAAAAAAAGAAATTAAATAATAATAATATCTGGACATATTGTGTGGGTGTGCATATAAAATTATGTCTGAACATACACATAATAGTAAATGGGCATTTAGAAAATGACAGTTTCAGGGTTTACTCTACAAAATGTGACCATCTTAAGGTTAAAAAGAAATTGTATCAATTTCCATGTCTGGCTTGCGTGTGAGCTGGAGAGATGATGACGACAGTGCAAGGGAGCCCTCGTACCTTTACAGAGTGAAAGTGCTGATCCCAGCACAGTCATTACAGCTTATCAGTCATCTCCAGGGAGCTCATAATGTGTGTTCCTAAAGGCTTTAGTCAGAGACAAATTAGCCATTTCATCATTAACCTGTTACCGTAACATCATTGAGAGGGTGCCAATACGGTCCTATTAAAAAAAAAAACAGCATTAGGAGCGGTTACAGACAGAGATAGATGTGTGTTTATAAGGTTTTGAGCCAAGCCAAGCATCGAGGGTTATGATCTCGCAACCCATCATGAACGGAGGACAGTTTTGGGAGCAGATAACTACAGCAACAACCACCACTACAGTGTCATGTCTTTGTGTCCGCAGCTTCCTGGCTGCCGGCCCCTTGTTTTTGCCAAGGTGTTATTGAAAGCAGAGCATGTCCTGAAATCACTGTTAGGCAAACAACATTTCAACAGTGCAAAGGGAAACGGAGAGTTTGAGGTTTGCTTTACCCCCTGTTTTATTTTCAGCGCTTCTGCGTGTTTGTGTGTACGTGTGTCGAGCGTGTTTGCTTACGTGTAGTATGCATTCGTGTGTGTACGCACGCGGAGAGAGAAACACAGGATGGGGCTGGGGTGTAGAAGAAAAGCCAACAGAGGCATCTGTGTTGAATTAGGCACAGTAGTCAGTGGTAGTTAAATACTCAGTGGAGGAGGAATCAGCAGCTGTAAAGTTTTAAAAGAAGGAAACTCCGCACGCAGACACCCCCCTCCGCAACTTGCCACCCCCCAATGTGACGGCAGTCCCCTTCCCCTATGTTCACCAGAACGGCCCATCGTGATATAACTTCCAAGCAGTAGCAGCGTGTGTTTGTGCATGTGACACAGATTATGTGTCGTACAGGTGGGCATTTACACAGCCCCCTGCATGTGTGTGTTTCTTCTGTTCAACCACAACAGTTTATGTTTTCCTTTTCGTCCCACATAGCCCCTGTGACTGTGGTCATTTCTTTTACTGCTCCTGTAATGCAGCCAGTGTCGGCTAATAAACCTTGTGTCTAAACTGCCACTGAGCTTTGAAATGGCTTTGAGAGAGCCAGAGATGTCTGGGCTGGGAAAATTAGATGACACTTTTATGTACTTCTGTAGCCTCTCACAAGTTTTATAAAGAAGGCAGGTATGTGCACTAACACGCTCTTTGGCATTGTTATGACATAGACGGCAGCCTCTCTGACCCTAGGGGGAGATGTTGAGTAGATTGTGACTGCTGTTCTGTTTGGGATTTTATTAAGCCAGTGATATGAGGTCAAAAAAATATCTTTTATTACACTGCTGTCCTCACATGAAGAAGTGAAATGGAGACTTTTTTTTAATAAACGGTTGTTCTGTTATTCTTTATTTTGTTTGGTTTGCTTTTAGCTTTTGCTTCACTTCATTTAGTTTTGTCCTTTTTTGTCTACTCAGTTTAGTTTTTGTTTAGTTTTTCAGTTTTTTTATTTAGGTTTTTGTTTGTTTTTTATTTTGCTTAGTTTTTTGCTTACTAACTTTTTAGCTTTTGCTTCATTTTGTTTTGTTTGTTTTGCCTGTTTTTTTTGTTTTTTTTTTACTTATCTTTTGCTTCTGCTTCATTTTGTTTTATTTTTGTTCTGTTTTTTACTTAGTTTAATTTTAGCTTTTGCTTCGCTAGTTTATTTTAATTTAGTTTAGTTTTTTTTTTTTATATGTGTTTTATTTTGTTTTGCTCAGTTTTCTTTTTGTTTTTGTTTGTTTTGTTTTGGATTTGCTTAGTTTTATTGTTGTGCTTACTTTAGTTTTGTTTTTGATCTTTTTTTTTCCCTTGTTGTTTTGTATTGTTTGTCACATATTCATCTCAAATATTCAAGACTCACACTTCCATGGTGAGCTGTTTTCAATAAGAGCTTCAGCACAAGAAAAGGAAGAGGGAAAAAGAAGGGGGCAAAAAGTGTTTTGTAACTGTGTCTGGATTGCATTTCAAATGCTTCCCGCTGCTTTGCTCAGTTTTAGGTGCTGGTACATTTCCTGAGAGGGTACAGAACATTAGATAAGCTCACCACATTCCAGCCCATTTAAATCTGCAATTTCAAATAAAGAGAAAGGAGACGAGAAAAGAAAAGTGGCCTGGGTCACAGTAAAGCATTAACAAAAACGCTGTTCATACATCTTGATGTTTTGTTTTGTGGATGCAAGTTAAAGAACAATAATCTGTGCCTTGCCAGCAAAAACTGTTTGGCTTCACAGAAATTGTTTCAATAAACATAGCTGACTTTTTTTTTTAACCAACCAGCTTTCATCACTTGTCATAAACAAAAGGAGAACTCTGTGGAGAAGTGCATGTTTTACTTTGTGTTTCACTGAAACAGTCTGGACTCTATGCCCACCTACAGCCTGTGTCTAATCCGCTGGGTATGGTTTATGTTAAACATCACTTTTTTCCATTAATGCTTAATAGGACACACAAAACGTACAACAATCCTATAACCCACATGTTAGATGACAATAATATTTTTGGCTGAGAAAAGTCTTAAATTTTCTGTTGTGCAGTAAAAGCATAAACCTTTCTGCGTGGTTCACACGTTTGAAGATTCATTGAGGAGCTAATAGAAGAATACAGTTTTTACTCCTAGTGACAAATTCACGACTGTTATTCCTGCTTTGTACACAGTAAAGTTTGATTTGTTGGTTGTTTGCAGGCACAGTAACGGTTTTGTGTTAATAAAAGCAGTGATATATGTGTTGAGTCAATAATAGGTCAGTAAATGTCCCCTCATGTTACTCAAGAGAAAAGAATAACCAAATAGTACAAATAAACTAGTTGTCATTGCTAGACTGCATTTGGTTAGCGAGGAGATACAGTGGCTGTCACGGCATGGCGTGGTAAAAAGGAGCAAGGACTCAATCGCAGGAAGAGTGAAGTGTATTTAATGATAATAATATAAACAAAAACAAACAAAACAAAACTTACAAAACACAAAGAGCAGGAAGCACATGACGGGTAACAGAAAACAACGATCCAGCCCAGGACAGCAAACACAAGGAGATTAAATAGGGAACAAACAAGGCAGGTAAATAGGGAGGACAGGTGGGGCAAATAAGATAACAATAATCAGATAACAAGATGAGCGGGGTAGACAATAGACATGAGAGCACATGGCACAAGGAACACGTGACAAGCCATGTGCTCACACAAAACATGACAAACACAAGCACATGGCCAGCAAAGACAAATACCAGCCATGTGCTCACACAAAGACAAGACCAAACCGGGAGTGTCAGAGTTCTGTCACAAAACCAAGAATAAGCTAAACAGAAGTGACAGAACCCTGACAGTGGCATTGCTCCTAAAGAGAAAAGGAGAGTAAGGACTTGCACTTGCTAATTTATTAGCATGTTCTCATGAACCTTTTGAAATATGCGGTGTCTATTTTGGTTAGTGGAAAGTCTTACTCTCTTTGCAGAATGGCTGGTTCATGTCCTATGCTGGAATAAATTAATTTATCCTGTTTGTAATAAATCAAGTAAAATTGCTAGGTGATGAACAGGAGCGGGAAATACTACTACTACTACTAATAACATTACCTTAAAAACATCAGCTGGTATGTTATAAATGTTAGCGTTCAGCACAAAGGTTATTGTAATTTACCGTAAGTGTATGAACAATCATGAATTCATGACGATTTGTAACTTTACTCTCATGCGAAAACGAGGATCCGATTCGTCAGTCTCATTTTCACGGAACTGGGCTTGATGCACTTGGATGCGTTCAGTATTTTCCGACAGAAAATCAGTTTGAAATCACTAATGAAACATTAATAAATAAAATAACGTTATGTCATCGCAGTGGTTTTCTGAAACAGATCGCGGCACCGTCAGTTTAATTGTTTTGTTCTTATGTGGGTCCTGGATGTGTGCGGTTCGTGGCTCTGCTAGCACAGATGTATTTGCAGACATCACACAGGTCTGATATGACTTAGTAAAACAGCAGAAATGACCTCTGACTCACTCTGCCTTCAGTTCTGACAGCTTTATATGCTCTACCCGAGCTATTTATTATCACCAACTCAGACTGTTAGCTTCCCACTGCTTCCTTTTACCAAGAGATACATAAATATATTTAATTTAGCTGTATTTTTTTTGTCTCTGTATAGTTTGTAAAGTGTTATTGAAACAGATGTGTATTATTTGATATGGTCTGGTCTGATGGATTGTTGTGGTTGCAGTGAATTAACCAAGAGAAAACGAAATGTTCTTTTCCCATGTCTAAACTCTTGCCTTTATTCTTTTTCCTCTGAACAGTCTGAATCCACGGTGACCCTCACCTGTGCGGATGGGAAATGGAACAAGCAGGTGACCTGTGAACCTGTGGACTGCGGGCGGCCTGACAAGTACCATGTGCACCCGGCTGTCTTTGAGTTCTCTGAGGGTACCACCTACGGCAAGAAGTGCACTTTTCAGTGCCGGGAGCCGGCTCAGCTTGTGGGTGGGTAGACCTTGACAGATCCTAAATCAAAAGGCCCTAGGGATTGAGAGGTCAGCTGTGTAAAATGGCAAATGTGGTTTTGACACTAACTCAAAAAATAAATAACAGTGTTGTATATGACATCAAACTGAAGTAGGTTCACTTTGGACCTGCACAAGTCAACTTGTTCTGTACCTTTGTCCTTTTGTCTCCGCAGGCAGTAATAATGTGCTGACATGTATGGAGGATGGCATGTGGTCTTTCCCCGAAGCTCTGTGTGAGCTGCGCTGTCCGGTCCCTCCTCCTGTACCCAACGCTGTCCTGCAGACCAAACGCTGCAATGCCACAGGCCTCAAAGTTGGGTCTTTTTGCAAGTACAAGTGCAAGCCTGGCTACCATGTGCCCCACATAGACAAGCCTAAAAGGTAAGAGACCACTAAACAAACTTGGACACATAATTATGACTTACATTAATTAACTTGGTAACATTTTCAATAAGGTCCCATTTGAGTTAATGCATAAACTCACATTAACAATTACCGTATTTATTAATCGTTGTTAACATTAGTTATCATTGTTAGTTAAGTCCATTAAATAATATTAACAGATACAACTTTTAATTTTAATCATGTATTAGTAAATGTTAAAATAAACATTAACTAAGATTACTTTAGAAGATTACTTTTTCATTGTTAACTAATGTAGTGGTAACACTTTAGTATAGGGAACACATATTCACTATTAACTACGACTTTTGCCTCAATAAACTCCTAATTTACAAAGTTTTGTAGCGTTTGGTTTAGGTATTGGTTAGGATTAAGGGATGTAGAATATAAGGTCATGCAGAATAAGGCATTAATATGTGCTTTATAAATACTAATAAACAGCCAGTATCCTAGTAATATGCATGCTAATAAGCAACTAGTTAATAGCGAGAATTGAACCCTAAAATAAAGTGTTACCAATGTAGTTAACTAATGTTAAAAAAAATGGAAGCTTATTGTAAAGTGTTACCATTAACTTCATTGCATTGCGGATTAAGTTAATCATGTTGTGGCAATTGAATACTCAGGGCTGTATCATTTGTTTTAAAGCCTGGATAAATTTGTAGTCATTTACCCTGTTGGTCAATTACTCACATAGCCACGTGTAGCCAGACATTAGACTATAGTCATAAATCTGGTGCACTTTAAATGTCAAATTCAGATTATTCTGGCCAAAAACAACCCATTTAGACAGGAAGCAATTGTGTTATCAACATTTAAAGAAACCAACCACAGTTAGTTTGGTTTTTATGTGCCATTTACCTCAGAAAAATTAGTGGAAATGTGATATGGTGAGAATTTCTGTCCATTCAAAAGTAATAAGTACCGAATATTTAATTCAGAAAAGAGTGCAATATACCAGGGGTTTTCAAACTGTGGGTCGCAGAGTGGGAAAAAGTGGGCCGCGCAAAGTCACCTGGCTGCAGATAGATTTGCTTTTCAGTGCGTGACACAAGCACAAACAGTTTAGTCTAGGGCTGCACAATATACCAACATTAAATAGAAATAGTATTAGAATAGAATTAGAATAATATTGCTTAGTACGATTTTCAAATCGCAAAGGCCACAATTTAATTATATGAATATGCGCTGTGTGTTTTAAAGGGCACGCGTGCGACTTGTAATAACGGTGAGGATCTCAGAGAGACTCTTTATCAAGCGGCTCGGTCTGCATTATCAATGAGAAGAAACTCATTCACTCCAATCACTGTGCTGTATTCTGCATGAGATTGCATTACACCAGAGACACCAAATGTCACGAAAGGCCGTTTCAGGTCTGTTCATTCATCTCTGTCGTCTGTTCAACTCATCGCTGTTGTCTTTCAGAGACATATAAAGAGTGTGTTGTTTTCGTTCCTTTGTGTGCATTTGGCTACCTACCAACACATAAGGAAACGGTCTGTAAATTTCACATGTACACATGTGAAACAAGCATGAGGTCAAGCATTTCTGTGCTGAACACCGCGATGAGTTTAACAACACTCGTAGTGTAGATTACAGTTCATATCCAGACCGGAGTGAGCGTGTTTCAAGTTTTTATGCACATATTTCAAATGTAATGTATAAATTTCAATACCAATATTTACTATAAAAAATATAAATTTTTATTACTCAATTTCTGTCATATCAAACTTTTGATTAAGATTAAGTTTACAGTAATGTCACTTGTTTTCTAATCTTAAATATTTTGGTGGGTCTTGAGAAAAATTATACTCTGGGTGGGAATGGAATAGAAAAGTTTGGGAACCCCTGCAATATCCATTATGTATTTTACTTTGGATGTTTATGCCCTGCGACTGTACAGTTGTGGTCAGAATTATTGGCACCCCTGGTAAATATGATCAAAGATGGCTGTAAAAATAATTTCTAGCAGAGGCCGTCAGTGTCAGGAACAGGTAAGTATAAAGGGAGCGAGGACTCAAGTGCAAGAAGAGGGTGATTTTATTAAATAATAGAATAAAACAAACACAAACAAAATACCCACGAGGGGGAAAACCAACTTAACATAAACTAAACACGAGGAGCAGGAACGTAAAGCACAACAGGGAACAGATGACATCAAACATCGATCCAGCCCAGGACTGAAGACACAAGGAGATTAAATAGGGGACAAACAAGGCAGGTAATGGGGAAGAACAGGTGGGGCAAATAAACCAATAATCAGATAACAAGAGGGGTGGGGTCAAGACAATAGACAGGAGAGCACATGACACAAGGAACACGTGACGAGCCATGTGCTCACACCAAACATGACAAACACAAGCACATGCACAGAAATGACCAAAACCCAACATGTGCTACACAAGACAAGACAGATATGTGACAGTCAGGTTTTGATTTTTTATCTGTTGGTATTTGCTAGAATCCATGATGCCATGTATCTAAACAAGATGTCCAGGACCTCCAGCAAAAAAAAATAGACCCACAACATTAAAGATCCAGCGGTATATTTAACTGTGGGCATGGGGTACTTTTTATCCCTGTTTGCACCAAATCCTTCTAGTGGGTTTGCTGCCAAAAAGCTCTTTTTTTTGTTTCATCTGACCATAGAAGCCGGTCCCATTTGAAGTTCCAGTCGTGTCTGACAACTCAATATGCCAATTTTATCTCTGCAATGCTCCATCTATGATCTTTGGAGAGTCTTTGGCCACTCAAATTCTCCTCCTCACCGTGCATTAAGACAATATAGACACATGTCCTCTTCCAGGCAGATTCGTAACATCTTTAGTTGATTGGAACTTCTTAATTATTGCCCTGATTGTGGAAATGGGGCTTTTCAATGCTTTAGCTATTTTCTTACACCCACTTTCTATTTTGTGAAGCTCAACAATATTTTGCTGCACATCAGAACTATATTCTTTGGTTTTACTCATTGTGATGGATGATTAAGGGAATTTGGCCTGTGTGTTTCCTCATATTTATACTCCTGTGAAACAAGAAGTCATAGCTGGACAATTTCATGTTCCTACTCACCCTGGTGTGCTAAAAAATGTAAATATTTATGGGAATATACTTCAGAGATGTTTTAATCATAAAAAATATTTTTACAGCCATCTTTGATCATATTTACCAGGGGTGCCAATAATTCTGACCACAACTGTACATAGGACAAGATGCTTGGAAGATGGGTGGATGGATTTACAATACAACTACAATACAACTATATTTCTGGACAGACTGATAAAATCCTGCGCACCCTGACTTCTACTAGTGGAAAGGCCACCAATTTGATTAGAGCTTGTCATTTGCTTGTCTAAGTGCTTGCCAGTTTTATGTTCAGTATTCATCAGACGTTCAATGAACAGACTGTGGGTGGTCCATGAACCTTTTATTCTGAGAACAGTCAATTATTAAAAGCTGTTTTAAGGCTGGGTTCACTATGACAGGGTTCCTCAAATCTGGCCCTGCAGAGTTTAGCTCAAATCCTGATCAAACTTACCTAACTGTGAATTTCTAGTAATCCTGAAGACCTTGATTAGCTTGCTGAGGTGTGTTTGATCAGGGTTGGCCTCCTGGGCAAGATTTGAGGAACCCTGCGTTACGACTTTTAAAATCTGAACAGATTTTAAAACACTAGGCATCAAACACTTAGTTAATAGTTACAGAGAAAAACTAGGCATATTTAAAAGATACAACAACTAATAAAAATGATAAAAACATACTACTGAAATTAACATGAAAACAGAAGATAAATTCAAAATATTAATAAAAACTCTAATAGTATCTCAGTGATCCTAAATTAACACTGTCACACACTATCAGACTTTCAAGTCTCCCAAACACAACAAACTCTTGCAGAAACGTGCCCAAAATCTACAGACTAGCTATGACTTTCAGCAACTAGCGTTGACTCCTCCAGACTGCAAATCAGGGCAAAACTCTGGGCAAATGTCATGTAGTGTATTCCAGCTTTTATGTTTTAAAAAAATTTGGCACAAAATTCTGCTGAATCTATTCATCTTTGTGTTAATGAATGTGTCGCAGGTCAGTGCCTGTGACATACCACAGACGTGCGTTTAAGCGGCAGTGTACAGAGGATGGAACCTGGCAGTCGGGTGAGTGTGTGGCAGTCACATGTGAGCCACCTCCTCCCATTTTCCACGGTACCTACAAGTGCACAAACGGCTTTCAGTTCAACAGCGACTGCTGGATCGACTGCAACAGGGCTAACCACACGGTGAGACAGCACAGCCGCTGCAAGCAGGTCTGTCGTGTTCTCTCTCTCTTCTCCTCGTTTTCTCTTTTCTTCCATCGACGTTTCAGTCCATCACCTCCCATTACTGTCTGCGGCGCTTTCCATTCATCATGTGCACCCTATCAATCACTTTTAAGCATTACAATATTTCTGTGTCGTCCCTTTGGCTGTTCATCAGCAGCATGACTGGTAGACTGACAGATCTTAGATGTGCTTTGTTTAATTCGTCAGTTTCACAGCTTCTAATACTTGGACCAATAGAACTGTAAAGGTCATGCCTATCCTTGGCCTCCACACTTTCAATAAACCACATATGTTTGTTGTGATGGTTAGTGAGTTTCCTTTATGATGATTAATAGAAATGTTGGTCTTTGCTTCAGGGTCCTTCCACCAATGTAATCCGATGCAGAAAGGACGGGAACTGGACCGGCTCCTTTCGTCTCTGCCCCAACCTGACAGGCCAGTGTTCTCTCCCGCAGAATCTCAGCCCAAATATCCATCTCAGCTGCAAGGATGGACACGGCATAGGTCTCTGCCTTTCTGCTTTTCACTTCTTAGGCCCAAAACATACATTGCACACACGTATGCACTGCATTCTCAAAATTATCACAAAGGGCCACTGTAACTACAACAACATATTTTTTAATTGGATTTCATATGAATTTTCATACTCTGTTGTCTCTGAATCAGAATTATATATATATGTTAAACCCATCTGTCACATAGTCTAGGAGAGTTGATTTTGGTAATAACTCAATTTTGACTAAAAGTGACCCTGGACCTACAAAACCAGTCATAAGGGTCAATAAAAAAAAACAAAAAAAAAAACAAACAAAAAAAAAAATATATATATATATATATTATACATAATTTATACAAAGCTGAATAAATAAGCTTTCCATTGATGTATGGTTTGTTATGATAGGACAACATTTGGTCGAGATACAACTATTTGAAAATCTGGAACCTGAGGGTGCAAACAAATCAAAATATTGATAAAATTGCCTTTAGTTGTCCAAATGAAGTCCTTAGCAATGCATATTACTACTAATAATAAATTTTTTTATATATTTACGGTAGGAAATTTACTAAATATCTTCATGGAACATGATCTTTACTTAATATCTTAATGATTTTTGGCATAAAAGAAAAATCTATAATTTTGACCCATACAATGTATTATTGGCTTTTGCCAGAAATATACCTGTGCGACTTATGACTGGTTTTGTGGTCCAGGGTCACAAATATGTAGTTAATGTAAAACAGCCTTTTTGGGGCAGTATAATAACCATTAACATAAACTGAATTCTCATTTAGTCAGTTTTATCATTCAGGTCAACTACTGTCTTGGGTTTGTAGAGAATTTGAGCCATTTATTTGAACTGTGCGCATGTTTGTAGCTAGCTACTGCACTGTTCAAAAGATTTTTTAATGAAATTAATACATTTATTCAGCAAGGACGCATTAAAATGATCAAAAGTGAGAGTAAAGACATTTGTAATGTTACAAAAGATTTCTATGCATCTCTGTATGTAAAATGTATTACAGTTTCCCCAAAAATATTAAGCTGCACAACTGTTTTCAGCATCAATAACAATAAGAAATGTTTCTTGAGCACCAAATCAGCATATTAGAATGATTTCTGAAGGATCATGTGACACTGAAGACTTAAGTAATATAAAAACATACTGTAAATAAATTGATTATATTATATTAATATTTTATAAATATATTAAAATGGAAGACAATTGTTTTAAATTGTAATATTTCATAATATTCATTTTTACTGTATTTTTGATCAAAGACCCCAAAGTTAGGGGGGTGTACCTGAATAAAATGGGAAAGACATAGAATAACACATCTTTGTGATGCCCAACAGGAAAGGAGTGTGAAGTGGCCTGCAGAGATGCTAGCAGCAGTGTGGTCCTCTTGCCCAGCAACATGAGTGTCGCAGCTGTGATGAAAGACCACTGGTGGAACCCACCCAAAGTTAAGGTGAGAGCACAGACGTTGTGAGATTTGGATGGGCTCGCTTTACTTAACTATTATAAATGTTTTGTCTTAGTTTTTTATCTCAGATTCCAAACTTTGCCATATTTTTGATGAATGTTACACTGAATATGTTTGGTAAATGTTGGTCAAACATGTCTCTAATTCAGTAACTTTATTTAACACTATGCAGTGTGGTTTAAGGCACGATTATAGCGTAACTTCTCCGAAATAATCTACTGTGTTCACTAAAAGTAGTCAAAATAAACACCTTAAGATGTAAACACCCCAGCGTAGTCGGCAGTTGTTACTTAAAGCTTTGAGATTAATGCTCAGATTGATCGTTAACAACAAAAATGGGCATGATAAATTGCTCCATGCTGTTATAAAACCCAATGCATCATTATGTTTACCTAACTGAAATAGACTGGACCACACACACATGCTCATTTACAGAGGTGACATTTGCCCTTTCCCCTGTGCCTTAGAATGCAAGGGGGTATTCCAGAAAGCAGGGCTAACTTATGATATAAACCCTGAACTCTCAGTTGATTAACCCAGATCTTTTTTACTTTATTGGTTATCGGTTCCAAAAACACGGCTGGACTCGGGAGTGAGTTCAGTCAACTCAGAGTATGTTCACGGTGAACACACAAAGACATTCTCAACAGAGTACCAAATCCAGAAATCACCATTGCTGCATCCCAATTCGCCTAATTTTGAATACTATTTAGGACGGATAGTACACGAATTGGGATGCAGCACATATTTCTTCTTTTTTCTTCTTTGGTTTAATGGTGATTTACATTCTTAGTGCATATCGCCACCTACTGGGTGGTTGTGCAATATTTTTTCAATCTTTTAATCTTTAATAACTTTTTTTTTATTACAGTGAACATTAATTATATTGTTTGTTTGATTCTAAATATATAAATTAAAAACTAAAGATTAATGTAACTAAAAGATTGCTTGCAAAGAAAATATGACTGTATAAGTTTATTTTTTGTTTAGCCATTTTGCTTCCACATGTGTTGTTAGGTGAGCTATATTGCATATGTATTTTTATTATAGAAAAACATTATATAAAAAATGTCCCGACCCTTTTGAATGCAGATCTACATTGTATGAAATAAAATTAAATTACAGTAAAATAAAATAAACAGTGCTTTATGCTATAATAGTGATTCATTATATATGTGTGTGAATACTGTTAAATTAAATATTGTGTGAAATCTGTCACACCAACTGGAGCCTCACGCATGCACTGAATTCCTTCTCTGGTTATGTTCAGAGAATACAGTGTTTTCCGCAGGATTTTGTGAGACTATGGTGGGACATCGGCCCCTCTAGGGAGGTCTGGGTGCATGCCACACCAGAAGAAACTTTTGTACATTTTAAAGTTAAATTCATCCATCTGGTGCACTTTGACAGTTCAAAATTAAGAGCTCCAAACCATATTCTGTGTGCAAATTGAACAAATGAAAAGGGGACCCATCCCTCTTTTTAGTTGTGATATAGTGTCTCAGTCTACATTACATTCACACTGGTGTTTTAGGAAGCCAAACAATTAGAATATAATAATAATAATAACTTTATATTGTTATTCCTATGACAGTAATAGCCATATATTGTAAAACAAATGTACTGTAAAAATAAATGAAAATGAATACTTCCTAAGTATATTATTTTATGCTACATTAGGGCATATATTTTGTCCTAAATTCTAAACTTGCAAGAGAATAAACCCTTGAGCTTTTATTTTGATGGAAGCTGCAGAGCATTTATTTATAGTGTAGTTAATGAATGGGAAACACTGGAATAAGTTGCTTTGGCTACTTACCCGGAAAGTTACCTCAGGTTTTGTAACCGAAGGTTGAAGGTTACCTGATTTCCGTTACCTGACCCACATAACTGATTTCTTGAATACCCCACAAGAGCATGACTGAAGGAAGGAGGAAGAAATGAGAGATGGAGGTTCTGCTCCAAAGCAAATAATTGTCGGACTCACAAACAAATATCCCGTCTGTACAATAACAGCATGACCATGTGACTGCATTAATGTGATTGGACATCGGCAATACTCGGGCACTTCCCCTCAGGAAACTTTTGTCACGAAATATGTAGTAGACACAAACAAAAGCTTTAGACAGTAATAACGCATATTTCCTTTACTTATTTCCTGAGAGCATCACAGACTAGAGCTGGAGGACTTTAGAAACAATGAGTATGATGAACAGGCAAACCAAATGTTATTCTCCACACCTTAAACACTGTGGTCAGTGATGACCAAAGAATGCTTAACCTTTACCATGACGACATGGTGACTGTTTAAACCATTGTCATATTCCAGATGGCTGTGGGTTGTAGCATTTGAATGGGTCTTTCCTCTCACCAACACTTTCTCTCACAGTCCCCCAAGTCTCTAAGGAGAGAAAGACGTGATTTTATCTCAACAGTAAAATCTTTGCTTTGTGTCCTACTGACAGACGGCGACCGCAAAACAGCTTGTGACTCGTTGAAACTCATGGAAAGAGTCAAATGTGTGGCTTATTCTTCTATATCTTTGTGGAAACTAGTGATTTCATACGACAGTATATCAATAGATGCGGCTAGGGTCACAGAGGCCAGACAGGTCTCAAGGAATATCCATTTCCGCTTTTACTATGTCATTCATTTATATATGGACTACTGAATGACATTTTTGGGTGACGTCATGCCCGCCAGTGGTTATGAGGTTGTCTGGATTATTCATTCCATATTTGCATTTCCTCCTCTGTAGTATTGTGGACGTTCTTTGGTGTGGTCATGCTTTTCATTCTTTTTCAATGTGGTCTGTGCCATGTGGTTCTTTACTTGATTGTTTAAGCTGTAGTGGAGCTTTAGGAAGCACAAACAAATTTACTGCTCCCATCCGAGAGCGCTGCTATAGCTTCCTCCAGGCCTAATCCTCCACATTATAAGTTTTCTTGAGGATAAATCAGCCTTGTAGGGGGATTGACCCGACAAGGTCTTTTGAGTTTATTCATGGCATTTGATGGAGATCAAACCTGTTTATTTCCATCAATTTTAATATTATTTTATGAGACTTGGAAGAAAATCCTGCTTTATGTACATATTTCTAAAGGCCCTGATGTACTTTTGGTAAAGTTTTTTTTCGTTCTTCACTTAGGTGTAAAAAGAAGTTTGAAATACCAGCACCTGTATGAATACATATGTGTTGAATATAATATAATATGCATTTAGATATATGTTAATAAGTGCTGCTTTCCTCTTAATTAAACCAAGGTCCTGACTCTCTGCGGCCATTAAAAATCCCAGGATGTCCTTCAAAAAAGAGTAGGGGTGTAACCCCGGCATCCTGGCCAAATTTGCCCATTGGCCTCCGTCCATCATCATGGCCTTCTAATCATCCCCATATACTGATTGGCTTTATCACTCGCTGGTGTGTGGTGGGCGTTCTGGTGCAATATGGCTGCCGTCGCATCATCCAGGTGGATGCTACACATTGGTCGTGGTTGAGGAGATTCCCCCCTTCCATATGTAAAGCACTTTGAGTACCCAGATAAGCGCTATATAAATGTAACGAATTATTAAAATATTATTATTATTAATAACAAAATAATCACACAACAGAAATTGCAGCAGTGGGAAAACAATGGTTAGGAAGCACCTGATCATGGAGATGTGGATATGTTTGCACAAGCTCTGCAATTTGCCACTCCAAGTTGTCACGTTTATTTATGTAGCACATTATAGATTGCTTTAAAGCAAGCAGCTTTACAGTATTAAACATTTCAGCTTTCCAGTGTGTTAATGTTTTTATTTGCGTCTGACCTTGACGGACTGAACAGAAGAAATTAACCTGAGAAGTTTTCCACGTCAAAGAAGGTGGAGCGCCAGAAAACACCTACCTATAGCGTAATCGCCATGGACCAATGGTACTTCGAAGGTGTTTACCAGCCGAAGCAAACTTTTCTGGAAATCTTGCTTTGGCAAGCTGTTTCGAACTCCAAACGAACTTACATTTGGCCCGATTTTGTTTGAAATGACGTCACACTCTTCGGTTTCACTTTAAGTATATTGGGGTGCAAGCTTAAGAGCCATCAGGAAATGTTGTGTCTTGACCGTATAGAACGGAAAATATGAAAGACCTTAAAAAATGAAAAGCAGCCTCTGATACAAAGTCTATTTAATAAAAGGCAGGTAGCACTCGTGTAGCTTGGGCCTGTGGAGAAACTATAAAAACAAGCACAAGTTCAGGAGCAGACGGTTTAAATTAAGCCTTGAGTAAACAAGCCGCTTGGGTCTTTGGTGTGACACTGAATACTAAGCGTGTGTATGTGTGTGGATGGCCACAGTTGGCCTGCTTTCTTGGAAATGTTCTGTTTACGCTCACCCTTTCCATTCCTCATTGCATCTGGAGTTCCCCCAGACCACGTCATTTCACCTCTCCAAACATCCTCTCTACCTGTGCTAACCCAGGAGGCTGAGCTGCCGAGGTCCGCCGCCTCCCTTTCGCTCTCCTCAGCAGGGGTGGGAGCCGGGGTAGCACTCCTGGAGTTTAATGAGTCCCCTACTTAGCCAAACTCTTAAGACTGTAATCCTTCAAGCCGAGCTCTTTCATTGATTCCGAGCTGATTTAAGCATCACCACCGGAACACTGGGCTCATAGAGGATTTTATTTGTTTGTGTTCTGTGTGTTAGGCAAAGAAATCTGTCAACAAACAGAGCAAAGGTTCTCCACATTCAAACTGAAATCCCTGCCAGCCTGAAGGCTTATTAGCAATTCTTGCTAAGGATTTGAACAAACGCCTGACCCTGTGTGCTGAACCTTAGCGTGTAACTCATTCTGTGCATGCTATAGACATCAGTGATACCTCAAATCATGAGGCTTTTTAAGGGAAGCTGTGCTGTTACTTTCTAGAAATTAAACTTAAGATTTTGGCTTGCTGGATAATAAAACGATTGAAAAAATACAATAGATGTACATCAAAATGTAAAGATCATAATATTACAGAGACTTAGAGGTAAGTAACCACTATGGTTGGGAATCGAAAATCGATTCCAATTCTGGAATCATATACTTAAGGTCAGAATCGGATACTTGTTATCAAATTAAAATTTAGATTCTGCTTATCGATGCCTGCGTGTGCACATTTTAATGTGGTTTTAAACCATTCAAGCACAAGAAGATGCAAAGTGTACTCCATGCGGCTCTCGTTTCCTGTGCCAGGCACATCCAGCCATTTCTCATGTAGTGCACGAATACTGAATTAAGTTTGCTTTCTCTTCTTGCGCTTGAACGGACAAATACACACAAAAGTCAAAATATCCTTTTAAACACAGTCGCTTATGTCTGAATTGATTTCTCTTTCTCTTCTTGCACTTGAATGGACAAATGCACACAAAATTAAGTCAAAATATCCTCATAAACACAGTTGCTTATGTCTTAAGTGAACGTAAACAGCTGAGAAAGAAAATGCATGTGGAACATTATATTGGATCCGTGCATTCGGTCTTAAAGTGACAGCAGCCTAATAAACCTGCTGCCATCTGTGTCATACTGTTAATCAAAGAACAAAATACAAAGAAAATCACTCACTGATCTTGAGTGAATAACTTTTGTCACTTTAATAAGGATTAATTTATATTTTATTTATAAAAATAAAATATTGCAGTGTTATTTTACATTTGATTTCAATTTCTGAAATTTGTTCAGTTGTATATTTGTGCTATTGCTATTTGCTTATTTGTTCTTATTGTATTACTGACTGTATATATGTTTGGAATTTATATTAGTTAGTCTAGTTTATTAGTTGTTCTTTAAGCTGCTGGTTTTTGTTCATGTATTCAGGTACAGCAGAATGTTTTGAAAAAAGACACCGAATAAATATTTTTGATATCATAGTGTTTGACTTTATTTATTTATTTATTTTAATTTTTTTTAATTTTACCTTATTGGAATCAAAACTGGTAATCGATAAGAATCGGAAATGATAAGCAGAATCGGAATTGCTCAAATTCAAACGATACCCAACCCTAGTAACCACTCAGAACACCCAAGTAACAGGCTAAAAACATTTCGAACACCTCTGCAACTCTATAGCTATAGTTTTGTGTAAGCAAGCATCACTCACATTCTTTTGACATCTTGTTGTAAAATATTATCTACACAGTGGCTGCTGTTTGTTTAGCTAATTCACTCTAATGTAACTAATGGATCTGAAACTGTTGAACTTTGTTAACTTTGTTATTCCATCATTTTCTCTTATGCAGAATATTGTATGCACCATGGGACTCAAGTGGTACCCTAACCCAGAGGCCCTCCATTGCATAAAGGGATGCGAGGTAAGACCTACCTCACTTATTTCTACACAGTTTTATTATTGTTATTATTACATTTTATTAGGATATTATTTAATATTATTGTTTATTTTCAATTATTTTTTCATTTATTTTTATCATTTAATTTGTATCTGTCTATTTTTTTTCTTTATTATATTTATTTGTTTTTAATGTTTGTAATTTATTTTAATTATTAAATTAATTGTCTGTTCGCCATAGCTAAACTCTGTTGTGAATTTGCATGATTTGCATGAACAACATTATGCCCGTGATAGTTGTTTCAAGGTAATCTCCCAGCCACAGCTTTAAGCTCTATACAGTCATGGAGGTCTGTTCTCTGGAGCCTGACCTTGCAGTTGTTTCTGCCATCTTCTCACGCTCTTTGAAGTCTAATACATAAATAAACATGCTGTGCTTAGTGTCTTCCTCTCCTTTGCTCTTTGGGTCAGTCTAGTCTAATCTGAGTCAGGTTTAACAGGGCCAACAAAAGCAGACAAGAGGGATTTGTTACCACCTTTGTTTTTAAGGGCAATTTGTTTTCTTTTTGCATTTTAGAGGAACCTGGAAACCTCATTTAGAGTGTATCATGTTCCCAACTTCCTCAAGTCACTGAGTGAGAATAATAAAAAACAGCTACTGTGTCTTCTTGCTGAAAGAGCTATTGAAAAATAATTTGCCATTGAAAAGAGTGAAACGACATTTCTACATACAGTATATGTTCGACTTTTCTTGCCAAAGACACCGCACTGCTACTCTGAAAGTGTTCTCCAGCTCAGTATGAAGATGTGCGATTAATCTGCACTTCACTCTCATTTATAACAAGTCTTGCTGTAATGTCGCAGTGAGATGACCAGTCCATTTTTTATTCGGGTCAGAGCTGCAGACTTTTGAACCCAGCTCATCCTGACCCAGTTTCAATGGGTGTTAATTAGCAGCCCACTGAAAGCTTTTGGGTTGGGCCAGAGAGATGATTTCAAACTGGAAAAGGTCACAGGTGTGTTGGGCAACCTTTTGTGCCTGTCAAGATGGAAATGTGTAGTAACTCCCAAGGGAGACACATATAAGTTTAATAGGGCTTCGGTTTCCCCATTAAAAGCGGCCTCCACCATCCACAAGCCCGGGAATACTAACTCAATTTTTCCAGGGCAACATAATTGCAACAGACTCAAGACTGTGTGTCTATTTTTACACAGTTGTGGATATATGCAAGTGTGAATGACTGTCTCTTTCTTTCTTTCTTTCTTTCTTTCTTTCTTTCTTTCTTTCTTTCTTTCTGTCTTTCTGGTTTTAAATGGATTTTATTGATGGGAAGAACAGATTATTATTTGATGAACCACATGATGAGTTTATTTATATAACATTATGTTCATCACTGATGTTATTTGTGTTTATATATTTAGTTAATTCATGTTATTGAGCAGTTTTTGTCTGTTTTCTACCAGCCGTTCATGGGTGATAATTACTGCGATGCCATCAACAACCGAGCGTTTTGCAACTATGATGGTGGAGACTGCTGTCATTCTACTGTTAAAACCAAAAAGGTATGTTTTTTTTTAAATTATTCTTTAGACGTTTAATTAGTTGAATACTTTGTTTGCGCTTCAAGAACTAGTAAATAAATAAGTAAAAAGCTGTAAAGTGTGTAATCTGCATTGTTACTACATATTCAGACAGGGCAAATACAGCTTGCGTTGTAATAATTATCTCCTTGGAGAGAAAACTTTTAAGGACACCCACACAAGTGAGGGAAACTCTGTGAACCCTATCCATAATGCATTGTAGACATGTGAAGCACGCACATATATGTTTGGGTGTTTTTCCAAAGCCATGGCAACAAACGGTTGCATATAGCATTTCCATATGGACGTTCACCTCACTTTCCAACAAAGACAAAGATCCGTGAGTTTAATCTCGAGGGTGGTAAATAGCCCTAGAAAGGCTTTTTCTGCATGCTTGTGTACTGTTCTTTTTCCAATGGACTTGTCATCCTCTTTCACTTGATCCTCCCTTGCTTTTTCCTTGAGCAAGTTTTCCTGGCTGCCAGAGAAAGTGAACTTCTCTTTTGACAGACAAAGAATGAAGTAACTTCTCCAAAGTTACAACAGCGAACTCTGGATCGCTGTACCCACGCACAGTGCCAAAACAAAACAAAAAAAGTTGGCATGCGTAATGACGCATTTCCCGGCAGAATACACAACTTGTTGTGAAAGGTCTAGAAACGGCACTTGGGATTGGACTCTTAACATTTAAATACAGCTGTAAATCATATAGAAACGTATAAACTCAGGGGGCCGTTTGCTTTGTCACGCCAGAGGATTACCCCAAGCAAATAATAAAACGAACTGCTCATCCTCCTCTTGGAGACTGAGCTGCTTACCGATACATTGTCAGTCCTGAATTGTGTTAATAAGTGGCTGTAAAAAAGGAGTTTCAGTTTCTTTGTAAGTTGAGAACACAAGAAACTTTTACAATATTCTTGTATGAATTCTGAAAGGTAGCTGCCAAAAGCAAATAATTGTCTAAATTGCTCCTCCACAGGCTAAGTGCTTCTGCCCGGTGTAATTTTTGTGTTTAAAGAGCCAATAAATGCTTAATTTTCATCTTTGTCATGTCATTTTAAAGAGTTTTAGGGGATAATAACGTAAATACTTTCATTATGTAATGGCTATCACATTCACCCAGATGACCCTGCACTAAGCTCCACCTCTCTTGGCTACTGTCGCTAATTCAGACAAGCTTTTCGGAGATTTCTGTGAATAGCTTGATTTTCAGTAAAATGTATTTATGAAGTGGTACAATTTGAATGGATATTTTTCTTTTTATTATTATTATTATTATAATGCATTAAACAATAAACAGATAGAACAATAAAGAGATAGAACCTCTGCAGGAATGAAATTACAAATATGAATTTACTTCAAGTAAAGTTTCACACACAAAAAAGATAACATTATAAACATTATGCATCAGTGGTATTACCACAAAAAAAAAAAAAAACAGAATATTATATTTAAAGAATCTGTCACTTTTCTTGTTTTTAATCAACCTAAGAGATGCATCAATTTCAATTAAGAAATGTGAAAAAGTAGGCTGCGAGTTAGAGAATTTTTGCTTGTTCATTGGAGTATTAGTTGTACCTTTAAGGTAACACATTATATTTTTTAGCTGAAAGGATCTGGAAGAATCTGTGTTTCATCCTTAGTCCCACAAAATGAGCAAGAACTGTCAACATCCATATATTTTGCCACAGTATCATTCACAGGATATATTTTATGTAAGATCTTAAAATGAACTTTCATCTTATTGGGAATGCAATACTTATGAGGTAATTACCAGGCTTCTTTCCAGTCTATAAACTCAAGAGATGCCCAGTAAAATTTGCCGGAACATTTTTTATTCTGAAGAATTTGTTGAATATGCTTATTACTTCATTTTTTGTTAAATATACTTATTCCATCTAAGATCAAATCAGGTTCCCTTTCAGTCGGTCACGTTCGACGTACGTCGGACGTCACCGACGAATTGGGATCACTTCTGGGAGCCCCTATCAGCTTCGAGTGTATAGAGAACGGGCCAATGGCCATTGGCGTGCGAGATTTGCATCTCGCGCTCCGCCCCGCATCGCGGGTATAAAGCGGAAGCGGATGCAGCGCACATTTGTCATTCACTTCGGAGCCAAACAAGCTCATGAAAGACTGTTCCTGCTCAGCAGAGAGAAAGAGAGAGAGCGAGAGAAGAGGCTTTTGTGCTGGGGAGAAGGCACGTGCAGTGACAACCGCGAGCTCACCGAAGTCGGTGAAACAAACTGCTGTTTTTACAGCATCCCGGTTGGTTCGGTGGGGGCGTTCCACGGTGAGTGCAAACACAGGCTGCACTATCCCCTGTGTTTGCCGCGGTTGTTCCTGGGTGCTTCAGCACGTTAAAGAGCTTCTTCTAAAAGAGCAACACGGGTGTGAAATTGCGTCTTTTTCAAGATGGCATTCCACCCGTGCGTTTCTGGATGCGGTCGTTCCCTGTCACCAGCTGACGGTCACAATCGCTGCCTGACATGTCTGGGTATTCAACATGCCGAGGCAGCGTTTGTGGATAGCTCGTGTTCCCATTGCGGGAACATGACTATCTCGGCGCTAAGGTCGAGACTCGCCTACCTTCGGGGGGGTGGAGTCCCCTTACCTATGCCCCGATCTAGTGCTATCCCTGCCCAGCAGGATAGACCTACTTCGGCGAATAGCCAGGGTGACCTGAGGATCACGTTTAGGGCACACCCGCCGAGCCAGCCTCCGTGGGCCCCTAAACCCTCTGTAGTGCCGCAGCCGGTTGAGCTTCCGGAGGAAGTCGCTGGCCCCTCTCGAGGTGGTCCAACGGTGACCTTTGGAGCTCCAGCAGAGGATATGATGTCGATCGCTGCATCGGAGGGGGAGTTTCAGTCCTCGGGGGATGAAAACCCGGCTGCGTTGCCTCCCTCTGGGAGAGTGGCGTTGTCCGAGACGGACCCCGAGCTGACGGCTATGCTTTCCCGGGCCGCCGAAAAGGTCGGGCTCGTGTGGAACCCTCCACCGTGTCCCGAGCCTTCTAGGCTGGATGATTGGTTTCTCGGGGCGGCTCGCACTGGTTCTCAGTGTCCCGCCCCGGTGCCCTTCTTCCCGGAAGTGCATGAGGAGCTCACGAGGTCGTGGACGGCACCTTTTTCTGCCAGAAACCGGCCGAGTGGCTCCTCCCTCCTCACTACTCTCGACGGCGGGCCAGCCAAGGGGTACGTGGGGATTCCGCCGGTGGAACGGGCGGTTGCGATGCAACTGTGTCCGGCGTCCGCTTCCACCTGGCGCGGAGACCCACGCGACCCATCCAAGGCCTGTAAGTTCTCCTCCAGTCTAACTGGGAAGGCTTACAAGGCTTGTGGACAGGCTGCGTCCGCCTTGCATGCCATGGCGTTGCTCCAGGTGCACCAGGCCCAGGCACTCATGGACATGCACGAGGGTAGACCTGACCCAGAGCTCCTCCGGGAGCTCCGGACGGCGACGGACCTCCAGCAGCAGCCTCCACCAGGGCAACGGCGTGGAGCCGGCCGCGGGAAGGCCGTCCAGCCCGCTCAGGCCGCTGCCAAGCCAGGTGGCAAGCGCCGTCGTAAGAGACCCTGAGACGGGCCACCCAGAGATGGAGGAGACAGCTCTTCAGGAGGTGGTGACAGCACCGCTCCTTCTCCCGCTGGAGGGCCGGGAGAGAATTCTATGTTCTTGTTTGGTTTCTGTTCCGCCACTGGCCTTCGCGCCAGTGGTACCCAAAACTTCAAAAAGAGCTGTTTCTAAAATCTCTGGGTGCCAAGAGAGCGCGCTTGGCGGTGTACGACGCTCCCATGCCTTGTCACCCTCCGGTGCCTCTCTTATCGCCAGCAGGGGGTGCTGGCTGTGTCCAGGACGCACACAAGAGGCCTCCGCACACCCGTGCACCCCCTCAGCGGAAGCAGGTAAGTGTTGCATTGCGCACTCAGACCCCACTTCGGGCCGCGATGCCGTCCGAGTCGGGTCCCTGCACTCCGCTGCGCTGCCCCGCTGCGGGTACGTCTGTGGTGCCGTTGGTCCCGCTGGTTCGGTCGCTGGGAGCCTGGTTAGCGCTCCCCAGCCCGTCCCGCTGGCTCATCCGTACTATCAGACTCGGCTATGCGATTCAGTTCGCTCGGCGGCCCCCCAAGTTCAGGGGCGTTCACTTCACCTCCGTGTCGAAGGAGGACGCCCCCGTGCTACGGGTGGAGATCGCAGTCCTACTGGCGAAGGACGCGATAGAGCCGGTCCCTCCAGCCGATATGAAGACAGGCTTCTACAGCCCGTACTTCATTGTACCCAAGAAAGGCGGCGGGTTACGGCCAATCTTGGACCTGCGGTTCTTGAATCGGTCCCTTCACAGGCTGCCGTTCAGAATGCTAACGCAGAAACGCATCTTCAGGTGCATCCGTCCCCAAGATTGGTTTGCAGCGATCGACCTGAAGGACGCGTACTTTCATGTCTCGATTCTCCCTCGACACAGACCGTTCCTACGCTTTGCGTTCGAGGGACGGGCATATCAGTACAGAGTCCTACCCTTCGGGCTAACCCTGTCGCCCCGCGTCTTCACGAAGGTCGCGGAGGCGGCCATTGCTCCCATGAGAGAGCGTGGTGTTCGCATTCTCAACTACCTCGACGACTGGCTGATTCTGGCTCAGTCGAAGGCGCAGTTGTGCGAACACAGGGACATGGTGCTCAGTCACCTCAGCCTGTTGGGACTTCAGGTCAACTGGGAAAAGAGCAAACTCTGCCCCGTGCAGAGGATCTCTTTTCTCGGTATGGAGTTGGACTCGGTCAATCTGACAGCGCGACTCACAGAGCAGCGCGTCCAGTCGGTGTTGAACTGCTTGAATTCGTTCAAATGCAGGACAGCGGTACCACTGAAACATTTTCAGAGGCTCCTGGGGCATATGGCATCCGCAGCCGCAGTGACGCCGCTCGGATTGCTTCATATGAGGCCGCTTCAACACTGGCTACACGACCGAGTCCCGAGATGGGCGTGGCAGAGGGGCTCATTCCGTGTCTCAGTAACACCGAAATGTCGCCAAACCTTCAGTCCGTGGTTGGACCCTTCGTTCCTACGGGCAGGAGTTCCCCTAGAACAAGTGTCCAGGCATGCTGTGGTCTCCACGGATGCCTCATCCACCGGCTGGGGGGCCACGTACAACGGGCTTGCAGTTTCGGGTCTGTGGACGGGGCCTCAACTGCAATGGCATATCAATTGCCTCGAGTTGTTAGCAGTTCGTCTTGCGCTGGGCCGCCTCAAAGGGCCGCTATGAGGCAAGCACGTTCTGGTCCGTACGGACAACACTGCGGCCGTTGCGTACATCAACAAACAGGGTGGTCTACGCTCCCGCCGCATGTCACAACTCGCCCGCCATCTCCTCCTCTGGAGTCAGAAGCATCTGAGGTCGCTTCGTGCCATTCATATCCCGGGCCTGCTCAATCGTGCAGCCGACGAGCTCTCACGACAGCAAGTGCTCCCAGGAGAGTGGAGACTCCATCCCCAGGTGGTCCAGCTGATCTGGAGTCGCTTCGGGACCGCACAGGTAGACCTGTTTGCCGCCCCGGACACGTCTCACTGCCAGTTGTTCTATTCCCTGACCGGGGGGACCCTCGGCTCGGATGCGCTGGCACACAGCTGGCCCCGGGGCCTACGCAAATATGCGTTTCCCCCAGTGAGCCTTCTTGCGCAGACACTGTGCAAGGTCAGGGAGGACGAGCAGCAGGTCTTGCTAGTTGCCAACCGGACCTGGTTCCCGGAACTAGTGCTCCTCGCGACAGCACCTCCTTGGCCCATTCCTCTGAGGAAGGACCTCCTGACTCAGAGACGGGGCACCCTGTGGCACCCGCGTCCGGACCTCTGGAAACTCCATGTCTGGTCCCTGGACGGGACGCGGAGGTTCTAGGTGGCCTACCACAGGCTGTGGTAGACACCATCACTTCCGCCAGAGCCCCCTCTACGAGGCGCCTCTACGCGTTGAAGTGGAACCTGTTCGTCGAGTGGTGTTCTTCTCGTCGAGAAGACCCCCGAAGATGCTCGATCGGCTCTGTGCTTTCCTTCCTGCAAGAAGGGTTGGAGCGAAGGCTGTCTCCCTCCACCCTCAAAGTGTATGTTGCCGCTATCGCCGCAAATCACAGCATGGTCGAAGGTAAGTCCCTAGGAAAGCACGATCTGGTCGTCAGGTTCCTGAGGGGGGCGAGGAGATTAAATCCGCCTCGCCCTCACTCTATACCCTCTTGGGATTTGCCCCTGGTGCTAACCGCATTACAGAGGGCTCCCTTTGAGCCTTTGCAGTCAGTAGAGTTAAAAATCCTGTCCTGGAAGACAGTACTCCTGACTGCATTGGCTTCCATCAAGAGGGTAGGGGACCTGCAGGCATTTTCGGTCGACGAATCGTGCCTGGAATTCGGGGCGGGTAACTCTCATGTAATCCTGAGACCCCGGCCCGGATATGTGCCCAAGGTTCCCACCACTCCCTTTCGGGACCAGGTGGTGAACCTGCAAGCGCTGCCTTCGGAGGAGGCAGACCCAGCCCTGGCTTTTCTCTGTCCCGTTCGCGCTCTGCGGACTTACGTGGACAGAACGCAAAGCTTCAGGACCTCAGAACAGCTCTTCATCTGTTACGGAGGCCAGCAGAAGGGAAAGGCTGTCTCCAAGCAGAGAGATAGTGGATAGTGGATGCCATCGCCTTGGCGTATGAAACCCAAGGCGTGCCCTGCCCGCTTGGGTTGAGGGCCCACTCCACTAGGAGTGTGGCCTCTTCCTGGGCGCTGGCGCACGGCGCCTCGCTGACAGATATATGTAGAGCTGCGGGCTGGGCGACACCTAACACGTTCGCTAGATTCTATAGCCTCCGTGTAGAGCCGGTTTCTTCCCGTGTGCTCGCTTCAAATAGCCAGTAACACCGAAGGGCCCGTTCTAGTGTCGGCTTGCTGCGCCATTCCCCTCCTCATGGACCGGATACGTGCGCTGATATGCTCCAGTCGAGTTCCCCAGCACGGCGAACCCTGTTGAGTCCTCCGCAACCCGTGGCAGTCAGACGTGGCGGAGCGTCCGACGCCAGGTCTAACACTCGTATGCATTGGTGGAACTTGTGTTAGGCTGGGTATCCATATGTTGTGACCCCTACGGCGGTCCCATATGTGTATTCTTCCACGGTACGGCTCCCTACGGCGAGCCCGTGTCTTTCCCTTGGCAGAGCTCGCTCTGCCGTCTCTGTGCGGTGTAGTCTCCCGCCTGCATTGGCCGGGGCCACCCCTGGGACTTCCGTATGTTGTACTGCCCACGGCCAGTCCATACATGTATATTCCACATGATACCTCCCTACGGGCAGGATGTGGCTTCTGCAGCGGCCCCCCGGGGCACGCTTTCCCAGCGTTATCCAATACTCTGCTGAGTGGGTCTTGCGGAACAGCAGCAGTGACTCTCCCTGCGTAAGTTCCCCGCCCCGAACAGACGGGGGTCTGAGGGGCTTTCGCTGGGCGCTGGAAGTGGTAGTAACTGTGGCGTTTTCCATAGGGATCCCAATTCGTCGGTGACGTCCGACGTACGTCGAACGTGACCGACTGAAAGGGAACGTCTCGGTTACGTATGTAACCCTCGTTCCCTGAAGGAGGGAACGGAGACGTACGTCCCGTCGCCACAGTTGCTGTACCATCACTGCAGCGGCCGAGTCACTAGTTCGGCTCCTCAGTGAAAAACAAATGTGCGCTGCATCCGCTTCCGCTTTATACCCGCGATGCGGGGCGGAGCGCGAGATGCAAATCTCGCACGCCAATGGCCATTGGCCCGTTCTCTATACACTCGAAGCTGATAGGGGCTCCCAGAAGTGATCCCAATTCGTCGGTGACGTCCGACGTACGTCTCCGTTCCCTCCTTCAGGGAACGAGGGTTACATACGTAACCGAGACGTTCTTTGGTATCACTCTTACTAAAACTTAAATGACATTTTACAAGTTGAGTTAGACCAGAGGGAACCACTTTGAGCACTGCATTATATAAGGGTAAGGGGAAATTGTGAACAGATATACATTTTTCATAAGACAAAAATTTGATCAAAAAATGTATCAAAAATTGAAAGAATTTCAATTATATTCCTGTTGAACCATGTAGAGAGAAAAATAGATTTATTCCTAATCATTATATCTGAGTTGTTCCATAGAAAGGTTTTATGTGTCGAAAAAGTGTGGGTGTAACATAACTTCCATGCAAGAAGAGCCTGCTGATGAAATTTAGACAGTGCAACTGGCAATCTATTAGGCAAGTAATTACATTTTAATATAAAAGGAAGGCCACCAATTTTTGTAAATATATGATTTGGGATAAAAAAAAATTAAAAAAAACATATAGAATTGTGATTTGTTAAGCATGTTTTAATCCAATTCATCCTACAGTATCACTAAAGTCCACCTTCTTTCCGACTATTTGAAAGGGCTTTTTTTTTTTTAGCTTATGAGGTTTGTTTTTCCATATGAAGTCTAGAAAATTTTTGTTAATTCCTTTAACAGTAGAGTCATTAACAAAAAGAGAAAGAGAAGGCTATACAAAACAAGATAATCCTTCTGATTTGGACAAAAGAACCCTCCCTTAAAGGGAAACGTCTCTTTGGAGCCAAAGGTCAAAGATGTTTTAGGGGTTTTTTTTTATACTACCAGAAGAACTAAGCTGTTGTCTAGCTGCTAAAGTTTTTATTCAATAAATACAAGATACCTTATAAGTAAAAGTACTGAGATTGCAGAATCATAATTTTTATGGAGCGTCATGATTGGATATTTTTCTTATGTGAGCATAAATTAATCGTGACATTGCAAAGCATTTTTATCTGTATTTTTTTAAAGAAACTACGTAAGTAACATGATATAGCGATTGCAAATCAGAATTAAGAAAAACACTTCTCATAGTCAACTGAAAAGAGAAAAGACTCATTCGAAAGTGATTACTGTAAGTAAACAGAACTGTTCCTAACGTTTCTACAATACATTCACTATGGTACTGTGAACTAATTACTATCAACACTTCAATGATCTCAATCATTACATAAAAGGAAAGACGTTAATAACATTCATTTCCCTTGGAGATGTCCATTTGGCAATAAGGGTGACACATAGTTTAATTATCATGAACTTAAGATTAAGATTTAAAAATTAAAACAATATTTTATCCTCATTGGGTGCGTTGGGTACTGTAGTTTTTGGATAGTTTCTGTAATATTGTGTTTAATGATAGTTTCATTTTAAATGAGCCAAACCTAGTTCGTCTAAAGTGAACAAAAAGGAAACCAGCTGCAAGTGACCTCAGTGCTTTTAGTGTTCATAATGAAAGTGTACCTAAAAACGGGATATCATCTTTGTGTTTATAGGGTCTGAGCTCATGTGGGGTGTTTACATACAGTATACACGTTATATCGGCTGCTTGAGGTGCTCAAATTAACTAGATGTGAAAATGTCCCAGAACTGCCCAAACACAATTATTCTTTTATTGTTTTATTCAGCAGGGATTAAATTGATCAAAAGTCACAGTAAGGACATTTGTAATGTTACAAAAATTTCTATTTCAAATAAATGTTCCTATTTCCACAAAAATATTTAGTAGGTAGCACAACTGTTTTCAACATTGATAATAAGAAATGTTTCTTGAGCAGCAAATCAGCATTTCAGAATGATTTCTGAAGGATCATGTGACACTGAAGACTGGAGTAATTGTTACTGAAAATTCAGATATTACAGGATATTACAGGCTATTACAGGAATAAATTACATTTAAAAAAATATTAAAACGTCTCGGTTACGTATGTAACCGTATGTGAGACGTACGTCGGAACTGACCGACGAATTGGGGATCATTTTCAGAGACCAATCTACTTCAAGTGTATAAAAACGAGACAATAACATTGGCATGCGGTCCACGCACCGCCCCACAGCGCGGGTATAAATACGGAAGTGGAATACCGCATCCTCGCTTTTCCAACTGAGGAGCCTTCAGCGGAAGCACGGCACCTGGCGACGGGACATACGTCTCCGTTCCCTCCTTCAGGGAACGAGGGTTACATACGTAACCGAGACGTTCCCTTTCAGTCGGTCACGTTCGACGTAGGACATCGATCTCTGACCGCAAGACATGGGCATCGCTGCTCCGCACGGAGGTGAAGAGGATGCCCCTGTACTTGGGGGGCCGGTACGTGAACTGAATCACGTAGCCGAGTCTGATAGTACAGATGAGCCAGCGAGACGGCCTGGGGAGCGCTAGCCAGGGGGTGTTCCAGGGGGTGTTCCAGGAGGGGTCCGGGGTGGGTCCGGGGGGGGTCCGAAAACCAGTCAGTATCTGGTGTGACCACCATTTGCCTCACGCAGTGCAACACATCTCCTTCGCATAGAGTTGATCAGGTTGTTGATTGTGGCCTGTGGAATGTTGGTCCACTCCTCTTCAATGGCTGTGCGAAGTTGCTGGATATTGGCAGGAACTGGATCACGCTGTTGTATACGTCGATCCAGAGCATCCCAAACATGCTCAATGGGTGACATGTCCGGTGAGTATGCTGGCCATGTAAGAACTGGGATGTTTTCAGCTTCCAGGAATTGTTTACAGATCCTTGCAACATGGGGCCGTGCATTATCATGCTGCAACATGAGGTGATAGTCGTGGATGAATGGCACAACAATGGGCCTCAGGATTTCATCACGGGATCTCTGTGCATTCAAAATGCCATCAATAAAATGCACCTGTGTTCGTTGTCCATAACATACGCCTGCCCATACCATAACCCCACCGCCACCATGGCCCACTCGATCCACAATGTTAACATCAGCAAACCGCTCACCCACACGACGTCGTACACGCTGTCTGCCATCTGCCCTGTACAGAGAAAAACGGTATTCATCCGTGAAGAGAACACCTCTCCAAAGTGCCAGACGCCATCGAATGTGAGCATTTGCCCACTCAAGTCGCTTACGATGACGAACTGCAGTCAGGTCGAGACCCCGATGAGGACGACGAGCATGCAGATGAGCTTCCCTGAGATGGTATCTGACAGTTTGTGCAGAAATTCTTTGGTTATGCAAACTGATTGTTGCAGCAGCTGTCCGGGTGGCTGGTCTCAGACGATCTTGGAGGTGAAGATGCTGGATGTGGAGGTCCTGGGCTGGTGTGGTTACACGTGGTCTGCGGTTGTGAGGCCGGTTGGATATACTGCCAAATTCTCTGAAACACCTTTGGAGACGGCTTATGGTAGAGAAATGAACATTCAATTCACGGGCAACAGCTCTGGTGGACATTCCTGCAGTCAGCATGCCAATTGCACGCTCCCTCAAAACTTGCAACATCTGTGGCATTGTGCTGTGTGATAAAACTGTACATTTTAGAGTGGCCTTTTATTGTGGCCAGCCTAAGGCACACCTGTGCAATAATCATGCTGTCTAATCAGCATCCTGATATGCCACACCTGTGAGGTGGATGAATTATCTCGGCAAAGGAGAAGTACTCACTAACACAGATTTATATATACAGTACTGTGCAAACTCTTAGGCACGTTAGTATTTTCACACACACAAAAAAAATGGTTTTAAGCCAGTTATTTTTATCTTTTGCTGTAGTGTGTCAGTAGGAAATATCAGTTTACTTTTCTAAACATTCCTTTTGCCATTAATTGTAATAATCCAGTGAGATTTTTGTATGCAAAAGTGTGAAAACAGCCGGTATGATCTGATCTCACCATCACCATCGTCTTTCTGTGATTGCATGAAGAAACAGAAAAAAACTGAGACAGACTAAATCCAGAAGAACTGTGGCAACGTCTCCAAGACGCTTGAAGAAACCTACCTGCAAAGCTACAGTACTGTGAAAATGCTGTAAAGTGAGGATTCTTTCAAAAAATAATTTAATAAATAGATTTTATTTATCAATTAACTTTTATTAACTAAATCAAATCAATATTTTGTGTGAGTGACCACCCTTTGCGTTTAAAACAGCTTTTGTCCTAGGGACACTTGCACATAGTTTTTCAGGTAGCTTTGCAGGTAGGTTTCTTCAAGCATCTTGGACACGTTGCAGTTCTTCCTGATTTAGTCTGTCTCAGTTTTTACTGTTTCTTCATGTAATCCCAGATGGACTCTTATTATTACAATTAATGGCAAAAGGAATGTTTGGATAGTTCCTTCTTTGGCATATACCTGTATTTTGGTTTTATTTTGTGTGGGGGCCACAAAGATATCATCTTGCACAATGACCTGAAAGAAGACACTTACTGTAGATCTGGGGCATACCAGGTCATAATAGACAGCACTGTAATGATGTTTTGATTCCTTCCCCCTTTTGGTGGTTTACTGGATTTAGAAAACAAAAAAAATTGGTATGCTAACTAAGAATTCCATTGGAATTCTGTGTACTTGTGTCCTTTTCGGGGGTCTTTGGTGGGCTGTTTTCGTTGTTTTTTGGAAAGACTGTGTGTTTTTCAATCCAGTGTTCCAATAACTCCCAGTGTACATTGCTTGTATTTGTCAGAGCTCTTGTCAGCCAAGGTCTTTTCCTCCCAAATGCACCATCAATAGAGGATAACTGCCCTCACAAGCCCCACAGAGCAATTAGGAAAAACTAACCCAGGCCTCTGACGTGCTACAAGCAGACAGAAAAGCAACATTGACACAAAGCATCCTATTAGTTTGTTGGACTTGAGGATGACCAGGATTTGAATCTGTGCCTTGTAATGATGAGGTCTTCCATTTTAGAGGTGAGGTCATGACAGGAGAACTAAATTTGCTCCCAGTTGATGTGTTTAGTGGAGACGCTAAACAATTTTCTACCAAAGTTCTCCAGATTTCTGTTGAACGCAGCTCTAAGGCATGCCCCGATATAAATCCTTAACTGCGAAATTGCACCCTATACATGAAACTACATTGCCTTACATTGTGTAAAGAGCACAGATGAGCAATATGGGAATGGGATTTCTGGAAAATTGTTGTAGGTCAGTTTTAGGATCTGAACTGGTGGGTCGCAACCCAAGTGCAGACTACATTAACTTGCTAAAAATGGTTTGTTTGTGCAGAGAAGACATTTATAAACCAAACACAAACTATAAAGACAATGTGCAATTGAATAGGAATATATGATTGTTTGATTTTTAAGGCAATTTTCTTATTTCTTCTGCGTCTCAAACAGTTTATGTAGCGTTTTGGTTTGCCACTTAATATTCAGTGTAAATTTTGTATTTTGAAGCAAAATCAGTTGAACCACTGAACTTCACAGTTGCACAATCTGGCATGTTTGTGTGACCAAACAAACAAAACAAAAACATTTTGAATGAGTTTCCTTTCATCGTTGTGGGCGATTGCTCAAATCTGCTTTTATTACAGCTGAGGCTACTGGAGGAATCACAGTACCTCTACTACCGTCCCAATGACATCAGTACAGAAAAGGTCAGATGTTGTGAGAACATTCAGCGGTTGCAATGTTTGCTGAAGTAAAAGTGCCCTGACAGCTCAGCTTACTGTCAAAAGCTTCCTGCAGACTTCTCAACCTCACTTCTTTCAAGCTTATGTCAGAATTTGTCTGACTTTTGTGAAATGCTGATATTTATACTATCCAGATGTCATGGGCTCAGGGTATGAACTGAACATTAAAAGTAAGTTTGCTTGCATTGGCATCACCTAACGTCAGTTTAGAAGTCATTTATTTGGAAGCAAACAACATAGTTACTGTAGCTGGACAAATTTGTACTCTAATACCTTCAGTATTAAACGTTGGCATCCTGCAGTGATTTTAAAATATGTGTGCAGTGTGTTGAGGTGTGCTATTGTTTAATATTTCTATTTTAGAGTTAAAATAGTGTAAAAAGAAAAATTTTTAAAATAGTAAAATAATAGTAAAATAAAATACATTTAAGAAAATATGAATAGATCTTTTTCAGATATTATTTGAATCACTCTTTTTGGCTTTAGTACAATGACAATATACTGTAAAAGCCATTTTTTTTATTTTGCAAACAACATGTTTTCTTTATAATATCATGCTGAATATTTTTTACTCACACAAATATAGATCTGTCATTCTTTTTTATGAAGGGGTTCCCTCGATAGGAGTGATCATATTTTAAGGTCCTTGCTGTGTTATTTTAGTATAATTTGTTTAAAATATTTTGAATTAGTTTTTATTTTTATATTTTATATTTTCCATACATTTTCATTTTAGTTAAAATTGTAATAATATAGTTGTGTTCTGTGTCATTTTTATTAGGTTCTTTGTTTTATTTAAAAAAAAAAAAAAAAAAAGTCTATATAATTTGTATTAATATTTTAGTTTTAGTTATAGCAATTGGATAAAAAATAAGTTACTTTTTTTCAGTTAATGTTTATTTTATTTCAAGTAACAACATTTTTTTTATGGTTTTAATTTTAGTTAACTATAATAACCCTGCTCCTTGACAGCAAAAATTGGAAAACCTCTGATCTACTGTAAGGCGCGTGATTTCAGCTGTAACTCAGTTTTGATTAAATGATCAGTGACTATGATTTGCATTTGCTCTGTAGTGTTGGTTGAAACTTAAAGAAAAAATGTGAAAGATTTTTTGTTTTGCAGTGTTTTGTTTGTTTTCCCTGGAAACAATTCAGGGATGGCTAAGGGCAACGAAAACATTTTGAAGACACATACACACGCACACTTAACAACTGGAGAAGTGTTGGTTGGTTGTAATGAGGAGTGTGGCAATGGAGGGAATGTTGTCAGCCAGAGTTTGTGGGCACTATGAATGGACTAGATTTATAGTTGGGAAAATCCCCTACAGTGGATGGGGACACCAAAAGGAAAGGCCTGTGTAATTCACAGGGGCAATGAGAGGGCATTCCTTCCCTCAGTGCTCCGAACACAAGAGATCCCTTGTTCCTCTGTACGCATATATGCTCTAGCATTTTCTCCTTTTTCACTCTGCTCTCACACAATCCCAGTGCACTCACACTGATCTGACAGTGCACACATAGCTAACAGGGAATAAAAAGACTGTACCACTTTCTGTTTGAAATCAAGGGTGAAAATAAGCTGAGATTGGCATACTGTCGCATTGATATTGGTTCATGTAACGTAGAAGCTCGGGTGTGGATCAGATTCTCAAAAAGGAGTTCTATTTCTTAGATATTTGTGGACACATGGGGTGTTCTCACTGACAAACAGGAATTGCAAACTATTTGTTTAATTCTGACCAAAAACAGTATTTTTATGTTCCAGCTCCAATGTTCCGCATCCTTTTTTCCCAAATGTAGAACAGTTAGAACTAAATAAAAGGATAACAATGTTCTTTATAGAATGAGAGCACATTGTGCTTTGTTCAGCTACATCATTAAACACATGCATGTACTCAGCTTTCACCGTATCTAATTTGTCAAAACTGCAAGAATAATGATGACTGATGTTTGATAGATAGCACATCTCACCACAGTATCAACCAAGGTCAAATGTAAGGAATTCTGTTACCGTTTTCATTTATGTTTGAAACAAACTTAGTTTGTTTCCATTGTTTTTGTTCTTTGAACTGTTTGTATTCCTTGATGTTTCCATTTACTAATTTACAGATTATATTTATATAATATTTGTTGACAAATATTGTCATCAGAGATTTTAATGATAGTGTCAGCTTTCAACTGGAAAAGAATAGCAGCAAGCGTTAAGAAGATGCTTTGGTTGTAAATACAGCTTCTTAATGACTTAATAGAATAGTTCACGCAAAAATGAAAATTCTGTCATCATTTACTCACCCTCGTGTAGTTCAAAAGTAGCCTGACTTGTGGAACACACACACACAAAGATCACTGTCAATGGGGACCAATGTTGTTTGGACCAAACATTCTTCAAAACATCTTTTAACATCTTTTAAACCCTTTTATGGATTTTTGAAAATTACCTTTCATGTAGTGTGTTTTTAGTGTTCAATTTTAAATCTGAAAGTGCACCGTATATAAAGTTATTGTCTCTCAAAAAAAAGAGTCGACTCTGAGTCAATTAAACAAATTGTTTTTTAAACGAATCCCAAGCCGTTTCGTTGTGTCGTTGTGACGTCAAGACAAAACATTAGCATATTGCCCGCTCAGAATCCAGGGAAAACTTGAACCCCCTCAAACACTGCAGCTGATTCCTGTGGATACTGTATAGCGTCATGTCGAGAAGACGCTATGCTCTACAATGTGTTTATTGTGTTTCATATTGTGTAAGTATCTGGCTAACTCATATTATTACTGTCTTACTGAAATACTACTGTAAATCAGCTGTGGGCTGCAGTATTACCTAAAACTGTGTCTACTAATGCAGATTGTCTGTAATTCTTACTACTTTGAGTAAAGATAAAGGATGGGGCAAGATTTGTTTTGCAAACTTTAATGTTACATCAGTCATTCACGTTAGTGCTGGTCTGAAGTATGTGCTGTTATTGATACAGTTCCCGCATGTGCACCGCAGTAAATTAGAAACACACACACACACACACACACACACACACACACACACACACACACACACAGGTTTGTTGATGGTGAGGAATTACATTTGAAACATCTCATAATGTACCTCAAACTGAGTAGCATCACTGAGAAACGTCATGTTCAAGGTTCAGGTTGAATAACTAGTTCTTCCAATGTTTCATCATCGATTCGCGCTGGGATTGGTTTAAAATTGACGTCATCGTTACTGTCTTTACAGTGTGTACAATCGCTGAGCTTTAGGAAGCCTCTGGACGGAGCTGGAGTTCAGTTATGGTGATGGGCGTTTGTTTCTGAAATACACGCTGTACACGGTAGACCAATCACAACAGACTGGGCTGTCTGAGCAATCAGAGCAGAGTAGGCTCGCGGAAAGGAGGGATTTAGAGCGACTGATTCATCCATCGAGTCGTTTGAGAATCATTTAACATTGTGGTGATGTGCAATGTATATTATGAGAAAATGAAACAGTTTTTTGACCTTTGATGCATGTAAACCTGTTGTTGGAGACCTCCAAAACAAAATTAGGAAACTTTAAAATAGCATAATAGGGGCACTTTAAGTTCCATAGAAGAAAGAAAATCCTAAATGATAACTATCACTTTAAGGCCATTCTTGGATCAGAATCTCTGAAATATATATAATAAAACACCTTCTGCCATCATGACAATGCTATATTATGGCAATTGTGCTCATCAGCTCACTTGATATTTTGTCTGTGCCAGGTGATTCCATTTCCGATGTCATGTGACATCCGAGAAGACTGTGCATGTCGAGACCCCGATGCCCAGGAGAACAACAAAGGAGTCCGCCACCGGTCCATTGGCTGAGCTTCGTACCCCCTGTGGCACCCAGGGGGCCTGCTGGGAAACCATTCTTCTCTACATGCTGCTTATAAGAGGGCCTTTCCACTCACACCGCACTCCAACATGCCCTTGTTTCCTCATCAAACAGCAACAACTTAAGAGGGTATGACACTCAAAAACAAACAACCAACCAAACACATCAACAACAGGTTTTGCAAAGGATATGAAGTGGAAGTTTTATGAATGACTTATGGCAATAGCAACCATAGATGTTGTCAAACTAAGGCTCAAACAAGCCTGGACTGACAGTTTTGTTGTTTTATGTTTGCTTTCATTGATCATTATTTGTAAAGCGCAACCATGGCAATGTTGTTTTCATGTAGAGCCAGAGGAAAATACGGGGGAAAGGAAAAAATGCAGCTGTTAATGTTTGACTGTAGTCAGAATGGGATGATTCCAATTGAGTCAAATCAAGACCACCAAACTAAAGTGAATCAATGATGCCCCTTAATGTCTGACCTCCAAGACTGTTACGATGACAGTTTAGCCATTCGATGTGTCCTCTTAAATCAAACGTTCTCTGTGTTCTTATATTTATCAATTCAAATATCAAAGAGAAAATATACAAATGGACCTTAATAACAAATCCAAATTTGTGTCACACGGATGGCTTGCACTCCTCTGAATGTTTGAGCTGCTCTTACTCATAAAAAAAAAAAAAAAAAAAATATATATATATATATATATATATATATATATATATATATATATATATATATATATATGGCTGACAACCTCAGCGCCTGTATGAAACATCGAGGGATGACGGGAATGTTTCACAGTGCATAGGAAGATGTATGAGTGCAGCTGCTGTGGCCCTAAATCACAAAATCCTGTATATCAGCAAGAAATGCACAAATCTGATGCCGAAAAATCATCAGAGAAGGTGTTGATCCAGTGAGTTACATCCCCAGCAGAGAGGGAGCGAGAGATTGTGAAAGAAGTTGTGTTAGCACAGCTGTTGCTGCTAGTTTTGCTGCTGTGGCCATGCAAGCCAATTCTGTCTATGGACAGTTTGTAGTTTAATTTAAGTGCAGTCTGCCATAGATTTGACCTCTGGTCAAAATGCAGTTAGATCAACTTTACAGGAAAACACATTCATATACAGATTTATGCATGTAGATCTACTAACAGGTTCCCCTCTGCAGAAAGAAATGTTTTTTTTTTTATTTTATAGACGTTAGGACTGTCAAAGTTAATGCACTAAATGGCATAACGGTTTCAGTCTGTTCTTTGAGATTTTCGAAAAAACTTTGGAACATTCGGAGCTAATTGAAATGGATCGCGTGTTCCCAGCAGAGCATGTTATTCTCAGTAAATGACAAAAGATGTTCTTTATGGATAATTCATTTATAAATCAATCCCAGATGAAGCGTTTAACAAATGTCGTTGCATTCTTGGTGAAATTGAACTATCATCAAAGTGAAATTCATCCTTACCCTGGTAAGATTAAGTCCATAAAGTGCTATTCAATTTTCACAGTTTTGTATTTCCTGTCTGCGCATTTGCTACAGTTTGATAAATATAATGAATATTAATGTTTAGATTGAATATAGAATTTCTTTTTGAGATAAGTAAGGAGCCTGGTTGCATAAATTTAGCTCTGTCCGGTGAAATTATGTTGATATGCCATCCACATTGCCAAACTCAAATAGACATTCTTTGGAACGGAATGCTTTAATGCTATGCATTATAACTATGAAGAAAATGATGAGATTAATAATTTTAATAGATTGACAGCCCTACTAGAAACACAATGGCCACTGAGATGATTGACTAAAAGAGTTATACAAATATGTACAGGCTGACATGGAACATACAAGACATAATTAATAATTCAAATAGAATGGACAGCCAGTCAGCATTGATGAAGAACCATTCAAAAGTAATGCCATATTATTACAAAAAATTGTTATTTATTGACGCAAAGAATGTAATTTAGGCTTTATTGTTGAATATTAAGCATTTAGCATTCACAAGGTGTTTGTGATAGCTCAATCTGATGGAGCATTATATATATATATAAAGAAAAGAGCAGTTAAACTTTGTAGAAAATAGATTAATAGTCCTTCTCTGCAGTCCATTTTCATCTTGGTTTTTGTAACAGAAATATCTCATTGTGATTATGTCATCAGTGCTCCCCTTTTTTGAGGTGCTCATTATTTTTGTGAAGAAGAAAAAAAAACAATATCACAACAAAATCATTAGTGGATAATGGCAGTGTATGTAACAACTGGCTTGTAGTTCAACACAATACCAAATATGCTATTTTGTAGTAAGTGTAATAACAGGCATTGTTAAGTTTTATATTTGTATGCAAACCAGTGTAAAACTGGAGATTACAGTCCATGGTGTGGTAGTTTATGGCAGTCAGTATGACCCCATAAAACACATGATCTTTTAATATCCACACATAAAACCACTTTTAGAAAGTATAGCCATCTAAGAAATATGGAAATGACTTTGAAGCATTTTAGCCACCCTCACGCTTTCCCTGAGCTCTTAAAAACACATCTAAATGACATCTTTCTCATTACATTAGCAATGTAGCATGGAAACAACAACAACAACTGTTGTGATAACATTTAGCAGGCTACTTATCAAACCAGGATATCCCAACATGGTTGTGTCAGCCCATAATGAGAGGTTATTTCTATGGCATTAATGTCTGAAGATAAATATTATGTTTTGCAGAAGTAAAGAGTTTAGGGTAGGAAGGGCCTTGTGTGTATATTTATATGTGGTGGTTTTGTTCAACTGTATCTCTGTCAATTAATATGTTTGACCACAGTTGCTGCACTTGTCTTTGTACAGTTGTTTTGTAGATGAAATAGAAGAAAAAAAGAAAGAAAAGAAAAAAAAAGTTTACCATAAAAAAGCTGCTATGGTCAGACAGGTTATCATAATTGTTAAATGAAATAGTCGTTTAGTGTATGACATCATTGAATAGTACTTTATACTGTGTGTTGTTATTTTCTTCTCTTTTTAATACCTTTGGTTGAAACATTGTGAATAAAAGAGAGATGTGTGTAGTCCAGTTAAAAATACAGACGTTAAAAACACAGCTACCATCAAAGCATATCCAAAGGAAAAAATCTGACCTGCGAGAGACATGGCAACAATAAACATGAGATGACAGAGCAGGTCATCACAGTCACTGATGACTTATTTATTCATGTACACAAGCAGCTCTGTTGTCATTTCTTTCGATTTAAAGATCATGTCATTTTTAGTCTCTATTGACGTCTTTGTTCCTAGTATTAAACTGTATGCTATTATTGTATAGTAAATGCTAAAATACTGCTGCTTTTATTCAATTATCACTTGGAAAGAGTGCCTAGAACAAATACCAATATATGTGCAATCTTATGAACCAGTATCACAACCGGTTTCAGACATCACTGAAAATGGACCATTACTGAGCTTTACATACAGTTCTATACTGGGGTTTTGTACACAAACAGTGATCACCTTTTCTGTCCTTTTTTTTCTAGAAATGTTAAGAAAAGCTCAATGCATTCTAGCGCAACATTACCTTTTTCTTCTGAAGCCATGAAAAACAAGATCAAATCAAATGAAGTTTGGTGAAACAGTCTACTGTAAACATAACAGGATCTTTTTTTTTTTTTTTTTTTTTTTGCTGTACCTCATGCCTGTAATGTTTGCTGCTTACTTATTCAGTATTTTAGTAATTTAAATCTCTTAGCAATATACAATGTTGTAAATAATAGAATTATTTATTAAGATTGTTGTCTTTTTTATTTATATTTACACAGTTCATCTAAGTTATTTTTATATGTCTCCAGTGTTACTTGGTGTGATCAAAAGTCTTCTTTTTTTTCCTTACTGTTTATTTCTCTGTTGGTTCCTCTGTTTCGGTTAGAAAGCAACGGTCTGGTGTAAAAAAAATTACCTGTTTTCCCAGCCACTCAATTTGTATGAGTAATAAATAAAAGTCTCTAATGCACAAGGAAAATGTTATAGAAATGTCACCTTTGGAAAATCATACAAAGCGTTCCTTTGCCATATTGACTTCCACCCGTGTTTTAGATTCCATATGTTTGTATATTCTGGGGAAATTGGTCAGAGAGGTTCCCATTCCAATTGCTGAGTAGATACATTGAAACGGTCTGGAGCCCTGGGGCTTGTGTGGTTTTGTGTAAATAGTAGAATAGGTGAGAGAAACTGAAAGACTGCTTGTGGTGGCTCAGCTGCTGATGTTTGGCCACGTATAGAAAGACTCATGTATAGATTCCTTCTATAATCCTATGTGTGTCCCTACATTTTCATTTCCACTTCCACAGAAAGAGGCACGTCCTCATGTCCATACATACAAATATAGTTGTACCTCAGCAAATTAATGTCCTATTTTGTGATATTTCAGATTTCCCTAGTGTTGTGTTTCCTGGAAGAATAGCCCGTTTGCAGTGTGCCGTATATTGCCTTTTATTATTTGTAGAGCAAAATCCCCCAAGGTCACTTTGCATCCTGAGATTAGCGTCTCAAACTTTTGCAGTAATTTCACTTTTAGTTTTATAGTTTCTGTATTTACACACAGCTGTGTAGGTTTTGTACAGAGCTCTCAGTAACATGACTGCACATTTTTGACGCCAATATTACTCCAGTTCAGCAAGCATGTTTTCATCAAATATCATACCCTGAAGATTACAGTTGCATGATCAAAACCGAGTTCCCAAAGTCTAAAAATGTAATGCTGTACTTTCATCAGAGTAGTATAGCAAATTCAGATGTAGTTATCATAAAGTTTATTGAAATGAGAGAATACCCCATACGTGTCATTTGAATATTCATTTTGTGTGTTGTTTTTATTGTTCTTTTCAAAACCTACATATCTAAATCAAGTATGTTACATGCTATTTGATATATATTTTTCCTAAGAATGTTTCTTTTCAATGCCCTGCTCCATATTGTGTCAATGTTTGGTCTCCAAATTTGCAAATTCTTCTGCGACTGCACTGACATAAAAAATCAAGACCAGACATGATGACAAACCTGTTTATTGTTCCTGGTATCTCAAATACAACCCTAAAAGGCTTGACCTCTTACACTGATGGTCTCCATAAGCACTGGTTAGACTCAGTAAACCCACTCTGCTCAGTATACAAACTAAATGCACTGTTTTGGGCACTTACCACAATATTATTTTAATAACCAAATGATTTGTACCATTTGTCATTTTTCATGAGTATCTCTGATGTGAGCAGTTTGCCACTGTTGTTTGTTTATATATATATATATATATATATATATATATATATAATATTGTGATATTATTTGTCACAGAGCAGACTAGTGTACTGTATATTTTCATGAACTCCTCAAGCATTATTAAGAGTAAGTACATCAATGTTATAATGTTATTTTTCCTGTATTATTTAGAAAATAAACACTGGTTAATGAATTTGTGCCGCTTGTGTTTGATTGCTTTATAAAACCTGATGCAGGTACTTACATGCGTAAGCTTCTTGCCAATAATATTGCTCTTCCTGTAAGTATATTTCTGAAATATTCTTTAAACATTGTAATATGAAGTATGGGAGAGCAGGGTTACAGCAGTTACTGGGTTTTGCTTTTTTTTTTCAAAATATGTTTAGCATTAAGCTTTGAAATTTTACCTTAAACATCCTTAATCATTACAGTGTCAATTAAATTTATGATGTTATAAAATTGTATATACTTAAACTCAGTGTTGGGGAAAGTTAATTTTAAAATACAATATTCTGTTATTCTGTGACAATATTCCGTTATTTTGTAACAAGTGTTATGTTACTTTTGCATTACTTTTTGTCATCTGGGTTGGGTTTGCTTGCTTGCTGAAAGAAAAATGCAAATTCACGCCTGTACAGTAGAGGGCGCAGCTCAAACAAACCTTTCAGCTGTGCTGCCATTCCGGATCACAGAAGAATAGGATGTAGGAGAAGAAAGTTCAACACTCTCAGCAATAATAACATCTTGACTGTAACCCTGTTCCCTGAAAAAGTGGAAACTACACTGAACAAAATTAAAAATGCAACACTTTTGTTTTTGCCCCCGTTTTTCATGAGCTGAACTCAAAGATCTAAGACTTTTTCTATGTACACAAAAGGTCTATTTCTCTCAAATATTGTTCACAAATCTGTCTAAATATGTGTTAGTGAGCACTTCTCCTTTGCCGAGATAATCCATCCACCTCACAGGTGTGGCATATCAAGATGCTGATTAGACAGCATGATTATTGCACAGGTGTGCCTTAGGCTTGCCACAATAAAAGGCCACTCTAAAATGTGCAGTTTTACTGTATTGGGGGGGTCCAGGGGGGTCGGAAAACCAGTCAGTATCTGGTGTGACCACCATTTGCCTCACGCAGTGCAACACATCTCCTTTACATAGAGTTGATCAGGTTGTTGATTGTGGCCTGTGGAATGTTGGTCCACTCCTCTTCAATGGCTGTGCGAAGTTGCTGGATATTGGCAGAAACTGGAACACGCTGTCGTATACGCCGATCCAGAGCATCCCAAACATGCTCAATGGGTGACATGTCAGGTGAGTATGCTGGCCATGCAAGAACTGGGATGTTTTCAGCTTCCAGGAATTGTTTACAGATCCTTGCAACATGGGGCCGTGCATTATCATGCTGCAACAATCGGTTTGCATAACCAAAGAATTGCTGCACAAACTGTCAGAAACCGTCTCAGGGAAGTTCATCTGCATGCTCGTCGTCCTCATCGGGGTCTCGACGTGACTGCAGTTCGTCGTCGTAACCGACTTGAGTGGGCAAATGCTCACATTCCAACGCCGTGGTCCAACGAGTGGTACAACGAGCACACTCGGGCCCTTAAAACAGCAGCCAGAAAAATGGAGCGCAGCTGGAAGAAAACAAAACTGGAGGTTTTTCGCATTTCGTGGAAAGAGAGCATGATCGCATACAGAAAGGCCGTAAAAACTGCTAGATCTGCTTATTTCTCGACTCTCTTAGAAGAAAACAAACACAACCCTAGGTATTTATTTGATACAGTGGCTAAATTAACAAGAAATAAAGCTTCTGATGTTTGTAAACAGCACAGCAGTAATGACTTTATGAACTTATTTATGTGCAAGATTGATAATATTAGGAAAAAAAATTATAACTATGCAACCATCTACTACAGTATCACATCAGACAGTGCATTGTAGTGTCACTGAGGAAAAATTCCACTCATTCACTGCTATAGGAGAAGAAGAATTGGCTAAACTCGTTAAATCATCAAAATCAACAACATGTATGCTCGACCCTATACCAACTAAGCTACTAAAAGAAATGCTTCCAGAGGTCATAGATCCTCTTCTTAATATCATTAATTCATCCTTGTCATTAGGATATGTACCGAAAACTTTTAAGTTGGCTATTATTAAACCACTTATTAAAAAAAACGCAACTTGATCCCACAGAATTAGTCAATTACAGGCCAATCTCAAATCTACCCTTTCTGTCAAAAATACTAGAAAAGGCAGTGTCCTCACAACTATGCTCCTTTTTAGAAAGAAATGGTATCTGTGAGGACTTCCAGTCAGGATTTAGACCGTATCATAGTACTGAGAATGCTCTCATCAGAGTTACAAATGATTTACTCTTATCATCTTATCAAGGCTCAGTGCTAGGACCATTGCTTTTCACCCTGTACATGCTACCCTTGGAAGATATCATCAGGAAGCATGGCGTTAGTTCCCTTTCAGTCGGTCACGTTTGACGTATGTCGGAAATGACCGACGAATTGGGATCTGTTTTCAGAGACCAATCTACTTCAAGTGATTAAAAACGAGCCAATGGACATTGGCATGCGGTTCACGCATTCCACGCACCGCCCCGCAGCGTGGGTATAAATACGGAAGTGGAATACCGCATCATTGCTTTTTAACTTCGGAGCCAAACAGTTTGCTGTATCAAGCTGTTTCTACGAAGAGTGTTTAGACGAGTCTCGAGGAGGATCGATCTCTTACCTGGGTGCTGGTGTGACGGCGCGAGTCAGCGAGTGGCCGCTGCAACATACACTTGTTCCTGTGTTGGTTGGCTGGGCGTTTCTGTTCTTGAGTGCTCACACGCAGGCTTGCAATCGGACTGCTGTGAGCCGCGGCCATCACCCTGAGTGCTTCAGCACTTCTAAAAGAGCATTTCCATCTAAAAGAGCAACACGGTTTGACCCTGCGTCTTTTTCAAGATGTCATTCAAATCGTGTATTTCTGGATGCGGTTGTTTCCTGTCCTCATTTGACGGCTACGATCTCTCTCGCATGTAAACATGTGAGATTGCGTTTGTGGGTGATCCATGTTCTCTCAGGAGAACGTGATCACGTCGGCGCGTTGTTCATCTCACCTTTCTCATGAGGGCTTGAGCGTTCAGCGTGCCGTGTGCCGTCGAGCGCCTGCTGCGTCACTCGGCGCTCTAGATGCGCGGTCAAGACTATGAAACCTCAAACGGGGTTAAGTCCCTTCGCCTATTCCCCGATCTAGTTTATTTTCTGGTGCACCAGAAAAGGGCTACTTCGGCTAATAAGCCTTGGTGACCTGAGGATTACAGTGGGGCTTCCCCGCCGGGTACATCTCCTCGGGCCCCCACTCCTCTATCGCATCACGAGCGTGCTGAGACTTTGTTCGTGGGCGGTTCATGTTTTCTCATGAGAACATGGCCACGGCGCGTTGTTCATCTTGTCTTTTTCATAGGGGCTTGAGTGTTCAGCGCGCCGTGTGCCGTCGAGTCTGACGGCCATGCTCACTGTCTCACATACCTGCTGGTAGCTTACAGATGGGATTGCTGGTCCTAAAAAAAAAAAAAAAGGGGCCAGCGTTTCATTTGGGGCTCTGGCAGAGGACAGATGTCAATTGCTGCATCGGAGAGAGGGCTGTTATGCGCTGGAAATTATAATGCTGAGTTTCACACTATAATAGTTTGTGCTCATGCTGAATCAGATTCAGAGTTGACAGCCATGCTTTCCTGGGTGGCTGAGGCGTAGTGCAACGCGTAAATCGGAAAAATTTAGCAGTGTGGAACTATTTGGTGTCAAAATATGGAACACCAAAAGGGCCATAATCTGTATAAGTTTTCCCTCTCTCACTACCCTCTGTCCTGCATGCACGAGGGTGGTCCCGACCCAGGGGTTATGCAGGAACTGCGTGCGGTGATGGACCTCGCTCTCTGGGTGACGGAAAAGTCACTGCACGCTCTCTGGGTCAGGCGATGTCCACACTAGTGGTCCAGGAATGTCACCTGGGGCTAAACCTGGCAGATATGCGTGAGCCCGACAAAGTGCGGTTCCTCAATGCCCCTGTCTGTCAGGCTGGCCTCTTCGGCGACGAGAACTTCGCCCAGCAGTTATTGGTGGCCCAGAAGCAGACGGAGGCGGTTTAAAAAACATCCTGCCCCGACGACCAGCTGCTGCCTCCACCCAGTTGTCGGCCGCAGCGCCTCCGCCTGCTTGTCGCCGAGGGCAAGGGAAAAAAAAGGGGTGCGTGTCCGGAGGAGGACTGGGAGGAGATTTTTCGGTTTCGGTCCCGCCGCTGGCTCTCCGGAGCCCAGCGGTACCCACATTCTCAGAGCAGTTTCCTCTCTCCCTGGGCCCCAAGAGGCCCTCCCCTCTTCCCCTCGCCAGGGGGCAGCAGTATGGGCACCGAGAACGCCCCCGGGCCTCCTCACCCACACTCTGCCCCACCCTGGAGTACTCAGGCAACACTCCGGGCCGCCTCCGGGCCTCCCGAATCGGGTCTGCGTACTCCACCCCGCTGCCCCACCCCGGGTACGTCTGTGGTGCCGTTGGTCCCGCTTGTTCGGTCTCTGGGGGCCTGGCAAGGTCTCCCCAGGCCGTCTCGCTGGCTCATCCGTACCATCAGACTCGGATACGCGATTCAGTTCGCTCGCCGGCCTCCCAAGTACAGGGGCATCCTCTTCACCACCGTGTGGAGCAGCGATGCCCATGTCTTGTGGTCAGAGATCGATGTCCTGCTGGCGAAGGACGTGGTCGAGCCGGTTCCTCCAGCTGATATGAAGTCGGGGTTCTACAGGCCCTACTTCATTGTACCCAAGAAAGGTGGTGGGTTAAGGCCAATCTTGGACCTGCACATTCTGAATCGGGCCCTGCACAAGCTCCCGTTCAAAATGTTAACGCAGAAACGCATTTTCGAATGCATCCGTCCCTGAGATTGGTTTGCAGCGATCGACCTGAAGCCCTCCGGGCTGTCCCTGTCGCCTCAACTATCTCGACGACTGGCTCATACTGGCTCAGTCCCGGGATCAGTTGTGCGAACACAGGGACATGGTGCTCCGTCACCTCAGTCTGTTGGGCCTTCGGGTCAACCGAGAGAAGAGCAAACTCTGTCCTGCACAGAGGATCTCTTATCTCGGTTTGGAGCTGGATTCGGTCAACCGGACTGCGCGCCTCACAGAGGAGTGAGTCCGGTCAGTGTTGAACTGCTTGAATACGTTCAAAGGCAGGACAGCGGTCCCACTGAAATTTTTTCAGAGGCTCCTGGGGCATATGGCATCTGCAGCCGCGGTAACGCCGCTCGGATTGCTTCATATGAGACCGCTCAACGCTGGCTTCACGACCGAGTCCCGAGATGAGCGTGGCAGAGCGGCAAGTACTGGGTCTCAGTTACTCCTTACTGTCGCCAAACCTTCAACCCGTGGGCGGACCCTTCTTTTCTACGGGCGGGAGTGTCCTTAGAACAGGTGTCCAGGCATGCTGTGGTCTTCACGGATGCCTCATCCACGGGCTGGGGGGCCACGTACAACGGGCACGCAGTTTCGGGTCTGTGGACGGGGCCCCAACTGCGTTGGCATATCAATTGCCTAGAGTTATTGGCAGTACGTCTTGCCCTGGGTCACCTCAAAAAGCCACTACAGGGCAAGCACGTGCTGGTCCGTACGGACAGCACTGCGGTCGTAGCATACATCAACCGTCAGGGTGGTCTACACTCCCGTTGCATGCTCCAACTCGCCCGCCATCTCTTCCTGTGGAGTCAGAAGCGTCTGAGGTCGCTTCGGGCCGTTCACATCCCAGGTGCGCTGAACCAGACAGCCGACGAGCTCTCTCGTCAGTCGACAACTCCGGGAGAGTGGCGACTCCACCCCCGGAGTGTCCAGCTGATATGGGACCTCTTCGGAGCCGCGCAGGTAGACCTGTTCGCCTCTCCGGACTCAACCCATTGCCAGTTGTACTATTCCCTGAATGGGGGCACCCTAGGCACTGATGCACTGGCGCACAGCTGGCCCCGGGACCTACGCAAATATGCGTTTCCCCCAGTGAGCCTTCTCACACAGACTCTGTGCAAGGTCAGGGAGGACGAGGAGCAGGTCTTGTTAGTTGCGCCCTACTGGCCCAACCGGACCTGGTTCTCCGAACTCACACTCCTCGTGACAGCCCCTCCATGGCTGATCCCCCTGAGGAAGGATCTGCTTTCTCAGGGGCGGGGCACTCTATGGCACAGACCTCTGGAAACTCCATGTCTAATGTCCAGACCTCTGGAAACTCCATGTCTGGTCCCTGGACGGGACGCGGAGGTTCTAGGTGGCCTGCCACAAGCAGTGGTAGACACCATCTCTTCTGCTAGAGCCCCATCTACAAGGCGCCTCTATGCTTTGGTATACTGGGTAGTTGCCCTGCTCACTTAATAAATAAATTGCAGATGGTCCAAAACGCAGCAGCTCGAGTTCTTACTAGAACCAGAAAGTATGACCATATTAGCCCGGTTCTGTCAACACTGCACTGGCTCCCTATTAAACATCGTATAAATTTTTAAATCTTGCTAATTACTTACAAAGCACTAAATGGTTTAGCTCTTAACGCATTATACTCCATCACGTCTATTGCGGTCTCAAAATTCTGGCCAGTTGATAATACCTAGAATATCAAAATCAATTGCAGGCGGTCGATCCTTTTCCCATTTGGCACCTAAACTCTGGAACAGTCTTCCTAGCATTGTTCGGGAAGCAGACACACTCTGTCAGTTTAAATCTAGACTAAAAACACATTTCTACTATGGCATACACATAGAACATTATCAATTTATATTATTCAAATCAGTTAAATGATTGTTTTAGGTTGCATTAACTAGGTCAGCTGGAACCGGAAACACTTCCCACAACACCAGATGTTACATCATAAAAAGAATGGCATCTACGCTAATGTTAGTCTCTCTGTTTATCCCGAGGTTTGCTGCAGTCAGCCGGATCCGGGCCGTATCCAGATCAGATGGCGGACCTGCGCCTAGACATGACCAACGCATCCCTGAAATGTCTGCAGAGACCGTGTCAATTAGACTCCACCCTGTAAATGCCCTGTAAATCGATACGACATTCTCAATAAACCCGTCTCTGGTGTGATGACTCTGATCTTTCGAATATTCTAATCTAATAAATGCCTCATTGACACGACATCCTCAATAAACCCGTCTCCGGCGTAATGACTCCGATCTTTCAAATATTCCAATCTAATATGACTTCTGACCTGTAATGTTGCCAGAATCATAATCATACACTGTTTGTTCATTGGCCATAGGAGAACTGGCACCCCAACTGAGCCTGGTTTCTCCCAAGGTTTTTTTCTCCATTATGTCACCTGATAGAGTTTTGGTTCCTTGCCACCGTCGCCTCTGCCACTTTGGCTTTTGGCTTGCTCAGTTGGGGACATTCAACTATATTACTGATCTGCCCGAATTGACACTATATGATAATTGAAATGAGCTGGATGACATCACCGTTTTCTCCAGAGTGGCTGTACAGCCGAATTAAATTATGTTGCATTATTTTCCTGTTTAACACTGTGAAGCTGCTTTGAAATAATCTGCATTGTAAAAAGCACTATATAAATAAAGGTGACTTGACTTGACTTGACATTCGATGGCGTATGGCACTTTGGAGAGGTGTTCTCTTCACGGATGAATCCCAGTTTTCACTGTACAGGGCAGATGGCAGACAGCGTGTATGGCGTCGTGTGGGTGAGCGGTTTGCTGATGTCAACGTTGTGGATCGAGTGGCCCATGGTGGCGGTGGGGTTATGGTATGGGCAGGCGTATGTTATGGACAACGAACACAGGTGCATTTTATTGATGGCATTTTGAATGCACAGAGATATCATGATGAGATCCTGAGGCCCATTGTTGTGCCATTCATCCACGACCATCACCTCATGTTGCAGCATGATAATGCACGGCCCCATGTTGCAAGGATCTGTACACAATTCCTGGAAGCTGAAAACATCCCAGTTCTTGCATGGACAGCATGCTCACCGGACATGTCACCCATTGAGTTTGGGATGCTCTGATTCGGCGTATACGACAGCGTGTTCCAGTTCCTGCCAATATCCAGCAACTTCGCACAGCCATTGAAGAGGAGTGGACCAACATTCCACAGGCCACAATCAACAACCTGATCAACTCTATGCGAAGGAGATGTGTTGCACTGCGTGAGGCAAATGGTGGTCACACCAGATACTGACTGGTTTTCGGACCCCTCCGGACCCCCCCAATACAGTAAAACTGCACATTTTAGAGTGGCCTTTTATTGTGGCCAGCCTAAGGCACACCTGTGCAATAATCATGCTGTCTAATCAGCATCCTGATATGCCACACCTGTGAGGTGGATGGATTATCTCGGCAAAGGAGAAGTGCTCACTAACACAGATTTAGACAGATTTGTGAACAATATTTGAGAGAAATAGGCCTTTTGTGTACATAGAAAAAGTCTTAGATCTTTGATTTCAGCTTATGAAAAATGGGGGCAAAAACAAAAGTGTTTATAATTTTGTTCAGTGTAGATGCTGCCCTCATGGCGCTATGGGAAAACATCTTTGTTTGACCGGTTGTGAAGTATGTTTGGCAAACACAGCATGGAACTTGGCTTTAAATAACCTCTGATGGCAATGGCATCCCTCACCCAGTGTGACATTATTGATGGCGGCCGGCCCCCGGTTACAATCCCCGTAGCAAATAAAGAGTTGCTCTGACTTACGCCACTGGCTAGTGCGGTGGACGTAAGTCTGAAGAGCACGGATTGGACACAGTCGTCAAGTTTCTCCTGCTCCTGCGTAGTGAAAGGCGGAGGACAGAAGGCTTCAAGAATGACCGGATGCACAGTCGAAAATGGAACTTTAGGTAGATAATAAGAGTGAGGATGCAAAATAGTCTTGACCATTCCACGGGCAAAGTCTAAGCAGGATAGCAACATCTTGAGCTTGCAAATCCCCAGTTCTTTTTAGTGAAGTAATTGCTTTATTGTTTGTTGCATGTTTGTTTGTTTTTAGTTGTCTATGGACTTAATAATTACTATTGTTGAAACTTTATTGAAAAAAAAAATGTTTTTTTAATAATAATATTATATTATTTTTTACTGTGGCTCTTTTGGAAAAACCCATTAACCAGAAATGAAAAAATGGTTCTTTGGTCAAAAAAGGTTCCCAACCCCTGCTCTAGAGATTTAAAGGGGGTCTCAACCAGCCCCTCAAGGACTAAGTCCCACAAAGGGATCTTTGGTCTAACGGTAGGCCTCAGTTGCCTGGCCCCACGGATGAAGCAGGCAATTAGAGGGTGCTTACAGAGAGGCCACAAAAACGCTGAGAGTGGGGGGGCATGTGCCTGCTGATAACTTTTCCTGCAGAAACTCCAGCACTGAAACAATATGGCAGTGGACTGGGTTTACATGGTGTGCAGTACACCACCTTTCAAAGACACCCCATTTAGTGGCATAAATTCTTCTTGTGGAGGGAGCCCTAACACTGAGAATGGTCTGTACGATGTCAGCTGGAAGCCCAGCATCCCGCAGTTGGTCCCCCTCAAGGGCCAAACATGAAGGTTCCACAACTCAGGCCAGGGATGAAATATTGTCCCCTGTGCTTGAGACAGAAGGTCCCTCCTGTTCGGTATGGCCTAGGGCGAGACGTTGAAGAGAGATATTATCTTCGAGAGCCAAACTCTGGTTGGCCAACAAGGTGCTTTCAGTAAGAAGCAAGACCCTTGTTGACAGACCTGAATGATCGGTGGAAAGGCATACAGGTGCATTCTGGGCCATGTATGCGCCATTGCATCCAGACCCAGGGGGGCTGGCTGACTCAGAGAGAAGTAGAGGGGATATTGCGCTGTCTCTTGAGAGCTGAAGAGGTCCACTTCTGCTTCGTAGAATCTTACCCAAATTTGTTGGGTAGACTATTTCGGTGTGGAGTTTTTCCATTCCACAGACAGCTGTGCCCGTTGAGTCTCAACCCCAGAGATACAAGATGAGCGAGGACGACATCTCGATATCGAAGTGCAAGCTCTTGAGACTGGGCCAGTATCAGCCAGTCGTCTATGTAATTCAAAATGCGGATGCCCTGGATTTGCAGCAGAGCCAGAGCTGCATCCATGCATTTTTTTTGTATGTGTGGGGTGACAAGGATAGGCCGATTGGAAGAAGCCGATATTGGTAAGCTTCACTCCTGAAAGCGAACCTCAGGAACTTCCTGTGTTGTGGTAGAATTTCTATATGAAAATATGCGTCCTTAAGATTGACTGTGACTAACCAATCTTTGTGTTGGAATTGCAACACAATCATCTCAATCATTAGCATCATGAAATCATGCGTAGCGTTAGTTCTGACAGGTCACGTTAGTCAAGCTCACATCAGCTGAATCTCAGCTGATCTACATCTACCTATAGGAATACACCTATCACAGCATCTCTATATATAAGGTCCATTCAGTATTATCTGCAGCTTTATAACGTTGCTCAGGAGCTAGTTACCCTCCTCCATCCCCAGCTCCTCCATGTTAAATGTTCTGTGTCCTGGGCGATAGCAAGAAGCGACAGAACATTCAACATTTAGCTGGAAACCGCTGCCCCCGAATCACCAGAGGTGGCGGGGATGTTACAGTGGTTTCGTAAGGGTGTCAGGAAGGAGCTGATTGATGTATTTTTACACGCCCCGTCCTGAGGGGGCATAACCCCACAGACCTGGGCTCAAAACCCCCTGGACTTTTTCTTTTTTTAAATAATAATCCTGAGGTCAGGTCTTTTGTGAGGCTGCTGAGTGTGATAAGCCGGCCCCCAATCTTTATGAGGGGGAGCGTGACTCGCCACACTCTGCTTTTGGGCCTCTCTCTTATGAGAAGGACCGGGTTGGAGCTGGGTGGCTGTCAGCCCCTCCCTTTGAGTACAGCGGGAAAGAAACTTTTGCTTAGGGCCATTTGCTTAGTCGCACAGAGAGACAGATCATTGACCTGACGAAGCTCAGAAAAAGCCTCCTCGTCAATTGTCCCGCTCACAGGTCAGCCTGGTATGCCTGAAACACCGCCATGGTGTGCAGCGCAACACCAGTCTGACCTGCTGATTGGAATGCGTTTTTTAGCGACGATGCACTCCCAGGAGAGAGATAGTCCGCAAGCGTCTCTTCAACCTGAGGCAACATCACATAACCGATTGCCTTCGCACCCACAATAGTCGAATAGGTCGTCATCGAAGGCACAAAGACACGCGATGTATAAGGTTTCCCCCATGAATGAGATATTTCATGAACAATGAACAATGAACAATGATCACAGTGAACAATTCACAGTGCTCACACTCACCATGCTCAAACGCAAGGGCAACATTCTCTTCCCACAAACACTCAAAGCAAAACTCATTAGTATCGTGCTCTGGGATGGGTCGTGAACAAGGAGGCATGCATCGCCTAATTGTTTGTGGCATGATGTTTTGCTTTTCTTTTCTTTTTCTCTTTCACACTGAGAAATTTCTGCACACTGACAGCTAGAAATCTAACTCCTAACAAAGTGATAGAGTGTAGATAGAGTGTAGCACACATACAATGCTGTCTCTGAAGACAATTAAACCTGAAGGCGCACCTGTTTCATGTCTATTTATAGCCTCTCACAAGCATGCATTCCAGTGACGACGTCGTCAGAGGTTTTTAAAGCCAAGTTCCTTGGCATGTTTACTACACATACTTCACAACCGGTCAAACAAAGATATTTTCCCATAGCGCTATTGAGAGTAGAATTTGAAAAGGAACAAAAAATGAAATACAAATGTGATGTTTAACTAAAGTCATTTTTGCTTATTTGTTTGGTTGAATTGGATCATCAAAGGTCAGCAGCAAAGACACTGGTTAATAAAGTGAGATTAAATACATAAAGTAAATTTGTGTTATTTAACATTTAATTATAGCAGGTTTTCATAATATTACATAGTTTGCATTTCACTGTTTTTATTCATTTTGAGGAATACTGCATCTGTTTTTTGTTTTTTTTGCAAGTGAGATGATTAAATACCTGCTCACATTTAGTCTTGAACACACAGCGCACACAATGTCTCTGCACCTTAGTGCGCACAATGGCTCTGCACCTTACTCCAGATTTTTCTCAACATGGGGACAGGAAAGGTCTCAGTCAATAAAAACGGAAATGGGAAAACAAAGTAATTTGCATTGCTTATTTGTGAAAAAGTAACTCTATATTTTTATATAGACATTTTGTTCTAATCTAATTACATAACTCGAGTTACTTGTGATGTTTCCTCCAGCACTGCTTAAATTAGAAGTACATAAAAGGTTACATTCCATAACACTGCTGCTTAATTGTAAGAATGGTATGCGATAAATGCAAATGTAAATAAAAAATGTTTACAGTATTTTGTATGTGCACATACTGATGTTAGTCAATTCAAAACAAATATTCTAAAAAATAATCTTGACAGAAAGACGAATGAGCACATTATGAAGAACAAGCTTTATAGGTGACAGCAGACTACATACACTATCATTCAAAAGTTCAGGGTCAGTAAGATTTTTTTTTGTTTAAGAAAGAAGTCTCTTACACTCCAAGGCTGCATTTATTTGATCAAAATGACAGTAAAAATATTTATATTGTAAAATATTTAAAATAACTGTTTTCTTTTCTAATATATGCTTAAATTTCAGCAGCAATCACTCCAGTCTTAAAGGGTTAGTTCACTCAAAAATAAAATTCTGTCATTAATTACTCACCCTCATGTCATTCCACGCCCGTAAGACATTCGTTCATTTTCGGAACACAAGTGAAGATATTTTTTATGAAATCATGTTTCATATAAAAAACTGCATAATTTTTCATTAAAATACCGTATTACTTCAGCTTCACATTTTAAAATAACATTTGAAATATATTTAAATTTACTGATCAAATAAATGCAGTCATGGTGAGCATAAGAGGCTTCTTACCAACCCAAAATTTTGGAATGGTAGTGTAGGCTACTTTTCAAAAATCTACTGAAAATACTTTAGTATACCATCCGGATAACTTCTGTACTGTTTTGAAACTATAATGATACTTTGACTGTAATTTTGCAAGCTACTTAGAATAGATCATGTGTTAATTAAGACACAGCAACAGGTGATGAATTAGCCAGAAACAGTGACTATTATAAGAGCTATAGGCTCAGAGAAACAGTTTGCTTGTCATGGTGGATATTCCAGCATGGATGTGTTTTTACCGTGACATCCACTGATCTTGTTCTGTTTTTAAAGTGCGTGTCATGCCATAATGTTCCCATTCATCAGCCAAGCTACTAAGGTCCAAACAGAACTGATGGCAGAGTTTGTTCAGTAAGACAAACTTGAGATCAACTAATGCTTTAGAGAGAGAGAGAAAGAGCTGGTCCTTGTGACCTAAAAAGGCACATTTTACATTGCTCTGGAATTAACAGTCAAACTGCAATCCTTTTTCAGTTGGCCGTTGTAAGCGGGATAAACATATTTGCCCCAGCCACATCAGCCAACTGTGTTTGTGTTTTCCTGCAATCGGAGGCCACTCTGAGTAAGCAGTAAAATTGGCTTGAGCGAGACAACTGTGGCTTTGTGGTTTTAAGAGCAGCCAGTTTAGTCCCAGCCTCACGAGGTTACCCAGAGGCCCGACTGCAGCTGAGAGGACGTCTGAAATCAGAGCAGGTGTCCGTCTTTCACTGAGGGATTTTCCCCTGGCTTCCACAAAAGAGAAATGTCAGTTTTGGAAATGCACTTGACCTCAGGCAATGGTGGTGAACAATTATACCGAGCAGTGGAGCTTGTTATTTTTTAGCTCTATTCTGGGATCAATGGTGAGGAACTGGTGAAATTGCATCTGTTAAGACTGGTGGTTAGTGTGAAAATACATCTGTAAACAAGCCCACAGGATATGTGAATAAGTAGCTGTTTCTTTATTTGCATCAGGTTGTTTATCTAACTGGAACCTCATGAGGATTTTACACATGTAGTCCACATTATGACTGCTGTGCAACAGTGGCATTGTTTAACTTCACACTACCCAGAAAGGATCCTGATATTTGTATAATGGTAAATAATCCGTTAAAGACACATGGGCAGAAAAGTCCTGCACTAATGGAACCAGTCTCTAAATAATCCATCCATCCATCTTTCTATCCATCTATCTAATAGATTCTATGTCCCTAAAACCTTCCAACTATACTACTAATTTTCTATTCAGGCTTAACAAACCAACATCAAAGTTTGTTCACAAACTTTACTCATCTAGTTAAAATTGCATTGGAAACTTTTTACCATGTTATCATCATCATTTTTGCTATTTTTCAAATGGCTTTATACTTTATTGTTTTTTATTTTGTTTTATTTATTTTACAGTATTAAAATATAAAAATTACTAGATGTAAATAAAAATAAATTATATATATATATATTTTTATTTATTTATTTTTTTTTTTATATATAATATTTTAATCAAGGAGTGAATAACTATTTCAATATTAATTGTGTTTATTTCCCATTTTTATTCCCATGTATATTCAAATTACAATTGTTCATCAGTTGAGTCATAATTTACACCATTGATTTTTCTCCCCCTTTTTTCCAGTTTGGTTTATTTGAGTGGGTACACAGTGTTTTAGAGCTGAAATATTTAGAAAGACTGCAGTAAGTGTACGATGCTGAGAGAGAGCTTTAGGAATGTTAGATTCTTGTGATCCTTATACTGTATGGAAACATTAATGCTTTGAGGCTGTCTCTTAAATGAATGCACATTCCCTGATGAAAACATAAACTCTATATGTGTAATGGTTAGAGGTAATAAAGGTTGTGAAAATGAAAAGCAAGAAAAAAAACCTATAGCACCAGCTTCGCCCCATTTTTGTATGAGTGAAATCTAATGTTTATTGTACAAAACATACCCAGGGCCTATATATGATATTTTTATGGGCCTATGCTTACACCCGCAGAATTCACTGCTGATGAAAAATAGACCAAATACAATGCAGGTCTGCTGTGAGGACTGCAACGGATTGTGTTACTTTCCAGAATTCTTCTGGCACTCGATGAAGACACAGGGCCATTATCCCCGCATAGTTGCTTAAATAGTTCTCCCCGTATAATTTTAGCATTAACGTTAAAGCAAAAATGAGCCCTACCAGCTCATATTTTTCCAACATCATGACCACCTCATCACTCGCTGCTCTCCTTAATCCCCATAGACATGTTTAGCCCTGTGAGACCCTTCAAAAAAAGGCAAATAGTAGAAACTATCACACCCAGGCAGTCATGAATTTCAAATGTCATCCAGGTTTTGTTTTTTGTTTTGTTTTTCTACAGGCAACATAACCTGCATCATCTGTTTATGTTGGAAGACTAAAATGATTAAAGTTCAGCAAAAATGACAATTATGTCATCATTTACTTACCCATATGCCATTCCAAATTATTCCATGGAACGCACAATGTAAGGAGATGTTAAGCAGAATGTCTGAACTGCTGTCTTAAATGGATGTGGACCAGAGGCTGTCAAAGGAAAATTTGGGTGCTATACCTTTAAGCTTTTCATTAATGAATCATTAAAACTTCCCTGAAATTTTTCAGAGCTGATCTACTGGGATCACTTACAGCAATTAGTTTTTCCAACATCCGTTTGCCTTTCTTTACACATCTTTAAAATCACAAACATGAAACAATGACAAAGTGAGTGAAACGGCATATACCTTAAATTAAGACTTTGCTTTAATTTATTGATACAAGCTCAAGGATTTTGGTCATTATGTTTTACAACACTGTGTTGTATCACGTTATGGTGCTGTAAAAGTTGCTCTGTCTGGGACGGCTTTGATTGAAACATCTGGAATTAGGTATTTTTCACTGCAAAATATTTTCTTTAATCATTTTTCCAAAATAAGATGGGGGGGGGTTTGGGTTAACATATATGCACAAGATATACCCCTTATTAGTGAACAGCAAGGGTTCTTAATTGATTTAAGTCAATACAGACAAATTTGATACCTTTTATCAGTACCTATGGACTGTAATGGGGCAAAGGGGTGCTTTTTAACTGCTCTTGACTATGCCACTCCAATTTTATTTGGGTAGGATATCCCAGATCACCTAAGGGTTTTCCCGCATGGCTATTCATTTCAATGAATATACTTAAGGCAAAATTACTATAAACAAAGTGTTACTTTTATTAAATACATGGATTCTAGTCTCATTTGATTTCACTCAAAAGCTGGCCAAGCTTGGTCATAAAAGATGGTAGTAGGTAACTATAGGGGGTAACATAACACTTCCAAAGAAAACACACACATAAAATGAATAAACACAATAAACCCCAAAAGAAATTAAAATGTTCCTACACAGCACACTAATGCACGAAAAAAACACACCATTTCCACACCACACTTGTACAAATCAGAGTGAATATCTCCCCCCTTTAGTTACAATATGCAAAGCTGTAAGTAATGGCCAAGCTATAGTGCACAAGACAAACCATTTAAAAAAGTACAATTGACTAGTCATGGGCCAACAAAAAACAAACAAAAAAACAAGACAAAATATTAACAACAATCACAAATAATAATCACAAAACCATACTCTTTTTAATAAACCAAAAACATCAAGGTGAGGAAAACAGTGATCAGTTGCACAGGACAGAACTCTAAAAAGAAAAGACAATAGTAAATAAAACAAAGATACACAATATGTCATGAAAAACAATACCTCATCCTTATTAAAAACAACTGTAATTGTTGTATCTAAACAGATAATTGAGAAACATTGAAAACGAACATCACATCATAACATTAGTTTCAAATAGAAACCATTGTCCATATATTTATTACAATCAACAATGTTAAAATATGCTGGCTATCCCAGCATTACATTAAAAAAAATAAAAAAATAAAAAATAAACCTTTTGCCTGGTTGCCTTTTGGTTGATTTCAGAAGCCACGGGGAGTACAACAGCCATACACTTCCTAAAACAGGAATGCTAATTTATTTAATTTGTCATTTGTGACCCTGGACCACAAAACCAGTCATAAGTCGCATAGGTATATTTGTGGCAATAGCCAACAATACATTGTATGGGTCAAAATTATCGATTTTTCTTTTATGCCAAAAATCATTAGGATATTAAGTCAAGTCAAGTCAAGTCACCTTTATTTATATAGAGCTTTTTACAATGCTGATTATTTCAAAGCAGCTTCACAGTGTTAACAGGAAAATAATGCAACAGAATTTGATTCGGCTGTACAGCTGCTCTGGAGAAAACATTGATGTTATCCAGCTCATTTCAATTATCATATAGTGACCATGCGGGCAGATCAGTAATTTAGTTAAAAATTTATTTGAATATTTAGTTTAAAATTTTAGTGTCACCAACTGAGCAAGCCAAGCCAAAGGCGACAGTGGCAAGGAACCAAAACTCCATCAGGTGGCATAATGGAGAAAATTAAACCTTGGGAGAAACCAGGCTCAGTTGGGGTGCCAGTTCTCCTCTGGCCATCATGCCGTGTTGGTGAGGCAATTATTAGATAGGAATATTCGAAAGATCGGAGTCATCACGCCAGAGACGGGTTTATTGAGGATGTCGTGTCGATGAGGCAATTATTAGATAGGAATTTTCGAAAGATCGGAGTCATCACGCCGGGGACGGGTTTATTGAGGATGCCGTGTCGATGAGGCAATTTCAGTCTAATTGACACGGTCTCTGCAGACACTTCAGGGATGCGTTGGTCATGTCTGGGCGCAGGTCCACCATCTGATCTGGATACGGCCCGGATCCGGCTGACTGCAGTAAACCTCGGGATAAACAAAGAGACTAACATTAGGGTAGATGCCATTCTTTTTATGATGTAACGAGTACATCAGGTGTTATGGGAAGTGTTCCCGGTTCCGGCTGACCTAGTTAATGCAGCCTAAAAATCATTTAACTGATTTGAATAATATAAATTAAAAATGTTTTATGTGTATGCCATAGTAAAGAGATGTGTTTTTAGTCTAGATTTAAACTGACAGAGTGTGTCTGCTTCCCGAACAATGCTAGGAAGACTGTTCCAGAGTTTAGGTGCTAAATAGGAAAAGGATCGACCGCCTGCAGTTGATTTTGATATTCTAGGTATTATCAACTGGCCAGAATTTTGAGACCGCAATAGACGTGATGGAGTATAATGTGGTAAGAGCTCGGTCAAGTACTGGGGAACTAAACCATTTAGTGCTTTGTAAGTAATAAGCAAGATTTTAAAATGTATGCGATGTTTAATATGGAGTGTTGGTAACTGTTAATAACAGTGCAGTGTTGACAGAACCGGGCTAATATGGTCATACTTCCTGGTTCTAGTAAGAACTCGAGCTGCTGCGTTTTGGACCAGCTGCAGTTTATTTATTAAGCGAGCAGGGCAACCACCCAGTAGAGAATTACAATAATCTAGCCTTGAGGTCATGAACGCATAACTGTTCAGCATTTTGCATTGAAAGCATGTGCCGTAATTTAGATATATTTTTAAGATGGTAGAATGCAGTTTTACAGATGCTAGAAACGTGGCTTTCAAATGAAAGATTGAAAGAAGGTATCAAAGAGCACACCCAGGTTCCTAACTGACGACGAGGACTTGACAGAGCAGCCATCAAGTGTTAGACAGTATTCTAGGTTACTACTTGTGGAGTTTTTTTTTGTCCAATAATTAAAAATTCTGTTTTTTCTGAATTAAGTTGCAGGAAATTACTAGTCATCCAATTTTTTATATCAGCTATGCATTCTATTAATCTTGTGAATTGGTAAGTTTCGTCAGGGCGTGAAGAAATATAGAGCTGAGTATCGTCAGCATAACAATGAAAACTAACGCCATGCTTCCTAATGATATCTCCCAGTGGTAGCATGTACAGGGTGAAAAGCAACGGTTCTAGCACTGAGCCTTGCGGTACTCCATACTGAACTTGTGATCGGTGTGACATCTCTTCATTTACTGCTACAAACTGATAACGGTCAGATAAGTATGATTTAAACCATGCCAATGCAATTCCACTAATGCCAACATAATTTTCGAGTCTATTCAAAAGAATGTTGTGGTCGATAGTATCGAATGCAGCACTAAGATCGAGTAACACTAATAGAGATATACAACCATGATCGGATGATAAGAGTAAATCATTTGTAACTCTGATGAGAGCAGTCTCAGTACTATGATACGGTCTAAATCCTGACTGGAAATCCTCACAGATACCATTTCTTTCTAAAAAGGAGCGCAGTTGTGAAGACACTGCCTTTTCTAGTATTTTTGACAGAAAGGGTAGATTTGAGATTGGCCTGTAATTGACTAATTCTGTAGGATCAAGTTGCGGTTTTTTAATAAGTGGTTTAATAATAGCCAACTTAAAAGTTTTCGGTTCATATCCTAATGACAAGGATGAATTAATGATATTAAGAAGAGGATCTATGACCTCTGGAAGCATCTCTTTTAATAGCCTAGTCGGTATAGGGTCGAGCATACATGTTGTTGAGTTTGATGATTTAACGAGTTTAGCCAATTCTTCTCCTATAGCAGTGAATGAGTGTAATTTTTCCTCAGTGACACTACAATGCACTGTCTGATGTGATACTGTAGTAGACGGCTGCATGGTTATGATTTTTTTCCTAATATTATCAATCTTACACGTAAAGAAGTTTATAAAGTCATTACTGCTGTGCTGTTTACAAACATCAGAAGTTGAAGCTTTATCTTTGGTTAATTTAGCCACTGTATCGAATAAATACCTAGGGTTATGTTTGTTTTCTTCTAAGAAAGTCGAGAAATAAGCAGATCTAGCAGTTTTTACGGCCTTTCTGTATGCAATCATGCTCTCTTTCCACGAAATGCGAAAAACCTCCAGTTTTGCTTTCTTCCAGCTGCGCTCCATTTTTCTGGCTGCTGTTTTAAGGGCCCGAGTGTGCTCGTTGTACCACGGCGTTGGACTATTTTCTTTAATCTTCTTTAAGCGCAGGGGAGCAACTGTGTCTAAAGTGCTGGAAAAGAGAGAGTCAATAGTTTCTGTTGCAACATCGAGTTCCTCTAGGCTATCTGGGATGCTGAGGAGAGGAAACTGATGAGGAAGATTATTTACAAAGCAATCTTTAGTGGCAGCAGTGATAGTCCTGCCATATTTGAAGCGAGGGGACGGCTATGCGGCCTTAGTTAAATTAAGTGTACATGATACTAGATAATAATCTGAGATGTCATCGCTCTGCTGCAGAATTTCAACGGTATCAACATTTATTCCATGTGACAATATTAGGTCTAAAGTATGATTACGCCGATGAGTGGGTCCTGACACGTGTTGCCTAACTCCAATAGAGTTTAGAATGTCTCTAAACGCCAATCCCAATGCATCTTTTTCATTGTCTACATGGATATTAAAATCACCAACAATTAGTACTTTATCTGCAGCCAGTACTAACTCTGACAGAAAATCAGCAAATTCTTTGGTAAAGTCTGTATGGTGCCCTGGTGGCCTGTATACAGTAGCCAGCACAAATGTCAAATGGGATTTATCAATTACACTACATAACGTTACATAAAGCACCAAAACTTCAAAGGAATTATATTTGAAACTAGAATTCTGAGTAATACTGAAGATATTATTATAAATTACAGCAACACCCCCTTTACCTTTCAGATGCGGCTCGTGTTTATAACAATAATCTTGGGGGGTGGACTCATTTAGAGTAATGTAGTCGTCAGGTTTTAGCCAGGTTTCTGTCAAACACAGCACATCTAGATTATTATCTGTAATCATATCATTAACAATAAGCGCTTTTGGGGAAAGGGATCGAATATTCAGCAGCCCAAGCTTTATCGTTTGTTCATCTGTATTATATCTGTAATTTATTTTTTGGACATCAATTAGATTTTTACCGTTGAATGGTTTTGATGGTTTTATCATTAAGTAAAGATCATGTTCCATGAAGATATTTTGTAAATTTCCTACCGTAAATATATAAAAAATGTATTAGTAGTAGTAATATGCGTTGCTAAGGACTTGCTACGATTTTCTCAGTATTTAGATTTTTTTGCACCCTCAGATTCCAGATTTTCAAAAAGTTGTATCTCGGCCAAGTATTGTCCTATCCTAACAAACCATACATCAATGGAAAGCTTTCAGATGATGTATAAATCTCAATTTCAATAAATTGACCTTTATGACTGGTTTTGTGGTCCAGGGTCACATTTGTCTTAAAGGATTATGTGACGAGCAGGGCGAGCGAGAGCCGTGAGAGAGCAACGCGAGGCCGGTGAGTGATTGGATGATGAGCGCCAGCTGCGTGTCACACCGGTCTCGGATCTCTCACGGAGGAGTGACGGGAGCATAAAACGAGGAACGACGACAGTGAAGGACGAGAGAGGACCAGGCCTGGACTTTACGTTGTGTTTTGTTTATGATTTATTATGTGTGTGCGTGGCAGCCGTCCGTCGTAAAGTCATTGTGAACGTTCGCCGGTTCCCGCCTCCTTCTTCCCTGAACTAAGAATGTCATTACAGATTAGTTCACTTCAGAATGAAAATTTCCTGATAATTTACTCACCCCATCTCATCCAAAATGTTAATGTTTTTCTTTCTTATCTTGTTAAATGTTAAATGTTAATGTTTTTCTTGTCATACTTATCTGACCGTTATCAGTTTGTAGCAGTAAATGAAGAGATGTCACACCGAACACAAGTTCAGTATGGAGTACCGCAGGGCTCAGTGCTAGGACCGTTGCTTTTCACCCTGTACATGCTACCACTGGGAGATATTATTAGGAAGCATGGTGTTAATTTTCATTGTTATGCTGACGATACTCAGCTCTATATTTCTTCACGCCCTGACGAAACTTACCAATTCACAAGATTAACAGAATGCATAGCTGATATTAAAAATTGGATGACTAGTAATTTCCTGCAACTTAATTCAGAAAAAACTGAATTTTTAATCATTGGACAAAAAAACTCCACAAGTAGTAACCTAGAATACTGTCTAACACTCGATGGCTGCTCTGTCAAGTCCTCGTCGTCAGTTAGGAACCTGGGTGTGCTCTTTGATACCAATCTCTCATTTGAAAGCCACGTTTCTAGCATCTGTAAAACTGCATTCTACCATCTTAAAAATATATCTAAATTACGGCGCATGCTTTCAATGCAAAATGCTGAACAGTTAGTTCATGCGTTCATGACCTCAAGGCTAGATTATTGTAATGCTCTACTGGGTGGTTGCCCTGCCCGCTTAATAAATAAACTACAGCTGGTCCAAAACGCAGCAGCTAGAGTTCTTACTAGAACCAGGAAGTATGACCATATTAGCCCGGTTCTTTCAACACTGCATTGGCTCCCTATTAAACATCGTATACATTTTAAAATCTTGCTGATTACTTACAAAGCACTAAATGGTTTAGCGCCCCAGTACTTGAGCGAGCTCTTAACGCATTATACTCCATCACGTTTATTGCGGTCTCAAAATTCTGGCCAGTTGATAATACCTAGAATATCAAAATCAACTGCAGGCGGTCGGTCCTTTTCCTATTTAGCACCTAAACTCTGGAACAGTCTTCCTAGTATTGTTCGGGAAGCAGACACACTCTGTCAGTTTAAATCTAGACTAAAAACACATCTCTTTACTATGGCATACACATAAAACATTTTTAATTTCTGTTATTCAAATCAGTTAAATGATTGTTTTAGGCTGCATTAACTAGGTCAGCCGGAACCGGGAACACTTCCCATAACACCTGATGTACTCGTTACATCATAAGAAGAATGGCATCTACGCTAATGTTAGTCTTTCTGTTTATCCCGAGGTTTACTGCAGTCGGCCGGATCCGGGCCGTATCCAGACCAGATGGTGGACCTTAGCCTGGACATGACGACCATATCCCTGAAGTGTCTGTAGAGACAATAGTGTCAATTAAACTCCCCCCTGTAAATGCCGCATCGACACGACATCCTAATTAAACCCGTCCCCGGCGTGACAACTCCAATCTTTCGAATAATCCTACGAATATCTATTTATTTAATATGACTTCTGACCTGTAATGTTGCCAGAATCATAATCATACACTATTTGTTCGTCGGCCAGAGGAGAACTGGCACCCCGACTGAGCCTGGTTTCTCCCAAGGTTTTTTTCTCCATTCTGGCCCTGAAGGAGTTTTGGTTCCTTGCCACCGTCGCCTTTGGCTTTTGGCTTGCTCAGTTGGGGACACCTAAATTTCAATTATATTACTGATCCGCCCGCATTGACACTATATGATAATTGAAATGAGCTGGATGACATCACCGTTTTCACCAGAGCGGCTGTACAGCCGAATCAAATTCCGTTGCATTATTTTCCTGTTACCACTGTGAAGCTGCTTTGAAACAATTGCCATTGTAAAAAGCGCTATATAAATAAAGGTGATTTGATTTGATTTGATTTCTTCAGTCGAAAAGAAATTAAGTTTTTTGAGGAAAACATTCCAGGATATTTCTCCATATAATGTATTTCAATTGCAACCAACGGGTTGAAGGTCCAAATCAATGCAGTTTCAAAGGCTCCAAAGGGCTTCAGAGGGCTCTGCACGATCCCAGCTGAGGAATAGAGTCTTTTCTAGCGAAACGATCGGTCATTTTCAAGAAAAAAATAAACATTTCTATACTTTTTAACCACGAATGCTCGACTTCGGTGTTGTGATTCTTCATGGAGTATGACGTCATACATTGGAAAGGTCATGTCCGTGACGTACGTGTAAGTACCGACCCAGTGTTAAAATGAACGTGCAAATACTAAATCAAACGCCCTTCACAAAAATAAAGGTAAAACAGCGATTTCGAATGATTTTGAAGTTGGAGGAGAACATGAGATGGAGTTTTTCGGCACTAGGTCGGTACTTCCACCTACGTCACGGCCGTGACCTTTCCGACGTGATGACGTCATACGCCATGAAGAATCATAACACTGAAGTCGAGCATTCGTGGTTAAAAAGTATATAAATGTTTATTTTTTTTAGAAAATGGTTTCGCTAGATAAGACCTTATTCCTCGGCTGGGATCGTGCAGAGCCCTCTGAAGCCCTTTGAAGCCTTTGAAACTGCATTGATTTGGACCTTCAACCCGTTGGTTGCCACTGAAATACATTATACGGAGAAAAATCCTGGAATATTTTCCTCAAAAAACTTAATTTCTTTTCGACTGAAGAAAGAAAGACATGAACATCTTGAATGAGATGGGGATGAGTAAATTATCAGGACATTTTCATTTTGAAGTGAACTAATCCTTTAATGTGTACAAAAGGTATGCCACTGATAATTTCACACAATAAAACGATCCGCTTTAACAAATCGTAAACACTCACGTGCAGTATGCTGTAACAATCATTCAGTATCCACCGCTCATCCAGCTCAACATAACCAGTCAAGTCACCTTTATTTACATAGTGCTTTTTACAATACAGATTGTTTCAAAGCAGCTTTACAGTGACAACAGGAAAGTAATGCAACACAGTTCTCCTCTGACCAATGAACAGTGTATGATTATGATTCAGGCAGCATTACAGGTCAGAAGTCAGATTAGATTGGAACATTCAGAATATTTATCCTGTTCCAACCAGCGTGAGGGCATTTAAAGCACACTTCTCTATAAAAAAAAAAAAGTAATTTGTCTTGATGCATACAAAAGGTATGCTATTAAGCATTTCACACATTAAAATGATCTGCTTTAATAAATCGTAAACACTCACGTGCAATATGCTGTACTGATCATTCAGCATCCACTGCTCATCCAAGCAAACTTAATGAGCATTAGGGCATTTAAAACACACATCTAAAAATCAACTAAACAGAAAGAGGCACCCAAATGATTACGCACAGCTGGCATTATCCCGTACTGTTTGCAAAGTCATTGTGGCCAACACGTCAAAACGGTCACAAAACAACCTAAATGAGCACTAAAAACACAGCTCAAAGCCATAACACCCATTAAAATAGACCTACCAGAACTGGTTCTTCCAGCGACCAACAACCAACTGCATGCCAAACAATTCAGGCACTGCAACTATTCCACTCATAAGAAGGTGGTGTATTTAAAGGCAAATCGCACCTTCAACCCGAGGGAAATCACTACTGCCAAGGTCTAATAAGGGAGCTAACCTCTGCTATACTAATAGACACATTCTGTGCCACAGACTGGGGGAGATGAAAAGGATTTGGTTGTTGGCCTGCTGTCCTATGAGTGGAACGCCTAAGGGTCCCTTAGTCACTTCTGGCTGACCGACTGACTGGTCTAAAGGGCACTCTACAGGAATATCTACATTAGTAACTATATCAGACTCCTGCTCTTGTGTGGTTGCTTGGAACTGCACTCCCGTGGGTTCTCTTATACTTCTGATGGGGGAACGGTCCAAGCTAACACAATGGCCTAATAACTGAAGACTAGAATCAAGTTGGGCACCTACTCTAGTATGGACCACAGCTACTTGTGGCTGACTTCCCACTTCTGGTTCCTCAGGACTCGCTTCGCCACTAAGACTAAAAGAGGAAGATGAAACACTCCTAATGGGTTGACAGGGCCTAGTCTCAGCCTCAGACGTCACGGCCATGGACCATTGGCTGAATGTCTGATGCATATGGCACACTTATCTGGAAACACTTCAGGAGTTTCGAAGTCGTCATCTGATTGGTTGAATTCTACAGGATGTCCACGAGACAAGTGTGTTGCGTTCTTTAACGGTCCACCTAGAAACAAAAGCAGTGACGCCAAACCCCCTTGTGTAGAAGAACGCCGTTGTGTTTACAACTGTGACAGTGAGCGCTTACCGGGATCAACTAAACACTGGATTTTCAAAAGTATGTTAAGTTTGCGGCTCCATTGTTGCAGTAAACTTGCACAACGTTCTTGAATAAATAATTTATAGATGCAAAACTGGTCTGTTATTGCAGGGACATAGACTTTACATTTTCATGCCCCTGAAAATGACGCAGAACAAAACGAACTGTGACTGGTCACGTTACATGTCAGTCAAATACCTAATGGGCGGTCCTTGACCAATGAAAGCTACGATAGAGTCCAGACCTTCTGCCGTCAGTCTGAAGGTCTGGCTATACGAGACTAGACAGGGCCTATCTGTGCCATGGGGAACCAACTTAAACTCTGAACGATGCATGACCTTGATAGGGCCATCTTTTCCCTGTGGTCATATTTTGTACAACGTCCCCACTTCCTCAGTGCAAGTCACAATTTCAAACACAGTAGAACTCCAGACATCCTGGATCTTGTGGCGGCCATGAAAGTGATTTCTACAATATACTAATGTGCCAGGAGGCAGTATGGATATTGACTCAGGGAAGCTAGCCCTACGACGCTCAGCTGCAGTCTCCAAGTGCCTCTGGAGTTATTAATCTTAAAATAAACAAAATGAAAGTAAAACTGGCAGCCTCCTCACGGACGACTGCCGCGCACACACATAATAAAGCATAACCAAAACATAAAATCCAGGCCTGGCCCTCTCTCGTCCTTCACTGTCGTCGCTCCTCCTTTTTATGCGTCCAAGCTCCTCCGTGAGACACAAGACCAGTGCGGCACGCAGCTGGCACTCATTATCACTCACCACCGAACTCGCCCAGTTCTCACGGTCCCTCGGCCTCGCTGCTTGCCAAACAGTGCAATGATAAAAGATATTTGTCTACCACATATTAACACACACACACACACAAAAAAAAAACATTCCTGTCATTCTCAAAATATTATGACAAATTGCCTCCATTATGCCTCCTGTTTGTCCTGCTGCCTGCTGTGCTCGCGTGTGCTTTGCTTTCTTTTGAATCTTTATTTGATATCATTCCCTGTTGTTTAAACTGCTAAATATAGCTTACCCATCACCATATATTGTCTAATATTGCCTACCACATTAAATCTGACATCGCTAGCTTTTAATCTAAATCACTATCACGCGTTAGCATTTCGCTAGCCTGTTAGCTTGCCATCTCTGCACTCGGGTCTCTTGTTTTCTGAGTTCATTAAACAACTGTGGTGAGTTGGATTAGTAAATAGACTCCATCAAACAACTGTGGTAAGTTAGATTAATCAACAAATACGGTAAGCCATGTCTTCTTCTCCTGTCATTGTCACTTGCACTGCATGTTTCATGTTTAGTATATCTTTCTCCGTTGGCGAACAGGGCTTCACATGTGATAAATGTAAGGAGATAGTCAGGCTGACGGAAAAGATTTCAGAATTAGAGACACGCATCCAGACTTTATTTGAGAGTAGTGAGAATGTAACAGCTTTAGACACTGCTTTGGATGCGAATAGCTTAGTGAACTCTGTACATTGTTCGGTTCCAGCTGTAGAGCTCGTGCAGCAGGGCAACTGGGTGACGGTGAGACGGCATAGTCGCGGATCAAAAAAACACTCTTCCATTCCGATTAGAACAGGTTCTCCCCACTCAGTGATGCACCCACTGAGAATCCTGTTGAAAGTGCCCTAGTTATTGGCGATTCTATTACACGGAACGTGAAAATAGAGACACCAGTCACCATAGTCACATGTTTACCGGGAGCCAGAGCGCCTGACATCAAAACAAATTTAAAAGTGCTGGCTAATGCTAATCGTAAATTCTCTAAGATTATTATTCACGTCGGCACTAATGATGTTCGACTTCGCCAGTCAGAGATCACCAAAATTAACATTAAAGAGGTGTGTAAACTCGCAAGTACGATGGCAGATGACGTTTTTTGGTCTGGTCCCCTCCCCGTTAAAAGGAGTGATGAGATACTTAGCAGACTATCATCACTCAATGGCTGGTTGTCTAAGTGGTGTCTGCAAAATAACATAGGGTTCATAGACAATTGGAAAAGCTTTTGGGGCAGACCTGACCTGTTGAAAAAAGATGGCATCCATCCTTCCTGGGATGGTGCCGCTCTTCTCTCTAGTAATTTGGCACAGTCTTAGAGTCTTAGAGCTAAACCTTGACTAACTGGGGCCCAGGTCAGGAAGCAGACGGACTGGCTTACCTGACCGCCTGCTAGCTGTCTCACGTCACAGAAGTCAGATAAATCCCAGAGACTGTGTCTGTTCCACGAATTAGTAAATACAAAAAAACATCAAAACCATTCAACAGTAAAAATGTAATTGATGTCCAACAAATAAACAACAGATATAATACAGATGATCAAATGATAAAGCTTGGGCTGCTGAATATTCGATCCCTTTCCTCAAAAGCGCTTATTGTTAATGATATGATTACAGATCATAACCTAGATGTGCTGTGTTTGACAGAAACCTGGCTAAAACCTGACGATTAATTACTTTAAATGAGTCCACCCCCCAAGATTATTGATATAAACACGAGCCGCGTCTAAAAAGGTAAAGGGGGAGGTGTTGCTGTACAGTAATTTATAATAATATCTTCGGTATTACTCAGAAGTCTAGTTTCAAATATAATTCCTTTGAAGTTTTGGTGCTTTATGTAACGTTACGTAGTGAAATTGATAAATCCCATTTGACATTTGTGCTGGCTACTGTATACAGGCCACCAGGGCACCATACAGACTTTACCAGAGAATTTGCTGATTTTCTATCAGAGTTAGTACTGGCTGCAGATAAAGTCCTAATTGTTGGTGATTTTAATATCCATGTAGACAATGAAAAAGACGCATTGGGATTGGCATTTAGAGACATTCTAAACTCTATTGGAGTAAGGCAACACGTGTCAGGACCCACTCATCACCGTAATCATACTTTAGACCTAATACTGTCACATGGATAAAATGTTGATACCATTGAAATTCTGCAGCAGAGCGATGACATCTCAGATCATTACCTAGTATCATGTACACTTAATTTAGCAAAGGCTGCAAAGCCGTCCCCTCGCTTCAAATATGGCAGGACTATCACTGCTGCGACTAAAGATTGCTTTGTAAATAATCTTCCTCATCAGTTTCATCTCCTCAGCATCCCAGATAGCCTAGAGGAACTCGATGTTGCAACAGAAACTATTGACTCTCTCTTTTCCAGCACTTTAGACACAGTTGCTCCCCGGCGCTTAAAGAAGATTAAAGAAAATAGTCCAACACCGTGGTACAACGAGCACACCCGGGCCCTTAAAACAGCAGCCAGAAAAATGGAGCGCAGCTGGAAGAAAACATGCGTTTTTCGCATTTCATGGAAAGAGAGCATGATTGCATACAGAAAGGCCCTAAAAACTGCTAGATCTGCTTATTTCTCGACTCTCTTAGAAGAAAACAAACACAACCCTAGGTATTTATTCGATACAGTGGCTAAATTACCCAAAGATAAAGCTTCAACTTCTGATGTTTGTAAACAGCACAGCAGTAATGACTTTATGAACTTCTTTACTTGTAAGATTGATAATATTAGGAAAAAAATCATAACCATGCAGCCGTCTACTACAGTATCACATCAGACAGTGCATTGTAGTGTCACTGAGGAAAAATTACATTCATTCACTGCTATAGGAGAAGAAGAATTGGCTAAACTCGTTAAATCATCAAAATCAACAACATGTATGCTCGACCCTATACCGACTAAACTACTAAAAGAGATGCTTCCAGAGGTCATAGATCCTTTTCTTAATATCATTAATTCATCCTTGACATTAGGATATGTACCGAAAACTTTTAAGTTGGCTATTATTAAACCACTTATTAAAAAAACGCAACTTGATCCTACGGAATTAGTCAATTACAGGCCAATCTCAAATCTACCCTTTCTGTCAAAAATACTATAAAAGGTAGTGTTCTCACAATTATGCTCCTTTTAAGAAAGAAATGGTATCTGTGAGGATTTCCAGTCAGGATTTAGACTGTATCATAGTACTGAGACTGCTCTCATTAGAGTTACAAATGATTTACTCTTATCATCCGATCGTGGTTGTATCTCTCTGTTAGTGTTACTCGATCTTAGCGCTGCATTCGATACTATCGACCACAACCTTCTTTTGAATAGACTCGAAAATTATGTTGGCATTAGTGGAATTTCATTGGCATGGTTTAAATCATACTTATCTGACCATTATCAGTTTGTAGCAGTAAATGAAGAGATGTCACACCGAACACAAGTTCAGTATGGAGTACCGCAGGGCTCAGTGCTAGGACCGTTGCTTTTCACCCTGTACATGCTACCACTGGGAGATATTATTAGGAACCATGGCGTTAGTTTTTATTGTTATGCTGATGATACTCAGCTCTATATTTCTTCACGCCCTGATGAAATTTACCAATTCACAAGATTAACGGAATGCATAGCTGATATAAAAAATTGGATGACTAGTAATTTCCTGCAACTTAATTCAGAAAAAAAATGAATTTTTAATCATTGGACAAAAAAACTCCACAAGTAGTAACCTAGAATACTGTCTAACACTCGATGGCTGCTCTGTCAAGTCCTCGTCGTCAGTTAGGAACCTGGGTGTGCTCTTTGATACCAATCTCTCATTTGAAAGCCACGTTTCTAGCATCTGTAAAACTGCATTCTACCATCTTAAAAATATATCTAAATTACAGCACATGCTTTCAATGCAAAATGCTGAACAGTTAGTTCATGCGTTCATGACCTCAAGGCTAGATTATTGTAATGCTCTACTGAGTGGTTGCCCTGCTCACTTAATAAATAAACTGCAGCTGGTCCAAAACGCAGCAGCTAGAGTTCTTACTAGAACCAGGAAGTATGACCATATTAGCACTCCATTGGCTCCCTATTAAACATTGTATACATTTTAAAATCTTGCTGATTACTTACAAAGCACTAAATGGTTTAGCTCCCCAGCACTTGAGCGAGCTCTTACCACATTATACTCCATCACGTCTATTGCGGTCTTAAAATTCTGGCCAGTTGATAATACCTAGAATATCAAAATCACTGCAGGCGGTCGATCCTTTACCTATTTAGCACCTAAACTCTGGAACAGTCTTCCTAGCATTGTTCGGGAAGCAGACACACTCTGTCAGTTTAAATCTAGACTAAAAACACATCTCTTTACTATGGCATACACATAAAACATTTTTAATTTATATTATTCAAATCAGTTAAATGATTGTTTTAGGCTGCATTAACTAGGTCAGCCGGAACCGGGAACACTTCCCATAACACTTGATGTACTCGTTACATCATAAAAAGAATGGCATCTACGCTAATGTTAGTCTCTCTGTTTATCCCGAGGTTTACTGCAGTCGGCCGGATCCGGGCCGTATCTGGACCAGATGGTGGACCTTAGCCTGGACATGACGACCATATCCCTGAAGTGTCTGTAGAGACCGTGTCAATTAAACTCTCCCCTGTAAATGCCGCATCGACACGACATCCTCATTAAACCCGTTCCCGGCGTGACGACTCCAATCTTTCGAATAATCCTACGAATATCTATTGATCTAATATGACTTCTGACCTGCAATGTTGCCAGAATCATAATCATACACTATTTGTTCGTCGGCCAGAGGAGAACTGGCACCCCAACTGAGCCTGGTTTCTCCCAAGGTTTTTTTCTCCATTCTGGCCCTGAAGGAGTTTTGGTTCCTTGCCACCTTCGCCTTTGGCTTTTGGCTTGCTCAGTTGGGGACACTTAAATTTATAAATTAAAAAAAAAAATAAAACTATATTACTGATCTGCCCGCATTGACACTATATGATAATTGAAATAAGCTAGATGACATCACCGTTTTCACCAGAGCGGCTCTACAGCCGAATCAAATTCTGTTGCATTATTTTCCTGTTACCACTGTGAAGCTGCTTTGAAACAATTGGCATTGTAAAAAGCGCTATATAAATAAAGGTGATTTGATTTGATTTGACAAAGCCAAGCCTTTGTGTTATGAAAAAGGTTTTTAAATATTTAAAACACTACTAAAAGACTAGACAAGAGATGTAAAAGGTATAATTTTATAACAATTTGAAATAATTAAAATAATATGAAATAGGTAGTCTCTATATTGTTAAATAGTTACTGATTTACATTTAAACAGATTTTTTTTATATAATTAATTTTAACAATTCATTCAATGTAATTTTTAAATTTTTTGACAGATTTTTATTGAAATAATTTAATTTTATGATTTGATTATAGGATGATGGGTATTTTGAGATGATATTGACATAATAAAAGTGATATTTTATGTGAATAAATAAACTTTTTGTCTTTGCATTATTTGAGGTCTGAAAACATGGCATCTTTTTTCGTTATTTTGACCAGTTGTCATTTTCTGTCAATATTTTTATTTGAAATTTGGAAGAAATGTTGTCAGTAGTTTGTAGAATAAATCAAAAATGTTCATTTTGCTCAAACATGTTCATATAAATAATAAAGTGGATTGTTTGTTTAAAAATCTTATAAATGTATGAGGTGGCAAGGTGGGCCTTTTACTCCGTGTAGCATGGGGCAAAAGGCACAGAGTATTGAAATACTTTAGCCAAAATAATATGTTTTGCATAATGTCTAAGTTAATACTTGTTCAAAACAATCACTTTAGCAAAGTTTGTACTATTTTCGGTTTATTTTAATAAATAAAAGACTTAATTTTTGTTTAATAACTGTCATTAAAATATGTTCATTTTAAAAATACAGAAACAAAAAAAAAAGATTCTGAAAGCATTGATTGAGATCCCATAAACATTTAATATAGATTTTCAGTGGTAACAAACAAATATGATATTTTATTATATGATATGATTAATATCATATTTTAAATACAATTGTTTCATTATAAATGTAGTGTCACGATCACCTGTCACCTCACCTGTGAACCTCATTTCCCATAATCCTTCCTGGCTCCCACCTGCACACACTCCACCATCACCTGCACCTGAACCTACAATCAATCACCCTCATCAGCTCCACACCATAAAAGTCTGCACTACACTCATCATGATTGTGTGGTCTACGACTAGGACCTTCCAGAGCATTGGATTCTTTCGCCAGTTGCCCTTGTGGTCACCTTCAAAGACCTGCAATCTATCCAAATAATTCATTGAATATAGCGACATACTGATACCTGGGGTGTGTGGTGCAACTTACCTGGCCTTTGACAGTTTTTCATCTTCTCTGTTGTTGTTTGCTGATATACTCACCTTGTGCACTCAACCTGTTAATAAACTGTTTATTTGTGAACTCACCATCTCTCTATGAGTCTGTTTTCTGACACTAAGGTGGACACGCAACTCAAAGGGATAGTTCACCCAAAACTGAAAATTATCCCATAATTTAAGTAATTTATTTAATTTTAATTATTTATTATAATTTAATTTACTCACCCTCAAGCCATCCTAGCAATGTCATGGCTCTTCCAAGCTTTATAATTGAAGTGAATGGCAGCCCAAAATTTAAAAACCTAAAAAGTGCTTGCGAAGAAAGTGTAACGCCTCTCGCAGTTCAAAACGCTTACGCTACGTCCGACATCATCGTTGCGCCAGTTACGCTTTTTTGTAAGTTGAATATGGAAGGTGGTCCACCGGAAGCTAGATATTTTACTTTATAACGTCTTAAATATGGATATTTTTCTTTCACAAACACATCGATTTGCATCAGGAGGCCTTTATTAACACCCCCGGAGCCGTGTGGATTACTTTTATAATGGATGGATGCACTTTTTTGGGCTTCAAATTTTGGGCTGCCGTTCACTGCCATTATAAAGCTTGGAAGAGCCAGGACATATTTTAATATAACTCCGATTGTATTCGTCTGAAAGAAGAATGTCATATACACCTAGGATGGCTTGAGGGTGAGTAAATCATGGGGTAATTTTCATTTTTTTTAAATTTTCATTTTTGGGTGAACTATCCCTTTAATATATGATATTTACCATCTGAATCTAACCATGTCAACAAATGGATTATTATCATGTTAATTATTGTGCCTTTAGCCCCAACAGCAGGGGTGCCTTTTACCCCAAATACCGTACTTTTACATATTAAGTTACTGAAACTTAACTGTTGCTTTAATTACCTTGAACACAACTGAAAATCATTAACAATACCTTTGTCTTAAAATATAATCAATAATTTTATAGAATTTTATAGAATACAACATTAAAAAAATGTATATGTAGGTAAAAAAAACCTATATATTAAGTCAAATTAGCGCAGATTCAACTTTGCGTTGCTGTCCGTGATCGCATCAAGCATCAGCCAAATTTCCACATGCAGTTGTTAAGAAAAGTGCTGATCTGAAAGTGCCATATAGGTGTTTAAAAGAAAGTAAAGTCAAATGCACCTTTTACACCTTTGTACCCTACAACAGGACAAAATAAAGATGGGCTATGTTTATTATACATTTTTCCTTATATGTTTAGAGTTTAATCAAGCTGTAAAAAACTAAATGTATCTTGCAGAACAGGGTGAAGTCAGTATACATTTAATGACAATTTGGGACAAATATAATGTAATTTAATAGAAAACTATGTTAGTGGCGCTCTGTGGCAGGATTTTGAACAGATTAGGAGCTGTGCGTCTCCGGAGTGCATAGTCTGTACATTGAAGGGATGGATTCTGCCGCTTAAATGTATCTTTTGAGTGATTTATAATCAAGTTATTAATCAATATTTATCCTTCTAAATATTAAATGATTTGAATGACTTCTTTAATCTAATGGAAAAGCTTTTACTTTTCTATATTCAAATGCTAGCGAATAATGGTGATTATTTTCTGTACCTCTTACTGAGAGAAAGTACAACTTGTTTTGGGAAACTTTCCTGTTTAGAGCAGAGCTCGACCAATTCCAACCTTGAAAAGGCTGTGTATGTGTGCTAATATTCTGTGTTGCAGATAAGTATTGGTGTGGTGGACAATTTCTAGCTTTCTTAGCTTTTTTAATTACCACTTTCAAGGCCCAAAAAGGTAGGAAAGACATCATTAAAATAGTCCATGTGACTACAGTGGTTCAACCTTAATTTTATGAATCGTCAAGAATACTTTTTGTGCGCAAAAAGAACGACAATCTTCAACAATCTCTTCTCATCTGTGCCAGTCTCCTATGCTGTTGATGTAGTAAATACAGTGCAGCGCTTTCAAATCGCTACATCAGAACGGCGGCTTACCATTGGCCGACGCTGTTCATGTGAGCACCACGACACATGCGTGTGATGCTGACGGAGGAGCTAGCCAATGGTGAGCCGCCGTAGAACTCGAAAGCACTGCATTGTTTACACTCCAGTAGGAGACTGGCACAGACAAGAAGAGATTGTTGAATAAAGTCGTTATTTTTGTTTGTTTTTTGCGCACAAAAAGTATTCTCGTCGCTTCATAACATTAAGGTTGAACCACTGTATTCACATGGACTATTTTACCAATGTCTTTCCTAGCTTTCTAGGCCTTAAAAAGGGGTAAATAAATTGATGTCTATGGAGGGGTCAGAGAGCTCTTGGATTTCATAAAAAATATCTTAATTTGTGTTCCGAAGATGAACGAAGGTCTTATGGCTTTGAAACGACATGAGGGTGAATAATTAATGACAGAATTGTCATTTTTGGGTGAACTAACCCTTTAATGATTTCTATATAGGCCTATCGATTATCCTGCCTGAAAAGACCATAAACATTACGGATAACATCCGCAGTAACAATTATTTACATAGGCCTACATATATCATAGAAACGAATCACGTGCGACTGATGTCGGTACCTTTGTCGGTAGGGAATAGATGTGCTGGTTTTTAAATGTTGGTGTACACAGGAACACTGCGACTTTTTAACTGTGAGTGATGGGATGGAATAAATAACTTTGAATAAAACTTAAAATACTATACAAATACAGCAAGTAAATGTAAGCATGCAATTAATACATGATTGCTCATACTCTGTATAATGGAATTATATCAGTTTATAATAAATAGTTTTTTATAGGTTAACAAAGCTAGTGCATGGACAGGATCAAATGAAGCTGCCACTGTCCCAGCAAAATGTTTCACAGTGCTGATTATGTTGCATATTATAGCATTGTTATATGTTATTGTTATTAATATTATTATTATTATTATTATTATTATTATTATTATGCCTACAGATCATTTAACCAAAATTAGTTGACTCTACAGGATAATGTTGGTTAAATTCAAATGTGAAAAGACAAGAAACATTAACAGAGCCAATTTTGGCATATTAGGTATATTTAGGAGTGAATGTGTGCATATTTTCATATAGGTCAAGACAAGTCACCTTCCTTCATATAGCGCTTTTTACAACACAGATTGTTTCAAAGCAGCTTTACAGTGATAATAGGAAATTCATTTTGTTTTTGATGAAAAGTTTTTGATTAATTTCTGTTGTAAAAACTGATTAGTTATTTAATTTGGTGCCATTTAAACAACACCATCTTCAATTAAAACAGAAAACCCCCAATGCGTTCCGGACACCATCCGCATGGCAACAGCATTTGGTGGCCCGAGAACGCAAACTATGAAATAGGTTTGAAATAGTTTTGAAACTATACCATCATCATCCCCACACTACCCCTAAAAAGGCGAATCCGAGAAAACTACGCAAGCATTACGTGTTCAGCCTATAGGCAAGCGTGTTTGAATACGTATGAGTGCATATGTGTTTTTATCTGTATAGAGAGGAAGGGAAGTGAAGGAGGCCTTCACAGGGGAGAGTCTAGGTGACACGGTCTCTGCTGACACTTCAGGGATGCGTTGTGGTCATGTCTAGGCGCAGGTCTACCATCTGATCTGGATCCGGCTGACTACAATAAACCTCGGGATAAACAGAGAGACTAACATTAGCGTAGATGCCATTCTTTTTATGATGTAACGAGTACATCAGGTGTTATGGGAAGTGTTCCGGCTGACATAGTTAATGCAGCCTAAAACAATCATTTAACTGATTTGAATAATAGAAATTGATAATGTTCTATTTGTATGCCATAGTAAAGAGATGTGTTTTTAGTCTAGATTTAAACTGACAGAGTGTGTCTGCTTCCCGAACAATGCTAGGAAGACTGTTCCAGAGTTTAGGTGCTAAATAGGAAAAGGATCGACCGCCTGCAGTTGATTTTGATATTCTAGGTATTATCAACTGGCCAGAGTTTTAAGAACGCAATAGACGTGATGGAGTATAATGCGTTAAGAGCTTGTTCAGGTACTGGGGAGCTAAACCATTTAGAGCTTTGTAAGTAATAAGCAAGATTTTAAAATGTATACGATGTTTAATAGGGAGCCGGTGCAGTGTTGACAGAACTGGGCTAATATGGTCATACTTCCTGGTTCTAGTAAGAACGTCTCGGTTACGTATGTAACCCTCGTTCCCTGAAGGAGGGAACGGAGACGTACGTCGGACGTCACCGACGAATTGGGATCACTTCTGGGAGCCCCTATTAGCTTCGAGTGTATAGAGAACGGGCCAATGGCCATTGGCGTGCGAGATTTGCATCTCGCGCTCCGCCCCGCATCGCGGGTATAAAGCGGAAGCGGATGCAGCGCACATTTGTTTTTCACTGAGGAGCCGAACTAGTGACTCGGCCGCTGCAGTGATGGTACAGCAACTGTGGCGACGGGACGTACGTCTCCGTTCCCTCCTTCAGGGAACGAGGGTTACATACGTAACCGAGACGTTCCCCTTCAGTCGGTCACGTTCGACGTACGTCGGACGTCACCGACGAATTGGGATCCCTATGGAAAACGCCACAGTTACTACCACTTCCAGCGCCCAGCGAAAGCCCCTCAGACCCCCGTCTGTTCGGGGCGGGGAACTTACGCAGGGAGAGTCACTGCTGCTGTTCCGCAAGACCCACTCAGCAGAGTATTGGATAACGCTGGGAAAGCGTGCCCCGGGGGGCCGCTGCGGAAGCCACATCCTACCCGTAGGGAGGTATCATGTGGAATATACATGTATGGACTGGCCGTGGGCAGTACAACATACGGAAGTCCCAGGGATGGCCCCGGCCAATGCAGGCGGGAGACTACACCGCACAGAGACGGCAGAGCGAGCTCTGCCAAGGGAAAGACACGGGCTCGCCGTAGGGAGCCGTACCGTGGAAGAATACACATATGGGACCGCCGTAGGGGTCACAACATATGGATACCCAGCCTAACACAAGTTCCACCAATGCATACGAGTGTTAGACCTGGCGTCGGACGCTCCGCCACGTCTGACTGCCACGGGTTGCGGAGGACTCAACAGGGTTCGCCGTGCTGGGGAACTCGACTGGAGCATATCAGCGCACGTATCCGGTCCATGAGGAGGGGAATGGCGCAGCAAGCCGACACTAGAACGGGCCCTTCGGTGTTACTGGCTATTTGAAGCGAGCACACGGGAAGAAACCGGCTCTACACGGAGGCTATAGAATCTAGCGAACGTGTTAGGTGTCGCCCAGCCCGCAGCTCTACATATATCTGTCAGCGAGGCGCCGTGTGCCAGCGCCCAGGAAGAGGCCACACTCCTAGTGGAGTGGGCCCTCAACCCAAGCGGGCAGGGCACGCCTTGGGTTTCATACGCCAAGGCGATGGCATCCACTATCCAGTGAGCCATCCTCTGCTTGGAGACAGCCTTTCCCTTCTGCTGGCCTCCGTAACAGATGAAGAGCTGTTCTGAGGTCCTGAAGCTTTGCGTTCTGTCCACGTAAGTCCGCAGAGCGCGAACGGGACAGAGAAAAGCCAGGGCTGGGTCTGCCTCCTCCGAAGGCAGCGCTTGCAGGTTCACCACCTGGTCCCGAAAGGGAGTGGTGGGAACCTTGGGCACATATCCGGGCCGGGGTCTCAGGATTACATGAGAGTTACCCGCCCCGAATTCCAGGCACGATTCGTCGACCGAAAATGCCTGCAGGTCCCCTACCCTCTTGATGGAAGCCAATGCAGTCAGGAGTACTGTCTTCCAGGACAGGATTTTTAACTCTACTGACTGCAAAGGCTCAAAGGGAGCCCTCTGTAATGCGGTTAGCACCAGGGGCAAGTCCCAAGAGGGTATAGAGTGAGGGCGAGGCGGATTTAATCTCCTCGCCCCCCTCAGGAACCTGACGACCAGATCGTGCTTTCCTAGGGACTTACCTTCGACCATGCTGTGATTTGCGGCGATAGCGGCAACATACACTTTGAGGGTGGAGGGAGACAGCCTTCGCTCCAACCCTTCTTGCAGGAAGGAAAGCACAGAGCCGATCGAACATCTTCGGGGGTCTTCTCGACGAGAAGAACACCACTCGACGAACAGGTTCCACTTCAACGCGTAGAGGTGCCTCGTAGAGGGGGCTCTGGCGGAAGTGATGGTGTCTACCACAGCCTGTGGTAGGCCACCTAGAACCTCCGCGTCCCGTCCAGGGACCAGACATGGAGTTTCCAGAGGTCCGGACGCGGGTGCCACAGGGTGCCCCGTCTCTGAGTCAGGAGGTCCTTCCTCAGAGGAATGGGCCAAGGAGGTGCTGTCGCGAGGAGCACTAGTTCCGGGAACCAGGTCCGGTTGGGCCAGTATGGCGCAACTAGCAAGACCTGCTCCTCGTCCTCCCTGACCTTGCACAGTGTCTGCGCAAGAAGGCTCACTGGGGGAAACGCATATTTGCGTAGGCCCCGGGGCCAGCTGTGTGCCAGCGCATCCGAGCCGAGGGTCCCCCCGGTCAGGGAATAGAACAACTGGCAGTGAGACGTGTCCGGGGCGGCAAACAGGTCTACCTGTGCGGTCCCGAAGCGACTCCAGATCAGCTGGACCACCTGGGGATGGAGTCTCCACTCTCCTGGGAGCACTTGCTGTCGTGAGAGCTCGTCGGCTGCACGATTGAGCAGGCCCGGGATATGAATGGCACGAAGCGACCTCAGATGCTTCTGACTCCAGAGGAGGAGATGGCGGGCGAGTTGTGACATGCGGCGGGAGCGTAGACCACCCTGTTTGTTGATGTACGCAACGGCCGCAGTGTTGTCCGTACGGACCAGAACGTGCTTGCCTCGTAGCGGCCCTTTGAGGCGGCCCAGCGCAAGACGAACTGCTAACAACTCGAGGCAATTGATATGCCATTGCAGTTGAGGCCCCGTCCACAGACCCGAAACTGCAAGCCCGTTGTACGTGGCCCCCCAGCCGGTGGATGAGGCATCCGTGGAGACCACAGCATGCCTGGACACTTGTTCTAGGGGAACTCCTGCCCGTAGGAACGAAGGGTCCAACCACGGACTGAAGGTTTGGCGACACTTCGGTGTTACTGAGACACGGAATGAGCCGCTCTGCCACGCCCATCTCGGGACTCGGTCGTGTAGCCAGTGTTGAAGCGGCCTCATATGAAGCAATCCGAGCGGCGTCACTGCGGCTGCGGATGCCATATGCCCCAGGAGCCTCTGAAAATGTTTCAGTGGTACCGCTGTCCTGCATTTGAACGAATTCAAGCAGTTCAACACCGACTGGACGCGCTGCTCTGTGAGTCGCGCTGTCAGATTGACCGAGTCCAACTCCATACCGAGAAAAGAGATCCTCTGCACGGGGCAGAGTTTGCTCTTTTCCCAGTTGACCTGAAGTCCCAACAGGCTGAGGTGACTGAGCACCATGTCCCTGTGTTCGCACAACTGCGCCTTCGACTGAGCCAGAATCAGCCAGTCGTCGAGGTAGTTGAGAATGCGAACACCACGCTCTCTCATGGGAGCAATGGCCGCCTCCGCGACCTTCGTGAAGACGCGGGGCGACAGGGACAGCCCGAAGGGTAGGACTCTGTACTGATATGCCCGTCCCTCGAACGCAAAGCGTAGGAACGGTCTGTGTCGGGGGAGAATCGAGAAATGAAAGTACGTGTCCTTCAGGTCGATCGCTGCAAACCAATCTTGGGGACGGATGCACCTGAAGATGCGTTTCTGCGTTAGCATTCTGAACGGCAGCCTGTGAAGGGACCGATTCAAGAACCGCAGGTCCAAGATTGGCCGTAACCCGCCGCCTTTCTTGGGTACAATGAAGTACGGGCTGTAGAAGCCTGTCTTCATATCGGCTGGAGGGACCGGCTCTATCGCGTCCTTCGCCAGTAGGACTGCGATCTCCGCCCGTAGCACGGGGGCGTCCTCCTTCGACACGGAGGTGAAGTGAACGCCCCTGAACTTGGGGGGCCGCCGAGCGAACTGAATCGCATAGCCGAGTCTGATAGTACGGATGAGCCAGCGGGACGGGCTGGGGAGCGCTAACCAGGCTCCCAGCGACCGAACCAGCGGGACCAACGGCACCACAGACGTACCCGCAGCGGGGCAGCGCAGCGGAGTGCAGGGACCCGACTCGGACGGCATCGCGGCCCGAAGTGGGGTCTGAGTGCGCAATGCAACACTTACCTGCTTCCGCTGAGGGGGTGCACGAGTGTGCGGAGGCCTCTTGTGTGCGTCCTGGACACAGCCAGCACCCCCTGCTGGCGATAAGAGAGGCACCGGAGGGTGACAAGGCATGGGAGCGTCGTACACCGCCAAGCGCGCTCTCTTGGCACCCAGAGATTTTAGAAACAGCTCTTTTTTTGAAGTTTTGGGTACCACTGGCCCGAAGGCCAGTGGCGGAACAGAAACCAAACAAGAACATAAAATTCTCTCCCGGCCCTCCAGCGGGAGAAGGAGCGGTGCTGTCACCACCTCCTGAAGAGCTGTCTCCTCCATCTCTGGGTGGCCCGTCTCAGGGTCTCTTACGACGACGCTTGCCACCTGGCTTGGCAGCGGCCTGAGCGGGCTGGACGGCCTTCCCGCGGCCGGCTCCACGCCGTTGCCCTGGTGGAGGCTGCTGCTGGGCTGGGGCGGGAGCGGGGGCGGCGGCGGGCGGCCGCCCTCGGCGACGAGCAGGCGGAGGAGCTGCGGCCGGCGGCTGGGCAGCAGCTGACCGCCGGGGCAGGATGTGTTTGATGGCCTCCGTCTGCTTCTGGACAGTCGAGAACTGCTGGGCAAAGCTCTCGACCGCGTCGCCGAACAGCCCAACCTGGGAAATGGGGGAGTCCAGGAACCGATACTTATCAGTCTCCCTCATATCGGCCAGGTTGAGCCAGAGATGTCGCTCCTGGACCACAAGAGTGGACATCGCCTGACCAATGGAACGGGCGGTGACTTTCGTCGCCCGGAGGGCGAGGTCCGTCGCCGTCCGGAGCTCCCGGAGGAGCTCTGGGTCAGGTCTACCCTCGTGCATGTCCATGAGTGCCTGGGCCTGGTGCACCTGGAGCAACGCCATGGCATGCAAGGCGGACGCAGCCTGTCCACAAGCCTTGTAAGCCTTCCCAGTTAGACTGGAGGAGAACTTACAGGCCTTGGATGGGTGGCGTGGGTCTCCGCGCCAGGTGGAAGCGGACGCCGGACACAGTTGCATCGCGACCGCCCGTTCCACCGGCGGGATCCCCACGTACCCCTTGGCTGGCCCGCCGTCGAGAGTAGTGAGGAGGGAGGAGCCACTCGGCCGGTTTCTGGCAGAAAAAGGTGCCGTCCACGACCTCGTGAGCTCCTCATGCACTTCCGGGAAGAAGGGCACCGGGGCGGGACGCTGAGAACCAGCGCGAGCCGCCCCGAGAAACCAATCATCCAGCCTAGAAGGCTCGAGACACGGTGGAGGGTTCCACACGAGCCCGACCTTTTCGGCGGCCCGGGAAAGCATAGCCGTCAGCTCGGGGTCCGTCTCGGACAACGCCACTCTCCCAGAGGGAGGCAACGCAGCCGGGTCTTCATCCCCCGAGGACTGAAACTCCCCCTCCGATGCAGCGATCGTCAGCTGGTGACAGGGAACGACCGCATCCAGAAACGCACGGGTGGAATGACATCTTGAAAAAGACGCAATTTCACACCCGTGTTGCTCTTTTAGAAGAAGCTCTTAACGTGCTGAAGCACCCAGGAACAACCGCGGCAAACACAGGGGATAGTGCAGCCTGTGTTTGCACTCACCGTGGAACGCCCCCACCGAACCAACCGGGATGCTGTAAAAACAGCAGTTTGTTTCACCGATTTCGGTGAGCTCGCGGTTGTCACTGCACGTGCCTTCTCCCCAGCACAAAAGCCTCTTCTCTCGCTCTCTCTCTCTCTCTTGCTGAACAGCCTTTTGAAGTCTTTCATGAGCTTGTTTGGCTCCGAAGTGAATGACAAATGTGCGCTGCATCCGCTTCCGCTTTATACCCGCGATGCGGGGCGGAGCGCGAGATGCAAATCTCGCACGCCAATGGCCATTGGCCCGTTCTCTATACACTCGAAGCTAATAGGGGCTCCCAGAAGTGATCCCAATTCGTCGGTGACGTCCGACGTACGTCGAACGTGACCGACTGAAGGGGAACTTGAGCTGCTGCGTTTTGGACCAGCTGCAGTTTATTTATTAAGCGAGCAGGGCAACCACCCAGTAGAGCACAAAGCTAGTGCTAACTGTTCAGCATTTTGCATTGAGATATATTTTTAAGATGGAAGAATGCAGTTTTATAGATGCTAGAAACGTGGCTTTCAAATGAAAGATTGGTATCAAAGAGCACACCCAGGTTCCTAACTGACGACGAGGACTTGACAGAGCAGCCATCAAGTGTTAGACAGTATTCTAGGTTACTACGTGCAGATGTTTTTTGTCCAATAATTAGAAATTCAGTTTTTTCAGAATTAAGTTGTAGGAAATTACTAGTCATCCAATGTTTTATATTAGCTATGCATTCCATCAATCTTGTGAATTAGTAAGTTTCATCAGGGCGCGAAGAAATATAGAGCTGAGTATCGTCAGCATAACAATGAAAACTAACACCATGCTTCCTGATGATTTCTCCCCAGGGTAGCATGTACAGGGTGAAAAGCAACGGTCCTAGCACTGAGCCTTGCGGTACTACATACTGAACTTGTGATCGATATGACATCTCTTCATTTACTGCTACAAACTGATAGCGGTCAGATAAGTATGATTTAAACTAATGCCAACATAATTTTCGAGTCTATTCAGAAGAATGTTGTGGTCGATAGTATCGAATGCAGCACTAAGATCGAGTAACACTAATAGAGAGATACAACCACGATCAGATGATAAGAGCAAATCATTTGTAACTCTAATGAGAGCAGTCTCAGTACTATGATACGGTCTAAATCCTGGACTGGAAATCCTCACAGATATAATTTCTTTCTAAAAAGGAGCATAGTTGTGAAGACACTGCCTTTTCTAGTATTTTTGACAGAAAGGGTAGATTTGAGATTGGGCTGTAATTGACTAATTCTGTAGGATCAAGCTGCGGTTTTTTAATAAGTGGTTTAATAATAGCCAACTTAAAAGTTTTCGGTACATATCCTAATGACAAAGATGAATTAATGATATTAAGAAGAGGACCTATGACCTCTGGAAACATCTCTTTCAGTAGCTTATAGGTATAGGGTCGAGTATAGATGTTGTTGATTTAGATGATTTAAAGAGTTTAGCCAATTCTTCCTCTCCTATAGCAGTGAATTAGTGTAATTTTTCCTCAGTGACACTACAATGCACTGTCTGATGCGATACTGTAGTAGATGGTTGCATAGTTATAATTTTCTTCCTAATATTATCAATCTTGCACGTAAAGAAGTTCATAAAGTCATTACTGCTGTGCTGTTTGCAAACGTCAGAAGTTGAAGCTTTATTTCTTGTTAATTTAGCCACTGTATCAAATAAATACCTAGGGTTGTGTTTGTTTTCTTCTAAAAGAGTCGAGAAATAAGCAGATCTAGCAGTTTTTACGGCCTTTCTGTATGCAATCACGCTCTCTTTCCACGAAATGCGAAAAACCTCCAGTTTTGTTTTCTTCCAGCTGCGCTCCATTTTTCTGGCTGCTGTTTTAAGGGCCCGAGTTTGCTCGCTGTACCATGGCGTTGGACTATTTAATCTTCTTAAAGCGCAGATGAGCAACTGTGTCTAAAGTGCTGGAAAAGAGAGAGTCAATAGTTTCTGTTGCAACATCGAGTTCCTCTAGGCTATCTGGGATGCTGAGGAGATGGAACTGATGAGGAAGATTATTTACAAAGCAATCTGTAGTGGTAGTAGTGATAGTCCTGCCATATTTGAAATGAGGGGATGGCTTTGCAGCCTTTGCTAAATTAAGTATACATGATACTAGATAATGATCTGAGATGTCATCGCTCTGCTGCAGAATTTCAACAGTATCAACATTTATTCCATGTGACAGTATTAAGTCTAAAGTATGATTATGACAATGAGTTGGTCCTGACACGTGTTGCATAACTCCAATAGAGTTTATAATGTCTCTAAATGCTAATCCCAATGCGTCTTTTTTATTGTCTACATGGACATTAAAATCACCAACAATTAGGACTTTATCTGCAGCCAATACTAACTCTGATAGAAAATCTTCAAATTCTTTGGTAAAGTCTGTATGGTGCCCTGGTGGCCTGCATAGCCAGTAGCCAGCACAAATGTCAAATTTTTATCATTTACACTATATAACGTTACATAAAGCACCAAAACTTCAAAACAATTATATTTGAAACTAGACTTCTGAGTAATACTGAAGATATTATTATAAATTACAGCAACACCTCCCCCTTTGCCTTTCAGACGCGGCTCGTGTTTATAACAATAATCTTGGGGGGTGGACTCATTTAAAGCAATGTAATCGTCAGGTTTTAGCCAGGTTTCTGTCAAACACAGCACATCTAGGTTATGATCTGTAATCATATCATTAACAATAAGCGCTTTTGAGGAAAGGGATCGAATATTCAACAGCCAGAGCTTTATCATTTGTTCATCTGTATTATATCTGTTTTTTATTTGTTGAACATCAATTAAATTTTTACCCTTAAATGTGTTCGAGAGTTTTTTGTATTTACTAATTCGTGGAACAGACACAGTCTCTATGTGATAATATCTAGGTGAAAGAGTCTCTATGTGTTGGGATATATCTGACTTCTGTGATGTGAGACACCTAGCAGACGGTCGGTTAAGCCAGTCCGTCTGCTTCCTGACCTGGGCCCCAGTTAGTCAAGGTTCAACTTGATTACTTTATAATACATTCTAAAAATTACTATTTTAACCATTTCATGTCAACAAATGGATGTCAACTTCAACAAAAGTCAGCCAGCTATTTATTATCATGTTAATTAATAAAGATTATTATTGTTAATTATATAAAGAGATTTTGCATTTGCAACATTATGGAGCAGGTCGCATAAGCAAGTCAGTTAATAGCAAGGACTGTCTTTGAATATTGAGTCATTGAATCATTCATTCAGCTGATTGATTCAAAAACTGTACTGTGTATTGCTTGCTTGGAGTTTTGCAATGGCTGATTCTCCTTTGGTTTTGTTTGGAACTGCTTTATTTGGCGGAGCACAAACAGACAAAGTAACTGGTAATATTGTGTCTAATATGTAATTTGAACTATTGTATCAGCAATATTTATAACGGGCCTGCTTTGTGTGTCTGTGTATCTGTGTTTTCCTACACAAATCTGTCTTCATCTCCTAGATCACAGATGAAAGAGGAGATAGGAACTGGCAGCTTTGTTTTGCAAGTTTGCTTTCCCAGTACTTGGGCTGAGTCCATTCCCCTGAGAGCACTCTGACAGCATGTGCTGCCAAAAAAGCTCTTGAATGCTGCCTGACTGTCACTCTTATCTGCACCATGACATCACACAATAGAGGAAATATGACATGTGCAGATCTGAGGTCAGCTGGGTGAAGATTTAGCAGGGAAATGAACTTCTCCTGCACCAGTTTCATTACTCAGTGAAGAAACAACAAAAGACTTGCTGCATGGATAATATTTTAATTAGGTGACTCACTCAAAGTAGGGCATTGGGTCAGGGCCAATACAAAACATAGTTTTGTGAACACACGCATGCTGTCAGTATCAGAGGTGCGATACACAGCTGTTTAGAATTATCGTGGAATTTTGTTTGGGAGAGAAAAATGTTCTGGAAAGCAGGAAATTCTTGTTTTGCTTCTCATTGGAAACCTCATGGTTATCCTCTCATGAGAAAGCTAGAGGTGACCGAGAAACAGCTCTGTGAAGGTAATATGCCATACAACACTATTAACCAACTTTAAATATGATTCGGACCAGTGTAAATTAGTCGTCTGAGCATGATAACTACTGTATGACACATAAAAAGTTTTAAATATCAAAAATAAAATTAGAGCAAACTTTTGCTATAGTTAGTGTTCGACAACTGTATTTACTAACAAGTGTCACTTAAACTCACTGTACTCACTGGCCTAATGGTTAGCGAGTCAGACTTTGGTTCTCAGTACCGGCAGGAAAATGTAGGTGGGGGGAGTGAATGAATAGCATTCTCTTCCACCCTCAATACCCACAACTGAGGTGCCCTAGAGCAAAGCACCTAACCCCCAATTGCAACCATGATACAATGGTGCTATCATCCTCTCAGATATCTTGTCAAAAACTCTTTGGCTCAATTTTAGGGATTCAGTACCATTCATTTAAATAATTGGAGATATTTCCAAATATATTCTACATATCACAAACAACCTCTGGTCTAATTGATATATCTCAATATATTGTCGATGATATACGATAGGGATATGCACAATTGTTCAAAGATGCAATTATGATGTTACAAAATATTTCATTTTAAATAATTGCTGTTCTTTTAAAATGTATATTCATCAAAGAATCCTAAAAAAAAAAAAAACTGTCATTGATAATAATATTATAAGGAAATACATAAGGAATGTTTCTCGAGCACCAAATCAGCATTTTAGAATGATTTCTGAAGGATCATGTGACACTGAAGACTGGAGTAATGGCTGCTGAAAATTAAGCTTTGACATCACAGGAATAAATTACATTTTAAAATATATTAAAATACAAAAATTAGTTATTTTAAATTTTAATAATATTTCACAATATTACTGTTTTCACTGTATTTTTGATCAAATAAATGCAGCCTTGCTATATAAGCATAAGAGACTTCTTTTAAAAACATTTTTAAAAATCTTACTGACGGCAAATTTTGAACAGTAGTGTATATGACTTACAGTTAATATATACAATGAAAATAAAACAACTCATTAAAACTGGACTGCACAAATATTACCTTAAGCCCTCAATACTCCTTGGCTTTCTTTGACTCAGATAACACACATTAGAAAACAGAACATAGACGTGTTTTTAAATGATGACTAATAACATCATTAAAAGTTGCTGAGTATAGGTAAAAGAAGTCAGTATAAAACCAACCAATAACCACTGACATCTTATGTTGTATGTTTGTTTCTTTTATTTGTTTGTTTCTTGTTATCTCTTGTTTTCTCTCCTTACACCAAAAGACCAGTAAATATTTCTGTAAAACTCTGTTGCCTTACCATATCACTTCTGTACCCTTCTTATGCCTGCAAATCTGCAGTCAGTCTAAAATGACTTTTGGAGGGTTTTTTTTTTTGCCATATATGTTTTTTTGGATGCTGCCCTGAACATTAATAATATACAACCCACACTGTGGAATACACCATTAACATTTATTTTCCTTGGCTCTTCTCTGGACTCAGGTTAGAGACTGAGGAAATACAAACCAGCCTCAGTTTTTTCAGAAAAGAGGTTAAGCTGTCTATAATTGTCCATATTTTTCTAATCAGTTCATGGCACTGTTTGAAGGAGACTGACTTAAGCATACTTTGGGGGTGAATGATGCAAAATGAAAACTTTGGAGTATTTCAAACATTGGCAGAGGCTTTTGAAAGTGGACTATTTACAGCAGGAAAAATGAAAGACATAATAGGAAACATTTGAGGCACTGAAAGAAGGCAGGCAAACAGCAAAAAGAACTTAACGATTCTGCTAGTAGCTATAAAGGGCCGCCCTTATGTTTAAACAATTAAATGATACTTTAGGATTGATCATATGATCTTCAGTGATATCAGGAGTCTATACGGCTGTGAGTTAAATAACAGGCTAACATCTTGGGTAACACATAAACTTTACACTGTTTCTCTGTGTGGGCTGTGAATGTTCTCAGTGTCGTCAGCAGCAGTAGATCACTGTCAAACATAAATTGAACACTGATTTGGACAGCAGCCAAATGACCCCAAAATGATCTATTGATGGACTTTTTTCTGGATGATGGAATAATGAAATGATGGCATAAACCCTGTCCTCCTGGAGTTCAGTGTTGGCACTACAGTCCACAGTTCTACAGTATGTAACTGTCCCTCATTTCTGTAAAATATGCATGGTATTTACATGTACTTATACAACAGTCCAGTCTTCAAATTTGAGCTGCTGACATTTAGCACGACAATGGGATGTTTCTCGATCCATATCCCTCCGCTTGTCTGTATTTGTGCTGTTTCAGACCAGAGTGTGTGAGTGATGCGGAGCTGAGATTTTACTTTTTAAGTACATTCATTTCACACTCATATGAGGTCTGTACTTGAACAAAATACGACTCAGCCTGCTGAAGCTTCATGAAACAGACCCAGGGGAACTTTTCATTGCAAGCGGATCACTTTTTCAACAGTATTTAAATGTCACATTTGTATTTTTGTGCATGAAAGAACAGCGGATGGAGATAGAAAGAGAGAGCGACAAAAAAGAAAAAGGGTGGGTGCCTTTAAGGGATGAAGACTCCTGGCTCATCGCCCATTCTCCAATCTGCTGATGATGAGGCCTGTGATGAGGAAGGAACCGGGATCCATTTTTAGCGATGAGTTCATCCTTTACGGCAGGAAAAAAAGAGAAAGAGTGCAGCCATAAAAAGTGCAGTCTGTGTGCTCCTGACGTTCTGTCTGCTGGTACCTGACAGCACGTCGCATCTGCACTTATCTGAATTTAGCCATCAATCAAGGGTGAACACATACTGCACAAGAAGACGTTAATTAAAATAATGACGGCCCTTAGAGAACAGTGAGGAATGCTGAAAGTTTAATGCGTTTCTGAATGTGAACCCCTTCCAGAAGGATCTACACATCTCCTGTTGCATTTCTGACTGAAAAAAAAAAACAAGTATTACATTTTATAATGAGCCAAGTAATGAACTAAAGCTGCAAGAAGCAATCATCAATCAAATTATCAATCCCCTTCAGCCTACAAGCTCAGTATTGTTCATATTCTAAAACTGGTGTCTTTTTAATGACGTTTAACTTTTAAACAAATTCATATACATTAATTACAATCGTTTTATGTAGCTAATGTAACTTATCTTGTTCACTGTTGTAGCGCCACCTTCTGTCCAAATGAGATGAAACTTTGAATGTTTTTGATTGTTTTTCACGTCCTTATGTAGACCCACCAAGTTTTGTTTTGGATTACCCTTTAAGATATTGATCAACAATTGCATGCAAAATTTCAAGTCAATTGAAGTTCCATAGTTAGAGCCATTTTAATGTTTATCATTATCATGACTCTACCAGTTGACTGAGCTCTAATAAATGTGTTGCATTTGTAATACTGTACATACATGCACCAATTACAATTACTTTTTAATGATCCATTTTAACTAAATAATCCACACCCAATATTATTTATTGGTTTCTAGCAGCCATATTGAATTCAAAATTCAGCATGTTTTTGATAACTGTTTACACATGCACTCCAGTCTTCATGGGTGCCAAATTTGGTGGAGATCTGGCGAAAAACCTAGGACTAGCCTGTAAAAGTGTGTTTTAAAAAAAATCCAATATTGCAGAAAACTTTTCCAGGCAGAAAGAAATGAAGGTATGTGGGATGTCTAGATCATGAGCCAAGGAATCTGTGCATATAAAAGACATTTGGTCTGAATTTCACATTTCTGTCCTTTACAGTTTGTTGTGTACTGTTAAGGCATAACAAAATACATAATAATAATAAATAATCCTAGCAAAAACAAAACAGTTCATGGTTGTACCCCTAAATATATGTGTAAGTTTGTACATTTCTTCATACTTCATTTACAGTGAATACAAACATTTCCATGTCCAACAACCTCAAGAGTTTTCATACTGAAAATCTGTTTGTTGCCACAACTTTAGAAGGCATTTGCTTCTTGCGTCATTACAGGTGTACTACAGCTCTTTTCTAAAAAAGTCAAGGCTTTATTAATGTTTACGAATAAGACTGAAGTTGGAGGAGGGGGATTCCTGTCCTCACATTCCCTCCATACCAAGAGTGTTCTCCCACCCCTTCAAATATAGCCGTACACACACACACACACACACACACACACACACACACTCACAGAGAACAGAAACACATCCCCATCATTTCCCTACCATCCCTCTATCTGTCCAAACGTAGACTGTTTGGTCAGACAGTACGGCTCTTTACAGTACAGCTGAACAGTATGACTGTAGCACCATCTATGGGTGTGAATGAAAGTCTCCTGTGTTAAATATGGGTAACACTTTAGAATAATGGTCCTTCATTAAACTATACATGAAGTAATGCAGGACAAATGAGTAGTACTATATTAACACTTCAACTTCTATTAACTAATATGGAAACAAGATTAAATAATCAGTAAGTAATAACTTTAGGACTGAGATAGGTAATCAATAATTACTGAAAGAATTTGGCCTCAAGAACTAATAACTATGACAAATGATAAAGAATGACTAATTAATTACTAATCACAACATTAACGTGTCTGAGATTGATATATGATATGATATGGTATGATATGATTTTATTTATCTTTATAGTCAGGCTAAGTCTTTTTTTCTCGCATGACAGTATCTATGTTTACAACAATCAACATCCAATGAACAACAACATACACTCAGTCCACACAATACAATTTACCATCACAAAAATTTCACACATTGTACACTCCTTTACACTCCAGTACTATATCACCATGCAAGGGTATAAGTCCACCACAACTCCATTGACACAGGGTGTTCCACAGGGTTCAGTTCTTGGTCCGTTACATTTTATCATCTACATGCAGCCTCTTGGTGATATCATACGCAAGTTTGAACTTTGTTTCCATTGTTATGCTGATGACGTCCAAATCTATCTTACCACCTCCTCTGATATTTCATTTCTGCCCGACTCACTCACCGCATGTATTAGAGAAATCAAACACTTGATGGCTCTGAACTTTCTTAAATTAAATGACATCAAAACCGAAATAATGCTGATTGACTCCACCAAACCTGTAAACAGAATGGTCCTTTCCTTTGACATAGCTGGGGTTCTTGTCAAACCTTCCTCCCCTGTACATAATCTTGGTGTTTTATTGGATTCGTCTCTTTCATTTGTTTCTCATATTGCTTCAGTTGTTAAAAACTCCTTTTATCACCTGCGTAATATTGCACGTCTCCACTCGTCCCTCAATCTGACAGATGCAGAAACCCTTGTCCATGCACTAATAATGTCTCGTTTGGATTACTGTAATGCCTTATTAATTGGCTTACCAAAAAACCTATTAAAAAGCTACAATGTGTACAAAATGCAGCTGCGAGAATGCTCACCTCGACTAGACGTAGATTCCACATAACACCCCTTCTCCATGATCTTCACTGGTTAGCGGTTGCATCACATAAATATTTTAAGGTACTCCTGTTAACCTTTAAGACTCTAAATGGTCTTGCACCTCTTTATCTATCAGACCTACTCCACCCATACCTGCCCACCCAGTCTCTACGATCATCTGACCATGGCCTATTGTCAGTTCCTAGATTCCGGCTTTCTACTATAGGTGGATGATCCTTTTATGTTACCGCTCCCAAACTCTGGAACTCACTACCCCTCTCTCTTCAAAATATCTCCTCTCTATCTGCCTCTTCTTCTTCTTCCTTAAAACGTTACATTATACATTACACTCCTATACCATACTTATAAAATTACAACACTACAACACTTTTACTTCTTATACTCTTGATATTTGATATGTCTTATTGTATTTTGATGTGTATTAGTGTCTTATTCAATTCTAAGATAGCCTGACGCAGAAAAGAGTGCTCTGTTGAATCTTGGAGCCTTGTACCTCCGGTTTGATGGCAATAATACAAACTCATTATGCAGGACATGATTAGGGTCAGAGACTATATTATTAGCCAGCCTTAACAAATTGTTGTAATAAGCTAAATCATATAACTTCTCAAGAGACTGACCTACAATCATTGAACACATTTTTATTTGATTAAACAACTTAGTTTTTAGCATAACAGACAAACTCTTATACCACATGGAATTGCAATATCGCAGTATACTCATAATCACAGACATAAAGAATAACAGAAGAATCTGCTTTCTTACTTCAAACGACCTAAGACGACGGAGGAAGAAGATTCTCTGTTTTATTCTTTTAAAGAGAGTATCATTATGATCTTTCCAATATCATCTATCATTACTCCTAAATACTTGTATGTTTTAATCTGATTTTTTCATTATGAATAACAACAGGCATTATACAAGTATCAGATGTAGACCCAAATATAATCTCCTCAGGTTTACTCATATTAATGACAAGATCATTATTCTCACAACACTCTACCAATTTAGATGTGAGCAATTGTCTTTTTTTTTTTTACTCTCAACGTGGTCATAAAATGCATCACTAATGATTTCTCAATGTTAAGTGGTCTCTTATTTTTTTCCAGAGCTGTATATAAATGCCAATACAAACATCTAAGGACATGAGCATATATCTATATGACCGTATGAGTGGTAAAATCCAGATGGATTTACTGCAACCCTTGGTATTTAAACCAGTAATATAACGCTGAAAAAAATCTACGACAGTTGAAAAACATTAAATTGCAACCCAAACAGGGAACGGACCATTATTTTAAAGTGAAAAAGATGTTTTTTACTTTAAAATAATAATCCAAATCACTAGAAGTGATTAGGTAATGCTTGAGTAATTAGTGATGCATTTTAAAGATGTATATATATGTAGAAATATGTAATATCAGCAATTTAATCCAATGAATAAATTCATTTCTTTCATTTCTTCTTAATTATTCATATAAAGTAAAGGACAAATGTGAAAATTTGATCATACCATTTTAGTTGTCATTTTCATTTTGTTTTGTATTTTGTAATTGACAATTATGGAAAATGTTTATTTTTTTATTTATTATATGAAAATGTTTTTTGACATATTTCAAGATATTCAGAATCTTTAAATAGACTTAACAACCTCCATGTGCAAACATCTTGCTCATAGTAAAGACATCTGGATTGTGTGCGTCATCACCGTTACTCACTTGACCTATTGCCTGTCTGCATCTGAAACAGTGAGTCCTATCTGAATCCTTTCCTTCACCTGCAGGGTCATTAATGAGGCTATGACTCATCAGCGCAGATCATTTGTGTTCACTGAACATCTGCTTTTGGGACCTCATTGCACATATAAGAGAGGCTCTCATATGGACTGCCTTACTAATTAGGATGTACAGTATATGCATTCATTTTTTGCATCTACAAGGGTAGATCCTACTGAGTAAATGTTTTGCAGTGTTCGTGTCATTCCTACAGGAAATAACTCTTAGATGCTATACTTGGTAAACATGTTGTTGTGTAAACACACTGGTGCACTATGTCATAAAAGTATGCATACAGCGAATAGTTGTTCTTGTGCTGACACAGCTGCATGTATCACAGAAATATTTGGATCAGAGGCAGTGCAAAATCAAAAGCTTTCATTATACATTAGGCAAAACATGGTTTTCACTTTCCTCTAATTATGTTGCTGTTTTCTTACACACGGATAATTTCCTTTAATTTGTTTTCGTACAACATTAGCTTCAAGTTAAAAGGAGTGTGTTCCACACCTTCAGCAGCTGCATGAGTGGGTCAAACCCAGCCCAAAGTAAGAGGAAGCACTGTGTTCCTGCACCAAATATTTGCCTCCATCTCTGCTTTCATGGAACAGAGACATGCAGTGAATAAAGCAGATTGTAATTTAGTTATTTTCAGAATTGTTTTATAGTTATTATTTAGATGAAAAAGAATACACAATATTGTGAATGCCACATTTGTAAAAGGTATATGTACTTTAGTACCTTTTTAGAATCTTGTGTGTTCACTTGTGTGTTTATGTGTGTGTAAATATATAACACTTACTCATTTTATAAGTATATAAATGAAGAACTGACAGAAGAGCCAGTTTCACACAAAAATCTGTACATACATACATACATATATATATATATGTAAATAAATGAATATATATATATATAATATGAAGTTAGATATAAATAAATTAACTAATTAACTAAATAGTGGAGGCTTTGGCTTATTGCATTATTCTGGAACTTTGCTGCCCTCTGCAGATTTTTAGGAGGTGTACACCCTCTTCATAAGGCCAAGATGTTAATCCTATGGTACACTATATTGCCAAAAGTATTGGGACACCCCTCCAAATTATTGAATTCAGGTGTTCCAATCACTTCCATGGCCACAGGTGTATAAAATAAAAGTTCTCTGGAGTGACCAATCACGCTTCTCTGTCTGGCAATCTGATGGACGAGTCTGGGTTTGGCGGTTTCCAGGAGAGCGGTACTTGCCTGACTGCATTGTGCCAAGTGTAAAGTTTGGTGGAGGGGGGATTATGGTGTGGGGTTGTTTTTCAGGGCTTGGGCTTGGCCCCTTAGTTCCAGTGAAAGGAACTCTCAATGCTTCAGCATACCAAGACATTTAGGACAATTTCATGCTTCCAACTTTGTGGGAACAGTTTGAGGATGGCCCCTTCCTGTTCCAACATTACTGCGCAAAGTGCACAAAGTAAGGTCCATAAAGACATGGATGAGCGAGTTTGGTGTGGAGGAACTTGACTGGCCTGCAGAGTCCTGACCTCAACCCGATAGAACACCTTAGGGATGAATTAGAGCGGAGACTGCGACCCAGGCCTTCTCGTCCAACATCAGTGCCTGACCTCACAAATTCTTCTAGAAGAATGGTCAAAAATTCCCATAAACACACTCCTAAACCTTGTGGAAAGCCTTCCCAGAAGAGTTGAAGCTGTTATAGCCGCAAAGGGTGGGCCAACTCCATATTAAACGGATTAAGAATGGGATGTCATTGAAGTTCATGTGCATGTAAAGGCAGGCGTCCTAAAACTTTTGGAAATATAGTGTATTTCAAAACAATAACACGGTAATAAAAACAATAATTGTAATTTCCAAAGACTGTATAAAAATGTCCAGTTGACCTCAATGCTTGAAAGTCATTTTATTTGATGAGAATGTTACATATAAAGGCAGCAGTGAGTGAAATATGAACCCACAAATAAATACAAGAAATATTTATTATTACGGAAAGAAGGACATTGTTAGGATGAAGGCAGGAGGAAACTGACACTGTCTTTGACAAACATGAGTCTCCCAATGAGCTAACTGGTAAATAAACTTTAGAATCAACTGGTAAATCAACACAGAACACATATGTCTATGTACAACACATGCTCCTGTATGTTAAGCCACTATTAAACATAAATTCTGACTTCTTTTTGTTGTTATTCTGGTTTCTTTGACATATGAACAACTGACTAACATCAACAACAACAAACAGAATACCTTTAGACTGTTAACATCACTATAACTGTTATTCCATATATCTCAGCCTCTGTTATTTACAACAGCAATCACATTTTCTTACTGAGCCTTTGATGTATTAACTTTTGACCTCTTTAATATAATGTTTTTGTTAAAGAAATGTTAATAAGAATAACTAACTGTATATTGCACTTCTGAAACATAAGGGGTTAGAGCCACGGGGCCACTACAAAAGTAACAAATGTGGAAATGTTACCAAAGCCCTTCTGTCTGTAAAGATTTTTAACAGTAGTATTGAGAGAATATAAACATGCTGTTTATATTATTATCTTAGGCGACTAAGATAAAAAAGGACATTGATGTTGACTAATACTTTTGTCCAATATCATCTCATTCATAAACATAAAACTGTGATCTTTGTAAAGGTGGAGTATGTTGAGGTCTGTGCAGGAAAGTGAAATAATCTATCTTGGTAAAGCTAAACAAAACAGTACCAAAATTTATCTTTTTCCTATACCCATCATGCTTTGCACCCTCCATGTACTGCCACTTGGTCAACAGGTGCCAAGGCGTTTTGGGCAAATTGATTCGAGTCAACACTTCCAGCATGTTCATAACACATTTATTGCCATCTTGTTGCCACAACTGTCCAACAGGGTGCAGCACAGAAGCGTCCAAAAACAATTTGTCCATGCAATGATCCAACGGGCTGAGCTCTCCAAGGTGCTTAGCTGACTTTCAATATAAAGCTGTGCATCAGTGGATAATGTGATTGTAGACACGTCCTGTTCTACTAAATTCATGTCAAGTCTCCAGCAATACTGATCTAAAAAGTTTCAACATATACAGTTTGTTGCCATAGCTTTAAGACGGATCTGTGGCAGAGCTGGGTCTCTTTTGGTTGGTTAATTCCATGTAAATGTCAGAGCGGAGGAACCGAGGATACGAGTCTCTTTCCATTAGTCCAAAGATTCTGCTCTGAGCCAGGTCAAAGCAGTCTCCGCAGATGTTCTCCATGTTTTCCTTGATGTGCTCCCTCGTGTACGAGTCCAGATTAACCTTGGAAATAAAACAAAACTCTGCTTAGGACACTTTTCATATTTATTTTGGATTGTTTTTTCACATCTGCTCCCTGGAATACATTACAAATTGCAAGTAAAATAAATAAATGGAAAAAAATAAATAAAAATAAATAAATATCCTCACACAAATAAATCCTGTTTTTGCCAAGAACAACACAGTGAGACTTGTTTTTGCTTTTATTATTTATTATTTTATTATTATATATATATAAAACTTTATTACTATTTCTTAAAAAAAAAAGACAGTTTTGTTTTAAAATGTTATTACTATACAAACGTTTGCCTGTCAAATCAAAGTTTAAACATGCCAGGAGCCATTTTGTGGCAAGCAAACCAGAAAAGAAAAACTAAAACTTTTAAAAACATCGTTAACTGAAACTAAGCTGAAATAAAACAAAATATAAATATTACACGGAAAACTGAAAAAGAATTAGAAATGTTGCCTTGGCTGAAATAAGCTTAAATTGAAGCACTAAAATTATAAGCTGGAAACTAAATAAAAATTGAAATGAAAACAAATCAAACCTAAATATTAATATTTAAAAAGAACAAAAACTAATAAAATGACAAAAGCACATAGCGAAATTACTACACATTAAACTAAAATTAAAATAAAAACTAAAAATACACAAATAAATGCAAATTCAAAATATGAATAAAAAAAAGAAAAAAATACAAATAAATACAAAAAAAATTAATTTGAACTTTTTTGTTCTTACCTCTTTACAGGACTGTATGGAGATGTACTCAGTGAATATCTTCTTTGCTCTGGATGCCATTTTGGACAGCGATTTGATGCTCTTGAAGTCCTCACATGCCAGCCAGAAGTCCAGATTCTCTTCACTGAACTCTGTTTGCAGGAAGGAGCGGAAAACTACCAGGCCATCTGAAGAAGGGAAGAGAAAATTACTCTAACGCTTATTAGAAAACAGAATAAGTATTAAAGAATCTGGGGTAAATCTGGATTTGGATCCAGGAGCAGAGGTTAATGTGGATAAACGACATGGTTTAAAACAGCAGTAACAGCTGCTGAAGTGCTGAGATCAACACAGCTGTCATATCAAATGAGACATATCTTACATTTGTGAGAAAGCAGCGCATCAAGCGACTCTGCCCATTTGAGAGCTTCCTCTGGAGTCGGTCTGTGGATGAGCAGACAGAGCGGTCAACAAAGCCATGACTCACACTAATGATCCATTCACAGATAATTATAGCACACAAAATAGGCCATCTATTCAATAACTCCAAAACGTCACTGATGTTTTGATTGCCCACAACACTTACATCAAAGCCCAACCTATTCACCCATTCAGTGTTTCTGAATGACTGTCTCGATACATGAAACTATCACATGGACTCACTTGTCTGACTTAAGGACTTTCTCAAGCTTGCTGGCTGAATTGCTTCCATGTCTGTCGTTGGTCTTCTTCCGCAGAAAAGTCAGGCGGTTTTTCATGTCTTTGGCCCTGTGTGACAAGACAAAAGGCATAACATCATGTGATTTATTAGCTAACTGTTCACTCGAGTGCTTCTGGGAGGAAATGTGTTCTGGTTACAGTCGTAAGCTTTATTGTAGGAGGAACATGGATAGTAAAGGCATTAATAATGCTTTCCACCAGTGAACCTGAGAATGGAAAACATTACGTTCACATCGCTTAAAGCAGAACACCTAAATATTCCATAGTTGCATTCACCTAAAAAAGAAATTATATTTTGCATAAACCTATTTTTATGATAATGTGGCACATTTTAATAAAAAGAATACTGGGAAACATTTTATTTTACAATGTCATTGTTTCATAAGTTACATGTAGTTACTATAGTAATAACTATAATTTATGCATAATTACATGCAACTAACCCTAAACCAAACCCTAACCCTATAGTAAGTACATGTAGTTACTTAAATGTAGTTTACTTACATGTAGTTACTCGGTACTTAAATGTATAATTACAGTGTAACAAAGACACCTTAAAATAAAGTGTAACCAAATACTGTATAGTTATTTTTATGTAAATGAAAAACATGATACATAAATAAATAAAAAAAACAAGAAATATTTTTTTTGCATAAAGAAAATGAATCTTATTTGTAGGACCATAAAGATTTTCATTGTGACATTATTTTTATGATAATGAGGCACATTCTCCATGAAATTCTTATTACTGTAATGCAAAATTACTTGGTTGGTATAACCTAATAGTGTTGAGCTGAGTCACATTGTATAATATTTTTGACTTGTTTGTGTTATTTTGAACCAGGTAAATCTGATGGTACCACATCATTTTTTACAGTATAATGAGAATGAGATTTGTCCCCAACATTTCTTTGTAGTTTTATGAGATTCACTCAATAAAATTGCAAATGAAGTAGAAGAAAGAAAGTTGCTTGACTTACAGATTCTTGGATTTCTTCTTTTTGACACCAGTTTTTCCCATGTCACATTTACAGTTTGGTTTGCCACAAACCTGAGGAAAATTTACAAAATACATATGTTTAATTAATTAAACTACATTAAAGTATTAATTAATGATTTTTGAATGTGAATCATCATTGACAGTGTTGGGGATAACACATTACAAGTAACGTGAGTTACGTAATCATACTTTTTCCCAAATAACTAGTAAAGTAGTACATTACTTTTACTCCCTTAACTGTCACCTTCCCGGACGCTTGGAGCTCTTTTTTTAATTGCCTTTCTTCCTATCACATATTTTATTAATCATCATAAATTAGGTATCATTCAAAAGCTTACGCCCTTAGTATTCATCTCATGAAAACCATTTTGAAATCGGACATTATGTTACCATGGAAACAGTACTTTAATTCCTTTTAGCTGGCTCCTCCTCCTTAGTGGGAAGTGTCATTACTAAATTTACTGCACTATTTTATAATCAAAACTTTTTCTAATCTTGACAAAACACATATCGTTTGAAAGGTCTGAGACTCAAGGTTCCATATTTGGCTATCGTTTTGTGATAGAAGTGATATTGTGACAGAAATTTATTCATTTGTGACAGGAGAACACATACAAAAATTCAATGGAATGTGGGTGACACCCAGTGGCTAGGAACTTCTCATAGGAACTTGTTTTTTTTGTAATATCAACTTCAAATTTGGAACACAACTTGGTTAGACAGATGGCTTTGATTTTATAACATTTTTAGATTAAAAATTATTTGTAAAATTTATATTTTGTATAAAATAAAAAATGTTTAGTACAGTACATTTGCTTTACAGTAAATTTAAACTTCTATAACATTTTTAGTCTTTCATTTAAAGACTAAAAAGAGACCAACCTTAGGTCTGTATTCCAAAGCATTCATGAATTGCAACCATTTAACCATACAACCAACCTTCACAGGGGAAGGACGTTCATGGCCCACTAGGAAGCGCTCGTCCAAGCGACCACAAACAACTTCCCGTTTCTTACGCGACCAGGGCAGACTTAACCTGTGCCATTACATACAATAGTTCCCTGTATGCAGGGCTGGTGGGTGAGCCAGACTCAGTTGAAATATCATCACATGGTTCTCCAACCACATCCAGTTCCTCAGAACCAGATGACACCAGCAACATGCTTTCTGCATGATCAGAAGAATCTGCTGAGCGCATTTCTAAATCAAGCAGATCGCTTGAACTCACCTGAGGAGATTGGGAAATATTTACTACTTCCCCAAATTCCTCCGTCAGCTTTACTTGCAACCCCCATGAGTGTAGCCGCTGCTCTGCCTCAGAAGCAGCTCGATAACTCAGAGCTTGTGTAAGTCCTTTGCTGTAAGGAAGCGCCTACACGGAGGAACACACTGACGAAAATGTCTTGGTTGCGTATGCAACCCTCATTCCCTGAGGAGGGAACGGAGACGTTACGTCAGTGACTGATGAATAGGGGTTTCGCTTAGGGGTGGACGTAACGTCTCCGTACCCTCCTCAGGGAACGAGGGTTGCATACGCAACCGAAACGTTCCCTTTCGTTCAGTCACTACGAGTTATGTCAGTGACTGACGAATGGGGGTCCAATCTAATCACGCCACTCGGCTGTCTTCCAGCGTCCTGCGCTGACCAGGGCTCCCTGCCGTGAGTTAAGCACGAACGAGGGGCTAGGCTCAACGCCAATACCAAGGTACACTGGGAAGCATATCCCACGTGGAGAAATGCAACACAATGCCTGCCCGAAGGGAGGACTTAAGAATACACATATGACCCACGTATGGGCTGCATATGGAGCACTCTGGGGTATCCAGCCGCAGGTGGAATATTTCAACCCCAGGAGTGACAAGGTCTCTTGCCAAGGGAAGACACATGCTCGAAGAGACTTACCATGGAAATACACATGTGGGGGTTGCCCAACGGGGGAACCATGCACATGGAGGCACCTGGCCTAACACAAGGGCTGACCAAGTGGGCATGCACTCTGGTGTCGGCGTCAACAGCGCTGGAGGAACTCAGGGCTTACTGAGAAACTCACCTGAGTGAAAATGCGCCCGCATCCAGTCCGTGGAGTGCAGGAGAACACTGGCTCCACTCGGAAATTATAGAATCTGGCGAATGTGTTGGGTGTCGCCCAGCCTGCAGCTCTACAAATGTCTGTTAGCGAGGCGCCATGCGCTAAAGCCCAAGAGGAGGCTACACTCATAGTGGAGTGTGCCTTAACCCCTAGGGGGCATGGCATGCCCTGAACCTGATATGCCAGGACAATGGCGTCCACTATCCAGTGAGAAAACCTCTGCTTGGAGAGAGCCTACCCTTTCTGCTGCCCTCCGTAACAGACAAAGAGCTGAAACACTGCGTCCTGTCTACGTAAGCGCGAAGGGCGCGTACTGGACAGAGCAGTGCCAAGGCTGGGTCTGCCTCCTCCAGGGGCAGCGCTTGCAGGTTCACCACCTGATCCCTGAAGTGGTGGGAACCTTGGGCACGTATCCAGGCCGGGGTCTCAAGATCACGTGAGAGTAAGCCGGCCCGAATTCCAGGCACGCTTCGTCAACCGAAAATGCCTGCAGGTCCCATACCCTCTTGATGGAAGCCAGGGCAATCAAGAGCACCACTTTCATAGAAAGGTACTTCAACTCAATGGCCTGGCCCGCGGCTCTATAGGTCTTCGCCACCAAAGTAGACGTAAACCTACAGGCTTTGGACGGGTGCTTTGGGTCGCCACGCCATGTCGAAGCGCTCTGCGGACACAGTTGCATCGCAACAGAACGCTCAACAGGGGGAACCCCAGTGTACCCTTTCGCCGCACCGCCATCGAGAGCAACGAAGGCGGAAGAGGTTGCCGAGCGATCGTGAAAAGTCAAGGGAGACTTCCACGATTTTGACACCTCCTCATGCACTTCCGGGAAGAAGGGCACTGGGGGTTGGTGGGCGCTTTCAGCACGGGCCGCCCCCAGATACCAATCATCCAACCTCGAGCGCCTGGGACATGGCGGAGGGTTCCACTCAAGCCCGAGGCTCTCAGCTGCCCGGGCAAGCATGGCTGTGAGCTCCGGATCAGACTCGGGCAATGCTGGGACTCCCGAGGGAGGCAGCACAGCCGAATCCTCATCTCCAGAGGAATCCAGCCCACCTTGTGATGCGGCGATCGACATGCCGTCATCCGCCAGCGCCCCGAATGAGACGCTGGGCCCAGGACGGGAAACACCAGCGCCTTCACCCGGCAACACCACGGGTTGCAATGTGCTAGAAAGGGGTGTGGCCCGAGGAATATTCGTCACTGTACGCCGTCACCCTCAGATCACCCTGACCACCAGCCATAGTATCCCCTCTCGTGGAGGAGGTAGAATGGGGTGTGGTAGAGGGGACCCTCCCTCCTTGACGGAGATCACTGAGTCTCGATCGCAACATTGCGATGGTCATGTCCCCACAGTGGGGACATGAGTCATCCATGAATGCGCGCTCGGTGTGCACGAGGCCCACGCACACCAAACAGCGATCATGCCCGTCAAACGGACTAACCAGCCGACCGGACCGAGAAACAATACACGGGCGAGACATCTTGAAAAAGACGTGCCACTTGTAGCTCTTTTAGAGAGGAGAAAAGCTCTTCAGACTCCCGAAGCGCCCAGGAAGAACACACACGCTGTGCTGGATCACTGCACAGATCAGACATGAATGCGGAACGCGGAACGCGCTGTAACGCAGACACTCTGGAGAGACGCTCGTTTTGAAGAGCAGAGAAAGCTCAGAAAGGCAAGTGACACTCGGCTCCGAAGCAGAAACATAATGCGAGTGTGCAACGCAACTCCTTTTATACCCACGAGGTGGGGCGGAGTTGCGATATGCAAATTCCGCAGACTCATGGCATTCTCTTGCCATTGGCTCGTTTTGTAGATCTCGAAGGTGATTGGCTTCTAAGCAAAACCCCCATTCGTCAGTCACTGACGTAACTCGTAGTGACTGAACGAAAGGGAACTCTTAGATCAGGTCGCCATTTTGCTGTCCAAGCGTTCAAAACAAATGGCTCCTGAAGACAAAAAAGCTGATGACGTATTTTGCAGGCGACCTCTTATACTCGCGGGCACTCCGCACATGACGTCATAGACAGCCATCGGCCAATAGATTGGCGTGCTCAGATACTGGTCATGCTGAGGGCATTCCCCATAGCGTCAACTTCAGACGCTGCGTCAAAGTTCCACTTTCAAAGGGAACTGCATTAATACGTTAAATAACACAAATATGCTTTATGTATTTGATCTCACTTTGCTGTCTTTGCTGCTGATCCAATTCAACCGTATTCAACCAATTCAACCGTATGAAAAAGCAAAAATGACTTTAGATAAACATCACATTTGTTTCATTTTTTGTTTTTATTTTTGCTGAAGTAAGACTGTTAATCTTTATTCCCCTGTGTCCTGTTCTTCTACTGTACAGGCATGAATTTGCATTTCCTTCAGCCTGAGGCTTATTCATTTTACTTTTTGGTGTAAAAGGTCTTTTACATTTGCCAAAAATAGAACTTTTGTTATTAAAAACAAACAAGCAAGCCCAGCCCAGGGTTAAAAGTAACCAAAAGTAACGTAATACATTACTTTCCATAAAAAGTAACTAAGTAATGCTATTTGTTACTTTTTTAGGGAGTAACGCAATATTGTAATGCATTACTTTCAAAAGTAACTTTCCCCAACACTGAAGTTTTAACAAAAGACATATTAAGTTTTGATTTTTAAATTAATCTAATCACATCAAAAAACATGGTATTCAGAAATTTTTATGCAGTATTTGAAATTTGATATTAACGAATTTGTACGCACCCTCCTTCCAGTGAAAAGCATGCAGATCTGGTGGACAGATCCTCCATTCTTGGTGAGCTCTTTCCTCAAGGTCTGTGGGGACGGGATCGCCCAGCGCTCCGGAGGTTCTCGCTTGGTCTCTATGCAGTCGATGGCCTGATCTGAGATGAAGCGAGGAGACCGGGGCTCCTGCAGCAAACTACCCTCACTGTGCGTCCGTCTGTGGAGGGACCTCTGCACACACAAGCCCCCGCTCTGCTGCCCACTGCTAGGAGATGATTCCACCATACTCCTCCTCTTCAGAAATCCTTCATCGCTGTCCTCGTCGTCTTCTTCTTCTTCCTCCTCATCATCATCAGTTGATGGTGAGGTCAAAGCATCTGCATTGAAAGAGCGATCCAGGCACAGCTTTGGAATGACTAGAGGGGAGGAAGATGACGATGAAGATGTGGGTCTGGCGCCAACACTAATGGTCTCAGAAGCGCTCTCGCCCTCCCCCTGCTCCCTTTTCTCCAGTTCTGACTCTTGCCCTCCTCCTTTCACCTCCTTCTGTCTGTCCTTCCAAATCTCGGAAGTCTCCATGTATGGAGGTTTGCAGGCGTCTCGAGGGGTCGGTGCGGTTTGGTTGCCATCTCCGGTGCTGCCGTGCAGATCTTGGTAAGAGAGCTGCTGAGTTGGAGAGCTGCAGTTGGTTCTTCTCAGGATGGGCGATGCAGAGGGGCATGATGGGGAACAGGGCTCAGACACACTGTGAGGGCTGAAGCCCAGCAGACCCAGATCAGTCTGTTCGGCTGCTTTTGGTTCCAGCATCTGTCAATACACAATTGAAATCAACATTTTACAAATAGCTCTGGATTTAACAATTGTCTACTACTTTATGGCTAAAAACATGCATAAAATGAATATTGTGTAGCACAACTGTATAATGCACTTCACTTGTACTCTCAGCTCTTGACACCTGTATATTCAGTGGCAAAACCATTAGAGCACATTCTTAAATTAACATACATAAAAATACTGTATTTTTATGTAAATGAAAAACATAATACATAGCAAATATATTTAAGTTATTTTAAATATATATACCATATTATATTTACATATTATATATACAAATTATAATTATATATACATTTACATATATTAAGTAAATGAGGAAAACACAAAATTGTGCATCATTCAAACTGAATTATAGCCTATGGTATAAAAAATACTTCCACCAAAAACCATCCTCCATGAAAAAACATCACACTACTTATGTTTGAGGTTTTAGAGACTCCAGGCACATTTACGCATTATATTACACATTATTAATTGCAATCAATTTTGACATGCTGTTTTCTCTACAACATATTTTTGCTGGGGGTGAAACTGATCATCAACAGAAATTATGTTATTAGAATAGATTTTTTTCCCCCAAATGCAATTATTACAGTAATTTGCAGGGAAAATAAGATATTTGTTTTGAAAATACTATTATTTTTTACAAAAACATAATTGGAGTCTCTTGGAGAACAGCAAACATGTGGGAGCTGAAAGCTTAAGAAAAGTGGAAACAGTATTGATACATTTTAATACCAATTATCTAAATAAATAAACTAAATTATCAATGAATAAAGAAATGAACGGATTAAGAAAGAAAGAAAGAAAGAAAGAAAGAAAGAAAATACATCAACTCTGCAACACTGCATTATATTGGATATGGATTTCTTATGCACCAGGGAGAATGGGAAGGCAGAGAGAGAAAATTAAAAAGCGGAAAAAAATGTGGAAATTGTATTTTACGTCTCCCTATTGTAGAGGAAAAGGTTAATGTATTCATGCGACCTACACATCTAATCAGCTCATAAAGTAGTTTGCTGGCAGCACAACTGACTCACAAGCTCTGCTACTCAGCTCTTTAAAGACACAGTGACAGCACAGATAGAATGCCATAAGTCTATACGTATATGCTCACTCAAGTGTATTTGTCAAACACTATGTGCAAAAACCAAGATTATTAGATTATTTTACAACTTCAAACTAGTGATTTTCTGTCTTATGTCATGTTAAGCTACAATGCATTTTTAAACTTGCATATTTCAAAACAAATTCATACATCCATCTCTAACATATCTCCCTAAACGCTAATAAAATCACAATGGTGCTAAATATTTTCCATCAGACACACTGCAAAAGCTCAAGACACATACAGAACATGCAGAAAAACATTATTAATGACCTTACCTTCATAAAGATCCAATGTTTCACCCCTACAAGCAAGTAATGTTGTCCTCCGTCATACTAGCATGCATTACAACAGCCCTGTTCTATCTCTCTACACTCTCTTTCTTTCTCCCTCTCTTTCACGCCGTCACATGCGCGTGTCTGTTTGTGCTAGTCTGATGATGATGTCGCTGCTCTCCTGATGTCACTTGCCCACCAAGTGGAGAAAGTGAGAGAGAGCATGAATAAGAAACAAACATTATGTTTAACTCGTATGTGCACTGTATGGAGTGTAGCGAGCTTCTGTCACATAGTCTGTTGAAGTCAACAAGAAATCATTATTGACCATATTTACATTCTTAATCAAAATAGGACTTTTGTTGCTCTTAGTCCTGGTCTTTTAGCTTTGAAGCCATCTGTATGCTCCTGTACTCCCAAATGTTGTTGAAAATTACTGTATTACGCAAATCTAAAATCTACAGGGAAAACGGACAAAAAATATTGATGACATTGTTGCACTACACACATTTTTATCCAATCAGATGCTCTCTAGAATGAGAATCCTCCTGCAACCAACTAGCAAATAGCAAATCCTGGATTATGACTGTGACTTATCTTTCTAAATTAACAAATGAATACATTTACAACAGGAAGTTGGGTCGGACATAACGAAAAAAAAAGAATTAATATATGTCTGACACGACTTCTTGTTTCAATGGGAAATCAACACAGGACGGAGACCTGAGCTCATCAAGCGATGCCATGGGGTCTTTAATACATATTCATGGCCTTGTGCATGTTAATTAAAATGAAGCATTTTGTTTTTGCAAGATTTCAACATTTAGTGATTTTCTCCACCTTTAATCAAGACCTCTTATATTTCAATCTCTACCCTCCAACCATATAGACCATTTGTGAACCAGTCGATTCTGATGGATAGAGTCAAGTACCAACCTACATTTTTTTCTCATTGAATAAGCTGTTTTACTCAGAATATTATATTATTGAAGCAAAATAGGTTGTGAACACAGTTTCACGTGCAACACCACAAAACATTTAAATAAGAAAAAAGCTCTCTAAATGCAATCATTTTGCAGATGCTAGCACTGTTTATAAAGTCCTACCCCTCCTGAGCGATTATACTCCACAACTGCTGGAGAATTGCAGACATGCTGTGGTTAAATGCAAAACCTAAGTGGGTGTTTTTGTGAGCGAGTGTGCTTGTGTTTGATTTAGTACCTGGTCAGGGCCTATTCTGTCTCTCAGGGCGAGTTGCTTGTCAATATTGTCTCTCAGACACTGGACGACCCTCCTCTTCTGCTCGGATGAAAAGGCTTCCAGGCTGAACAGACACTCTGTCCTCTACAGAGACACACAAAGAGAGTGTGTAAGCCACATTAAGGGAGTGATTATGAAAGACTGTGTGTGTATGTGAGAGAAAGAAAATAATTACATATTACAGTCTTATTAATTTGAGGAAATAGAAGGAATTAAACATTTTTATAACACAAGGATGCTTTTAAAAGCCACGTTCTACCTCCAAAGAAACCTCAGTGCCATGCGCTATTATGCTGGAGCAAGGCATATGAGAGATGCAATCATACTCGCACATTCATGTCAGTGTGTGTGTATGTGTGAGGTGTTGTCAGGGAGATGGGCAGATGGCTGGGTCGATGAATGTGTTTGCTCGAGTGAGCAGGCTACGTCTTTCAGGCACGTTTACTCTAGAGAGAAAGAGCAGCTCTAAAGACTCTAATATGTGACGTAAGCCCCAGGCGCATGAGGCCCTCCATTTAACAGCCGCACAACATTTACATCCTGTAAATGTTTACCACAGGGCCATCCTGTTGGGTCAACGCTTCGATGGGAAACACGTTACATTGTGTGTGATTTGTATTGCAGTGCACAGTGTTAAGCATGATGAAGTCTTAAAATGTGCCGTGAGCAGAGCTCTGTGCTGAACGAGTGGGTCGGTGGATAGATGCAGGATCTCACCTCTATCCAGTAGGAGATGTACAGCCGCAGTTTGTCTGCAGGAACTGGAGAGAAGGAGACAGAAGTGTGAATTTCTTCATCCCGAGGCTGTCAGGGTGTTTTTTTTTTTTTTTTACATTTCCTGATTCCGGGGGATGTGAACACCCACATGTACCCAGATATATGTCACCCATATGTGCACTGCATACACTGCTATTCAAGTTCGCAAAAAAAATGACAAGAAACCCATTTATGTTTAGATTTTTATATATAAAAACGAAAACTATTAAAAACAATTTTCGTTAATTGTAATAAACTGAAATAAAATATAAATATTAGATGAGAAAACTAATCTTAAAAAACATAAACGAAAATGATAAATGTTGCCTTAATTGCTTTTTATTGCCAATGTGTGTACAGCTTGTAATGAAACATAAAAAAACGAGACCTTCCCCGACTTCGTAGGTTTTCTATGAAAACCTGTAGACTTATTTTTATGTGAAGGACTCAGCGTTTTTGGCGGTAAAATCAAAGGGATGTGACATTTAAGCGTGCTCCCGAGAGCCTCTCTCCCAATCAATGACTCTTGAAATGAATGCTTATACAGTGTTCAGGTCAGGATAATGCCAAAAGAGCCATTCTGTACCTTTAATGTTAATGTGTCATGCAAAGAAAAGGGATTAATTTAAACTATAGTCTCACACTGTCATATCAATATAGTCTATAGTCTCAAATATACTTCATAATCAAGCTATCATAATGTGTAAGTTTAATTACCTCATCGGTCTACTACATGATGCTGGTGAATTTCAGAGCTTGTGCAAACATATCCGCATTGCTATGATCAGATGCTTTCTCAACTGCTGCTTTCTCACCGTCATATTTGTTGTGCATTTTTACATATTCATCTGTCACTCTCAGCAGCATGGATTGCATCTGGATGTTCGCTAACAGTATATCGCTGCAAAGGTTTTTCCAACTTCTTTTTACTCTTAAGCGAAAAACAAAAAAAAACTTTGCCGTGAGTATATTGGGGCATTCAGTCTCTTGTACTGTACATGTGCACGAGTGCAGCAGCTCACTTAATGGCCACCAGTGTCATTAATAACAAGGGTTTCTGAATTCTACATATAGCCCCTTTAATACTAAAATTACACTGATATAATATAACACTAAATATATATATATTTGCTGGGTAAGGGTGTGGTCAACTAAAATGTGATTGGCCTATTTTGGTCCTGTTCTGGAAAATAACTATAGTCATGGGAAGAAAAACTTTATTCTAATTAATAATTATTTAAACTACATTTATATAAACATACATACTGACAGTATATAATTTTCATATCTAAATGTGTCTGTATGCTTTGAATACACATTTTACATATTGACATATTAATATTGTGATATTAATTTGGTTCCTCTCTAAACATTTTTGCCTGTCTGTTCCAATAATGAAATATAAATGGAATTCCAATAAAGTGGCTTTAATTTCATATCCAAAAGGACAAAGGTCAACAGACTGATGGCTATTTCAGAAACCGAGATGTCAAATAAAGGTTGAAGATAGAAATGCCCTCTGTGCCACATGCTGCAGTATTTCTGTTCTCAGGAAGGTAAAGAATACACTGTCCCGCCCACCCTGCCTATAATGAGCCATACCGGAGACATGGCCATTGTTCCTAGCAGACACATAGAGAGAGGAGAGCTGTGCTCTCATCACACGCACATACTCATTCCCACAGTCTTGACGCCTCCTTCCTGACTATCGCTACTAACACACAGTTACAAATAACACAGGGTGGACCTCCTTAACATCCCCTCTATTGTAAACAATCAACTCAGAGATATTATACACAGATAGACTGAATGATTGAGACAGACAGACAGACAGTCAAAGAGATGGATAGACAGACAGACATTATTATGTTAATTATATTATTATTATTTCTATTTATATTATTGATCTGACTGACTGACGCAGTATGAGAACTGAACTGAACTGGACGATGACATTTTTTTGCAGAACTGCTTTATAGATAAAATGAACTAATTTACAGTTTTTCTCAATCGCTTTGACTCAATTCTCAGTCTCAAATAAAACTTTTTTCTCTCAAAACAATAGACCTAAGTTTCTTGTTCACATCAGATTTGAATTTCTTATTGATTTAAGCAAATTGCATGTGTTTTGGCACATGTGTGCAAAAGAGTAAGTACAATTGTCTACAATTTGCACAATGACTAAATACACTGATCTTAATACACTGGCTTGCTGATCAAAACGGATGAGCTGATTCTCAGTGAAATTGTCAAACTCTTCACAATCGTGTGAGCCATCACATGCAAAATTATCCATTCAGTGATCAAAATCTTTCAGACATGTTATATCCCATAAATATTTATGACATGGAATGTTTGTAATGTCTGCTAAATTGGCAAATGGCCTGCCGTTGTAATGAAATAGGAATCACAATCTTATCAATCAACCAATCAACTTTGGAAACAAATATATACATGGAGTTTGCTGACAGCACAATCACCACCATTGTTGAACAAGGAGGAACATCACAACTCTGAACAGCAACAGCTACATCAGTACTGTATAAATACATTTGTATTTTTAAAGTACATTTATTTTTGTAGAAATGTGTTACATGTAAACTGAAAATTCTTGTCATGGAAGAGCAATAGGAAGATGCGTAAGAAGATATGTATATGTTAGAGAAAGAAATAACAGAGTGTGTAAAAATGAACAAGCTACAGTTTGCATGTAACACATTTCTGCAAAAATAAATGTACTGTATAAATACAAATGTTCATTTTCTTTTTGTGTACTACAGTATTAAATTTTTCCAGGCAATTTTTACCTACTGTCTGAATCTGTACTTAATGCTCAGTGTGATACACAGACAAAACATTGACATTCTTGAATAGTATAGAACAGGGGTTTTCAAACCCTGGGTCGCGACCCTCGGGTGGGTGGCGAGACTTAAAAAATGGGTCGCCAGGATGATTTAAGGAAAATGGAGTTACATTAAAAATAAAAAAATAACTAAATTTGTTTTCATAAAATCATAGTCTATAGGCCTATATAAAAGGAATAAATACGCAAAATATATTTGACTTAATTAACAGATTAACAAAAAGAAAGAAAAAACTGTGTGACAGTGTACTGCTGAGTTTGCTTAATTTTTGTGAGGCGCGGCGCTCCTCAAACAAGTTCACGGAAAGCAAACCAAGACGACAGAAAGCACATCTTGTTTTCTTTATTTTACAATAGCACAATGTAAGTAAACACTTTGCAATTTTCAATGATGTCCTACTCTTATTATCTGTATGACCAAAATGACGGAGTATTTTAGGTTCCCTTTCAGTCGGTCACGTTCGACGTACGTCGGACGTCACCGACGAATTGGGATCACTTCTGGGAGCCCCTATCAGCTTCGAGTGTATAGAGAACGGGCCAATGGCCATTGGCGTGCGAGATTTGCATCTCGCGCTCCACCCCGCATCGCGGGTATAAAGCGGAAGCGGATGCAGCGCACATTTGTCATTCACTTCGGAGCCAAACAAGCTCATGAAAGACTGTTCCTGCTCAGCAGAGAGAAAGAGAGAGAGCGAGAGAAGAGGCTTTTGTGCTGGGGAGAAGGCACGTGCAGTGACAACCGCGAGCTCACCGAAATCGGTGAAACAAACTGCTGTTTTTACAGCATCCCGGTTGGTTCGGTGGGGGCGTTCCACGGTGAGTGCAAACACAGGCTGCACTATCCCCTGTGTTTGCCGCGGTTGTTCCTGGGTGCTTCGGCACGTTAAAGAGCTTCTTCTAAAAGAGCAACACGGGTGTGAAACTGCGTCTTTTTCAAGATGTCATTCCACCCGTGCGTTTCTGGATGCGGTCGTTCCCTGTCACCAGCTGACGGTCACAATCGCTGCCTGACATGTCTGGGTATTCAACATGCCGAGGCAGCGTTTGTGGATAGCTCGTGTTCCCATTGCGGGAACATGACTATCTCGGCGCTAAGGTCGAGACTCGCCTACCTTCGGGTGGGTGGAGTCCCCTTATCTATGCCCCGATCTAGTGCTACCCCTGCCCAGCAGGATAGACCTACTTCGGCGAATAGCCAGGGTGACCTGAGGATCACGTTTAGGGCACACCCGCCGAGCCAGCCTCCGTGGGCCCCTAAACCCTCTGTAGTGCCGCAGCCGGTTGAGCTTCCGGAGGAAGTCGCTGGCCCCTCTCGAGGTGGTCCAACGGTGACCTTTGGAGCTCCAGCAGAGGATAGGATGTCGATCGCTGCATCGGAGGGGGAGTTTCAGTCCTCGGGGGATGAAGACCCGGCTGCGTTGCCTCCCTCTGGGAGAGTGGCGTTGTCCGAGACAGACCCCGAGCTGACGGCTATGCTTTCCCGGGCCGCCGAAAAGGTCGGGCTCGTGTGGAAACCTCCACCGTGTCCCGAGCCTTCTAGGCTGGATGATTGGTTTCTCGGGGCGGCTCGCGCTGGTTCTCAGCGTCCCACCCCGGTGCCCTTCTTCCCGGAAGTGCATGAGGAGCTCACGAGGTCGTGGACGGCACCTTTTTCTGCCAGAAACCGGCCGAGTGGCTCCTCCCTCCTCACTACTCTCGACGGCGGGCCAGCCAAGGGGTACGTGGGGATCCCGCCGGTGGAACGGGCGGTTGCGATGCAACTGTGTCCGGCGTCCGCTTCCACCTGGCGCGGAGACCCACGCCACCCATACATACTTCGTGGCATTCATATCCCGGGCCTGCTCAATCGTGCAGCCGACGAGCTCTCACGACAGCAAGTGCTCCCAGGAGAGTGGAGACTCCATCCCCAGGTGGTCCAGCTGATCTGGAGTCGCCTCGGGACCGCACAGGTAGACCTGTTTGCCGCCCCGGACACGTCTCACTGCCAGTTGTTCTATTCCCTGACCGGAGGGACCCTCGGCTCGGATGCGCTGGCACACAGCTGGCCCCGGGGCCTACGCAAATATGCGTTTCCCCCAGTGAGCCTTCTTGCGCAGACACTGTGCAAGGTCAGGGAGGACGAGGAGCAGGTCTTGCTAGTTGCGCCATACTGGCCCAACCGGACCTGGTTCCCGGAACTAGTGCTCCTCGCGACAGCACCTCCTTGGCCCATTCCTCTGAGGAAGGACCTCCTGACTCAGAGACGGGGCACCCTGTGGCACCCGCGTCCGGACCTCTGGAAACTCCATGTCTGGTCCCTGGACGGGACGCGGAGGTTCTAGGTGGCCTACCACAGACTGTGGTAGACACCATCACTTCCGCCAGAGCCCCCTCTACGAGGCGCCTCTACGCGTTGAAGTGGAACCTGTTCGTCGAGTGGTGTTCTTCTCGACGAGAAGACCCCCGAAGATGTTCGATCGGCTCTGTGCTTTCCTTCCTGCAAGAAGGGTTGGAGCGAAGGCTGTCTCCCTCCACCCTCAAAGTGTATGTTGCCGCTATCGCCGCAAATCACAGCATGGTCGAAGGTAAGTCCCTAGGAAAGCACGATCTGTTCGTCAGGTTCCTGAGGGGGGCGAGGAGATTAAATCCGCCTCGCCCTCACTCTATACCCTCTTGGGACTTGCCCCTGGTGCTAACCGCATTACAGAGGGCTCCCTTCGAGCCTTTGCAGTCAGCAGAGTTAAAAATCCTGTCTTGGAAGACAGTACTCCTGACTGCATTGGCTTCCATCAAGAGGGTAGGGGACCTGCAGGCATTTTCGGTCGACGAATCGTGCCTGGAATTCGGGGCGGGTAACTCTCATGTAATCCTGAGACCCCGGCCCGGATATGTGCCCAAGGTTCCCACCACTCCCTTTCGGGACCAGGTGGTGAACCTGCAAGCGCTGCCTTCGGAGGAGGCAGACCCAGCCCTGGCTTTTCTCTGTCCCGTTCGCGCTCTGCGGACTTACGTGGACAGAACGCAAAGCTTCAGGACCTCAGAACAGCTCTTCATCTGTTACGGAGGCCAGCAGAAGGGAAAGGCTGTCTCCAAGCAGAGGATGGCTCACTGGATAGTGGATGCCATCGCCTTGGCGTATGAAACCCAAGGCGTGCCCTGCCCGCTTGGGTTGAGGGCCCACTCCACTAGGAGTGTGGCCTCTTCCTGGGCGCTGGCACACGGCGCCTCGCTGACAGATATATGTAGAGCTGCGGGCTGGGCGACACCTAACACGTTCGCTAGATTCTATAGCCTCCGTGTAGAGCCGGTTTCTTCCCGTGTGCTCACTTCAAATAGCCAGTAACACCGAAGGGCCCGTTCTAGTGTCGGCTTGCTGCGCCACTCCCCTCCTCATGGACCAGATACGTGCGCTGATATGCTCCAGTCGAGTTCCCCAGCACGGCGAACCCTGTTGAGTCCTCCGCAACCCGCGGCAGTCAGACATGGCGGAGCATCCGACGCCAGGTCTAACACTCGTATGCATTGGTGGAACTTGTGTTAGGCTGGGTATCCATATGTTGTGACCCCTACGGCGGTCCCATATGTGTATTCTTCCACGGTACGGCTCCCTACGGCGAGCCCGTGTCTTTCCCTTGGCAGAGCTCGCTCTGCCGTCTCTGTGCGGTGTAGTCTCCCGCCTGCATTGGCCGGGGCCACCCCTGGGACTTCCGTATGTTGTACTGCCCACGGCCAGTCCATACATGTATATTCCACATGATACCTCCCTACGGGTAGGATGTGGCTTCCGCAGCGGCCCCCCGGGGCACGCTTTCCCAGCGTTATCCAATACTCTGCTGAGTGGGTCTTGCGGAACAGCAGCAGTGACTCTCCCTGCGTAAGTTCCCCGCCCCGAACAGACGGGGGTCTGAGGGGCTTTCGCTGGGCGCTGGAAGTGGTAGTAACTGTGGCGTTTTCCATAGGGATCCCAATTCGTCGGTGACGTCCGACGTACGTCGAACGTGACCGACTGAAAGGGAACGTCTCGGTTACGTATGTAACCCTCGTTCCCTGAAGGAGGGAACGGAGACGTACGTCCCGTCGCCACAGTTGCTGTACCATCACTGCAGCGGCCGAGTCACTAGTTCGGCTCCTCAGTGAAAAACAAATGTGCGCTGCATCCGCTTCCGCTTTATACCCGCGATGCGGGGCGGAGCGCGAGATGCAAATCTCGCACGCCAATGGCCATTGGCCCGTTCTCTATACACTCGAAGCTGATAGGGGCTCCCAGAAGTGATCCCAATTCGTCGGTGACGTCCAACGTACGTCTCCGTTCCCTCCTTCAGGGAACGAGGGTTACATACGTAACCGAGACGTTTCCTCTGTTCAATCGCGCCAGTGTCTCACACGCACACACAACATATTCCAGCATAGCAAACTTGCCTGTTAATTATCAAAATAGTCAACCTAACATATAAAAAGTTACACAGCTCAGTTTAAATAGTCAGTAGTACAATTCGTGCCATTCAGCGTGAGCTCCGCTGTGGTGTTTCCAAGCACATTTGTGCGCATGTGAAGAGGACGATTTTTTCCGTCAATATTGGGACGCGAGTGAAGTACAAAGCCTATAAAAATAATGGTTTAGCATCCAAATACTGTACATAGTATATGTGTGTTGCAATTTAACAAACATTCCATGTCATAAATATTTATAGAATATAACACGTCTGACAGATTGTGATCACTGAACGGATCATTTTGCATGTGATGGCTCACACGATGTTTATAAGCTGTAAAGAGTTTGACAGTTTCATTTAGAATCAACTCATCAGTTTTGATCATCAAGCCATGTGCATTTAGTCATTGTGCAAATTATAGAGAATTGTACTAACTCTTTTGCACACATGTGCCAAAACAAATGCAATTTGCTTAAATCAATAAGAAAGTATAATCTAATTGTTCAGAGATCTGAACTTATTGTTATGAGACAAAAAAAGTCTCATTCGAGAATTGAGCCAAAGCGATTGAGAAAAACTGTAAGACTGTTTCGAAAAATATGCCAAAGCAATTGAGAAAAACTGTAATTGATGATCTTTACAACGGAACTGAATCAACACTGAACTGACTTCAGCTGAACAACAGCCGAAATGCATCGTTTTCCTGTTATCACTGTAAAGCTGCTTTGAAACAATCTGTACTGGTAATAAAGGTGACGACTTAGACAGACCGACAGATAGACAGGCAGACAGACAGGCAGACAGACAGACAGACAGACAGACAGACAGACAGACAGACAGATAGATAGATAGATAGATAGATAGATAGATAGATAGATAGATAGATAGATAGATAGATAGATAGATAGATAGATAGATAGATAGATAGATAGACCTTCATAGCTTTTCATTTGACATTTGAGTTTCTGTGATGCTTTAAACATTGTTCATCTGAATTCTGCAGATTTAAATATGTCAAATATTTGTCAAAAAAGCTAGAACACAAACCAGTCATGATTTGCACCATATCCCATATTTTTTCCTATAAAAGTTAATTTCTACTTTTTTATTTATTGAATGATTTATAGCTTTTATAGAGTGGTATTTTAGTAATGATATAATTAAAAATATGTGCACTTACTGGTACTTACAGTATACTTACCTAAGAAAGTACTGGGTAATATAAGGTAACTACTTGGGTTAAGGTTAGGTTTAGGGGTAGGTTCAGGGTTAGTACCCAATTATTGTAATTCCTATAATAAGTACATAGTATGTACATGAGGAACAGGACTGTAAAATAAAGTGCTACCATCAATTGTATGATGCACATAAATATGTTGATTTGTTTTTTTTTTGTTTTTTTTGTGGTGGGGCCATTGATATTCAGAAATTAAAATCAAGTAAAAATCTGAAATACTGGCTCAACTGAGTCAGCAGAAGAAAAAAAAATTACTTTTGAGCACTGTATCACTTAATAATAATATATATACACTATATTCAACCATACACAATAAAAAGAAAAACACAATAAGCAGTGCTCTCAAAAACACTTATCATAGCAGCACAAAAACATGATTGCAATATTTATCTTCTCCACAGAGTTAAGGGAGAATTGTAGTGCATACCGTCCTGCAGCTGTATCTGATGGAGGTAGAGTGGACTCTGTAGTACATTACAGCGGCCCGGTTCATCTTCCCTGGTCAACAGCATCAGGTCTGTGTAGATGAATACTGTAGCCTATAGGGGGCGATACAGACAACAGTGAGTTGCACCACACTGAAGCATCCCTGTCTGACCTTCTTGTGCCACTCTCACTCAGCTTCTGGCCACGTGAAGACAAAGATAATTCTTTATAATGGAAAACATGAGACTCAATCTTAATTATGCATAGCGTTAATTTAAAATAGAGAGCAGATGTAGAATTACACAGAGAATGAACTCCTTTACTCAATAGTTTAAATAATATTATAAACCACAACACTTGTTAAAGTTGCAGTGAATCAAGTAAAGTCAAGTTAAGGTTATTAGGCAAGAGAAAAGCTCTGATTCCCACACAGAAAGCAGCAGGCTGGTTGCACTGCTTTGCCTCTCATGGCACCCATTGCCCAGGCTTGGAATTAGGCCAGCTTAATAAAAGCAGCTGATCTAAATCACAGTCAAATACACACACTTTCGTTCTAGGACACTGGAGGAATGTGTTTAGTGATGTACAGCTCATCCTTCTTAAACACTCTGATCTTTAGAAACTCTTGACTGCATTACTCAAACAGGTCTCTCTGCAAAATTGAGGTCAGCTGGCATGCAGACGGGGGCCCTGCGAGAGAGCACAAAGGATGTGACAGACACTCAAAGGGAATTGCTATAGATACAAAGTCGGTTTTGGAGGCCATTGTGGCACTCTGAGATTTATCTTTGCACAATATTGCTCATGCTGAGGAAGCCGAGGTCATGTTATTCACAAACTGCAGGTTTCCTTTAAAGCTGCAGCAGAAAGAAATCTCAGATCAAGGTATCTGCTTCCACATTATGTGGAGCACATATTTTGTGTCGGGCATTACTGTCACCGAGACAAATATTCCTGTAGTTCCCAAACGATCGTTCAGTGAAATGGATCTAATTTGAAAGGTAGTGTTTCGTCTAGCTTGAGAAAACATTGGGGTCTCTGGACTAGCAGGCTTTTAGAGAGGTATCATGAGAACAAGCTCAAATCTGACCAAGCAAAATAGTCAATTCTCCTGAAACGGGACACCAGCTCTAGGTCACCTTCAGAGCTCACTAACAAGACATTACAGGAATCATTTCTGCATATTTTATCCAAGACAAGATATTTCAGACAGTATATCTCAAGCTAGATTTCTGGAACCTGATCAAGGTCTTGCTTAAAAGAATCTGAAAGTCGTTAATTGTTCAACTAAATGCAAAAATGTTACATGTTTTGAACATGGCAATGGTCTGCAATGAATGTTGACAGATTTACCAGATATAAAATATTAAATATCTCCCTCATACAAAGCCATCACATAGCATATTTTTTACCTCATTCACTTTTAATGTATGGAAAAGAGCAGAAGGGATATTCTGCTAAAGTTCTCTTTTAATGTTCCATGGTAGATAGAAAACCATATTACAGACAGTGACAGAATTTTCATTTTTGAAAAAACTTTTAATATCTCAGTTGTTTCTCCAACAGAGCAACAGAGCAAATGGAAACTTGTGCTTGCTTCAGATGTTTCTACTGAAACAGACCTTGATGTTTTAGGTCTGGTATGCATATTAAGGGAGCTCCGTTATATATTCTCAAAGGGGAGACAATATCAGCCAGAATTTGTCCGATTTTTGATGTCTGTCGTAGGTGCTTTTCAAGTGGTGGACCCTGTGATGCAGACCAAAGTAAAACAAAAAAGTATTTCTAGCTAAATATACCATTCAGTAAATACAAAGCTGGGGTCATATCGAAGTGTAATCCAAGAATATCTTCCATTACATTGACAACAATGAATGAATGAACCTTATTTTTTTACACTTGAAGCACAGGCCTGTAGCGTTGATAAAAATTCTCAAAAGAGATCTCAACAATATCACTAAATGTTCTCAGATTTGCCCATCTGCAATTTAAAGGTCATAAATTTCAAATGGAACTTAAAAATTTCTCATTAAATTCTGAGGAAAAATTAATTGGGCTGTGACATCCATATTATTTTTATGGCTCTACACTCATAGTGTATGTCAATAATTGTCTCATTAGTTATAAATGAATTTGTTAGATCATTAAATATAACAGAAAACTCTCTTAAGTCCCCTGATTCATAAAAGAGCAACCTCTGAGCAACACATTTTCCTTTGGGGAGAATTAGTGACGTTACCTTAAGAGCTACGTGTTTACTGTCATGAAGGATCATTTCCTCTGACAACATCAGGACTCTCTCAGGGCTGCACAGGTCCAGTGGCTGCAATGCAATTAAACACTCATTACAGCCTCAATATTTGCATCACGTCAGTCATGTAATTTACACAAGGGTGTGTGTTAGTACAACACATCCCAGGCCCTGTCCCAAATGTATCCCTAAGCCCCCGTGATCTTCCTCCGAGTCCACAGTTCCGTGACAGAATGCTGCTTTGACTGCGGAGCTCGCAGGCTTGGCAAAAGTGCGTATCGATGGTGCATATTGGCTGCGAAGGGGGCGTTCTCGAGCACCCTTCTGAAACCGACAATGAAAAATTGGACAAGTCTTGTGGACTTAACGGACACGTGTACGCGGCGGCCATTGTAAGTACACAAGATCGCATGTGCACATGAAGTGTGCCATTTGGGACAGCGCCCCAGATAAAATACAATAATAGCACATTAGCCCATAAAGGGATAGTTTACCCAAACAGTTGACGGTAGCCAAGTCAATGGCTACTGTCAACTGTTTGGTTACCGACGTGTGCAGGTAGCTGACCCTGATATATTATACTCCAACTAAAACTATTTTAAGCAATCTTTTCATTTTAAACATTTTCACGACCACATATTAATTGAGAAAATGCATGTAATATGCAGAAATTCATATCTCACACGTATAAAAACATAATCTTACTTATACATTCCAAAATTAAACATCCACAATTTTAGATTTTCTCTTTGTCTAACCATTTCAATTAATCAGCCATTGTTCATGATTGGTAATACAGTCACATAATAGCATACACTCCTTAACATAAACTGCTGACCTTTTAACTCTGTACTTATTTAAATATAACATAGATTAAATTAAATAAACCATAGATAAAGATTGCATAAAAAACTTGGAAGATAAAAAGATAATGAATGTACCTGAACAAAAACAGGGAAGATGAGAATCTTAGGGGCCAGACTGACATATGTGCCATAGTTGGAGTGAGGCAGGTGGGACTGGACGATGGTACAGTTCTGGTAGTTGGCAAAGCTCTGTCTGTAGGATGAGGGAGGCATTGTAGTGGTCTTACTGCTCACAGACCTGCACAAGGTGGCTTGTGCGTGCAGCCCCCCATCCTGCAGGTAGTCTGGGCTCTGCTGCAGTCCTCTGCTAGTCTGATAGATTCTTCCTATGAATTGACAAGAAACGTCATTAAACACTTAAAAAGGAAAAGGACCAAATGAAATGTACCAGATTTTATAAATGTATTATAAATGTCTTTACTGTCAATGTCTTTAATTATTAATTTATATCAATTCAAATTCAATGCATGCCACTTAAATAATAGCATGAATTACTTTTGAAAAAAAAAAAAGAAAATCTTACTTCCCCCAAACTATGAATATGTATGAATATGTTAATCATTCACTACCATGGTATAAGTCAATATGCCTGATGGTATTGCCATCTGTCCTACCGCCACAGTACTTTGTAGCACTAAGGGGCTCGCAATGACTGTGCTTGCACACTTTTTATGCTTCTTTCCTAAAGAGCATATGCAGCAATTTCACATTTCAAACTGATCTGAGATCAGCCATCATCAGATCTTAAACTAAACATGTACAACAGAAACAGAAAACCTTCTCACATGCTGTCTTACCTAGAGTTCCCAGTGTGCCATTGGAATCAGAATACACTGGCTGCAATATCTGCAACATAAAACATTCACAAATGTGAAATATTAGCCCAGCCATAAGTCAGAATGAATAAGAATGCACTTGCTTTCAGATTCCAACCTGGTTTCCAGGGCTGACAGGGGAGAGGATGATGTAGTTGTCGCCGTTTGATGATGTCACACGGGTACCTTTGAGGGTCTGGGTGCGTGTTTTGTAGTCATTTTCTTCTCGTTTGCCAGTCCAAGACCACAATGACTCTCCTACTCCATTTCCTGCGTTATCAGGGCCACTTCCTTTTTTACGACGACCCTGTTTGCGATTGGTGGGTCGAGAGAGTAAAGGTGGGGTTTTGTTTTGTGTCTTTGCAGTTGAAGACAGAGAATCAAATCCGGAGGGTTTGTAGGAAGGTCTGTGGATAAGCCCCTCATAGTAAGGCTTCATAATAGGCACTGTCCTCCATACCACCACTGTGATCTCATTTCGACAATTCCTGCAGGAAGAAAGATAATTTTAACAATAAGGCATAAATGGATTTCAAAAGAACCATTAAAGAGATAGTCCATCCAAAAATAAAAATAAAAATTATGTCAACTGTACAGTTGTACATTTTTATTTTCTGCGTCTTGAGATAAATATTTCTATGTTCTGTATCATTCTGTGTTGTGTTTGTTTCCTTTTTCTGTTTAGAAGATAACTGAGCCTTTAAATCTCCTTTGTAAAAGCTTCACAAGGCATAAATAGTCCTCACTTTAGATGAGCTCACAAAAATAGTTAACTGACAACTACTAAATGTTTTATAATTATCTGAATTAATCATGAATTTCAGTAGGAATACATGTTAATAAAGCATTTATTAACACACTGAGTTACTATTACTATATGTCTAAATAATATGTATAAATGTACATTTAAATAGTTTATTAATCATTTACTTACACTTTTTAAAATGATCTTATGAACCACTGACAACTCCTAAATAACTGGTTTGTAAATAATGTAATACTTAATTTAGAAATGATAAATTGATCATTAATAAAGTATGAAAAACTGCTTACTAATGTCTATTAATGATGGGACAATGCTTTATAAATGATGAATTAACTATTTACTAATGCTTAACTAATGATTCATAGCATGCAGTTATTATAAAGTGTTACCAAATCAGAAGTGATTAAGAAAATTGTTGTGAAACATGTGGCTACAAAATGATCAACAAAAACATCCCTACGCACCTGATGGCATGAGCCAGGTCCACACACTTCCAGTGTTCAACCGGCTGGCCGTTCAGCTGCAATAATGTGTCCAGTTGTTGTAAGCCTGCCTGGTAAGCTGGACCACCTAAATCCACGCAATTCATCAGTCAGAAAAAAATTGTACCTTTAGAGGTATTGCTTGTCACTGGGCCAGTACCATCAAAGGGACAACCTTGTTAATTATCTAGCCTTAAAAGGTGCATATTAGTACCTTTAGAGTAGTATTGTGTACCCTTAATGTACGAGTATGCATGTACGATGTATTTAAGTACCTTGATTAGTACTATGTTCTATGATTACGTTTCATAAGGAATTTAAAGAGAGACATCTGAGACAAAGTTGATAATCAAATGAAGCAACTAAGAGTCCTATAAAGTCTCCTGCACTATAAACGAGCAACTTTTGAGCAATACAATTACACTCTGGGTACAATTTTATAAATTAAATCTGTAATCTTTAATAAACAATCTTTAAAAACAATTTAAAGCTAATTATGAGGAAAACTTGAAAAATGATATTGATATTGATATATCCTGAGTGTTTAAAATTACCTGGATCAACAGCCTGCACCCGTACAGGTGAGTCAGAGCAGATGGTGAAGCCAAAACCATCTTTTCCTCTCAAAATGGTCACCTGTGAAAGAGAACATACATTTATACTGTTCTTTTTTTTTTCAAAAGTGCAAGTAAAGACATTTATAAATTACAAAAGATTTCTATTTCAAATAAATGCTGTGCTTTTGAACTTTCTATTCATCAAATAATACTGAATAATATCATGGTTTCCACAAAAATATTAAGCAGCACAACTGTTTTCAACATTGATAATAATAATAACAATAATAAAAAAATGTTTCTTGAGCACTAAACACTGAACAGCTTGGCCATCACAGGAATAAATTATTATAGCATTTTAAAATATATCAAAATATATTAATACGAATATTTCATTGTATTTTTGATCAAACAAATGCAGCCTTTGTGAGCATAAGACACTTCTTTCAAAGAAATAAAAAAAAAAAAATCTTACCAACCCAAATCTTTTAAACAGTAGTGTACATTAATTAACACAAGAAAAAGACTGGGGTCATGAATCAAAAGTTGGGGTTCACTTTCAAATCCAATTAAATGAAAGTCATTAATATATAGCTTTCCTGAAAAAATACCTCTCTTTTAAACGGACTGAAATGAAAGTGACCTCAACCTTTACAGAACATTCAGGAAGACAAACCATCCACAGTAAGAGTACAGTGTAAGGCCCCATGGTAGCCGGGTCAGAGAGTGTGTCTGAGTGTGCGTGTGTTCCAGAAACAAACATCCCCCCTGGAGCACCACTGTACCCCAGCAGCACGAAGACTGAAATGCCACAGCACCAAAGAGTCAGGGATATTAAAAACTACAAGCTGAGAAATTAGTCAGGGTTGCTGGGTGATCATGGGGCTTTTCTTTTTCCCTGGCAAGAAAAGGAAATGACGGGGGGAGAAAACTGCCATGGCACTGACAAACAGCAGAGACAGAATATTTGGACAGTAGAAGTTCAAAATGTCAACAGAACCTGGAGCCAAACTAAATAGGAAATGTTGAAGGGGAGGGGGGCGTCTCACATTTAACATGACATTGACCGCACAACAACAAAGAGGCTTGTTTAGGGAGGGAGAGAGAATAAAAAGAGAAAAAGTGATGACAGCTTTAGGACTTTCACTGCTGTTCCTCTTTTCTCCTCTGGGTCGACGTGGTTGCTCTCGTTACAAGCCCCATTAATTGCTGTGATGAAATAATTATCCACATCAAACTCCACAGAAACAGTTTTCCTTTTTCACTGTTCCTGTTTGTTGTTTAAGTTCAAGTTAAAACAATGACATTCACCTGTATGATCAGTGTAGTCAAAGTATTGGCATTACTGAATGAGGACTAGCTCTTGTTATGAGGATACTCATACATTACACCATAATCCAGTTTAAGATGTAAGCAGAAATGTTCTGTCCATCATTAAATCGAGTTTTAAGCAAAAATTCAAGAGGATGAGCAGATAACCTGATTTTATGAGGTATTGTGCCAGTTTCCAAACAATTCACACAAAATATGTCCTGGTTTTGGCCGTTAAGCTCACTGACTAAGCACCCTCAATGTTCTATCTACCCTCTTTGGTACTGTTTGTGGTTCTCAATAAGGAAAGCGTTTTGTCCATGCAAATTGATTTGCTGATATTTTCCTCTTCATAAAGTCATTTATTTGGTTTATCAAGTCATTTATTTGGTTAATATTATATTATGAATTACATTTTAAGGTTTTATGATGATTTGTGGTTTCAGGATTTATGATTCTAATGCTAAATGTATTAAATGCCTTTAAATTTACATGTAAATGTCAAAACTGTACAGATACATTTACTATTATTTATTACAATAAAACATTATATATTATATTATGGTTTCATGACTTATATATAAAACAGAAAAGGTGACTAAGAAGATGCATGGTTAAAACATGGTAACAGTACTGTAATGCATCAACTAATCTATCAGACATTTTTTTCTCATTTCAGTTAAATAAATATTTTGTAACATTGTTTTTCCTATCATTATTACAGGCAAGCATGGATAGGCAACTCCAACAAAATCAGAGACACCCTCCGTTCCTTAACTTAAAAATCTGTTCACTCTATTCATCAAGTCCTGTCAATCACAGCACAAAGATGTATAAGTGGCTGCTTACCTCACTCATGTGACTTCTCATCCGGCATCTCTCCTTGACCCCAACCCCACTATTATTTCTAATATTTCTTCCATATATTGATTAACTTTCATTGATTAAGTTGTCTGTCCCGGGTGAGCTCAAGATGCATCTCGTGCTTGAGGGTTTCCATTACGCACAGCAAACCAAATCTGTTTACCCTCATCATTCTCAATGATCAATCTATATAAAATACTGGAAAGGTTTGAACTCTTACTACTACTTTAGCTAACGCTTTTATCCAAAGCCACTTACAGTGCCAATCTGGAGCAACCTAGGGTTAAGTGCCTAGCCCAGTGGTGAAAGCTCATTGTGAAGTTCAATCCTTCAACCAGCCCAGATCTTTAAACATTAGGCTAAACCACCACACAGTGAACTAAAAAATAAAAAAAATACGCAACGCATCTATCCGAGCCCGAACATGCCATAACTGTTCCTTTAGCAGTTTCAATAACACTACAACCAAAGTAGTAAAAAAACCAAAAGAACAAACCTGTGGCAAGTTTCGTTCGATGCAGAGCCGGCACAGACCGTGGATTGTATGCATCGCTCACCGCATATACGTCCACCTACATCTACGGCGCTCTTTTCTGTGTCTTAAATAAAAGTAAAGTCACACAGGTGATGCTGCTTCCCTTCGCTGTCGCTCTAGTGCGGCTATGCATGCCCACTCATGGGAACTGCTCTGAGCAGAAGAATGACAGGAAACCACCTTCCACCCCCCCAGCCAGTGGCTAGGCAATATGTCTGCACTTGATAAGCCAACATGTTTCCTGAGTAGCTCTCAACAGTAGTGGCTGAACTCACTCTCTCTGCACAGTGAGATGGAGCTCACTCAGATAGGCTCGAATTAGTGTAAACACAAACATTAATTATGAGCCAGAAACATTAAAGTGCACACGATGTTTGTTTAATGAGAAGCTGGACAAGCATAAGCTGACAGACGTGGAGGACGTCCAGCCCTTGCACAACACCTAGATTCACGAAAACAGTGTTGAAATTTCCGAAATGCATTATTCCGATATACACTCAAGCAGGTTCTGTGCAAAACCAACACAATCATTTCACCAAATCACCATAACCTATAGTTTGTTTATCTCTTACATCACCCTATTACTGATGTTCCAGATAAAAACAAGCCATCGCTAATCATACATCCCTGGAAGGTCAACAACGAAATCTGAAAAATGGATTTTCGGGAAGAGAGGAAGGAAATGGAAGAATGATTAGCTGAATATTTGACCGGCCTCCACATAAAAATGCAGGGAACCAGCAAGAGTGTCAGTGGAGCGGGAATCAAACAGGGATAAATCATAAACACTGTGCAGGATTGGGCTTCCTATTGCAGCAACTTTGTTGGCTTTTCCCATTTCCCAGCTTTGTCTGAGGAGAACAGAGCGGGCGGAGAACAGTCCTGGGAAAAGTTGCTCGCTAAAGTGGATGGGAGGGTTTAATGAGCAAGTATGTGTGTGTTGCACATATCCAAAAGCACATCCACACACCTCCTCATATTTCTACTGTCCGTCACATTAGCGCACACCACAGAGTAGCGTGCACTCCCAAACTGATGGAGTCACATTTTTGATGGCTACGATGGCTAAAAAACTCTTCTGACTACATGCAGCATTGTTAGTTCGTACAGCTGTTAGCTTAGCATAAGTCTTCAATAATAGTTTCAGCCAAAGCTATTTACTCCTAAGCCAGCAATAGCAGAGGAATCGTGTTTAAAACCAGTATTGTTGCTAACTAAAACAAAAAAAATAAAGCTTGAAATAAAGATGAAATAAAATGTGTGTGTGTATAAATATATATATATATATATATATGAAAATGAGAAATTGCCATGGCAACTAACTGAAATAAAATAAGTAGAAGTGCTAAAATTAATAAAACTGAAATAAAAAAAGTAAACAGAAATTTAAAAAAAACTTTTCAATTAAAATTAAAATGACAAATGCACATCAAAAAAATACTAAAACATAAACTAAAATAAAAACAATTTTCAAAGGCCTGTGCAGATTTAAACTCATCAACTGGTTGGTATTGAGGCACTAAGGAATCCTGATAATTCCAAAAAAAAAAAACTGTAATAAAACTTTAAAACTGTAATAATATTGTAAAATTGAAAACTGTAATATTTTCATAAAATTTCACACTTCTCTGTGTCTACTAAAGAATATTTACGAAGCATTACCTGTCAGGATCTACAATATTTTCAAATATTTTTTCAACCTTTCTTTTCATACAAACTGCACAACATTCAAAATATAAAAGGTAAGAATCCATAAATCCTAAATGACACCCTACACTGTAAAAAGTGAAAGGAGTTATTTCTACCTGATCTGAACCCTAAAATTACTTTTTTTTTTATAACATTGTATAACATTGGGTTTATTTATTTCAAACATATTGTCTTTAATAATGAATTAATTTAGATGTTACATCACAAATTTTAAGTTAAAAATGTAAACATTTGAAATTAAATAAAAAAATGAAAAATAATAATTCAAATGTCATTTTATGAATTACACTTACTGTAAATGACTGCATGTTCTCTGGACTTGTGGTCTCGGGTCCAGCTTCATAGTTGGACGCAGCAGCTTCTGAAAAATACACAAGAGAGTCCCACGAGTCCCAGCCTGACAGACTGCTTTTTGAGTACATCTTAGCCCTGGGTAGAAATCTCTCTACTCCAGAACTGGTTCAGAGAGAGGACAGCAGAATCTGGTCAACGCTGTCTGCAGGCTTCAGCTGAAAGTGAGTGTGTCTACACCATGAGAGATGAACTCAACCTGAATCCCTTTCGACACAAAGCTGACTGCCCCAGAACAGAGAGAGAGAGAGAAAGAAATCTACTCCCCTAAAAGCATCACCCCCACCCCGACATCCAGCGACAGGCTCCCCCACTTTGTAACCATAGAGATTACGCTCCCAGGAAGCAATGTCTTTTTAAACATTCTTCATGGAAACAGCATTCAAGAGGGACACAATACAGCTGGCTCTCTCTATTAAAGTCAGCCCAGTGCCTTGACTCAAGCCCCCCTTCTCGCTCTCTCTCTCTCTGTCTTGATCTCTCTCCTCCTACACCTCTCTCTCTCTCTAATCAAACTTAATCTCGACTGAATTTCCCTAACGGCACACGTGTCATTCCGTCCACCCCAGGAGCAAAATCGCTCATTTTGTGAGCAATAATTAAGATGATCTCTTACAGGCGATGGACAAAAAATGTTTTTTTATCGCAAAGTTCACTACCGAGTGGCAGTGGGAGGGAGAGAAGATCTCTAAAGTGGATTTAAACTAACTTTGACACACTATGACGCTTTAGCCTTTTAATTCTCATCTAATTCCCGTGGCTCATCACAGTGCACAGTGTGTCGGCCTTCCCGGCCCCTGGCTCTTTGTTGCGGCTCTCCACAGGGATGCTGTACGTTTCAACACCGAGCCCTCTATATCCCTCCTAGAAGTACAGGCAATGCTTGTTAATTTAACATAGCGTTTGGTGAGAAGTAAAACATGCAAACACCATTTAGACCCACAGGGATTGGGATACATAAGTAACTTTCGCTTCAAGGAGCTTGTTTGGTTGTAGCAATGTCAAGAATATCTGTCATATCTGTTATATCCAAAAGCACATCCTCCTCATATTTCTACTGTCAGTCAGATTTGTGTGCAGAGCAGCTTTTATTCCCAAGCTGATGGAGTCACATCTCTGATATGGCTGAAAAACTCCTTTGACTACATGCATCACCAGCGCTGTTAGCCGTTACAGCTTTTATCTTAGCATGAATCTTTTAAAATATTTTCTAATGCTACAGCCTCTGTTATCATCTGATCTGCTGTTGTTTTTAAAATTCTTGCCTTGACAACTAACTGAAATAAAAGTTTAAATTGAAGTACTAAAATGACTTAAAAACTAAAGCTGAAAAAAAAACAGAATACAGAATGCTTGTTAATTTAACACAGCATTTGGTGAGAAGCAAAACATGAAAATTCCATGTAGTCTTGTAGGGATTTGAATACAAAGCTAACTTGCGCTGCAAAGAGCTTGTTTGGTTGTAGCAATGACAAGAATATCTGTTATCAAAATCAAATCACCTTTATTTACACTCACCTAAAGGATTATTAGGAACACCATACTAATACTGTGTTTGACCCCCTTTCGCCTTCAGAACTGCCTTAATTCTACGTGGCATTGATTCAACAAGGTGCTGAAAGCATTCTTTAGAAACGTTGGCCCATATTGATAGGATAGCATCTTGCAGTTGATGGAGATTTGTGGGATGCACATCCAGGGCACGAAGCTCCCGTTCCACCACATCCCAAAGATGCTCTATTGGGTTGAGATCTGGTGACTGTGGGGGCCATTTTAGTACAGTGAACTCATTGTCATGTTCAAGAAACCAATTTGAAATGATTCGAGCTTTGTGACATGGTGCATTATCCTGCTGGAAGTAGCCATCAGAGGATGGGTACATGGTGGTCATAAAGGGATGGACATGGTCAGAAACAATGCTCAGGTAGGCCGTGGCATTTAAACAATGCCTAATTGGCACTAAGGGGCCTAAAGTGTGCCAAGAAAACATCCCCCACACCATTACACCACCACCACCAGCCTGCACAGTGGTAACAAGGCATGATGGATCCATGTTCTCATTCTGTTTACGCCAAATTCTGACTCTACCATCTGAATGTCTCAACAGAAATCGAGACTCATCAGACCAGGCAACATTTTTCCAGTCTTCAACTGTCCAATTTTGGTGAGCTCGTGCAAATTGTAGCCTCTTTTTCCTATTTGTAGTGGAGATGAGTGGTACCCGGTGGGGTCTTCTGCTGTTGTAGCCCATCCGCCTCAAGGTTGTACGTGTTGTGGCTTCACAAATGCTTTGCTGCATACCTCGGTTGTAACGAGTGGTTATTTCAGTCAAAGTTGCTCTTCTATCAGCTTGAATCAGTCGGCCCACTCTCCTCTGACCTCTAGCATCAACAAGGCATTTTCGCCCACAGGACTGCCACATACTGGATGTTTTTCCCTTTTCACACCATTCTTTGTAAACTCTAGAAATGGTTGTGCGTGAAAATCCCAGTAACTGAGCAGATTGTGAAATACTCAGACCGGCCCGTCTGGCACCAACAACCATGCCACGCTCAAAATTGCTTAAATCACCTTCTTTCCCATTCTGACATTCAGTTTGGAGTTCAGGAGATTGTCTTGACCAGGACCACACCCCTAAATGCATTGAAGCAACTGCCATGTGATTGGTTGATTAGATAATTGCATTAATGAGAAATTGAACAGGTGTTCCTAATAATCCTTTAGGTGAGTGTATATAGCGCTTTTTACAATGGCAATTGTTTCAAAGCAGCTTCACAGTGGTAACAGGAAAATAATGCAACGGAATTGGATTTGGCTCTGGCGAAAACGGTGATGTCATCCAGCTCATTTCAATTATCATATAGTGTCAATGCGGGCAGATCAGTAATATAGTTGAAATTTAAGTGTCCCCAACTGAGCAAGCCAAAAGCCAAAGGCGACGGTGGCAAGGAACCAAAACTCCTTCAGGAGTTTGAACATCTTCAGGAGATGTTATCATCTGATCTGCTGTTGCTAAGGGAAAAACTTTTTTCGGAATTTGTCCGTCTTCATTGCTAAAGGCTATCAGAGAGTGGCTACGATCCAGATGCAAAAAACGCCCTAGTGAAAAATGAATATACTAAAATGCATTTAAAACACATTTATTTTATGCTAAGCATACTACAAATACATTTACATATTGATGTACTTAATATAAATACCCTGCAATTGTACTTTTGGTATACAAAATTAGTATACTTAAAGTCTGCTAAATTGGAACAATAAAAAATTTGTACTTAATATACTTTAATTATCCAGAAATAGTGCTGAGGTCCAACGAAAGATATACTGAAGTATATTTGATTGTGCTAAAGTGGAACTATTGCACGTATACTTTAGGTACACTTTAAATATCTTACATTTAAAGACTGATATTAGATCACACTATCCTTACTAATAGTGATATTAAAACACATGTTAGGCTTAATATCAAGAAATGTGCATTGTGCAATAAAGAAGTATTCCACATAAAGTTTAATTATAATATTTATATCAGTAAGTCTCAAGCGATATGTCAGTAAATATGTTAATGGATTTTGTAGGAAATAAATGTATTTTAAATACATTTTGATATAGGTTTTTTTCACTAGGGCAGAAAAAGAGAAACGGTATTTAATCTCACCAGTGGTCTGTCTGATGCGACGTGAGGCCACTTTCAGATGTTTGCTCCTGCCCAGCTCCTCTCCCAGGAGATAATACCAACCCCTGATCTCCTGTCAGCAAAAATGTGAAAAATACAATTACACACAGAAAGCCATGGGAAGAAGATGCTCTTTCCTTCGCAATGTTTCACAATCGTAATATCTGTTGACTTGTTAATGCATCCCTCACAGAGGCAGTATTAAAATCAGGCCCTGTGGTTGTCTGCAGCGCTCTGTTGTGTGTCTGTGTGTGGGTTTTTGAGACTTTTGTAGCTGTAAACAGCTGATGCCCATTTTACTCTCCCGCTCAGCCAGATGGCATCGTGTTATATAAAACATCCATCGGGCTTGATCTAATTTTTCCCAAAATATCACCCTCCGAGAAAGGATTTACTGTCTTAACACATGAGTATAACACTCTTGAATTTGACAACGGGAGATAATGTAAAGGAACAGGGATCTCAGATGGGATATTTCTTGTTTGTTCGTGCAGGCGAGCATGCAGAATAAAGTCACTATGCCAGCTTGTTTGCGCTATGCTTCTCTTGGTAATTGTAGGTCATTTTTTAAGCCTCAATGAGCAGTCCCGTCGACACTTCCCCCACTGTGTAATTAGATGATGGTGTGGTGGAAATGCTTTGACAAGTGGAGAATGAAATGAAGAGGAACATTTCTTTAGATAAATATAAAATCTTTCCTAAAGCAAGTCAAAACTAAGTGGTGTTACAGTGAAAGAACATTATAGGTTTTTATTAGGGCTGTCAAACAATTAATCGCAATTTATCGCATCCAAAATAAAAGTTTGTGTTTGCAAAATATATGTGTGTGTACTGTGTATAATCATTATGTATAATTGAATACACACATGTATATATTTAAGAAATACTTGTATGAATATACTGTATATATATTTATATTATTTATATTATATATAAATATAAATATTTTATATATAAATATTTGAAAAATTCTTAAGTATATACATGCATGTGTGTGTGTTTATAATTATACACAGTACACACACATATATTATGTAAACACATACTTTTATTTTGGATGTGATTAATCGCAATGCAAGAGTGGATGTCTATTTATCGTAGCAGAAGCGCAACAAAATAATGCTTCATGAAAAATAAAGCAAAGATGATAAACAAACGACAAGAAAGCACAAAAAATGAACATACAGTCCACAAGAGTAAATACAAACAAGAGTTTGTTGTTAGTTGCGAACAGCACAGCAGGGGGGTATTCCAGAAAGCAGGTTGTGTGACATACCTGGGTATGTTTAAGAGTAAGTAAGCAGATAACCTCAACTTTCGTTTCCAGAAACGGAGGTAACTTTCAGGGTATGTAAGTAGCCATAGCAACATACTCTCTGAACATAACCTGCTCTGGAGCAGGTTATGTTCCAGGGTTAGTTTGTTTAAGAGGTATTCAGATGTGTTATATAATTAATATAGTTATATTAATATAACTAAATAGTTACAGTTGTATAATATACAATATTATAAATTAATTCTAAAGCACTATTATAACAAGGTAATGTTTAAATGTTAATTCAATTCAAATATATTTATTATTTATTTTATTGTCATCTCACACATGGATCTGCATTCAATTAATTAGCATCAAACAAACAATATAATCCTTATTCTCAGTGAATAAAGATTACTTATTAAACAAAAAGATTGAAAAAATGATTGCACAACCACCAAATAGGTGGCGATGTGCATTAAGTAGGTTATGTAAATCGGCATTAAACAAAAGAAGAAGAGGAAGTAGAATGGCACACTCTTTCTTAGCGTCTGTTTCCATGGTGAATCATCGATTCGTCGCTCTGTTGAGAATGTCTTGTGTGTTAACCGGGAACATACTCTGAGTTGTCTGAACTTACTCCCGGACTCGTTTTTGGAACCAGCATACCTCGAGTAAACAAGGTTTGGGTTAATCAACCGAGAGTTCAAGGTATATGTGATGGTAAGTTAACCTTGCTTTCTGGAATACCCCCCCAGCTCCAGACAAACAATGACACTCAAAACCAACACCGTTTGTTGTTGTGTCTGGTTGTGTCGGTCCGACCAACTTTCAAACAGCGTTTTTCAAATATCGCTTACCTACCTTTAACAACGGGATATTCCTCTAACAATGCATTAAAGCAAATGCACACCTTTTGAAGGTGCAAGTTAGAGAAGAAAACTTCATAAAGGCAAATATAACTGTACACTCAATTCAGCATTGTACCTTGACATAGGCTTGTTGCCGAAATGTCGGAAAAAAAATAAAATGCTGAAGTGAGTGTGCAGTTATATTTTGCCTTTACAACAGGATATTTACCTTAGATGAGGTGATGAGGGAGTGGACACCAAAACTCATACAGCCCAGGAAGTCACTGCGCCTGTGGGCAAAATCAAACACTCTAAAAAACAACAACAGGCGGGAATTTTTGAACTCCTGATAACGTCATGATGATAATCTTATCAGTTAACCCCACTTAGATCATGTTCACTGCCCTGTGACACTGCTGGTGTACAAAAACCAGCCAATAACATATTGATTTTGTACTGAGTGAATGTGGCTTTCGCATATCTTTTGCAGCATGAAGATAAAATGCATACTAGAACAATTGTACTTATGGTACACATATAACTAGCCTTTATCTACAACTCTATTAATGTAGACAATCAACATGAGTGAAAAAGGGTGAAGTCCTACCTGGAAGTTCGATTGCGATTCCACACTGTTAACAACAACCTCTTCTTCTGATCGTCTTCATCCAAATCTCTGCAACATAAATACAACACTTCAAAAGCTCATCCATCAAAGTCCAGCTTCATCCAAAAACACAATGGCCTTCTCCTCAAAAGATTTGAAAAAGACAGCCTTTTTTTCAGCTAACAAAAGAGAGCCAGGAGACCCAGCCCTAAAGTCTCTGTTGAAAAGACTGATTGAGATATAGAGGCTGTCAGACAAGGTGTTAGAGAGCAAATGATGTTTAACATAAATTATTCTACTATAAGATAAAACAACACTCTTTCACTTCCTCTTTTTAAAAACAATATTACAAGTGCTCTGTCTGTAGCGAACAATACAACTCTAAAAGAATCACTCACAACATAAATGTCTCGTTGAAAACAGGACTCTTGCAGTCTAGAACGGTCCTGGTCTTCCATCGCTTGCTGTGGTCAACATCTGGAGCAATGCTTATCTGGAATAAATAAACTATTAAGTGCACTAGTTTAACATTGCTAGTGGATATATTTATCATATTCAGAGGGAAAATCAATCAACACTTGAATCAGGAATTGAGTGGACAGCTGCCACCACAACTGATGCTTTCTCATGCCTGAAATCTGCTCAGACTGACATGAAAACGGGTTCATTTCAAGGGCATTATTCCACAGAGGATTATGTGACAAATAATGACAAAAATAATAGCACATCATCACCAGCAGTGACCGGGAAAGTTACTGCTGTCTCACTGCTGAGAGAAAAATGGGTTTAATTTATTTTATGAGGCTGGCAGTCACATGACGTCATCTGTCAGTCAAAATACAGCTTGCACAAAAGCCAGATTGCATGTGTCAAAATGCCCACCTTTACATATGAATCACATGGTCTGTACTCTCTTCCCATAAGTCCTCTTGCCTCTAAAACTTTGAGGAAAAAAACACAATAGCATGAGGAAAAAATGCCGCATTACAAGTAATGTGAGTTATGTAATCAGATTACTTTTTCAACTAACTAGTAAAGTAACGCATATCCGATTAAAAAAAAAACGCAAGTTGAATGAAACCTTTCCTGTCCACAAGTTGAGAGAAAACGGGAGTGCAGAACTGTTGTGTGCGCTGTGTAAACATATGGTTATTGTAGTTCTAGACTAAATGTGAGCATGCATTTAATCATCTCACTTGCACAAAAACAGATGAGTATTTCTTAAAATGAATAAAAACAGTGAAATGCAAACCTGCAATAATGAAATATGTTTAATTACAAAAATATATTTTGTTTATTCAATCTCACTTTTTAACCAGTGTCTTTGCAACTGAACTTCAATGATCAAAATTGACATCACATTTGTGTTTAATTTTTTTTTTTTTATTGCTAAAGTAAAAGTGTTGAACTTTCTTCTCCTGTGTCCTATTCTTCTACAATCCAGAACAGCTGAAAGGTTTGTTTGAGCTGCGCCCTCTACAGTACAGACATGAATTTGCATTTCTTTCAGCCTGAGGCTTATTCATTTCACTTTCTGGTGTGAAAAGGCCTTTATATTTGGCAAAAATAAACGCAAGCCCAGCCCAGTTGAGAAAAAGTGACGTAAAAGTAACATAACGCATGCTTTCCATAAAAAGTAACTACGTAACGCAATTACTTTTTAGGGAGTAATGCAATATTGTAATGCATTACTTTTAGAAGTATCTTTCTCACTGATTATGAATGCATGAATGAAAGTTTCCTGTATTAAATAAGTTCAAGCATAACCTGTTTTAATACAATTTGATTTGAACGTATGAGAAGCAATCTTATTTTGAACAAACAAACTGTTAAACTTCAAAAGTACAAAGTACAAAATCTGTTCACAATGACGCTTACTTTGAACATAGAGCCACCCGCTTCCCGGAGTAACCGTCAGTTTGAGTTGACCTGTGGTTAGTGGGGGAAAAAATTATACACAGACACGGCATAATACAACTAATAATAATGACTTTTTGACTTTTACAATAAATTAAATAAATAACCATTCAAAAGTTTGGGGTCAGTAAATTTTATGTTGTTGAAAGAACACCAAGGCTGCCTTTATTTTATATATATATATAAAAAACAGTAAAAACAGTAATATTGCGAAATATTATTACAATATAACCTGGAATTATTAAAACTGTCCTATCCTGGAAAAGTCATGAAAAAATCTCGGTAACACTTTACAATAAGGTTTCATTTGTTAACATCAGTTAACTACATTAGTTAACATGAACTAACAATGAAAAATATTTCAAAAGCATTTATTAATCTCAGTTAATGTTAATCTCAACATTTACTAATACATTAAAATCAAAAAACAAAAGTTGTTTTGGTAACACTTTACAATAAGGTTTCATTAGTTAATGTATTAACTAACATGAACTAACCATGAGCAGTACATTTGTTACTGTATTTGTTCATCTTTGTTAACGTTAGTTAATAGAAATACAGCTGTTCATGGTTTGTTCATGTTAGTTCACAGTGCATTAACTAATGTTAACAAGATTTTAATAAAGTATTAGTAAATGTTGAAATTAACATTAACAAAGATTAATAAATGCTGTATAAGTGCAGTTCATTATTAGTTCATGTTAACTAATGTTAACAAATGAACCTTATTGTAAAGTGTTACCGTTGTTTCTGTTAACATTAGTTATTGAACCGGAACTAACATGAACTAATAATGAACAGTTGTATTATTATTAATGTTAACAAAGATTAATAAGTACTGTAACTAATGTATTGCTAATTGTTAGTTAATATTAGTTAATGCATTAACTAACCTTAACTAATGGAACCTTATTGTAAAGTGTCATCATGAAAACATCCACGCATGTGGACCTGAAAACCTGTCACGAATTCACAGGTGTGATGGAAAGTCCAAATTAGTAGACCATACCATATGATATGAGTCAAAAATCCTGACACAGCAGCTGGTTTTACATACTCTGTTTAACTAATATGTTCACTGACACACACATATTTCCTCCAGACCTACAGCAAAGTCTGGCCATCAGATGATTTTCTGCCACAACACTGTGCCATGTGCAGTCAAACAAAACAAAGTCTTTTCAGCTAGATTAGTGGATCTCAAACTGTGATCCGTAGACCACTGGGGGTCTGTGAAGGACTTAAAGTGGTCCACAAATTGACTGAATGATTATATTTTAAAATATATTAAAGTAAAAAACAGTTATTTTAAATTGTAATAATATTTCACAATAATAAAGTTTTCACTGTATTTTTGATCATATAAATTCAACCTTGGTGATTTATTTTTTTTAAAAACATAAAAAACCAACACCAAACTTTTGAGCTAACATTCATTCCATTTCATTAGTAAAAACTTGCATGCTAATTTCAATAAAATAAGAAGCAGTCTTGAAAAATGTTGAATCTGTAAAAGTGAGGTAATTTTAGATGGATACAAACTTAGGATACTTTGTACAATATTTAAAACGGAAGGTAACTCTTTGTGCATTTTTAAATGTTATTGAAGCATCTGACAATTTGTCCACACACACAGCAGCTCAATAAAGACTCACCATGAGTTTGTAAAAGAAAAGATGATCTCTGCCACTGTCTTAAACAGCTCAGTCTCACTGTCTGTGCCTTCTGACAGTCCATGTTATAGTACAACCACAGTCTGACTGATTTTAAAAATGTCCCAAATCACACATGAATTGTCAGAAATCTAGTAAATTAATTCAGATGTGATGCCTCACAGCTATTCAAGAGCTTAACTGCCGCTATGCATATGTTGCCACTGGAGGATAAAGGACAGCAGGAGAAAACAAGCATAAATTTTAACCGCCTTTCATTTTGAATAGCTGATAAGACAGGACGAGCTGTGATTGGTCAGAGAGCAGCATTGAACAAGTGAAAGGGGGTGTGTGGAGGGAGGAAGGGAAAGTCCACCTGCTGTCCTAATAATATACAAAACCTTTGACTGGGGTTGCCCTTCGTGCTGATCTGAGATCAGTTGCTTCATGGTTTCTCTTAATATATATATATATATATATATATTTGGAACAACAACAACAAAAAACTGTACACAAACACTTGCAATGAGCTCACCATGGACTTTAACTTGAAAAACATAGACAAAACATTAAATCAATATGTGATAAGTTTGGAAATCATCAAAAGTCTTAATGCACATTATATAACTCCAGCTATAAAATAAATGTGCCATCCCTGCTTTTCTGAATATTCTGACAATACATGATTGTTCTTGGAAAACGATAAAAGCAGTCTTAAGGGGAAGCCTTTGTTCTTGTCTGTTAAAGGACTTTAATCTTTGTGAGTCATTCATTGACACAACAGGAAATCAAACAGTCAAAGCCTCATTAATTCCGGGATGAAACTACCTTTCTCCATGAGGTTACATCTTTATTTCACAGGTTTTACTGTTGAACACAAGGGAAATAAGAATAGTGACTTGGTGCAGCTGTGTAATCATGCTAACTCCATGATATAGCCATTATGTGGCTGTGAATAGTATACATCCCTCTGCAAGAGCAAAACCATGTTGAGTGCATAAAGCATTGTGTTAAGTTCTGTTTCCTGGCCTCCTTGCATGGGAGAGCCATGGAAAATGCATGCAACTCAACATCCACACAGATAAAAATAACAATAAACAGCTGGTGTAGAGCATGCAGGATTTCAGACAAATGAATTCAGCCATTATCTCATTCCAAAAGCCAAAAAAAAAAAAAAACCTTTTGATCTGTGAGTTGGGATGATTAAATGTATGGTTAACTTTTTTTGGACCCAAAAGCCCCAAAGCTTTGCTGTGGTATATATATATATACATATATATATATATATATATATATATACACACCGATCAGGCATAACATTATGACAGGTGAAGTGAATAACACTGATTTTCTCTTCATCATGGCACCTGTTAGTGGGTGGGATATATTAGGCAGCAAGTGAACATTTTGTCCTCAAAGTTGATGTGTTATAAGCAGGAAAAATGGGCAAGCGAGTTTGACATGGGCTAAATTATGATGGCTAGACGACTGGGTCAGAGCATCTCCAAAACTGCAGCTCTTGTGGGCTGTTCCCGGTCTGCAGTGGTCAGTATCTATCAAAAGTAGTCCAAGGAAGGAACAGTGGTGAACCGGCGACAGGGTCATGGCCGGCCAAGGCTCATTGATGCACATGGGGAGCAAAGGCTGGCCCGTGTGGCCCGATCAAATAGACGAACTACTGTAGCTCAAATTGCTCAAGAAGTTAATGCTGGTTCTGATAGAAAGGTGTCAGAATACAAAGTGCATCGCAGTTTGTTGCGTATGGGGCTGCATAGCCGCAGACCAGTCAGGGTGCCCGTGCTGACCCCTGTCCACCGCTGAAAGTGCCAACAGTGGGCACGTGAGCATCAGAACTGGACCACGGAGCAATGGAAGAAGTTGGCCTGGTCTGATGAATCACGTTTTCTTTTACATCACGTGGATGGCTGGGTGCGTGTGCGTCGCTTACCTGGGAAACACATAGCACCAGGATGCACTATGGGAAGAAGGCAAGCCGGTGGAGGCAGTGTGATGCTTTGGGCAATGTTCTGCTGGGAAACCTGTCATCCATGTGGATGTTACTTTGACACGTACCACCTACCTAAGCATTGTTGCAGACCATGTACACCCTTTCATGGAAACGGTATTCTCTGGTGCCTGTGGCCTATTTCAGCAGGATAATGCGCCCTACCACAAAGCAAAAATGGTTCAGGAATGGTTTGAGGAGCACAACAACGAGTTTGAGGTGTTGACTTGGCCTCCAAATTCCCCAGATCTCAATCCAATCGAGCATCTGTGGGATGTGCTAAACAAACAAGTCCGATCCATGGAGGCCCCACCTTGCAACTTACAGGACTTAAAGGATCTGCTGTTAACATCTTGGTGCTAGATACCACAGCACACCTTCAGGGGTCTAGTGGAGTACATGCCTCGACGGGTCAGGGCTGTTTTGGCAGCAAAAGGGGGACCAACACAATATTAGGAATATTAGGGTCATAATGTCATGCCTGATCGGTGTAAATATGCTGTATAAGCAATATGATATTTAAGCAATATCAGCACGACTGTGATTGCCTACGGCCAAATCACAGATGTGCTGATATAGAGCCATATCGCACGGCTACGAGTGTGATATTGCATTTACACAACAGCTCGATGGCACAAGTGTGTAAATAAATAAGAAACAACAACAGAGTATCTTTAAAAAACCTATTTTGTGCAGAACTACTTCCTTCCGCCACGGATTCAAATCTAAAGTTGACAGTTGAGCCCAAGTTTCTGTTACTAATTCTAAAATGTCACTTTAGAACTAGCAACAAAGGAAAGCTGATTTGCTTCATTGAAACGTATTGTATTATGTAGAGTAGAGTATTATGAGAGTGAGATCGACTAAGCGAGTGCATTACCTCAATCTAGATGATAACAGTTCCCGTGGAAGTACTGGTAGAATATCGCATGACTGGAAAAGGCTCTCAGGCAATCAGATTCGACAACCTAAATGAACTGTTGTATTTATTTATTTGATCAAAACTACAGTATAATGTGAAACATAATTATAATTTAAAATAGCTGTTTTCTATTTTAATATATTAATATATTGTAAATAATTTATTCTTGTGCTGGCATAGATTAATTTTTCAGCTGCCGTTTCTCCAGTCTTCAGTGTCACATGATCCTTCAGAAATCATTCTAATATGCTGATTTGGTGCTCAAGAAATATTTCTTACTATTTTTAATGTTGAAAACAGTTGTGCTTCTTAATATTTTTGTGGAAAGCGTGATACATTTAATTTTCAGGATTTTTTGATAAAAAAAAGTAAAGTAAAAGAAAGTTAAAAAGAACTGCATTTATTTGAAATAGAAATCTTTTGTAACATTATATAAATATCTTTACTGAATAAATGTATTTCTTTCTTTCAAAATTAGTAAGATTTAAAGTTAAAGATAAAAAGGTAGTGTACATTTATTTATTTTATATGATTTGATTAAAAAATATTTTATATTTTTAAAACAATTTTGTGGCACATCAATAATCTGTTATTGTAAAAGCAAACAATGTTCATTGAAGCCATTAATTAAAGATATTATACAATTTTAAAGTCTGGATGGGAGTTTCTGAGTCTTGTAAAGATTGAATACCCCATGAATTATTTCCTTTGTGCAGAAGGAAACTGTTACTTCAAAGAAAGATTGCCTTGGTCTTAGCATTTAAATACTGCCATCTAGTGGCACACAGTGCACAATGTCAGTGAATGTTTAATTATCCTCGCATCTCCATCAGAATGGCCTAGAAACAACAAAGCTAAATTCTGATGAGCCATTAATGTGTAATCAGATAAATAATCACTTACCTTTTCCTTTAAAACCAGATGGGTGAATTTTCCTCCTCTTTTTGCGAGCAGGTTCTGTATCATTCTTTACAGCCGTTTTGACCACTGAAGCCACTTTAACTTGAGCTGATGAACTGTGGCTAACAGCTTTCCCCCAGTTCCTCTCAGCAGGCCTTCCAGCATTGAGACTGCAGGAATTGCATTATGAAACAACAATTTGAAGAAAAAAAACTCCATCAGCATAATCAGTGTGACACACAGCTCCTTAACTGTAGTCTGCAATATCATGCTATTTCCTCATTTGTTTAATATTACTTTGTGATTGTTAATATTGTTAAATTATTAATAATTGCTAACATGAATTATAACACATGCATCATGGTTTGATGTAACAGAGCTAATCAGTAAACATTGGGTAAGGTTGTGAGGTTTGTTTTGATATGGTCACGCTGCATTAAACAATGACGTTCCATTCATGCATTTTATGTGTTTATGTCACAAGACACACAAGTTCTTTACTTTTCCTGCTGGCTTGCAGCCAATGGCCTTTTGTCCCTGACAGATGTGATGTGTTGCACTGAAGATCCTCTCTCTCTGCTGTCTGTGTGCCCGGTTCCTTCTCTACACGGCTTCTTTGTTGACGGTCTCTTGGGAAGCAATGGATCCTGTAGCCAGAGGGATTCCCTGTGAAGTCTCTTCCTATAGGCACAGCCAGAGGAGTTATATGTTTAGCGCACTCACTTCTTCTGACATGAATTCTAATGACAGGGTGATAGACAAGAGAACCCGGCAGGAGGCTCTCAAACGATCTTAATCCACTCAAAAAGCTGATTAACTCCAATAATGAAGAAATCCTGACAATCGTGCAAGAGCTGCCAGAGCTAAACTGACATACACTCACCTAAAGGATTATTAGGAACACCATACTAATACTGTGTTTGACCCCCTTTCGCCTTCAGAACTGCCTTAATTCTACGTGGCATTGATTCAACAAGGTGCTGAAAGTATCTTTAGAAATGTTGGCCCATATTGATAGGATAGCATCTTGCAGTTGATGGAGATTTGTGGGATGCACATCCAGGGCATGAAGCTCCCGTTCCACCACATCCCAAAGATGCTCTATTGGGTTAAGATCTGGTGACTGTGGGGGCCATTTTAGTACAGTGAACTCATTGTCATGTTCAAGAAACCAATTTGAAATGATTCGAGCTTTGTGACATGGTGCATTATCCTGCTGGAAGTAGCCATTAGAGGATGGGTACATGGTGGTCATAAAGGGATGGACATGGTCAGAAACAATGCTCAGGTAGGCCGTGGCATTTAAACGATGCCCAATTGGCACTAAGGGGCCTAAAGTGTGCCAAGAAAACATCCCCCACACCATTACACCACCACCACCAGCCTGCACAGTGGTAACAAGGCATGATGGATCCATGTTCTCATTCTGTTTACGCCAAATTCTGACTCTACCATCTGAATGTCTCAACAGAAATCGAGACTCATCAGACCAGGCAACATTTTTCCAGTCTTCAACTGTCCAATTTTGGTGAGCTCGTGCAAATTGTAGCCTCTTTTTCCTATTTGTAGTGGAGATGAGTGGTACCCGGTGGGGTCTTCTGCTGTTGTAGCCCATCCGCCTCAAGGTTGTGCGTGTTGTGGCTTCACAAATGCTTTGCTGCATACCTCGGTTGTAACGAGTGGTTATTTCAGTCAAAGTTGCTCTTCTATCAGCTTGAATCAGTCGGCCCATTCTCCTCTGACCTCTAGCATCTAGCAAGGCATTTTCGCCCACAGGACTGCCGCATACTGGATGTTTTTCCCTTTTCACACCATTCTTTGTAAACTCTAGAAATGGTTGTGCGTGAAAATCCCAGTAACTGAGCAGATTATGAAATACTCAGACCGGCCCGTCTGGCACCAACAACCATGCCACGCTCAAAATTGCTTAAATCACCTTTCTTTCCCATTCTGACATTCAGTTTGGAGTTCAGGAGATTGTCTTGACCAGGACCACACCCCTAAATGCATTGAAGCAACTGCCATGTGATTGGTTGATTAGATAATTGCATTAATGAGAAATTGAACAGGTGTTCCTAATAATCCTTTAGGTGAGTGTAAATGCCACACTATTTTAACATGAATTTGATGTATGCAGCTGGTGTAGTTATTTTTTTGACTGGTCTTATGCGTGTTGTTAATTTGTTAATGATTTAATAACATTTCAGAAAAGTGTGAATGATTAAGTTTAATTAAGGTTTTTTAGACATGCTGAAGGGAATAACTTCTGACAGCCCAGCAGGATATCAGGTGCTTGCAGCAGTGGGAGGTCAGAGGTCACGTTTCACCACCCAAAACGACATCTTACCGAGTTAAAATTCAATTTAGATTTATTGAATTGAAGTGGCTTTTTATTACTTAAAATTTACTTCTAATACATTTTATACATCAATATATAATGTTCTAATCATTTTTATAATTGTAAATTCAAACTGTATTTTTTCTACTTTAAGATACATTTCATAAACAGTGCATGGCCCAAAAAATATTTAGGCCATTTTTAGGCCAAACTAATAAATGTATGAATGTCATTGCATTAGATAAAATATAAAAGCAAGTGGCATTTATTTGAGACAAAGATTGCACACATTCACTTTTCAAGCAAAACATTTCACAAAAAAAAAAATGGTTAAGCTTTAAATGATAACATATGTATAGTGTTATTTACACTGATATTAATAAATGTTAAAGGACCGTGTTCATTATGAACAACACCTGTGGTTACTCTGCTAGGACACCTGTGTGAACTTTATACATCCACTAAAAATCACTGCATGTCAGTTGAGGATGTAAGATTATTTATTATATAGTAACTGCAAAAATGGTTTCGAAAAAATAAAGTTTAGAAAATAAATGCATCATGTGTGTTACAGATCCCACTTGGTTTGATATCTTGACTAGAATAGACTAGAACTGGACCTATGGAAAGTGTAAAGACATACACGAGACAGTATGTGAATGTGCAAATATGCATTATAGTGACAAGTATGCATTAATGCATCCAAAGTACAATAAAATCCATTATACACTGACAACATAGTATGCATGATACATAACAATAACTGCAATATTCAATAAAGTACATAAAATAGTGATAGATAGATAGATAGATAGATAGATAGATAGATAGATAGATAGATAGATAGATAGATAGATAGATAGATAGATAGATAGATAGATAGATAGATAGATAGATAGATAGATAGATAGATAGATAGATAGATAGATAGATAGATAGATGCTGATGTGTATGTAAACATGAACCATACCATACAGTGTTTTGTTGCCTAAAGCAGTGACATTCATACAAGTTTACTTTTTGGTGCCACTATATATTATTTTGTTTATACAGTTTATACATATATTATTTACTGTATACAGGCCACCAGGGCACCATACAGACTTTACCAGAGAATTTGCTGATTTTCTATCAGAGTTAGTACTGGCTGCAGATAAAGTCCTAATTGTTGGTGATTTTAATATCCATGTAGACAATGAAAAAGACGCATTGGGATTGGCATTTAGAGACATTCTAAACTCTATTGGAGTAAGGCAACACGTGTCAGGACCCACTCATCGCCGTAATCATACTTTAGACCTAATACTGTCACATGGAATAAATGTTGATACCATTGAAATTCTGCAGCAGAGAGATGACATCTCAGATCATTACCTAGTATCATGTACACTTAATTTAGCAAAGGCTGCAAAGCCGTCCCCTCGCTTCAAATATGGCAGGACTATCACTGCTGCGACTAAAGATTTCTTTGTAAATAATCTTCCTCATCAGTTTCATCTCCTCAGCATCCCAGATAGCCTAGAGGAACTCGATGTTGCAACAGAAACTATTGACTCTCTCTTTTCCAGCACTTTAGACACAGTTGCTCCCCGGCGCTTAAAGAAGATTAAAGAAAATAGTCCAACGCCGTGGTACAACGAGCACACCCGGGCCCTTAAAACAGCAGCCAGAAAAATGGAGCGCAGCTGGAAGAAAACAAAACTAGAAGTTTTTCGCATTTCGTGGAAAGGGAGCATGATTTCATACAGAAAGGCCCTAAAAACTGCTAGATCTGCTTATTTCTCGACTCTCTTAGAAGAAAACAAACACAACCCTAGGTATTTATTCGATACAGTGGCTAAATTAACCAAAGATAAAGCTTCACCTTCTGATGTTTGTAAACAGCACAGCAGTAATGACTTTATGAACTTCTTTACTTGTAAGATTGATAATATTAGGAAAAAAATTATAACCATGCAGCCGTCTACTACAGTATCACATCAGACAGTGCATTGTAGTGTCACTGAGGAAAAATTACATTCATTCACTGCTATAGGAGAAGAAGAATTGGCTAAACTCGTTAAATCATCAAAATCAACAACATGTATGCTCGACCCCATACCGACTAAACTACTAAAAGAGATGCTTCTAGAGGTCATAGATCCTCTTCTTAATATCATTAATTCATCCTTGACATTAGGATATGTACCGAAAACTTTTAAGTTGGCTATTATTAAACCACTTATTAAAAAACTGCAACTTGATCCTGCAAAATTAGTCAATTACAGGCCAATCTCAAATCTACCGTTTCTGTCAAAAATACTAGAAAAGGCAGTGTCCTCACAATTATGCTCCTTTTTAGAAAGAAATGGTATCTGTGAGGATTTCCAGTCAGGATTTAGATCGTATCATAGTACTGAGACTGCTCTCATTAGAGTTACAAATGATTTACTCTTATCATCCGATCGTGGTTGTATCTCTCTGTTAGTGTTACTCGATCTTAGCGCTGCATTCGATACTATCGACCACAACATTCTTTTGAATAGACTCGAAAATTATGTTGGCATTAGTGGAATTTCATTGGCATGGTTTAAATCATACTTATCTGACCATTATCAGTTTGTAGCAGTAAATGAAGAGATGTCACACCGATCACAAGTTCAGTATGGAGTACCGCAGGGCTCAGTGCTAGGACCGTTGCTTTTCACCCTGTACATGCTACCACTGGGAGATATTATTAGGAAGCATGGCGTTAATTTTCATTGTTATGCTGACGATACTCAGCTCTATATTTCTTCACGCCCTGACGAAACTTACCAATTCACAAGATTAACAGAATGCATAGCTGATATAAAAAATTGGATGACTAGTAATTTCCTGCAACTTAATTCAGAAAAAACTGAATTTTTAATCATTGGACAAAAAAACTCCACAAGTAGTAACCTAGAATACTGTCTAACACTCGATGGCTGCTCTGTCAAGTCCTCGTCGTCAGTTAGGAACCTGGGTGTGCTCTTTGATACCAATCTCTCATTTGAAAGCCACGTTTCTAGCATCTGTAAAAAATATAAAAAAAATATATCTAAATTACGGCACATGCTTTCAATGCAAAATGCTGAACAGTTAGTTCATGCGTTCATGACCTCAAGGCTAGATTATTGTAATGCTCTACTGGGTGGTTGCCCTGCTCGCTTAATAAATAAACTGCAGCTTGTCCAAAACGCAGCAGCTAGAGTTCTTACTAGAACCAGGAAGTATGACCATATTAGCCCAGTTCTGGCAACACTGCATTGGCTCCCTATTAAACATCGTATACATTTTAAAATCTTGCTGATTACCTACAAAGCACTAAATGGTTTAGCTCCCCAGTACTTGAGCGAGCTCTTAACGCATTATACTCCATCACGTCTATTGCGGTCTCAAAATTCTGTCCAGTTGATAATACCTAGAATATCAAAATCAACTGCAGGCGGTCGATCCTTTTCCTATTTAGCACCTAAACTCTGGAACAGTCTTCCTAGCATTGTTCGGGAAGCAGACACACTCTGTCAGTTTAAATCTAGACTAAAAACACATCTCTTTACTATGGCATACACATAAAACATTTTTAATTTCTATTATTCAAATCAGTTAAATGATTGTTTTAGGCTGCATTAACTAGGTCAGCCGGAACCGGGAACACTTCCAATAACACCTGATGTACTCGTTACATCATAAGAAGAATGGCATCTACGCTAATGTTAGTCTCTCTGTTTATCCCGAGGTTTACTGCAGTCGGCCGGATCCGGGCCATATCCAGACCAGATGGTGGCCCTTAGCCTGGACATGACGACCATATCCCTGAAGTGTCTGTAGAGACCATGTCAATTAAACTCCCCCCTGTAAATGCCGCATCGACACGACATCCTCATTAAACCCGTCCCCGGCGTGACGACTCCAATCTTTCGAATAATCCTACGAATATCTATTGATCTAATATGACTTCTGACCTGTAATGTGCCAGAATCATAATCATACACTATTTGTTCGTCGGCCAGAGGAGAACTGGCACCCCGACTGAGCCTGGTTTCTCCCAAGGTTTTTTTTCTCCATTTTGGCCCTGAAGGAGTTTTGGTTCCTTGCCACCGTCGCCTTTGGCTTTTGGCTTGCTCAGTTGGGGACACTTAAATTTCAACTATATTACTGATCTGCCCGCGTTGACACTATATGATAATTGAAATGAGCTGGATGACATCACCGTTTTCACCAGAGCCGAATCAAATTCCGTTGCATTATATTCCTGTTACCACTGTGAAGCTGCTTTGAAACAATTGCCATTGTAAAAAGCGCTATATAAATAAAGGTGATTTGATTTGATTTGATTTGATTTGTTAATAAACAGCAGTCATCTTTCCAAATAACGTAAACTTGACTCCACGACCAATTGAATTATATATTAGTGTTGTGCAGTCGATTGTTTTTGTTTCTGCCAACACAAGCACGCGCACAAGAGGAAAAAACTTCACAGCTTTATCGTGTATAATCATGAACTTGCAGCTTGAGCGCTTCAGTGATCATAGACTAGCGGGTGAACCTCAACAACCCCACAGTTCCTCACAATGTGCAGTGAAAAAGCACTATTGTGGTGCTTGAGATTACTTGAGATTAAAATAATTTTTTACAGTCTGAAGAAATTGCAAGTATTTCAAGCAGCAGAATTAAGAAATAAAATTACGGTTATGAATTACGATTACGTACGGTCATTGCTTAGAAATACATTTTAAACATGCACAAATTTACACTGCCACCAACTTATATTACACCGCATATGTATAGGAATCTGTAAACTCAGTTAACTGTATTTTGGGGTATACAGTAGGCGTTTCCAAACGGACCCGAATGTCTCCACAGCCGAATGTCATTTACACTTACCTTTCTCTGATGTCCATATATTGCGAGTGTTGTCTGCTATAATCCATCTTCTCTATAAAAACAATAAACAGAAATATAAACACAAATTCCCAGCTATTATGTTTATTTTAGCAGCTCTGAGTGGGACATTCAAACTGCAGAAACTCCCCCCATGCCGCTCTGAAGAGGAAGTGTGTTTGCTTTACACACGCGCTGTATGGATGTCTCCACCAATCCGAGAGCTTCATTTGAAACACACAGCGTTTGACTACATTTTCAGAAATGCCTATAACTCAGAGGGCTGCAAAAGTATTTGCCCAGAGGGAGTAAACTGTTCTCCTTACAGTAGTTTTATTTATTCTTTTACTTTATTTTTTGCTTGTTTCCTGTAATCCAACCTTCCCAGTCAACAAAAAAAAAAATCTAAGAACATTTTGCTAACGTCCCTAAGTTATGAAAAAGTTTTTTAATGTGCTCTGAACGTTGAACAATGATGTTTTTGTTCTAATGTTTTGAAAAAAATTAAAGAGCAGACAACTTTAAACAAACATTTTATTAGCTAACGTTAGAAGAATGTTTGTTTGTAACAACATTCCCAGTTAGCTGGGTATATGACTTTTTACTTACAGATACATTTTCCGTAGGCTAATCATGTTAAATGTGTCTGTGTATGTAAAACACTTTTAAAAACTTGTATTTTTGTTTTAGCTCCATGTTTAGGCTACAGTATTAGCATCTATAACCAACCACAGGATAACTGTTTCTTGATTTCCTTTACTAACAGACAGTGTTATTTTTCAAGTGAGGCACAGTAGTGTCATTAACTACCACTGAAGACATTATAGTTGCCATGTGTCTGGGAAGAATTTAACTTTTTTTTCACCCTCCCTCTGGACTGTTAGCCAAGTAGTGTATGTCAGTATCAGTCACAGTAAAGTTTTTTTTCCCTGTTTTTTCTTTTGGCAGAACTGTTTTCACCAATTGTCTGCACATTTCAGTGTCCTTTTTCTTTAGTGACTAACAGTCTAACAGTCAGTTTCTCTTGCTACTACTAAAGTGAGCTTATCGAAATTAAAATTAGGCTTTTAATCTCACAGTATGTCTTTATATGTCAGTAGTTGACTTCATGTCTTATTTTGAGACTTTATCTCTTGATCACTTTTTTTTTTTTTTACTCTGAGGCGGAAACGGGCTTCCTTAGAGCAATTACACTGTAAAATGTTTTCAGTTAACTAAAAATGGTCTTAGCCTGTGTTCATTTTGGTTACACCAGAGACAGTAACTTTGGTTACACCAACACAAAGTCATCATGTTACCACTTTGTACTGTAATAGTTCTTGTTCAGCTATTAACAGTCCTACAAAATTAAGTGACACCTCAAAAGGGCAGAACAATAGAGAGCTTGTTGCTAAACAAAGGCGTAACGGCACATGGGATGAGCCCCATTATAATGTGAGAATACTAATTTGTGTTAAACAGTTTGAAAATTGCTTGACCATCAGCACAACAGTGACTTATTGGAGATAAACCTCTTAAAATATTTTTGTGGGAAAAAAAAACATAACATAACATTTTATATTTTAATTGCCAAAATACATTCTTACAAAACAATTTTCTAATCCAAATCAAGAAGCAATATTAGAGAACAAGTTATTCTATGTAAAAACATATACTTATTACTACAGGAAAGGTCATGTTTTGTGTCATACAGTACTGCAAACCTCCTCTCCCACTCTAAAGGACCCTTGCTGTACTTCTATTGATAAAACAACTAGATTATGTAGTGCTGAGCCACTTAACATAAACAAAGCCACATACTGTGAGTCAAGCACAACACACATACAGACTATGACCCTACAAATGAATGAGAACTACATTACATAGATGGCCAATGTGGCAGCAGCTTCAAAACTACTCTCTATTTAGCAATTCATATCAGTGCAGCTAAATACACATCAAAATTGAGTGCTGTAAAGAATATTGTGGCCTTTTTGAGAGAAAAAAAGCAGGAGGTCTGTGGTTTACAAGGGCATCTGCAGTCTACATCAACTACACAGAGTATTCATTGGTAATTAGGGAATTCCCATCAACATCTAATTTCCCTTAGTCAAAACCAACTTCCAACTCTTGGAAATTTACCCTGAGAAATCGAAAGGTTAATAATTCTAGTAATAGGTTTAATTAATGTCGAACTAGACTCTTTAAGCATAACTACATCCATACCATATTTATCTTTTGCTCTAGATGGTTTAAAAGAGTTTGGGGTGAGTATGATTTTTTTAATAAAGAAATTAATACTTATATTCAGCAAGGATGCATTAAATTGATCAAAAGTGACAGTAAAGACATTTATGATGTTACAAAATATTTCTATTCACATAAATGCTATTTATCAAAGAATCCTAAACAAAAATGGATCAGTTTTTCACAAAAATATGAAACAGCACAACTGTTTTTAACATTGATAATGATGAGAAATGTTTCTTGAGCACCAAATCAGCATTTTAGAATGATTTAGAAGGATCATTTGACACTGAGGACTGGAGTAATGGTGATGAAAATTCAGTTTTGCCATCACATTTCAAAATACTGTATATTACAATAGAAAACTGTTATTTTAATATATATTTAACTATACTGTTTTTACTGTATGTTTGATCAGATGAATGCATACTTGATGAGCATAATAAATATTGTTAAGCATAATAAATATGTTAATTTTAACTTAAATAATATATAAACGACAAAGCAGGAATTGCTGTCACATTTTTTACTCCAATGAATATTTCTCAATTTCTGTATAAACACAAACCTAAAAGTCTTGACTGTAAAGTATATTAATAAAATAACGATAATGAAATATGCATGAATGCACTGTTATCTTCCACACAAAGACACTTTATTATCATCACAAAGCATTGGCCAGTCTATGACACCAGACCACAATAAGATGCACATGGCAGCAGTAAGATTCACACACACACATCCGTTCTATGTAGAGTAAAGATTTTTTATATACACCATATATATACACACACACACACACACCGACATACAAACCATAAACTTATATTTTTACAATCAGTTCATTTTCAATGCAATAACTTCATTGTCAATACTTAGTAAATGTACATGTCGACACAAGGCAACAGAAGCACAACTCCCAGAGATACACAACAAATATACATTAACACAGTAATAGATTCTATTCACCATAAAATAGTCAGAACTGCTGCTATATTCATTTAAACTCATGTTGGGGTTTTAAGAATGCTTGAATTTATTTATCAATAACATTTTAACTGCAGACAGATTGATTCACCAACCCTTCCCTTTGGTCGGACATTTTCCACTGCTGCATCAACAAATAAATTAATTGCATGAACATAATTCTGAGGCTTTTTTTCTCCATGCCAGACACCTCATAATATATATCCTAATGTATATACATTTCAGTCAGACAAGTCTTATTTGTTTGCTATAGGGAAAATACAAAGAGACATTACGGTCGAAACAAACACTAGGATTAAATATTGTTCAAACTTTTAGGGAGAAAACATTCACACACAAAGTACCACATAACAAGTGCAAAAATCGTGACGTTTACTTTGTGTATCCACTATCCTGCATACTGGCGTGCAGACAGGAATATTCTGTATGCTTATGTATGGCAGATACATGTTTAGCTCGTGTGACACTTCCATAATCAGTCGACATTGTCTAGTGTGTAAACACAAACACCACACAGTATTTTCAGTATAATTAACATTGCAGTGACTTCGAATGTTGACACAAGTCCACACTGGGTGTATTATTCAGAGGCCCATTACAATGTGATTAGTGTATATAGTACAGACAGAAGGAGTGACTAACCCCACAGCTCTCCTGCATTCTTCATTTATCTTTCTGCCTTTCCTTTCAACCATTCCATCTGTTCTTGCTGTAATGCTAGGCATGCAGCAATCCCAGGATGCACTTGGTCAGAAGAAAAGCACAGAGAAAGAGAGGCAGTGGACAGAGAGAGAAGGAGGATGGGGAGGAAGAACATTTGGCTCTAAGAGTCAAACGAAGGATGTGGACTCTCATTGTGAGAAGGGCTTCCTTTGCTTGGACGGCTAAAAGACAGAAAAAAGGAACAGCAAATAAAACAAAAAAGGGAAAAATGCTTCTTGGGAAATTACAGAATATAGTAAGAACAAGAATGGCTTTGTCAATGTCAGGTATGGTATGATGGCTTAGTTTTGTTAGACTTACAACCAGTGTTAGGTGTTTACATCAGTATTATTCACCTATCATGTCCCTTTATTTTTATGGGTAGGGGTAAGGGCAGGGATATAGTTATGATTAAATTTGCAGAAGACATCGTTATTGGCTAGGGTCACACTCACAGGCCAAAGGCTGTAACCCATAAATGTCCAGAGCACAGCGATTTAAGAAGAAAATAAGAAATTATAGGCACATGGCAGTGTATCTGTAGACACAAACACATGATAATGTGATAATCATGATAATTGAGAGGCATTATTTATTCATGTCCTGCATAGTGCACCTTTAACAGTTTCATTAGCAATTCTTTTAGTTTGAAGAAGAAAATGCAATTCCATAGCCAAATGATAATTTCGAAAAATCTAAATAATTTTGGTGCTTAATTCAAACATTTAATAAATTCATTTATTTCAAAAAAAATTCTTACACATTAATATGAACAGACAGAGGGACACACTGATTTACCTCTCACAAGGTCATAGTATGCTGTGTATGTCTGATTAACTAAAAGAAACCGGCTTAAAAGGGCTGGCTTTATAAGGCCATATAAAACTCCAGGGGACTAAGATAAAACTTGCTCATTGTTAAAAAAAGAAAATATGGCAGCATAGAAGTTTATGAAAGTGTCAATGAATCAGTAGGACAAGTAATGTGGTTTTTAAGAAAAACATGCAGGTCACTCTTATTGAGGGGTTGAGAACCTGTCAGATGTTGGTTAAAGCTTATTTGTTGCTAATAAAGGCAAAAACGTGTCAGTGTCATCTATCATTCATGTGCATAAATGTTGAAGCAAACAGTGTAATAGGCTGGCTTACACTGACAGTCCCTGTGCATTTTATAACTAGTGTTCTTCTTTCCTAAATACAGGATATATGCTGGTAACGGAATACAGTGGCACCACATCATGTGAATGTGAACGGTACAATTATTAGATCAATATTACTGATGTTCATTCCTGACATTATATTTGTGGAAGAGAAAATACTTCTTCAAGTAAATGTGATATGTATGTGGACTGTGCTTGTTTTGATGGTGTGTGCTTGTGTCATTGAGTGTGTGTGTGCATGCATGTGTATAGTGGCAGAGGGGTCAGTGGTTATCCTCTGTCTGCTGATCGCCAGTGTTAATGATCAGTGAGCGAGTCTCTGTTGGATCTGGTGGGGAAGGCTGGTGCTTTCCGACTTCAAAGATGACAAAAACAGATTGATGGATGCAGACACAAACAGAGGGACAGACAGACAGACAACAGGGGAAAAGACACAATTAGGAACAACACAAAAGAACATGAAGACAAAGGCAGTAACAATGAACATTGAAAATGATATACATAGACTGCATGATAAACAAGGTGGATTCATCAGAGAATTCATGAACTGCAAAATATGTGGTGTCGTAAACTATTAATTAACAAATCAGATAAAAATTTCTGATTCAGTAAAAAAAAGATTTTTCAATGATTAATCCAAATCACATTTAAGAAATAGCCAGCTAGATGATTTGCAGAGCCATAACTGAACATTTGGCAGGTTAAGTTTCACAAACAAATACTTTTAAGAACACACATCATACAAAAACTTACACATCATGTACAACAAAAAAAGTATTAGAAACACCTAGATGTGTTATGGGATCTATTTGCCTAATTAAGGGGTAATTATTTGTGTAGTTACAGGGTAAGTGGTGCTTGTTATTCCATGTAGTTAAAGGGTAGGTATGAATCTGCGGGCTGTAAACTAAAGTGGTGCTTGTTCCCCTCTTGTTTCATGTAGTTACAGGGTAAGTATGAATCTGCGGGCTGTAAACTAAAGTGGTGTTTGTTCCTGTCTTGTTTCATGTAGTTACAGGGTAAGTATGAATCTACGGGCTGTAAATTAAAGTGGTGCTTGTTCCCCTCTTGTTTCATGTAGTTACAGGGTAAGTATGAATCTGCGGGCTGTAAATTAAAGTGGTGCTTGTTCCCCACTTGTTTCATGCAGTTACAGGGTAAGTATGAATCTACGGGCTGTAAATTAAAGTGGTGCGTGTTCCCCTGTAACTACATGAAACAAGAGGGGAACAAGCACCACTTTAATTTACAGCCCGTAGATTCATACTTACCCTGTAACTACATGAAACAAGTGGGGAACAAGCACCACTTTAATTTACAGCCCGCAGATTCATACTTACCCTGTAACTACATGAAACAAGAGGGGAACAAGCACCACTTTAATTTACAGCCCGCAGATTCATACTTACCCTGTAACTACATGAAACAAGAGGGGAACAAGCACCACTTTAATTTACAGCCCGTAGATTCATACTTACCCTGTAACTACATGAAACAAGAGGAGAACAAGAACCACTTACCCTGTAACAACACGGATAATTACCCCTTAATTAAAAAATACTCACAGTATAATTAATTTGTTAATTTTCCTGGTAGTTCCCCCTTTATTCCCCAAATATTACATATTGTTCCCTTATACCTACACGTATGTACACTATAATTATCGAAAGTTATGCTGTAAATACGTTTTACTTACGCAGTACTTTCCGGGCTGTAATCTAAAGCGTTACCAAGTAAAATTATTAATAAGTAAAAAAAAAAAATGTAAAAAATGACAAATTAAACATAAAAAATACATTAAAATCATGTTAACTTATGTCAACCTTAAATATAACTATGCCTAGAAACTAAATACATAACATGCATTTAAGAGTTGTTCAACCATACAGCATCACATGCTTATGAAATTAAATGTCAGTTCTAAGCATAGTTATGCCATTAGAAACATAAAATACTCTGAACAAATTAATAGACAGTAATAGACAGCGTGGTGTGCTCTGATCGACATATCTAGAGAAGGAGGGGTGTCAGGGGACAGCAGATGTTAACACATTTGAAGATGGAACCATGCAAGGACGTGTTGATGTAACATAAGGACAATATGTCGGACATACCATTTGCGTAACTCCTCATTGGTCACTGATAGAAATTCTGAAAGAATAACCGGAATCATTGCGGAAGGGATTTAGTGGGACTGAGTTTGAGGAGAACATGTGTTGACAAAAAAAGAGTCAGTGGGAGGAATCAAAACTGTATCATCTCTGTGGTTTGTCCTGTTTAATTGGTCGGTTTCCTTTATCTTTTCCTCTCAAACATGTACATCATGAGAGAATGATCTCACAAAGCTGATGCACTGATGTTTCTATATATACAAACAATAAATGAACTGAATGAGTTAAAACAACACTGGAATGAATATGCACATGGATACATGAAAAAAAAATGTGTGAGTGGTTTGTTAGTGCAGGTCTCTAAGTTGGAGTGTGTGTAGGAGTGTGTGAGCTGAGAAAAGGTAATGGATTGTGACAGGAGAGAGAAGTAGAAATAGCAGGAAGAGTGTTACTGATCTGTATTTCTTGTGTTAAAGACCAGGGATCAGGTCAGGGCAGAAGGGCTGTAAAGGGTGTAAAATGGAAGGTAGTTTGTAGATCATTGCTCTCAACACCATTAGCACTTATATTACTCCCCACACTAGTGGTAATATACATTCTATGTTCGCCATGCTGTATTTAATAATATTAAACATTTCAAATGCATTTGCATCTGATCAATTACACTGAAACATCATAACTTTCATTTATAGGTCAGAATGGTAATAATGTTTTGCACAATTATTGTAAAATATAAACGTCCTCTCTGACTCACCTGGGGACACCTGGTGGGGCACGGTTAGGACGAGAGGGGACCTGGGGCGGGGGGCCACTGAAGGGGTCAGGAGAGGCTCCAGGTCTGGATGGCACAGGAGGTGCTGCAGCACTTGGGGGCCCTGGGGCTGTGCGTCCACCTGGACGAGGGGGCCCAGGTGGGGCCCGGCGCTGGGGAGTGGGACTAGACATTGGAGATCTGTTGAGAAAATAAAAAGATTATTATGTTGGCTTGAGAAAGACAACATACTGAAATTCTGTTTAAACTTAATATTATTATTATTCTGAGACCATTTCTGACTAAATATTCAACTATATTACTGATCTGCCTGCATTGACACCATTATATGAGAACTGAACTGAGCTGGACAATCACTGTTTTCTCCAGAGAGGCTGTACAGCCGAAACAAATTTTGTTGCATTATTTTTCTGTTATCACTGTAAAGCTGCTTTGAAACAATCTGTATTGTAAAAAGCGCTATATAAATAAATGTGACTTGACTATCTATCTAACTATCTATCTATCTATCTATCTATCTATCTATCTATCTATCTATCTATCTATCTATCTATCTATCTATCTATCTATCTGTCTGTCTGTCTGTTTGTCTATCTATCTATCTGTCTGTCTGTCTATCTATCACTAGCAAAGCCTAGCTACTAGCTTAGGACATGCTACCAACATGTCAGCTATGCTAAAAAATGCTAGCAATGGCTAACAAAAGGTTTTCAATTGCTGGTTTCCCTTCATTGTTAGAGTGTCCCCGTACCTCTTTTGGACAATTTTTAAGGCACTGTGAGTTCCTGGCTTTTCTAACAAAATGTTAAAACATGCTAGCAACTTCTACAAACATGCTAAAACATCTGACAGATTGCGTGGCCGTAAAACCTCCAGACTTCAAGCTTTTAAAACTACTTAAAACTTTCTGAACAGAAACAATGTTGATTTATTCAAAAAGATGACACAGTACCTGCGTCCTGAAGGTCCTCCTTGTACCTGCAGCCAGGAGTCATCCACTGGTGGGGGCATGGCAGTGGAGACTGTGGTGGTGCTGATGTCACCAATGATGTTGAGAGCCTCTCTCAGAGCATGGTACATGCGCAGCATCTCCTCCCTGTGCTGAGCCTGTTCTGCTGACTCTTCCATTAAAGTGTTCTGGTCTCCACATGAGTACAAGTTAGCAAGCAACTCAGCATGTATAAAGTCCTTAGTCTATGGGAAGAAAAAGCAAAGATAAAAAGCTTTTCTTCAGTTTTTGTCAGTAACTACAGGGCTAAGAAACATCCAATAAGAATCCAGTAAGATCCTACTGGAAAAACCTGATTCTTGAATGGACAGTTTGATCCTTACATGATACTTATTTGATCCCACCAGGATCCTTTAGGTTTGGATGATAAAAATTGCACAGGAATTATATTAGGCACACTATATTGACAAAAGTTTTGGGATGCCTGCCTTTACATGCACATGAACTTTAATGACATCCCATTCTTAATCCGTAGGGTTTCATATTTGCAGCTATAACAGCTTTAATTCTTCTGGGAAGGCTTTCCACAAGGTTTAGGAGTGTGTTTAAACCAGTGTTTATGGGAATTTTTGACCATTCTTCTAGAAGCGCATTTGTGAGGTCAGGCACTGATGTTGGACGAGAAGGCCTGGCTCGCAGTCTCTGCTCTAATTCATCTTAAAGGTGTTCTATCGGGTTGAGGTCAGGACTCTGTGCAGGCCAGTCAAGTTCCTCCACACCAAACTCTTTATGGACCTTGCTTTGTGCACTGGTGTGCAGTCATGTTGGAACAGGAAGGGGCCACCCCCAAACTGTTCCCACAAAGTTGGGAGCATGAAATTGTCCAAAATGTCTTGGTATGCTGAAGCATTAAGAGTTCCTTTCACTGGAACTAAGGGAACTAAAAACAACCCCACACCATAATCCCCCCTCCACCAAACTTTACACTTGGCACAATGCAGTCAGGCAAGTACCATTCTCCTGGCAACTGCCAAACCCAGACTCGACCATCAGATTGCCAGACAGAGAAGCGTGATTCGTCACTCCAAAGAACATGTCTCCACTGCTCTAAAGTCCAGTGGCGGTGTGCTTTACACCACTGCATCCGGCTTTGCATTTCACTTGGTGATGTAAGGCTTGGATGCAGCTGCTCGACCTTGGAAACCCATTCCATGAAGCTCTCTACGCATGTTCTTGAGCTAATCTGAAGGCCACACGAAGTTTGGAGGTCTGTAGCTATTGACTCTGTAGAAAGTTGGCGACTTCTGCGCACTGTGCGCCTCAGCATGCACTGACCCTGCTCTGTGATTTTACGTGGCCTACCACTTCGTGGCTGAGTTACTGTTGTTCTCAATTGCTTCCACTTTGTTATAATACCACTAACTAGTGATGTGACTTTCGACACCGAGGCTTCGAAGCTTGTATCAAAAAAACCAAACATCTCACAGTGAAGCACTGTACCTGATTCGTTTTGCCACAACCACGTGACGTCCGAAGCTTCGTTTTCACACACAACCACGATTGCTTCGTATTCTGATTCAAATAACGAAAAACCTCTTGCGCCGTTTCAATTGTCATTCGCTTATTTGATAACAATAAATCATAATACAAAATTACGATTAAATATTTAAATGTGTAGTTTTGTGCATGTTCATTTTGTATTAATTCCCAGTTCACAGGCATTTCATTCTATAATGATCTTCTTTTATTTTGCTCATATATGCCTACATGAGCCTTGCCTACTTTTTCACAAATTTATTCATACATTGTGTAATTACAATGACATGTGAAAGATATTTTCTTTGCTTTATACGGTTTTCATAGCACAAATTATATGAAATGGTCCAAAATGGCTGGGACGCAAAGGCAGCTTTTTCCACTTTTTGACCACAAGATGTCGTTAGTGTGCACCGTGTTGAAAAGCTTTGAGTAATGAACCTTTTTACGATACAGTTGAGGGGAAAGCCTCGGTGCTTCGCAAAGCTTCATTTTCAGCATCACTACCACTAACAGTTGACCGTGGAATATTTAGTAGTGAGGAAATTTCACGAATGGACTTATTGCACAGGTGGCAACCTATCACAGTACCACACTTGAATTCACTGAGCTCCTGAGAGTGACCCATTCTTTCATAAATGTTTGTAGAAGCAGTCTGCATGCCTAGGTGCTTGATTTTATACACCTGTGGCCATGGAAGTGATTGGAACACCTGAATTCAATGATTTGGAGGGGTGTCCCAATACTTTTGACAATATAGTGTATATCAAAGTGTCATTTAAAACAGCTTACATTGTTGATCATGAGATGCATGATGGTCTTGGGCATGAGGTCCCGCACAGTCTTGTTGACAATGGCCATGTAGGAATCCACAAGGTTCCTGATGGTCTCCACCTGCCTCTCAAGCTGAGGATCCATGGAGTGCATGAAGCGATCCGAGCCATTCTCCTCACTGGCATCACTCTGCTGAGGGCCATCAAGACATTGATATTTACATATTACCGGCACTAATTAAATTAGGGACACAGTGAGGAACAAAGAGCGAAATAGTAAAGCAAATAAATTCAGGCCTATCATGAGTAATCCATCTAGATCATGATTAACTTGAATATTTGTTTTGGCATTGAACTCCTTTCTTAAAGATAGGGTAGGCAATTTTTTTATAAACACTTTGTTATACTGGTTGAAATATAAAACTATATACAAACCCGATTCCAAAAAAGTTGGGACACTGTACAAATTGTGAATAAAAACAGAATGCAATGATGTGGAAGTTTCAAATTTCAATATTTTATTCAGAATACAACATAGATGACATATCAAATGTTTAAACTGAGAAAATGTATCATTTTAAGGGAAAAATAAGTTGATTTTAAATTTCATGGCATCAACACATCTCAAAAAAGTTGGGACAAGGCCATGTTTACGACTGTGTGGCATCCCCTCTTCTTTTTATAACAGTCTGCAAACGTCTGGGGACTGAGGAGACAAGTTGCTCAAGTTTAGGAATAGGAATGTTGTCCCATTCTTGTCTAATACAGGCTTCTAGTTGCTCAACTGTCTTAGGTCTTCTTTGTCGCATCTTCCTCCAAATGTTTTCTATGGGTGAAAGATCTGGACTGCAGGCTGGCCATTTCAGTACCCGGATCCTTCTACGCAGCCATGATGTTGTAATTGATGCAGTATGTGGTCTGGCATTGTCATGTTGGAAAATGCAGGGTCTTCCCTGAAAGAGATGACGTCTGGATGGGAGCATATGTTGTTCTAGAACTTGGATATACCTTTCAGCATTGATGGTGCCTTTCCAGATGTGTAAGCTGCCCATGCCACACGCACTCATGCAACCCCATACCATCAGAGATGCAGGCTTCTGATCTGAGCCCTGATAACAACTTGGGTTGTCCTTGTCCTCTTTAGTCCGGATGACATGGCGTCCCAGTTTTCCAAAAAGAACTTCAAATTTTGATTCGTCTGACCACAGAACAGTTTTCCACTTTGCCATAATCCATTTTAAATGAGCCTTGGCCCAGAGAAAACGCCTGCGCTTCTGGATCATGTTTAGATATGGCTTCTTTTTTGACCTATAGAGTTTTAGCCGGCAATGGCGAATGGCACGGTGGATTGTGTTCACCGACAATGTTTTCTGGAAGTATTCCTGAGCCCATGTTGTGATTTCCATTACAGTAGCATTCCTGTATGTGATGCAGTGCCGTCTAAGGGCCCGAAGATCATGGGCATCCAGTATGGTTTTCCGGCCTTGACCCTTACGCACAGAGATTGTTCCAGATTCTCTGAATCTTTGGATGATATTATGCACTGTAGATGATGATAACTTCAAACTCTTTGCAATTTTTCTCTGAGAAACTCCTTTCTGATATTGCTCCACTATTTTTCGCTGCAGCATTGGGGGAATTGGTGATCCTCTGCCCATCTTGACTTCTGAGAGACACTGCCACTCTGAGAGGCTCTTTTTATACCCAATCATGTTGCCAATTGACCTAATAAGTTGCAAATTGGTCCTCCAGCTGTTCCTTATATGTACATTTAACTTTTCCGGCCTCTTATTGCTACCTGTCCCAACTTTTTTGGAATGTGTAGCTCTCATGAAATCCAAAATGAGCCAATATTTGGCATGACATTTCAAAATGTCTCACTTTCAACATTTGATATGTTATCTATATTCTATTGTGAATAAAATATAAGTTTATGAGATTTGTAAATTATTGCATTCCTTTTTTATTCACAATTTGTACAGTGTCCCAACTTTTTTGGAATCGGGTTTGTATATATTGAAAATCATATACAGAGGTCGCTTACAAAGTTAGGTTAGAGATACAGACAAAGAGGGATGCAAACAAATAACATAACCATAACAAGGTACAATTTACAGACCGAGATCTAAAGAGTAATATTCAGAGAAAAAAATGTGTTTTTAAGAGGTTTAACATGTAGCTATATCTTCTGTGGAAGTCTCAGGACCAATAAATGTCCGTCCAATCAGTCCAAATGCAATGATACAATGTCCTACCTGCCTGTCAGCATATGTATTTCCATACCTCCACGCACCCTGCTCGCGCAGACAGACATCACACGCCATCAGCGTGTTCCGTAAGGCTATGCAGAGATGTAGACACAGAGTCACTGAGCACCACAAACGAATAACAGCCGCCTTTTACAGTTCCTCCTGAACCAAAACAACAAGCTTATGCTGTATTCACGCCATGTCGTAACCGTAATTACGAGATGGCAACCCGTGGCGTTTTACCCGAAGTTGTTATGTTCATTATTATTTTAATGTTATGTGCTTTGAGACATGAGGCATTTTAACTCCGTCTCTCGTCTCGTGACGCTTTGCAGACTCTGATGTGCATGTTCATGAGGCGTGGCTTTGGAGAGCGCTCTGAAGGGAGGGTGGGATTTCATGCTTTCAAAACTAGCTTGTTTTACCTCTCCGAAATTGCCTACCCTACCTTTAAACTAATAGTGGTGGGGTTCACACCATAATTTCAAAGCATTGTTAAATAGAGCACATATTGATACTCGGAGAGAAATAAGTTTGCATATGACATAGATGTTTGGAGGAGGGAAAAATCGAACAGTTAGAGACAAATTTCAACTTACCTTCTCTTTATCCTGCAGACATAGCAAAGAAAGCACAATAAGTTAATAAAATTAGTAAGCTATCAATGTAAATCAATATGGGTTGTTAGAATTGGTTATTGGTTATAACATATGCCAGCTGTTACATCACAGGAATGTGTAAGTTAATATGACTGAGAGTTGATCAGTGTAGGCATTCACGTACAGTGATGCGCTCTGGGTAGACTCCAGCTCGTAAGAAGGAAGCCTTCCAGCTGTCCACCTCCTCCTGAGTGTCGCAAGCTAATTCCAGTTGCCTGTAGTCTTTATACACGTTCCTGAGACAACAGTCCAACAACGAGCATGAGCAATGAAAGAAGTCAGATTGTGCTTACAAAATAAAAATGGCCAGACAATACTGTCATTTGATATATATTGCATAACTTGCATAACTTAATATTAAAAGTATTACTGCAATAAGAAGAAATGAGCACCAAATCAGCATATTAAAATGACACTGAAGACTGGAGTTATGATGCTGAAAATTCAGCTTTGCCATCACAGGAATAAATTACATTTTAAAATACAGTATATTCAAATAGACAACGAGTTATTTTAATTTATAATAATATTTTGTGATATTACTGTACTGTATTTTTGACTAAATAAATGCAGCCTTGGTGAGCATAAGAGACTTCTTTCAAAACAAAATTATATACATATATGAATTACAGTAATACTTTTAATGCTAAGTTATGTGACTTGTGCAAATCAGTATTGTTCTTTTGAACTTTAGAAGAAACATCATGAAGAAAAATCCTGAAGAAAATGTATCATGGTTTCCACAAAAATATTAACCAGCATAACTGTTTTCATCTTTAATAATAATAAGAAATAAAACGTTTCTTGAGCAGCAAATCAGCATATTGGAATGATTTCTGAAGGATCATGTGACACTGAAATAATGGCTTCTGAAAATTCAGCATTGCCATCACACGATTTAAAATATATGAAAACAGAAAACAATCATTTTAAATTATACAGTAATATTGTAAATAACATTATTAAAATTATACAATTGTAATAATATTTAACAATATTACTGTTCAAATAAATCCAGCCTTGTGAGCATAAGTGAGTTCTTTTAAAAACATTAAAAAGTCTTACAGACAACAAACTTTTGAATAGAAGTGCAAATTAATATATTTGTTTTTTGTATTTCTGAGAGCTCTGTAGAGAGTAAAATGTTTTTTTTTTTTCTCTCTAACCTTTGTTCAGTGTTAAAGAGAGCAAACACGTGCTTGCTGGACATGAAGCTTTTCTCTATATCTCTGAGCTTCAGGTTGTCCAATGGCAGCATGTACTTCTTCTCTTTCTCCTGCAGGGGGCAATAAGCACAATTAAAACAGAATAAGAACAGAGCAAAAAATAACACTACCAGATCAGGGACTGTACTTAAGAGTTATTATAGACCAAAATATCTGATCCTGAAACTGTATTTGCTGTAACTATAAGACAAAAGCAGTGAAACAAAAACAAACAGCTTCAAAGAATAGAGCTATATTTAGAATACAATATTACTAACATACAAACCGTATACTGTGCTTTATAATTTTGACATAACTTTACAACATAATCACAGGATACTAAAGTTTACTGTTTAAACATACGGGCATTCTGATTAAACTTGGCTTGCACCCTGCCATAAAACCATTAAAGGATCAGTTCACTTTAAAATGAAAATTATCCCATGATTTACTCACCCTCAAGCCATCCTAGGTGAATATGACTTTCTTCTTTCTGATAAACACAATCAGAGTTATATTAATAAATATCCTGATGCTTCCAAGCTTTATAATGGCAGTGAACGGGGCTCACGAATTTGAAGCTCAAAAAAGTGCATCCATCCATTATAAAAGTAATCCACACAGCTCCGGGGGGTTAATAAAGGCCTTCTGAAGCGAATCGATAGCCTCTATTCAACTTACGAAAAAAGTATAACTGGCGCAACGTCGGACGTAGCATAAGCGTTTTGAACTGTGAGAGGCGTTACACTTTCTTCGTAAGTTGAATACGGAAGGCGGTCTGACGCAAGCTAGATATTTTACTTTATAAAGATTTAATTATGGATATTTGTCTTACAAAAACCCATCAATTTGCTTCAGAAGGCCTTTATTAACCCCCCGGAGCTGTGTGGCATACACTTCTGATGGATGGATACACTTTTTTGAGCTTCAAACTCGTGGGCCCCGTTCACTGCCATTATAAAGCTTGGAAGCATCAGGATATGTATTAATATAACTCTGATTGTGTTCATCAGAAAGAAGAAAGTCATATACACCTAGGATGGCTTGAGGGTGAGTAAATCATCGGGTAATTTTCATTTTAAAGTGAACATTTGTGGGTGTATCACAAGGTAGTGAGTTACCTGTCAGTGAGATTAAAGGATTAGTTAAATCGAGTCAAAAATCATCTCAGAAATTAAATGGCTATTTGGCATTTTAATGAAATTTTGTGTAAAATGTCTCTAGTCTTGGTAGCTAAATCACATCAATGTGTCACAAAATAGATGGGTGCAATGGGACCTGGATGTAAAATTTGTGCAACATAATTATCAAAGATGCATTTTTGTAAACATCTTAAATCCACTTGGCTCAAATATTCGAGGGGGCATGCTTCTGTATTCCGCTCCACACATAGCCTGTATGAACACATGGGACAAACTCAGGGGAATTAAACAACACTGTTAGTGCTTGTGTTTCGAAGCAGCTACTGTATCACACTAAAGGGTTAACAAGTACTTGATGTGATGTGAGTATTGATTCCACACTGGAAGCCTGCAATGGCACGCTGAGTATCATGCTTTATGACTCATACACTTAATCAGGAACACACAAGCTGTATGGATTGAATTAAATAAACTCTACTCTATTAAAGTATGTTTTTTTGTTGTTGTTTCTTTTTTGTATACCTAAAGGGGACAGAAAATGTTGATTGATGCTTATTCCTTTTGAATATAAAAGCTAGAGATGAGAGACGACATGAAGTGTGTAGGAGGAGAAGGGGGAGTGAAGATGAAAACACTTGCATGTTAACAGTGTGAAGCACATAACAGAGGAGTAACCTACTTAACCACCAGAGGAATTCATTTAAGCATCAACACAAAAATTATCTGTATAGCAACTAACCTTAACAATTCTTGAAGCCAGTACTCCAATATACTTAAATAATATAAAATTATTTATTGATTGATTGTCCTTTTAAACTTTCTGAGATTAAGAATCTCTTTTTAAGTGTCCTGGCCAAGATGAGCATTAACAGAGATTCTCACAATATTCCAATAACAAAACAATTCAATACCAATACATATTTAAAAACATTTGCATTTTTATTCTTCCTTTAACAGCTAGCTCACATCAAAGATTTAAAATCGAGCCCTGAGGAACACCCCTAGTAATCTGTAAAGGTGCAGATGAGTGACCATACATTCGCACACATTGTGTTCTGACCATTAAATTACATTCAAACCAGGATATGGTGTTTTTGGACAATCCTATTAATTTGAGTCTAGATATCAATATCAGAATCAATATGCTATAATCGACAGTGTCAAATGCCTTAGATAAAATAAAAAGTGATGCACAATGATATCTTTTGTAAAGTACCTCTATGTGTTTAGTCCTTAAGGGATGTGTTGTGGTATTGCCCCTTCATTCTTTGTGTTTTCTGCATTGTAACTTTTTTGACAAATTATGTAACAAAAAGCAATTTTTTTATAGTCTCCCACTGATGTCTATGGGTGATGTTTGCTGTTTGTGGGGAGTGAAGCGGTGTATGTGTGTGTTAGGGGGTTGCCACTTCACTTCTGTGTATTTGCGTTCATGTGTTGTGGCAGATTTATTTTTTTATTTAATTTTTTTTTACTTTTATTTTAAAAAAGTATTGATTTTTTTTCATTTCCCCATTCATTTCAAAGTGGGGCCTCAGGAGACCCTGAACATCCTGAGAGGGACTTTTTTTTCCCCAATTTATCTTTTTGTTCGTAGAGCTAGAAAGTGTCAACCACGACATCAAGTCTCATGCCATTTACATGAAGGGAACATTTTCTTAATTTCAGCAAATGTCATTTCTGCAGCTAATTTTAGGAATAATGTTAGTTTTAGGTGCCTGAAATAAAGATCCAGCATCAAAAAAGTGCTTAATGATAAATATTAATATGCTTAGTGATTCACAGTTCAAAATATTAGTTTTAATTATAGTTGTCGCTCAATTATCACAGGGAATAATTTTTACTCTGCACTTAGTTTGTAAAAACAAACAAAAATCATGTTTATTTTACTGCACTTACAATGGAAATCTAGGTAGCTAAACATTACATAGTGCTTTTATATTCATTTATTATATATTTTTTCAGCTAGTTTCTAAGCCATCATTTCTCATTTTTGAGAAATATTTTAGTTGAAGTACTAAAATAACTAAATAAACTGACACTAAAAACTAAAACTTGATAAAAATTATATAGACATAAAAGGTAAAGGTTTTAGTTAAATTTAAACAGAACTATAAAAATAAAATCTATTTAAAAAAAACTAATATTATTTCAGTAACTCTATATGGATGGATGGATGGATGGATGGATGGATGAAAAGCTGACTTATGGATGGATGGGGGTGGGTAGATCTGTCGCCATGTAAACTGCTAACCGTGCACACCATGTGAAAAAAAACTAGGTTTATCAACACTAAATAGTCAAGGACTCAAAAGACTGAAAATAAATTGGAACAGAAGGTCAGTAAGTGATTTTATAACACTACTCTCATGTGAATACGTATAATGTTCAAGTCATAGATACTTTCACGAAAAGTCTTCCATTGTAACTGCATTACTGTAAACACATTTTGATTGTTTTTGCAAACTGATTAAATGATTTTCTGTGGTAATCGACAGCATCTTTGGCATAGAGATGAACTTCAGTTGAACCCAGAGCGTTCCTTTAAGGACCTCAGAAATTCAGACTGATTTTCAAATACAAGGCTTCAGAATGCTGACCGAGCAGACGGTGTCATTTAGTGACAATAAACTTTCCATCCAAACTGCCAGTTTCAGAGATTAATGTCCACAAAAACCAATGTAAGGGGAGCCCCCGACCCCAAGGACGGATCAAATAGTGTGAGGATGATTTATGTCTCTTGTTTAATGGCCACATCTATGTTAGCGTCTCCAATTTTAATAAGAATCCTCCTGCATTTCAGAGAAACATTCTGTGGTGAGTATGAACTTCAGCCTTAATGTAACAACAGAAGCACCTTAATTCTCATCTGCAGGCATGTTTTAAAACACAAGGGCCAGTATAAAGAGCCCTTTATCCAGTACGAGCAGAGGAAGTGAGCTTCAGAATAAATAGCAGCATGAAGAGAGGTACAGACCACATGACTACACATCTGGAGATATTACAATTCCGTCTCCATGCCAAGAAACTCAGTCAGCACAACCACCCACACCTTCTCACACACACACACACACACACACACACACACACACACACACACACACACACAAACACACACACACACACACACACACACACACACAGAAATACATCTCAAAGAAAATGTTGAGTCTGACAGGTCTTCATCAGTACCAGCTTTCCTAGTCTTACTTTTTTGTGGCCTCTGACCTCTCACTTCCTGTTTAACGAGAAAAGAAACATAAACTTAAGGTGGGGGGGGGCGCTCCAAAAAAAGCTCCACCTCTTTCTCTCCTTTCTCTCCCTCTTTTCAACTCTTCCAGGGGAAAGTCAAAAGTCTGCCACGTCAATTCTGAAAAATCTACATTTGAAAGTACGAAAAGATGCTATGCGTTACAAATTAGTTTTGCGATGCAAATACTGCATATCTTTATTTTGTATATCTGTTATCTAAGACTTTGCCGCTGATCTGAGGGGGATTTATGAGTCGACGGGGGTGAAAGGGCCAGGAAACCTAACTCTTCTTGCCACCCACATTCTTTGCCTTCTCGTACCACCATCAAACACTCAGAGATTTTAAAGGACCCTCCTCTCCTCCTCCTCCCCCACTCACCCACCACTCTTTGGCATCTCACACACTTGGACGTCCAGCCTAACAGAGCCAGAGCAAAAGAGAGACAGAGACGGAGAAAAGGATAGATGGACGTTTTCGGAGGACAATCGGAACATCTAATGCCAAACCTGATTGGCACAGATACATGAACTTTCAGGTATTTATTGTCCCTTTGAAGTATTTATCGTTTGCATATGGTAGAAACAGATCTGAAAGTATCAAGTTAAAGAGGGACAATGGGCTAGATGGACACTGTCCAACAGCTAGGCAAACTGATGGAAATTTAAATGGATATATGAAATAAAACATATAAATAATAGATAAATAATAGAGAGATATAAATGTTTATATAAAATGAGCAAAAAATGTATTCATTCTAAAAGTTCTGATATGCATCTCGGCAAGCTTCTCTGAGTAATAAACATACAATAGTCTGCTTCATGAAATAATTAAACAAGTAAAACTGATGTGATATTACTGTGGCAAATGGCCTGCTGTAATGCAGCATTTTCAAGCAAGTCAAAAGTCACTAATAAACATTTCCTTTTTTTATGCTTACTACCAAAAAAAGATTTGAAAAACAGAACATTTGCATGTTTGTAAGGGTTTTCACAAATATTTATATTAATTAACACAATTAAATATGTGCATGTACATGTTGTACATCATGATTGTTAATGTTTTGTACACATTCATTCCTCAGTGCTGTTGGACTCATCTCATCTCCCTGTGAAGCGTCATGCCCGCCCCGCTTTCCCAGTGTTCAGACTACCTGTTCAGGGCGTAGAGATTGTACAGTAGTCTGCACATTGGTTAGGCTGTGTGGGGGGTGCACACAAATCATCTTGTTCTGTCCATCAACAGTCTCGTCATCATGTTTCTGTACATCTACCCATGGAAATGTGCATGCCTTCATGTGCTAAGTAATGTCTGTGTGTTTAAGGAAAGGGGTTACATATCTAAGTTAGCTAAATCTGACAAAACTTTCCCTGGAGCATATAGTGTGTGTGTGTGTGTGTGTGTGTGTGTGTGTGTGTGTGTGTGTGTGTGTGTGTGTGTGTGTGTGTGTGTGTGTATCATTCTACAAAATGCAAAAAAAATTCAGTAAACATGTAGAAAGAAAGAAAGAAAGAAAGAAAGAAAGAAAGAAAGAAAGAAAGAAAGAAAGAAAGAAAGAAAGAAAGCCAATGTGATTCGTTACAATGTTGATTTGATGGAAAATAAAAGTCTTTTCGCTGTGTATAATTGTCATTGTTTGGACTCTTATTTCATCCACTTGAACCACAAAGAAATAGTTTTGGCACAAGCAGGACATAACTGTGGTTTTTAAAAATGAGGAGATTATATGACAAACAATTATATGCAAAATGGATATTTTTTTCCCCCAATATAATTTAAGACATTTTGGACTAGGAACTCCTTTGTTTTAAAAGGATTTTCTCTTCATGCTTAAACTAAATACAGCGAGGGCTTTTGGGAAGTGTTGGACCAAAATCTGGTATGTATGGTAATGAAAACCATATGCCACCTTCCCAACCCCCAGAGCAGCCCTCCCACCAGCCCCTGGTCTGCTTCTCCTCATGCCTCCAGTCTGGACTGACAGTGGGGGTGGGGCGGGTGGGGGTCACAAAAGTACCATAACACCTGTGCTTGATCAGACCGTCAAGATGGCAAAATGCCTGGCCATTACTGAAGTAACAGAACAGAACTAATGCACTCATTTATTCAGTATGACCTCATTCGTCTGATTCTCTTTTCCTGGATCCAACGAAGCGGTGCATTTACAGCATGGTTTACTGGTAGGATAAGATGCATTCATTGCGAATTTAGACTAAATATAGCCTTACTGCTGGTGGAAATAATACTAAACTATAGAGCACACAGCATATGAAAAGAAAACAAGGCCGCTTTTGGGAAACCATCCCTGTAGTGCGTATACTGCGAGATAAAAAGCATTGCTAAATGAAAAGCAACCAAGAAAAGACATCAGAGGAACAGAGGGGACTCACCTCATCATCTTTGTACCAGGACAGATTCTCAGCGGTCAGGACAAACCAATATTCCTTCGCTCCTCCTTTCATGATGCCAATATTATTGATGGTCAGCCAACCCTTTCTGATCACCTAGACACAGGCAAACATGTGAGACATAAGGGATAATGTACAGTCAGACGATCATTGTTATACTTATAAAGTAATACTGATTTATAATTAGTGTGAGAATAATGAGACATGATACGTGCAAAGCTAAATATGAACATGCAAAGCTACGTAGGAAAGCAGTTGGGAAAATGACCAATTATGCAGTTTTGCAGGCATCATACAAAAATATCTGAATGCAGAATGCTGTGATTAACCAATCAGAATCAAGTATTCCAGAACTCCATGTAATACATTTCAAAATGATGTGTATGTGAGTGTGGAATTCTCAGAACAAATCAGAAGAACATTGCAAATACAGTGGGGTCTTGAAAATGTATCTACACTACCTTTCAAAAGTTCAGGTTTTTAAGAAATTAATACTTTTATTCAGCAAAGACGCATTAGTTTTTTTCTTTTGAACTTTTTATTTATCATGGAATCATGAAAAGAAATTATCAGTTTTTACAAAAATAAATAAACTAAAATTTAAATTGTAAGGATATTTTTACTGTATTTTTGATTAAATATTGCAGCCTCGATGAGCATAAGAGACTTATTTCAAAATTACTAGAACAGTAGTGTTTTTAGCAAATTTGTAATCTCATTTAAAAGTTTATACTATTACAAATAAGAATAAAAAAGTTTATAATTAATTTAAAAAAAAACTACTAATTATATTATCAGCATTACAATTTAAATTAAAAACTGACAAAAAATCCACATGAATTTCAGAATTTCATAGTATTTGGTATGCTTTTTTAAAATTCAGGTGTAATATAAAAACAATTACAGCTGCAAGCAGCATTTATCGGGGTTCAAAACGTAGGAAACCAAAAGTAATTTATAAAAGATAATATAAGAGATTTAGTCAAGAATCATTTTGTACAGACATAAATGTTTATAAGGAAGATCATCCTGATAATGTCAGCATTTGAAAGATTATTTTACCCTTTGGTGGACAAACATGCACCTATGAAAAAAATGTACAGTGAAGAATGTTAGGACACCATGGATTGATAATGAGTTAAAAAACATTATGGTTGAGAGAGATGTGGCAAAGGGTACAGCAAACAGAATGGGAACGAGGATTGGGAAGCGTATTGCAAATTAAGAAATCAAGTAGCTAAAATGAATAGGAAAAAGAAAAAGAAAAGTTTTACAAAGTTAAAATAAGTAAATGTAAATACGATGGTTAAAAAAATGTAGTCAAGTCAAATTCCTTCTTTTATTGATACAGGTGACTCATTTTTAACTAAACCATATGAAATTGTAAATTATTTTAATGATTTTTTCATAAATAAAGTTGATTAATTAAGAGAAGAAATGTTGTTTGGCAGAACCAGTTTACCACATCTTTAATATCAGTATTGAAAAAGGGATTTTTCGTTTAGCTTGGAAAGGTGCAAAGGTTATTCCTCTACAGAAAAATGCAGCACTGGGTTTTAATGGTCATAATAGTCGACAAATAAGTTTGCAACCCATTCTTAGCAAAGTTTAGATTTAAATTTAAACCACAGTTAAATCTGTCTGTAAAGAGTGTGCCTATTGAACAGGTAGTGGAAATAAGACTTCTTGGAGTTATATTAGACAGTAGGCTGAAGTGGTCAAAACAGATAGAAAATATGGTAACAGTTATGGGAAGAGGTTTGTCAGTTATTAAGAGATGTGCAAACTTTTTACCACAACACTGTATTTCTTAAATTGTGCAAACAATGGTTCTTACTTAGATTATTGTCCAGTGGTGTGGTTGAGTGCATCAAGTAAAGACTTGGAAAAATTACAATCAGTCCCAAACAGAGCCACACGACTCACTTTAAACTGTAATAGAATGGCTAATATAATAAGAATGCACAAAACTTTAGGTTGGCCACTGGTGAAGGATTGTCTCTCTGCTTTGTTTTATAAGAAATATTTCTGTGTCTAGAGTTCCTAATGTCCTGTAATGTCAACTTTTGTATAATAGTAATAGTCATAATTTTAACACCAAGGCATGCATCAAAGGGATGTTTTTTTACTTCCTGTTTCGAAAACTACTGTAAAACAACGGACTGTAACGTATAGAGGAATGGAAATATGGAATGATTTATCATCGGATATTACATATTTTAGTTTTAAAAAATACTTTTAAAAAATCTTTAAAAGAACATTTAATGGCACAATATATAGTTATATTAATTAATATAATTGTTGATTTTGATATTTGGAATGAATTTTGGGTTTGTATGTTTCATTGACTTTTTATTGTTGTTGAATTAACGTAGTTTTGTATTTTTTACTTGTTGGGACCCCAGGAAGAACAGCCACTGGCGAAAATCTCTTGTTTTGTTCACAAGTTATAGTCATTTTAGTAAAAGTGGCCCCGGTAACATCGAACATTTTGGTTCCCCTTAGCGACCATTAATCGAAATTTCGAATTTTTTTCATAATTATTGATATTCTCTCTCCAGAAAACATTTCTGCACTGGTTTGGTTCTGATCAGGCCAAAAACCTAGGACTAGTTCGCAAAAGTAGGTTTTTGGAAAAACCCCAAATACCCGAAAATTTTCCCAGGGTGAAGAGCAAATCCAAGGCATGCATTTTGTCCATCTTGAGCCAAGGATTCCAACGATATAAGACAATTGAGCCTACGCCTAACGGTTTAGGAGTTATGAGCCATTTCATACTTTTGACCACTGTAGTGCCCCCGTTAGGCCGATCGGGGCGGTGTGAGTACTACCAGCTCTCAAAGTTTCAAGTCTCTACGACTTACTGTTTGGTCTGCCCGATGAGTTTTAGATGGAGAATGCTGCATCATGGGAAAATTAACAATAACAATAGGGTTTCAGTGCTACATGCTTGAACCCCTAAAATTTATTGTAATTATTACTGATTAGGATTAATTAATAATAATAACCAGCTATTTGTCTTTTTGTTTAAAAAAAACTACACAATGAGGACCATAATAATCAAAATTTAATGTTTTTTTTCCAAATACATTTTATATTAAAAGACCAGAGTGCACTAGTAAACACACACTCACACACACACACACACACACACACACCAAAGAGGCCGCAGTCAATGCACACTTACCATTATCTCATCCTGAGGTGCGTTGGTATAGCAACAGTAGCAAAGCAAAGACAGGGTTTAAGATAGGTAATTATAAACTGGAAAAAGGCAGCAGAGAGAACAGACACGATGAACAGAACACAAAAGTAGCAGAAAGATGCTAGAATAGTTCAGTCACCAGTTCACACCACTAACACAAGACATACAACAAGAATTGTTAAACGTGCCAAAATGGAACACGCTATATTATAATTCTGGCTCAATATATGTGAATTATTCCTAACTAGAAATGGCAAAAAAATATATATCACAATACTCTTAAAGGGGACATGAATTGAGAAATCTAAAGTCATTGTACTATAAAAAATATCCTGTAAGTTTCAGAACTCAAACTTCCTTAATTGTTAGTCCAAAAACAGCTTTCATTGAAACCAAGCTCAGAAAACGACTTGATTCAGATTTTGTCACATTATTACGTCATAGTGCGTCAAAAGACCGCCTTGGCAGAATTAGATCAATGCCTACTTCTACATGATTGCCTCTTTAGCCCCGTCCACTGATTCACGCAAGTTATGTAGTAGTAAATAGACAGACACAAACACATCATAACTCCAGCAACAAAATGATAGAGATACCTCTGAGGATGTGCCAAGTTGTGGAAAAACACAGTCTTTGCATTGCCATCCTTGTGATCCTGACATTAAAGGATTAGTTTACTTTAAAATTAAAATTACCCAGTGATTTACTCATCCTCAAGCCATCCTAGGTGTATATGACTTTCTTCTTTCTGATGAACACAATCGGAGTTATATTAATAAATATCCTGAATATCTCCTGAAGCGAAGCCATGCGTTTGTGTAACATATTTTACTTTGTAATAAGTTTTAAATATGGATAATTTTCTTACACAAAGGCATGGCTCCGCTTCAGAAGGCCTTTATTAAACCCCCGGAGCCGTGTGGATTACTTTTATAATGGATGGATGCACTTTTTTAAGCTTCAAACTCATGAGCCCCGTTCACTTCCATTATAAAGCTTGGAAACATCAGGATATTTATTAATATAACTCCGATTGTGTTCATCAGAAAGAAGAAAGTCATATACACCTAGGATGGCTTGTGGGTGAGTAAATCATTGGGTAATTTGCATTTTAAAGTGAACTAATCCTTTAAGAAAGCATGGATGAACTTTAATTTTAACAAAGTTCCAGTCAGATTGTGTCGGTAAGACACTGCTCATTTGTTTGCCTCATTTTACTGCAGACTGGTTTTTAAACAAGACACAGTTCGAAGCAGGCTTTACAGAGAGACTGAAAATAAAAGTTGAGACAGTGCGGACTACATTGGATCCGACAGTAATGTCGCTACACAAAATTGTAAGTAACAATATTTTTACCATGTGTCACTACTGCTTTTTCTGATACAGATGGTTTGATATGTACTGAGTATTTATACTGTAGCACCGCAGCCAAACTGAATAGTTGTGATAGTTGTGATTTGCTATCCTTTCCTTTGCTTCGGCATTTATGGGGTTAATGCGGGGGATTCCCGAATACGGAAGAAAGAGCGTAGAGAATGCTGCTTTTGTTATTGTTCTAATCTAAGCCATTAGCTGTAATCCTGAATAAAAGCTTCAGTGAGTGACATCTGTTTTGTCATTGTCCAAAAAAAAAGATGAACAATGAATATGGTACATGCATTCATAATTTACACGAAACACTGTAAGTTATCATTTGTCAACTATAACTGTGGTACCTCCAAGTACTTAAACTTCATTTGCCACAACCAAAGCATATTTAATACGCATACATGTTTCACACTGTTGGCAAATGTTTCAACTAACGAGATATTTTTCAACATTGGAAGTTTTCAAAACAATTAAACGTGTAATGGCGGGGCCGTTGAAAATTATCTTAATATGCAAAACTGTTACCCAATCATAGCAGTGGGCATTTACTTCCAAGTCTTGAATGCGTCACGCCCATAGTGTTTGAAAGAGAGGGTCAAAAACAGGATAGAAAATAGCCTATTACTTCTAAATTAGGATGTTTTTTTCATTTAAAAATATTGATAACATTATGAGTGGACCTCAGAACAACATTAAATTTTTTTTTTTTTTAAATGCAGTTCATGACCCCTTCAAAAATTGTGTTAAATGACAACAGATACCATATTTTTTTTGAACAGTCATGTACAAAAGTATATATGTAATATCAAATTAAAATATATTATTTAAATATAAGATTTATGATAAGTTAATATATAATATAAGTGTTATAATTTAATTTAAATCTTTTATTTAATAATACTGTTCTATATTTGCATTATTTAATTTACAATTAAAAATACTATTTTAGTTTTAGCTCTTCCTCATTAGTTCTTACCTTTCAAGAACATTTTAAAAACACCCACCCCTGTTCTCAATAATTCAAATCTCATAATATGACAGACACTGAGTGATGCTGTGTCCAATTATAGACCTGCTTCTGGTGCTCCTACATATAAATAATGTTTAAGTGAGGCAGCAAACATCTGCCAGGCTGTGTGATGCATGCAGGATGCAGCATCTGTTCATTCCGTCTTGTGCTTACCTGATTGCCAGCAGTCTTCTTTTTATTCATCTGACTGCTTCTCTGCTGGGCGCTGAAGAGATAAACAGAAAAAAAGAAATATACATAAAGAACACAAATAGACTGCAACTTAAGGACAACTAATAGCCACAAGACCATTTGGCACAAGTTTGAATGTTGGGGGTCATTGCCGAAAAGCACATACTGATGTCCTGGTGCCCCCATCAGACTTCTTAACAATCTTAACCAGCAATACTTTATTAGATGACTAACTTTACCAGCTATGTTACCAGTTAAGCTGGAGAACAGAATGGCTAATGCTGATGCACATACTAGACCATCATCAAACTAAACAATAAATAGGTTAAACCAGCCTGGCAATGCTGGTCATTTCAGTAGGGGTGATCAGATTTGATTCTAAATTCAATGGATTTGATACTGCCAAAGGATTTATGAAGGTTGAAACTGATAGAAGATAAGAGCATTAACTGAAAATATATCCTACAGAAACTATTTGGAATTGTTTGTTTGAAAATTATTGTACAATCACATGTAGGATGTTTCTCTATGCTTGGCTTTATAATCAGCCCGCTGTCTACTGTGAATATCTAGGGATCACAGCTTACACAATCATAGTCTATCATCACGGTGCCTTTTGGCTCTCATTCTCAGCTGATTTAATGCTCCCAGCATGAATTCCATGTTGGTCCAGGCTAGTTTATGCTGCTTAACATAATCATGCTGTTCTCCCGTTTCCCATGCTGGTGACCAACCATGCTGGATTTAGTAAAAGGGTTAGTAATGTTCTTACTTTGCAAAACCGATGAAATCCTCATGATTGGTGTTCATGTATGCTAACTCAATGTCAATTAGCAACATGACCTGATGACAGAAAAAGAAAACAACAATACACATTTCACTATTTATTTTTCAGTTGAAGCTGTAGCTTGGTTTTACCACATGGGTTTGTATATGTAAAGGGTTGGCAGGTGCATGGTAGATGGGCTGTACCTGATCTTTGGTGCGACTCTCCCGATCACGGATGTGCTGGGTGACAATCCTCTCCATTTCCTCTCTAAGCATGGGGTACTGAGCCAGCTGTCTCACAACACACATACTGGATCAACTACTACCAATGAGAGCTTATTAAGCAAATCTTATTAACACAAATGGACATAAGATTTGTTTTCAGTGATTATTTAAGTGCAGAAAATAATTTTGCATTATTTAAATGACAATTCAATTCCCCACCCCATTCTCATTATTATAATGTGTCTAGATGTTTTGATTTTAAGTTGAGAGTAATGAGAGTAATTTTGTTTGTACACACTGATACAATAAAAAACAAGTTATAGAAGTGGTCTTAATATTAAAAAATGTACATATATCATATGTGGAAGTCTCAGGACCAAAAAATGTTACAAATTTTACAAATGCAATGATATGATGTCCTATGACACGTCATCAGCGCATTCGACACATGAGGTAATTAACGCAGTCTCTCATGACACTGAATCTGCTTTGGCTGTGCGCAATTCATGTGTTTTGGAGGAGGTGTGGCTTTGTAGAGCGCTCTGAAAGGAGGGTGGGATCTAATGCTTTCAAAGCTAGCGTGCTACTGCTAGCCACTCCGAAATTGCCTACCCTACCTTTAAATATATAATTAATAACATTTTGCCTGAAGAATATAAATTATATGTTCAAATTGTGGCATTATTTTGATAACATTTAAGCACAATAAAGTATACATTATTTATATAGTGAAATATAGCATTTAATTCATGCTAATTTATTGTATTTATTATTTATGTTAACTTGTTTTTTATTAAAAAAGGTTGAAACATTCACTGATGCACTGGAGAGGGCTTCAAATATGCAAAAGATGCTGGAAAACTGAAGAATTTGCAGGACCTGAAGGATTTTTCTGAAGAACATTGGGCAGTTTAACTGCTCAGGACAAGCAAGGGACTCATGAACAACCATCACAAAACAAAAAAACAGCCGTGGGTCATTCAGGGAACGACACACAGTATTAAGAATCAATGGTTCATAAACTTTTGAACGAGGTCATTTTAATAAATTCAGCTATTTTTTTGTCTTGTGGACTATGTGTAAACATTTTTTATGTAAAATATCTTATTCAGGACAGTACTAAATAAAAATAACGTATTTTGTATGATCTCTTTTATTTAGTTAAAATTATTCACATTTTCACAGATTCTACAAGTGGTTCACATACTTTTTCTTGCAACTGTATATGAAGATCAAATGCGTATACCGTAGAGACAGACATGGAGTTAGGTTTACCTTCTTGGTACATTGCCTGACCGTATTGACCAGCTCGGTGATGACCAGGTCCACGCATTTCTGACATGGCTCTTTGATCTTGGCAATCTGCCGTTTAACAATAGTCTCAAAGGCCATGTCTGGAGTAAACAGACCGGTCCTGACAAGTAAAAGGAATGAACAGAGCAGTCAGAGATCTAAATGATGTGCTTTACAGTTACTGATCAGTTTGTCGTTGCAGTTCATATTTCATGACATGGTTCTCATGGTGCAGTACTTCATATCTAGCGAGCAGTTTTTCAAAATGTCACAGTGACATCAAAGAGAGTTTGATCTCAGAGCAGGTGAGTTGGCGAATGTTTGTGACTCTGTCTGTTTGAGGTAAAGGCTTCACACCTGATACCGTGGATGTTCTTGATGGCGTAACTTATCTCCTTACGCAGCTCTTTCTCATCAAACTCCATCTAGTTATCATTAACAGACAGAGAGACACTTCCTTTATTTAATATGAGAGGATATAATTTAAACGATCCTACAGAAAGTATGACCACTGCATTGTTTTGCTCTTAAAGAACATCAGTTGTCAGTACGATAAAAATTACCTTAACCAGCTCAAAGGGGAAGCGCTCATGGAAGATGCGATTGATCCTTGCACCTCCGGACAGCTCCACTGTGTCGACCTGATCTCCTGAACCCTCAATGCACTTCTCAAAATCCACTGCAAACTGCTGCACCATCCTTTAAACCAGAGAACAGTGAGTTTTATGTGTGAAAATATACAAACCATCAAACAGAAACACACACACATAAAGATACACTACTGTTTAATGTTTTTGAAAGAAGTCTTTTCTTATTAGAAACATTTCTTATTAGTATCAAATTTGAAAACTTGCTGCTTAATAGTTCCCTTTCCAATGGGAACTCTACACTGTGTCTTGGATGGACACTATGGGGACGCCATCAGCATATCCGGTGTCTGAAGCATGTGTGAAAAAACATTTTAATCTGATTGGTTGGCGAATTTCCGTGACGTTATTAGCGGAACACCCTGAAGTATAAGAGGCCGCCCGTAGTACACATCATCAGCTTTTTTGTCTTTAGGAGCAGTTTGTATTGTTAGAGGATAATCCTAGCAAGCATTCTAGAAAGTCTGTGCCTCCGTGTCCCAGGTTTTTGACACCTGAGGACACACACAACCTATGAGTTTTTTGCTGGGGAGAGGTTCTGAATGTGGCCATTGTGAGAAATTCACAATGAGAAAGCTCCATTCACATTTGTCCCTATTCTCAAGGGATGTGGGACAAGCGTCTGTGACCCGTGGCTCAGGCCCCACTGATGCCAACGCAAAGCGGAGGCTTCAATCATGGGGATTGCAGGTCGAGCTTGCAAAGGAGTTCAAGAAAGGGCTGTCTCTTTCTCACGTCTCAATCGCGGACTTGAGCGATAGTATATTGCTAGTCTCGCATAGCCAGACCTTCAGACTGACGGCAGAAGGTCTGGACTCTATCGCAGCTTTCATTAGTCAAGGACCGCCCAAGAGGACGTTCAACTGACATGTAACGCAACCAATCACGGTTCGTTTTGTTCCGCGTCATGTTTAGGGGCGTGAAAATGTAAAGTCGCTGTCCCTGCAATAACAGACCAGCGTGCATCTATAAATTATTAATTCTAGAATGTTGTGCAAGTTTACTGCAACAATGGAGCCGCGAACTTCACATACTTTTGAAAATCCAGCATTTTAGCTGATCCTGGTAAGCGCTCATTGTCACAGTTGTAAACACGACGGTGTTCTTCTTCCACAAGGAAGTTTGGCGTCACAGCATTTGTTTCCAGGCGGACCTTTAAAGAAAGCAACCACACACGTCTCGCGAACATCCTGTAGAATTCAACTAATCAGATAATGACTTCGAAACTCCTGAAGTGTTTCCAGACAAGTGTGCCACACGCATCAGACGTTCCGCCAACGGTCTGTGGGCGTGATGTCTGAAGCTGAGACTAGTATATTGCTGGCACCATCCAGCCAGGAGGAAACGGATGTGGTTGAAGAAGGCAGGAAAGTGTGTGTACGGAGTCTTCTCAACCTGAAAAGTGGAGAAGTTGTGGAAGAAGCCATATTCAGCCCGGATTTATCCATTTCATCATTCGAACTACGTGAATGTGGAAGGTTTAGCCAAAGAGGGATTTGTGAGGATGCCCCCGGTGGAGGAGACATTTGCGAGCTATCTCTCCCATGGTGAGCCATCCTCTTTTAAGGATCTTGCCCTGCCATCCAGGCTGCTTTAGACCACCTGAATGGCAAGGCGTATGCGGCAGCAGGTCAGGCCAGGGGGGCCTTGCATACCATGGCGGTGCTACAGGCCTACCAGGCAAATCTGCTAAAATAAAAGATCTGGATCAGGGCCAGGGACTGTGCCCTGAAGTGGCTACTGAACTGTGCCACACCACGGATCTAGCTCTCCGGGTCACTAAACAAACAGCTGCTGCTATAGGTCGCTCTGTGTCAGCGATGGTGGCATCTGTGGTTGAACTTGGCAGACATTGGGGGAAAGAAAATTATTTTCTCCTCGATGCCCCAGTCTCGCCCTCTAAACCCTTTGGTACATCTGTTGAGACAGTGGTCGGAAAGTTTAGAGAGACGAGGGCGCAGTCGGCAGTGTTCAGGAAATACATTCCGCGCCGATCCAGATCCCCGCCTAAAGCCTCTGAGCGTTTTGGCCAGCCACAGTCCGTGGACCAGAGGCATGACCAGAGGGAGAATGTGGCCACTCGCGCTCCTCCTCCCTTGGGGAGTTGAGCACAGAGGAGGCGAGACGTGAGGAAGAAGAGACAGGATCACAGGGAAGTGATTAATAGGAAGAATGCTGACAAAAAATAAATCTCTCATCTTTTCTTCTTTTTCTTAAAAAAATTATGAACATTATAAATGTCTTTACTGTTTACAATTGAACGAGTCCTTGCTAAATAAAAGTATTAATTTCTTTAAAAAAAAAAAAATCTTATAGACTCCAAACTTTTGAAAGGTTGTGTAAGTGCATGGGCTGTCAATGTTCAAGTGCGTAATAAATATAGACTCACTGTAGCAGAGCTTTGGTTTTGCGAGAAGGATCATCGGGGCGGAAGTGCTTGTACTCCTCCACCTCTTTCTCAATGGACAGTAACTGGCTCTGAAGTTTATTCCTCAGTCCTGGCAGGGTGTCTCGGATGTGATTAGTCAATTGCTAGATGAGAATGAAAACCCTTGGTTACTGGCCAACATTTTTCAAATCTATATTACATGATTTGTATTTGTTTACAAAACTGATAACAATATACTTAAGGCTATATTCTTCTGTATCAAAATGGCAGTGATGAGTATAAAACGCTGAAAAACTTGCAGAAAAACATTCGCATAAGTGGCTCTCTGTGTCATTCTACCTGATTAAGCACTTTCTGGAGGTAGGGAGTCCCCATGCGATCGGCCAGATGTCGATAGGCTGGGTGGGTGAGGAAGAACTTCCTCTCTGCTCCCATGGCAGCAGTAATGTCCTTCTTGCCATCAATGTCCTTTTGACTGCGGTTTACAACCCCAATGTAGCCTAGAGGGAACATCCAATTTTTCTTTCTTTTTTTACAGATTAGAAACTATATTCTGAAAGACACCTCATTTCACTATTTCTGTTATACAAGGTTCTCAATGCTACATCTGAGGGAAATGTATTTCTTAATACTAGACTTGCTTGGGAGAGAGAACCTTTTGTCTCTATAAGTGAAGAAGAATGGGGAAGTATTTGGAAATATGAAAAATCTATTTCTGTATGTAATCATGCCAAGGCTATACAGTTCAAAATTGTACATATAGGATGATATATTTCACCAAACCGTAGACATGCATTTAACAATACCCTTTCACTATGGCTTAAGTGCAAAACACAAATTGGTATACTCACTCACTGTCTTTGGTCATGTAATCAGTTACAAATATATTGGGCCAAGATTGTTTCTGAAATGAGTAATATCTTAAGAAGTTGGTATCGGATGCTTTATTTTTGATCTTTGGTCTGCCTTATAAAGCTTTGATATTATCAAAAGAAAAAATACTGTATAATCTTTTGCAGCTGGGAAAAACATATTACTGAGGTGGATAAGTGACTCTACTATATCAGGTTGGCACAAGATTTTAATGGAACTAATTCTGCTGGAATATTTAACTTATCTAGTTAATGGTCAGCCAGACCAGTTTTATCGTGTCTGGAAGCCCTATATCAATAATCTAGGGACTGAATTGTCAACTATTCTGCAGAAGGGTTTTCCCATTCATGTGTCTCAAGTGAGTACATAATGGCTTTGAAATTGTAATGTACTGCAGTTATATATTTACTGTTTTTATTTCATTATTTTAACTTGATTTACATGTATTTATTTACCTTGATTACCCTTTTATTTTTTTTACCCTTTAAGTGGCCTAGGATAAATGTGCTCATTATTACTTCAGCCAATTGTTTTTTTTCTTAACTGTGGTTGAAATTTTTGTTGTGCTTTCTGCTAAAGTTTGAAAATGTTCAATAAATATATTTTAAAAATCGCATCAACAGCTAGTGGGGGAGTGGTGGGGTTGTATAAGTTTACACCCTGATGTTCTGTGGGCTATTTTTTGGATTTTTATTTTTATTTTAGATTTAGATTTCCAGCCCCCTGGTTGAGATCCACTGCTTTAAAAAGTTATATATAGACATGCAATTAAACTTGCATCTTCTGACCAATTAATTTCCATGACCGTTCCGGTCATTTGTATTTATTGGTGTTTACTAAAGTACTTTTAATAGTACTGTCAATCGATAAAAAAAAAAAAAAAACTAATTAATTGTTTTAATCGCGATTAAAAACATCTGAGTTTATCATCTCATTTTCTCACAAGTTCACTTAAGACGTTATTTAACTCATTTAAGACTGCTCTTATGAGAATATGAGACAAAATGGACATTTTGGCATAATTCTCTGTGTCATTGTTTGTTCAAGCCAAGTGTGACACACAAGTCCTGAAAAGTGAAGCCGAACCATCTCGATTGCCCCCAGGTGGCTGGATGCAGTATAGGTCATAAACCCCACCCTCTCCATGAAATGTAATGGGACATAGACAAACTAAACAATCAAATTACACTTCAAATACATTTTTTCCAAACATAGTTTCTGTCATTCAGTTTTTATCACACTGATGTTAGTTCAAGTGTTTGTTCTTTAAATAAGTTTGGTTTTAGTTAGTTATTTGATGCTATAAAACGGGGGTGTGACGTCGAGCAAAGAAGTCACTGAGGCACCAACGAACATTTTCGGGATCTTCGGGAGAAGATTTGAGCTTTAACTTTAATTTCTACATTTCCATCATCACAAAAAGTTGTTGATTAGGCAGGAGTGTGTGCGGGACCTTGATATCGCGGCTCCACTTCACGCTCACTACTGCGCAGACTTGAGACCCAAGATGTCAGCACCATATTTGGACACTGGGGCTTCACTTCACTTCAATGGAAGAGGGTGAAGGCACGTCGTCCATCTTTTTTTACAGTCTATGGTTCAAGCGTGAAAGAGAACTCGATTCTAGCGTAGTGCGCACAATTTGATTGTTTAGTTTGTCTATGTCCCATTATATTTCATGGAGAGGGTGGGGTTTATGACCTATACTGCATCCAGCCACCTGGGGCGATCGAGACGGTTTGGCTTCACTTTTCAGCGCATCTTTCATTTGCATGAATAAGAGCGTGATCATATAATGTAACGGGATGACAGAAAAATGGATGCTGCGTTAATTGTGTTAAATATTATATAGAAAAACGGATGCTGCGTTAATTGTGTTAAATATTATGTAGAAAAACGGATGCTGCATTAATTGTGTTAAATATTATATAGAAAAACGGATGCTGCGCTAATTGTGTTAAATATTATTTGTGTTAAATATTATATAGAAAAACGGATGCTGCGTTAATTGTGTTAAATATTTTTAACATGTTAAACTGAAAAAATTAATCGCATGTGTTAACGCGGTAATTTTGATAGCAATCTTAATCTAAGATTAATCTAAAATCTCTTTAATCTATCTTTTTAAATGGATGGATTTAATTTGTGTGTCAGTTATACTTATTATTGTGCAAGTCTCTCCAATGAGACAACATTTATTTTAACGTTCCTGAGAGTCTTTATTTATGTGGAAAGAGTATGAACTCTTTGTACACTGACTTCACCTCTACGTAAAGGAAGAAGCTTGTTCTCCAGGATGTCACGTGCATCAGTTCCTTCATCCATTAGATCCAATTTAGTGATCACACCTATAGTTCTCATACCTGTTCAGAAACACACACATACACACACACATTGATGCATGATCAGGTACAATTTTAAAAGAAAAGGATTTTTAAAAAATCTCACATCAAGATATGTCTGCAATTATGCAAATTATTTTAGAACAAGCTTTAGTCACTGCTGGATGATAACCCACCCTGAGGGTCCACCTCCCCACCTCCTTGGCAATCTTGAGGGCATCTGAGTTGGCCAGGTCAGAGTTTGCAGGAGACACAGCCAGCAACAAGCAGTTATCCTTAGTCACAAACTGCATTAGCATATCCCTGATCTGGAACTCAATGTCAGCTGGCTGGTCACCTACAGGCACTTTGGTCATACCAGGCAAGTCACAAGGGTGAGATTCAGGACTGGTGATGAAGACAAGGGGTGACATGATTACATGTGACATTTAACATTGCATGCTTATACAGAATATGTAGATCTGGTCATGTTTAAATAACTCCTCTGTATGTGCATGAATGAAAGTACCATGAGGTGAACAGACGCGCAGATTGATAGGGACCGGTGAAATGCCTTTGTTTTGGCCGGTGATGCGATCTGTCTCTGCCTCAATCTCCTGACGAACCTCATCAAAATCAGTAAACTTCTTTCCCTTGCAATGCAAAAACTCGGCATATTCTGGAAATAAGCAATTAGGAAAGACATTTTAACAAAAATAATGCATATTAGCTTTGCCTTTAAAACATGCATTTAAAACTATAGAGCAAGGGTTCTCAACTGTGGCGCTCAAGGCCCACTTTCCTGCACAGTTTAGCTCCAACCCTAATCAAACACACCTGAACAAGCTAATCAAGGTCTTCAGGAGTACTAGAAAGTTGAGTTTGATCAAGATTGAAGCTAAACTCCGTAGGAAAGTGGACCTCGAGGGCCAGAGTTGAGAACCCTTTTTTTCTTTTTTAGCTTCCTTCTAGGATTTTTACCTGTAGGGCAGTTGATCAGCTGTAGCACTAGGGGCGCCGAGTGACAATACCAGAGCCACGAGGCAGAAAGTCCCTAAAAAGAGGAGGCAGCATTCATTGAGTCACATTTTGTTTTGTTTTTCTATGCAAACGACTATATCAAAGTGTATTTCTAGCATACAAATATTACATGGAGAGACCATGTAATATAAAATTTTCTTTATAAATAAGCAATTCAAATGATAAAATAATAAAATGTCATGCTGCTACATTTAAAACTGCTCTTATGAGTCATTAAAAGGTAATATTAATTAAATACTATGAATAAAAAACTCAGTATTTAATCTAACGATGACTCTAAGTGTGTTCACACTAAAAACAGCTCATCATGAAAACCAGATGTACTGACTTAATTAAAAACATGTCAGTGCTAGTGCTGCTCAAGCAGTTGAGTGCATAACACATTTTTGTACTAGATTTTAGTGGCATTAGTGCAATTTTTCATATATGGATGTTGCCGGTATATTTTCAACTATAAGCCTCCCTTAGCAATGAGACATTTGGAGACAGGGTTTGAGAAAGGTGTGTGAGAAAGTGCTGTATGAGTTCTGGCCATTAGGCTGAAGTGCTTCCAACATTAGGGGTTATGCTTAGAAAGAAAAAAACATGTAATTGCATTTCACTACTGACCACAACTTTTATGGATTTCCAAGATTGGATGTTTAAAATAGCCTCTACACAATCTAATCTCACAATCTAACTTTTTAGGTAGCTAATTTAATTTATGTTCTTTTTACAGTCCAGTTATGTAATTCATATTGACCGTGTTAACATAATAAAGCAATCACGATGGTTATATACAGATATCCTATCATAATAGCCTCTCATATTATCTCTGATCAGCTTCTTTGATTCTCTTATAAACTGCAAAATAGCAGATACAAAAAATGTTGTATCTGCAAAAAATAGTTAGCAGAATGCAGAACGATGAGGATATTTGTATGATTAGCAAATAGGGCCATAGACTGTTTATTTTAGGACTGCTATGAATTAATTAAGTGCTCTAGTTGTTGTCCATATATCCGCACAGCCCATATTTTGCAAGATAAGGAAAGACAAGCATACATTCATATACATATGCATATATACATTAATGCCAAAAATGATGTCCGGCCTAGGACAAAAGACATCTTCATATTTTATTCAAATATTATAAAAAATTTGTTAAAGATTTTGTAAGCAGAATGCGTAGTTGTGCTTGGAGTAAATTGTATTATTTGTAATACTTTTTGGCCAGGCTGTCAAACAAAGAAATCATGAACATATGCAAAAACTAGAAAAATAAAACCTGTACCTGTAGTTTGTTTTTTTTGTTGTTTTGCCAAATCATTTTGTCAGATAAACACCTTAACCAAGTTTAGGGTTTCGTTCTTCCCTTGTCTTTAAAATATTGAAAAATATTAAATATTTTCCCGTCATATTTTGATGGTTTAATTGAACTTGTAGAGTCATTAAAATATAAAATAAAAATATCCTCACCGTAGTCTGGACATCGCTTTTGGCCATTATATACACTGCAGTTCAAATTGTTTGGTCTCTGTGAGATTTTTTTATTCATTTTTTAAATAAAAAAAATACAGTAAAAACAGTAATACTGTGAAATATTGTTTAAAATAACTGCTTTAAATTTGAATATATTTTACAATGTAATTTAGTGACAAAGCTGAATTTTTAGCATTACTCCAGTCTTCAGTGTCACATGGTCTTCAGAAATCATTCTAATATGCTGATTTTGTGCTCAAGAAACATTTCCTATTATTATCAATGCTGAAAACAGTTGTACTGTACTTTTAATAAAGAATTTGTTTGAACGTTTTATTACCTGGAGGTTTAGTCGTCATGAATCTACATAGACAGTTAATTGTACTGCTTAATATTTTAGTATTTTTTCAGGATTTTGTTTTTGCTTCAAAGTTTCAAACCTAAAGTTTGTAATGTAGCTGTCTGATTGGTTTGATTCAAGGTTTAGAACCATGACCTCTGAAAAAATAGGTGGCCACTTTTGCACTATATTAAATAAAAAGCAGTCTAGAACTAAACATTTACTAGGACACATGACCAGCTTAATGTTGCACTTCCCATTTATTGACACAGAGAGAGAGAGAGAGAGAGAGGAGAGAGAGAAGGAGAGAGAGAGAGAGAGAGAGAGAGAGAGAGAGAGAGAGAGAGAGAGAGAGAGAGAGAGAGAGAGAGAGAGAGAGAGAGAGAGAGAGAGAGAGAAAGAAAGAGAGAGAGAGAGAGAGAGAGAGTGTGTCTTATCTGCTCTTGCAGGCTGTTTAATGACATTCATACAGCAGCTGTGATAACCAGCTGCTTTCCGCTGGACTGCACCATCATGTAATTAATTGTCACGCCATCATGGTAATAGGCCACATCAGCATGTCATGTGCCTCCGTTTAAAAGGCCATGTCTCATTCATAATATAGACATCTGTCTAATAAATTGCACCATAAGTGTCAGCGTGGATGAGCTCATGTTCGTTCAACTGTATGATATGCTGCAACTGATTCATAAGTCCAAAGAACAGTTTGTCTATGAGTGTGAGGAAATGAGTCAAGAAAGGAACATACGCAAAGCTATTTTGAAGAACTGTTTTCCATACAATGAAAGTCAAAACAAAATTGCACCCAATTCACATTCATTCTATAAATAAATAAATGAGATATTTCAATGCGTAAATGATTTTGGGTGACCTGTCCCTTTAAAGGCACAATTTGTAATTTTCGCTGCTAGAGGTCGCTCATTCAACGCAAAGGAGTAGCTTCATGACGCCTTGATTTCACGGAATCATGGGGGATGCTGTCTTCACATCTACAGCCAGTGGAAAAGAATCCAACGGGACTCGGGCAATCATATTCATGGATGCGTTAATGTATTAAAGATTTATTAACGTTACTGTAGTATGAAGCAGGGTGGGGCTGAAAGCCGTTGGAGCGGAACGAGGCCGCTGGAGCGATTACTAATGAGAGACAAGCGCGTCACACGGCTCGAGAGCAGTGGAGCTTTTATTATGCCGCAGACGACCGCTTCCGCTTCTTCCGGTCATGCATATGTGGGGTAACTCAGCACTGTTTTATCATATTAGATACATTTGAGTGTGTTGAAAGTTATGTTATAATGCTACTCTGTGCGTTCACTCGACGGCTACAAGACACTTGTTACACACTGCAGTAAGCTAGATCGATATTAGGCATGGTAAAACATGGTACTCGCAGTAAATTAAGAAAACGAGATTTAAACAATAAGACTAACTGTGTTGAGCTATATAACAATAATTCGTTTTCTGTCAATGAATGTATCTGTAGCTCATCTGTCTAATAAAACATATAATGTATTGAAGCGTCTTTGTTGTTTCCATGGTTTCTACAAAATAAAACCGGAACTCGAGGGTAATGCGGGTATGATGTCATTGATAGGCGACGCACGGACAAGGTCCGTGTCCTGGTTAAAATTGCTTATTTCTCTGGATTTAAACATTCTTGGAAACATTTGGGATAATGCAAGTACACAAGTCAACAAAATATAATGCAAAAATCTTAATCAAAATATAATCCAAATATTTTACATATTGTTCCTTCAAGGGTCACATGTGGTATTGCAGAGCTGAAAACTGTAAATCTAGGCAGGCAACGCATTTCATGCCACACAACTGTCCTCATACAGCATTGTGAAGTTCCTCCTTGTAGCGGCTGTGAGCATTATACTGCCAGTCAATGGATCTGTTTGTGACTGACAAGCTTGACAGACACTTTAGTGTCCACAGAGCTCACAGTGCAGCATGAACAATAACACTGGACCTGCTGAATAACAATGAAGATCTACGAGACAGCAACAAACGACACAACATTAATAGTTAGACTTAGAGCATTTAAGTCTACTGCCAGTGACATGGATCTATGCATGTTTTAGCATGTGTACAAGCAAATCTACAGCATACAAAGCTCACAGTGTTCAGACTCAGAGCCAGTGAGATTTCTGGTTCCCATATGAGTCATCCCTCTGTGTTACAAATACAAACACTGGGATGAGACATTTAGTGACTTTTGACCCTAAAACAAACACCTCTGATAGAAAAAAGCTTAAACTAGTCTAAGCTGGTGTCCTTTTGAGTGGAACTCGATGCTGCGCATTTGCGTTGGCGCTATGGGAACGCTTCCGCATCATATTGGCTGAATGTTAGATGTCGTGATGTAGCGTAGCGCATCACCATTCCATAAATAGATGCTAGAAACAGCTTCTTTGTCTTCAGAAGCCATATGTTTGTTGAGCATGTGTCTGAAAACCTCCATTGTGTTGTGTGTCTGTGAAATCAATCAGGAGTTATTCTGTACAATGGCAGGATTGAGTTATAGAAAGTGTGCCATGCCATTGCATGGAAAGTACAGTTAGAACACATAAAGAGACCAATATGCTCAATGAAGACCACAAGTCAAAGTTGAGGTTCAATCAGTTGACTCACAAAGAAGAGCAGAAGGTGAGCGTGGCCTCTCGAGCCCCTTCCTTGTAAGGACAGGGGGCAGGGAGATCTGTGCAGTCTAGGCTGCCTAAGGGGAGATCCGATTTAAGAGAAGTGATCTCCACAGTGGCAGCCAAGAAAAAGTCCTGGCGCTTCTGGGCCAGTCCACTTCAGTTTGCCTCCTGTCCACCTCGTTTGCAAGGCATGGTGGTAACGAAAGTGTGCCAGGAAGGAGACAAAGCATTCCTCAAACAGGAACTGTGCACTCTTCAGGCAAAAGAGGCCATAGAACATGTACCCCTGCCAGAAAGACCCTGTTGAAAAAAACAACATATGCTGGTTAGGTATGTTTTGAAGCATGGCAGTTGGTTTGAGCTGGTGAAAAAGACGTACTATTAAATGTATTAAAATGCATTATGGTATATTTGTATTGTACTAAAAACATACCCAAGTACATTTTAATGCATTTAATAGCACGTCTTTTTCACTTGGGAAGCTGGTCCTTAGCTGGTCATGAGCTGGTTTAAGCTGGTCAAGTGCTGGTCCTAAGCTGGTCCTAAGAAACTAGCTCCTGCTCAGTACCAGCTTATAACCAGCTCAGGAGCATCTTAAACCAGCTCATGACCAACTAAGGTCCAGCATAAACCAGCTCAAACCAGCTGCCATGCTTCAAAATATACCTAACCAGCTGTTTTTTTTTTTCAACAGGGGAGACACAGGGTTTTACAGTTGGTATTTTAAAGTACCCATAAAAGACAGGGGTTTGCATCTAATTTTAGAGATACGTGGCCTAAACTAACATACAGGTTCAAGATGCTAAGCGTGAAACTAATAGTGCCACAAATTCAATTCAAGGATTGGTTGGTGACTATACATCTAAAGGACGCATTCTTTCACATCGAGATCTTGCCAGAACACAGGAAGATTCTCAGGTTTGCTTTTGGGGGCAAAGCTTACTAATGTAGAGTACTTCCTTTTGGCCTAGCTCTGTCCCCATGCACAGTCACCAAGTGCATTAATGCTGCTCTGGCTCCTCTGTGACTTCAGGGCATGTATTCAACTATATCGATGACTGGTTGATATTAGCCCAGTCGGATAAGCTAGCGGCACGACATTGTGCATGCTCATATAAAGCATTTGGGGCTCAGGTTGAACCTCAAGAAGAGTGTGCTTTTTCCAAAACAGAAAACCACTTTTCTAGGGGTAGTGTGGGATTCGACCATGATACAGGCACACCTGTCTCCTGCACAATCCTAACCACTGTTGGAGACATCAAGCCAGGCCAACATCTTTCAGTTCTGCTAATTCAAAGGCTGCTAGGTCTCATGGCAACAGCAGCCAACGTTATTCCTTTGGGTCTACTGCACATAAGACCAGAGCAGAGGTTACCATCCTCTGAATCATTCTTACTGAGTTGTAAAAGCCACTCCCCGTGGACATTGTGCTCTTCCACTTTGAAAAACACCAGGATTCCTCAACAGAGACCTGGAACTAGGGAAGTGTGACGGACGCCTCTCTCACAGGCTGGGGTGCTGTTCTCGATGACCGACCAACCCGTGGAATGAGGTCATCAAGCAGCCCATCTCGCATTTGTTTACTGATGCTATCACCCTCTCCTACAAGGCACGTGGTATGGCTTCACCTCTAGGGGTCAGGGATCACTCCACTAGGAGCATGGCACTTGCTAGGAGTACATCAATTCAAGTCCGTGTGGTGCGGCAGGTTGGTCCTCTCCGCACACATTTATCAGGTTTTATAGTTTAGAAACGGATTCAACCCCAGGTTCTCGAGTCCTTCAGGGTTGATCCAAGTCTGAGTCGGCACTCAACAAAGGTCTGTGCTTACTCTCAGCCTTGTGGGCAGGCTCTTCCCAGGGAGTGGCGGAGTTCATATTCAAGTTCCCATAGCATCAACTAGGGCTGTCACGATATTTGCTTTTTCTGATTCATGGTTATCGTGGCCAAATGAATTCACGCTAACGATATATTGCGATATCTACAGAAATTTTGAAAAAATTTAAAAATAAATAATGCAGTCAAATAAAAAATAAAAATAAATTATATTATTTTATAGTATTATATACTGTGATAAAGGCTATGTCGCTTGGCATTGCAATATAAACATACATTATCCTTATGAAAATACCCGAGATGGCTTGAAGAACACAAATAAACCATAATACTGTCACAATGATGTGTTAATTGTTTAATCATTCAAAATTTATCTATTAATGTTTTGCAAAAAGACAGAATAAATATGTTTGATATCTAATTGTTTGACTTTATTTTTTTTAACCATATTGGAATCGAAAACTAGGAATCGACAAGAATCGGAATCGATAAGCAGAATTGGAATTGGAATTGGAATCGGAATCGCTAAAATTCTAGACTGTATACCCAACCCTACTGCCATCCATACACTTTTAGTGCAGAAAAATAAGGAGGAGGAAGAAGAAGAAGAAAAAGAAGAAGAAGAAGAAGGAGAAGAAGAAGAAGAAGAAGAAGAAGAAGAAGAAGAAGAAGAAGAAGAAGAAGATCAGTACAAACACAATTGGGTACAAGTAATTGTGTGGCCTCTTGGTTCATAACATAATAGTAACTAAATCAAGACAGTGCCACCTCCACAATTTTATAAAGAACTGTCCTTGGTCCTGAAAACAAGCAGAGCTCATCTGGCTATGCGCCAGACAGACAAAATAATTATGCTGTTACGAGATAAAGGATGTTAATTAGTAAACCTGTTTAAAAAGCCTGAGGCAGATATAGGCTTATAATGAATAAGACGTGCAATAAGACAACAAGAATCCAATGTTTTGTCTTTTTTCGGACGCTTGTTTTCATGTTATGTTTTGTGTGAACACGCGGCTTATGAATGTTCTCATTAGCTGCGTGCTTGTGTCTTGTTTTGTTTGAGCACATGGCTTGTGATTGTGTTCACTGGCCATGTGCTCTGTTTGTTTCTTTGTGCCATGTGCTCTCCTGTCTATTGTCTTAACCCCGCCCTCTTGTTATCTGATTATTGCTTCATTTGCCCCACCTGTCCTCTCTCGTTACCTGCTTTGTTTGCTCTCCCTATTTATTCTCTTTGCAGTCCTGTATGAGTTTGTCCTCTATTCTAAGGTACCCTCATGTGTCCCTTATTCTGCCAAGTCTTGTTGTCTGTCTTGTTGTCCCCCAACGGTAGTTTTTGTTTTGTTTTGTTTTGTTTTGTTTTGTTTTTGTGTTTGTGTTTGTTTTATTTTCATTATTAATAAAAAGCCCATTGCTCTGCATTTAAGTCCTCGCCTCATCCTTCACCAAACCATACTGTCAAACTCAACCTAATGTTGTTCTGTATGACTTTCTTCCATGGAACACAAAAGGCAGAATGACAGCTTCAGTCACCATTCACTTCCATTGTATAAGGAAAAAAAAGATGCAATCATCACGAGTTTGGAACAACATGGTGGTTTGTTAACAATGTCAGAATTTCCATCTTGGGTGAACTATCACTTCAAAGGATTCTTATTTGGTCCTAATAATATTGGTTCCAAATTATGCAAGAAATTCCATTAGCATTCCTCAAGGATTTTGACTATGGTGAACAGAAAATCAAAAGCAGGGCAGATAGGCCTGTGGCTCACATATGACCCTCTGACACCCGATATGAGCGCCCCGTGGTATCTCAGCAGCCTCTGAATGCCTTTATATCCTGCGTTTATTTTCAACCAAACCATGAAAATAATAACATTATCTGAGGTATACGTGATTAGCTGTTACTCTAGCCCGTAAATTAAATATATATTACACAATATTTCACACAAAGATCCTTTCTCTTCCTAATACATCAGGCTCGCTCGCGCATATGATGCCCAAAAATGCTGGTGTCGATAGGCAGCTCGCTAGTATGATGGCCTCGCGAGGAGGACACACACGTCAACCATGAGCATCATTCTCTGTCAGTCTCCTTCACGAGGCTGCTGCCAAAAGCGGGTGTACATGTCGAGAGACTGAGTTAAGTTTGCATGTCCCGCATTAAGTAAATCATGGTAAAAGAGATTTATTTTGTCAGTGTATAACAAATTCACCTGATTTAAAAGGGTAACCTGCCTAAAAACAGATGAGCTCCTCACTTCCATTAATAATATAACTCTATATTATTATAAATAAACATTGGTTTTGGTGCACATGCATTATAGCCTAAGTGATTACTAAATATGCTTGTGTCCCGTGCAAGAGCAATTAATGATACAGGGATAGCGGGTGTCACGATGTATGTAGAGTGATGCTGCCCATCAATTTGTCATCAGTCACTTACTTCCCAACGAAGTTCTCCAATACCGAGCTTTTCCCAGCACTCTGGCCACCGACCACCGCGATCTGAGGAAGGTCCAGGTTGGCATTTTGTCCGATGGCAGAGAAAGCGTCCTGCATTCTGTTTACCAGAGGAATCAAGTCCTCCATTCCCCGATTGCCCATCTTGTGGGATAAATAATAGGCTCTATTTCACAGTGAATAAAAAGACCCTGAACGGAGACCTAATTGGCAGGTCTCGCAATATCTAAAAGCAATATCTTAAATTTCCTTTAATTTTCCAGGCACCTTGGCGAATCGAAATACGTCCTCCCTTCGCGTTGCTCCCTGCCTGTTCAGCACAGCTCTGCGGGAGCGATGCGGTGATGGAGCGCGCTGGATGCTGCAATATCATCTCCAGCCACTGGGGGCGCATTGCATAATGCAATTATCGTTTGTCATTCCAATGTTTGTGACAATAATTGTTGTTTTATAAAACAAACCTGAACTAGGCATAGAGCTGTTAAGTTCATAATCCTAAAACCCGGAAGAAAAGTAGCATTTTAAGCCATATATGTCATGTGTTCTCTCGAGAGGTGTTTTTACAAAAGCAGTTTTGGTTTTAAAGTCATCATGAAATCAAAATGGACAATTCTTGATTTTTGTGTCTTTGAATAGCCTATTACAGTACATCGATTATTTAAAAGGATGACGTATTTTTGTAGGCCAACCCTGAAGTTATCACCCTGGTTCCCTCGACAAAAAAACAATAGGATTTTTCCATTGGCTTTTGGACCTTCTTACACGTTTTATTCATCATGATAATCTTCACAAACAAACACAACTGTTTATGAATTTTGAAGGGTAAATACAAACGGCAGAAGCCAAAATCAAGTCCTGCCCTACAGTTTTTTTCCTGTTGGAGAAGTCTTTTCTCTTGAATAAACTATGTTACAATAGGGAAGAAAAGTCTATTCAGTTGCATGCTGACTTTAAGAGTGAAATAATGTTTGTTTTTAATGGCAGGCTACTTTTTTTATTATAAAAACCTCAAAAATTAAATATAAGGAAGCATACAAACATGCATTACTAACAAACAAGGTCCTCAACTACCCCAAAGATGTGAATTTAACTTCTTGACAAATTAGACAACCATTTTAGTCCTTACTATGTAGTAGCAACTTGGTACAAAACCTCTTCAGGATAAGATCCCGCCACGTTGTGTCTATCCAAAGAAGTAGGCTAATACTTAAATAAGCACGGTACTTAATGAAAAAAAAAAAAAAAATAGCAGCCTGCCTAACAAAATAAATACTAGTAGCTAAAAAAGTAGCATGGAAATAGATGAATAGAATAGAATAGAATATAATAGAATAGAATAGAATAGAATAGAAAACAGACAATTTTAGGGATTACTGTGTTTTTTGTGATAGTTACCTGTGACTGTGTATTATCAGTCAGCTTAATTTTCTCTGAAGAATTTTACTGCACACAGGTTGTCAGTGCACACACACACACACACACACACACGTTTGTTTTTGTAAATTGTGGGGACATTCCATAGGCATAGGTGGTTTTTATACCGTACAAACCGTATTTTCTATCCCCTTACACTACCCCTACCCCTAAACCTACCCATCACAGGAAACTGCACATTTTTACTTTCTCAAAAAAAAAAAAAAAAAACTCATTTTGTATGATTTATAAGCCTTTTGAAAAATGGGGACATGGGTAATGTCCTCATAAGTCACCCTCTCCTTGTAATACCTGTGTCATACCCATGTCATTATACAAATTTGTGTCCTGATATGTCACAAAAACACGCACACACACACACACACACACACACACACACACTCACTCTGGTTTACTATCTTTGTGGGGACTCTCCATGCACGTAATAGTTTTTATACTGTACAAACTGTATCCCCTTACACTAATCCTACCCATAAACCTAGCCATCACAGAAAACTTTCTGCATTTTTTACATTAAAAAAAAAAAAAAACTCATTCTATATGATTTATAAGCTTGTTATCTCAATTTAGTCCCCACGAGTCTGTGTGCATTCAGGTTGAAGTCCACACCGGGATAGAAAAACATGTACACACACACACACACACACACACACACACACACAATTGTTTGTAATTTTGTATTTTTTAAACAAAAAGCAGATTTTTTGAGAATTAAATTCTTCTTCCGAGCCGGGTGAGGGCGCACTAGCGTTAAATGTCTGCAACCTCCAAACCACAGCACCAGAGGAAGAGTCATCTACCATAAACAGTAAACACTGATGGCGTGAGGCTTTCATATCAAAAGGTGGGCTAATTCGTACATTTCTGTTTCGCTGTTTTAATCAAAAATCAGGTGTGAAATGTGTGCTGTACATTGCAAGTTTTTACAGCGCTCACAGGCTTGTATTAGACCTGCCTCTTGCTCTTCATAAAGCTTTGTCTTAATATCCACTGCTCTCTGTCTCTGCTGTCAAGAGGTGCAGTGCACTTTCTTACACTCATATTCAAGTGCCACACCTTTGAGCCCTATCATTTCAAATTAATATGCTTGTGTTGTAATTTAACGAAGTATTTCTGTAAAAACATAGAATACTGTCAGAAATATGCTCTGGGCACGCTTAACCACTTAAACTTTATTATTGCTTATTTATTTATTAATTTACACAATGGCAAGATTAACATAATGTCTAACAGTATAAGTAATGGATGAAAAAAAAAAAATGTGTGTGTGTACACTGCCAGTCAAAAGTTAGGAAACATTATTTCTGAAGGCTCATGTGACACTGAAAACTGGAGTATGTCTGTTGAATATTCAGCTTTGCCATCACAGGAATAAATGGGATTTTAAAATATATTACAACAGAAACCAGTTATTTTAAATTGTAATGATATTTCACAGTATTACTGTTTTTACTGTATTTTTGATCAAATAAATTCAGCATTGGTGAGATTGAGACTACTTTCAAAACCATATATATATATATATATATATATATATATACACTCACCTAAAGGATTATTAGGAACACCATACTAATACTGTGTTTGACCCCCTTTCGCCTTCAGAACTGCCTTAATTCTACGTGGCATTGATTCAACAAGGTGCTGAAAGCATTCTTTAGAAATGTTGGCCCATATTGATAGGATAGCATCTTGCAGTTGATGGAGATTTGTGGGATGCACATCCAGGGCACGAAGCTCCCATTCCACCACATCCCAAAGATGCTCTATTGGGTTGAGATCTGGTGACTGTGGGGGCCATTTTAGTACAGTGAACTCATTGTCATGTTCAAGAAACCAATTTGAAATGATTCGAGCTTTGTGACATGGTGCATTATCCTGCTGGAAGTAGCCATCAGAGGATGGGTACATGGTGGTCATAAAGGGATGGACATGGTCAGAAACAATGCTCAGGTAGGCCGTGGCATTTAAACGATGCCCAATTGGCACTAAGGGGCCTAAAGTGTGCCAAGAAAACATCCCCCACACCATTACACCACCACCACCAGCCTGCACAGTGGTAACAAGGCATGATGGATCCATGTTCTCATTCTGTTTACGCCAAATTCTGACTCTACCATCTGAATGTCTCAACAGAAATCGAGACTCATCAGACCAGGCAACATTTTTCCAGTCTTCAACTGTCCAATTTTGATGAGCTCGTGCAAATTGTAGCCTCTTTTTCCTATTTGTAGTGGAGATGAGTGGTACCCGGTGGGGTCTTCTGCTGTTGTAGCCCATCCGCCTCAAGGTTGTGCGTGTTGTGGCTTCACAAATGCTTTGCTGCATACCTCGGTTGTAACGAGTGGTTATTTCAGTCAAAGTTGCTCTTTTGTCAGCTTAAATCAGTCGGCCCATTCTCCTCTGACCTCTAGCATCAACAAGGCATTTTCGCCCACAGGACTGCCGCATACTGGATGTTTTTCCCTTTTCACACCATTCTTTGTAAACTCTAGAAATGGTTGTGCGTGAAAATCCCAGTAACTGAGCAGATTGTGAAATACTCAGACCGGCCCGTCTGGCACCAACAACCATGCCACGCTCAAAATTGCTTAAATCACCTTTCTTTCTCATTCTGACATTCAGTTTGGAGTTCAGGAGATTGTCTTGACCAGGACCACACCCCTAAATGCATTGAAGCAACTGCCATGTGATTGGTTGATTAGATAATTGCATTAATGAGAAATTGAACAGGTGTTCCTAATAATCCTTTAGGTGAGTGTACATAGTGCATCCGGAAAGTATTCACAGCGCTTCACTTTTTCAACATTTTGTTGTTACAGCCTTATTCCAAAATGGATTAAATTCATTATTTGTGTCCTCAGTTCTACAAACAATACCCCATAATGTCAACATGAAAGAAGTTTGATTAAAATCTTTTTTGAAAAAATTCAATGAAAAAATTCAATGAGAAAATATCACATGTACATAAGTATTCACAGCCTTTGCCGTGACACTCAAAATTAAGCTCAGGTGCATCCTGTTTCCACTGATCATCCTTGAGATGTTTCTGCAACTTGATTGGAGTCCACCTGTGGTAAAGTCAGTTGATCGGACATGATTTGGAAAGGCACGCCAAACTGAGTGATCGGGGGAGAAGGGCTAAAGGCCGTATTTACACTACAGGTTTTGATGCACAATTCCGATTTGGTGACTATAAACTATATTTTTTTTGACGACCCGCTTACATCATCTTTTAAAAGCGACCCGTATCCGATATTTGCATTTACACTATACACTGGCGAAACAGTCCAAAACGTTCTGACCCGGAAAAGGAAGTAAAACGCCACGATACGCAATGGATGCAGACAAAATGATTATTCAATGTTTTGCTTTCCGCACTTAAAATCTTTAAAGGTCAGCAAAACCTCTCGTCTTCCATCGCGCCATTAGTGTCATGTGATCGCAGTTCGTGTCCACCTGAGTGGACGTCATTTGCCTCCATCCCTTTTTCAATGACGTACGACTCGCATTTACTGGGGAATATCCGATTTGACCGCTTACATGGCAGACGTAAATGCACGTATCCGAATCATATCGGATTTATTACCACATATGAGTGAGGCCTTAGTCAGGGAGGTGACCAAGAACCCGATGGTCACTCTGACAGAGCTCCAGCGTTTCTCTGTGGAGAGAGGAGAACCTTCCAGAAGAACAACCATCTCTACAGCACTCCACCAATCAGGCCTGTATGGTAGAGTGGCCAGACGGAAGCCACTCCTCAGTAAAAGGCTGCCTGGAGTTTGCCAAAAGACACCTGAAGGACTCTCAGACCACGAGAAACAAAATTCTCTGGTCTGATGAAACAAAGATTGAACACTTTGGCCTGAATAGCAAGCGTCATGTCTGGAGGAAACCAGGCACCGCTCATCACCTGGCCAATACCATCCCTACAGTGAAGCATGGTGGTGGCAGCATCATGCTGTGGGGATGTTTTTCAGCGGCAGGAACTGGGAGACTAGTCAGGATCGAGGGAAAGATGAATGCAGCAATGTACAGAGACATCCTTGATGAAAACCTGCTCCAGAGCGCTCTGGACCACAGACTGGGGCGAAGGTTCATCTTCCAACAGGACAACTACCCTAAGCACACAGCCAAGATAACAAAGGAGTGGCTACGGGACAACTCTGTGAATGTCCTTGAGTGGCCCAGCTAGAGCCCAGACTTGAACCCGATTGAACATCTCTGGAGAGATCTGAAAATGGCTGTGCACTGACGCTTCCCATCCAACCTGATGGAGCTTGAGAGGTCCTGCAAAGAAGAATGGGATAAACTGCACAAAAATAGGTGTGCCAAGCTTGTAGCATCATACTCAAAAAGATTTGAGGCTGTAATTGGTGCCAAAGGTGCTTCAACAAAGTATCGAGCAAAGGCTGTGAATACTTATGTACATGTGAATTTTTTATTTTTAATAAATTTGCAAAGATTTCAAACAAACTTCTTTCACGTTGTCATTATGGGGTATTGTTTGTAGAATTGAGGAAAAAAAATAATTAATTGAATCCATTTTGGAATAAGGCTGTAACATAACAAAATGTGGAAAAAGTGAAGCGCTGTGAATACTTTCCGGATGCACTGTGTATGTGTATATATTAGGGCTGGGCGATATGGCCAAAAAATTATCTCGATAAAATCTTTTCATATCAGTCGATATCGATAATTATCACGATAAATGTCAAATATTTATTTCTGTAAAATTTAAAGACAGATTTTTGCTCCTAAGTGAAAGTTGTAGAAACCAGACTGTTAATTGTGGTTTCAAGCTAATTTTTATTGTCAGAATATGACAAACTTCACATTTTTGAATTCCTTACACTTTTCCAGTCATTTTTCCTTAACAAAATAAATTTCTTAATAGAAAAAAATGAATGTCTTAGTTTCTGCATGTTCTATTGTTTCTAGTCATGAAACAGGTTTGTGTTGCCTGACTTTGGCATATATCTTCGGCACAGTTTACAGTGCAGGCTGCAGTATTAATAATATTACATGTTTTGTCTTAGAAATGCACATTTGACAGTGAGTTGACAGTAGTAGTAGTAGTAGCTTGAGTTAGGAGAATGCAGATGTAAATTTATGTTCATTAACAAAAACATGGACATCTGTAAAAATTGTAACAACCTCATTTTTATATGGTAAAATTTAAATATTCTGACTGAGTTTTATTCAAATTAACCATTGTATCATACATTTAGATCATGATAACCACAGTTAAAACCATGAACATAGCTCTTCACTACCTTGGTAAAATATATCTATATGGTTTCTATGGTATTTGTATGAAAAACAGTAGGCTAGCCTAAAAACATTTAGTATAAATGCACAAATTCTATAGCTCAATCACAAAAAAATTCTGTAATAATATTCCATTACTCCTTTTAATACAAGTCTACATTAATAATATAATTAAATTCTATATGAATAGAATATCCCACATTTCTGCCACAGTACCATGGTGCAGTTAGTGTTACAGTAAATCCATGGTAAATTATGGAGATTTGTAGATCGAAAAGCCTTCTGACTGTATCGGTTCAACTGTTTGTCAGCGCTGTTTAATCTGGCTTTAAACTAGTTGAAATCACCGAGACATTTGTGTTTTTCGTTGAATGCACGCGCTTCTCACTGGATCTCACAGCACTGTTTAGTGTCGCATCACCGAGACCGATCCGTTTGGACTTTGACCCGAGCGGATAAAGGGTCTGTGTGACGCGGTTCAAATGAGTAACAATTCGTGCTACCTTTTATTGACAAATTCGTCGTCTTTGGATGATAAATCAAGGTTAGTTTCACTTTCGATTTAACGTTCGTCGCCGCTTCCACTCATTTTTTCCTTCTCGTGTCGAGTTTTCTTTGCCAATAGAGCGTGTACTTTTACGTGTAAGCTAATAGCTGCACGCTGACTGGCTGTTGACGCGTTTATTTCTGCTGTGTGATTGGGTGTTAGAGTAATCCATATCGAGTAAAAATGTCCAGAGCTTATCATCGTTATCGACATCAATTTTATCGCGATTCGATATGATATCGTTTATCGGCCCAGACCTAGTATATATATATATATATATATATATATATATATATATATATATATATATACACTCACCTAAAGGATTATTAGGAACACCATACTAATACTGTGTTTGACCCCCTTTCGCCTTCAGAACTGCCTTAATTCTACGTGGCATTGATTCAACAAGGTGCTGAAAGCATTCTTTAGAAATGTTGGCCCATATTGATAGGATAGCATCTTGCAGTTGATGGAGATTTGTGGGATGCACATCCAGGGCACGAAGCTCCCGTTCCACCACATCCCAAAGATGCTCTATTGGGTTGAGATCTGGTGACTGTGGGCGCCATTTTAGTACAGTGAACTCATTGTCATGTTCAAGAAACCAATTTGAAATGATTCGAGCTTTGTGACATGGTGCATTATCCTGCTGGAAGTAGCCATCAGAGGATGGGTACATGGTGGTCATAAAGGGATGGACATGGTCAGAAACAATGCTCAGGTAGGCCGTGGCATTTAAACGATGCCCAATTGGCACTAAGGGGCCTAAAGTGTGCCAAGAAAACATCCCCCACACCATTACACCACCACCAGCCTGCACAGTGGTAACAAGGCATGATGGATCCATGTTCTCATTCTGTTTACGCCAAATTCTGACTCTACCATCTGAATGTCTCAACAGAAATCGAGACTCATCAGACCAGGCAACATTTTTCCAGTCTTCAACTGTCCAATTTTGGTGAGCTCGTGCAAATTGTAGCCTCTTTTTCCTATTTGTAGTGGAGATGAGTGGTACCCGGTGGGGTCTTCTGCTGTTGTAGCCCATCCGCCTCAAGGTTGTGCGTGTTGTGGCTTCACAAATGCTTTGCTGCATACCTCGGTTGTAACGAGTGGTTATTTCAGTCAAAGTTGCTCTTCTATCAGCTTGAATCAGTCGGCCCATTCTCCTCTGACCTCTAGCATCAACAAGGCATTTTCGCCCACAGGACTGCCGCATACTGGATGTTTTTCCCTTTTCACACCATTCTTTGTAAACTCTAGAAATGGTTGTGCGTGAAAATCCCAGTAACTGAGCAGATTGTGAAATACTCAGACCGGCCCGTCTGGCACCAACAACCATGCCACGCTCAAAATTGCTTAAATCACCTTTCTTTCCCATTCTGACATTCAGTTTGGAGTTCAGGAGATTGTCTTGACCAGGACCACACCCCTAAATGCATTGAAGCAACTGCCATGTGATTGGTTGATTAGATAATTGCATTAATGAGAAATTGAACAGGTGTTCCTAATAATCCTTTAGGTGAGTGTATATAATCTCATCTCATTACTCCAGTCTTCAGTGTCACATGATCCTTCTGAAATCATTCTAATATTCTGAAAACAGTTCTTTGTTCATAGTGTTATATAATACTAATTAATTAGGAACATCACTAGCAAATTATCCATGCATTATCCATATGTCTAAAACAATAGTATTACTATGGTAGTATTACTACCTAGTTTGCTAGTGATGTTCCTAATTACAGTAAGTTGCTTTGGATAAATATAAATTTAATGGTTTGCATGCCCTGTTTTATAGGCACCTGGGATCATTGCATTGTACATCTTAGCATTAAGAATGCTGAAAATCAAGCAGAAGCAGCAGCTCAAGCAATTTAAGCAGCAGCAGCACATGCAAAAAATGGCTGGAACAGCCCTGCTAGAGCCTCATGGACGAGGAGCACCAGTTGCTTCACTCCCGTATTCACCTGATTGTCGTTCTCCTCAACAGAGGCATGTGCATCCTGGACGGTAAGGGCTCATATTTGGTGGAATATGTAACTATACATGTTGAAAGCTTTAAATGATTGCCTTGATTTGTGCTTTTTAGTGAATCTGCATCAGCTGTCAAACAAATAATCAAATACAAATAATTGCCTTGTCATGTGATTGTCTTTCTCCAAATACCTGCATAACAGACCACCAGCACCAAATGCCCCTCCCCTTCTTCCTTCAATCAGACCATGCCATAATCCCATGCTGCAAACAGTGCCAGGTAAAAGATCCAATTCATCCTGTGTGCTGCTGTTATACTACAGTATTTGTGTTAGATTTGACTATTTTATAACAGTATCCATTTGTTAGTTAACAAACCCCTGTGTATAACCTCAGATTATATCTCTTATTCTTTGTCTTTTCCATTTTCTGAATCATTATAGATGTGTCATTCAGTCACACCAAGCTGGTGTCAAGAGCATTTTTGGAGGGAGGGGTCAGGCAGTCTATTCTTGGGCCTCCTTCTATAGGCATTACAGTAAGAGACTTCGGCATGAACTTTGCAGCTGATCATTATCCCTATCCATGTGGATCACACATCAGTAGGGTAACTGTCTTTCCTCATTAACATAGATTTACAATAATAGGGACATATTAACATCTTCAAAGGTTCACCCAGAAATTAAAATTCTGTAATCATTTACCCATCCTCATGTCATTCCAAAGTATGACTTTCTTTCTTCCTGCTGAACACAAAAGAAGATATTTTGAAAAATGTTGGTAACCAAACAGTTTTAAGGTAGGGACACACCAAACCGACGCCAAAGAACTAGGGTTGATGAAAGCTGACTGTGTTGTCGCCTCGTGTTGCCTGCACCGGGGGGGAAAAGCTGCACTTGAACACACAGAGAGAACTACAGCCGACTGTCAGCTAGCATGCGTGTTCTGCGCCTGCGTGTAAATTAGACAACGGTCTATTTCAGATGCTACAGGCTGGAGATACACAAACCGTAAACAAAGCAGCGTGTGCTTACAGTTTTGAATATCAATCCTGCTGATCACTTTCTTTATTCCACTCCACTCATGTTAATATTAAAATATTCGCCTAGGATCACTCGGTAAGATGACGTAAAATGAGAACAGCCTTCTATTTGTAACGTTTTGACTTCTTTGCTGGCTGTTTTGCTATTATTCTCGTGCACTGACTCGTTCACTAAGCTGAACAGCCAATCAGAGTTCTCTCTCTCACCGACGGCCCAACGCCGATTCAACATGTAAAACCCCCCAAAAAAACAATGGCGTCCGACTAGAGCCAACGGTGCGGAACACATCGAAAAAACTAAGTCGGCCGACGCTCAAAAACAGCCCGATGTTGCCCGACGGCCGATCATCAGCTTGTCCCGGGCTTTAGTTACCATTGACTTTCATTGTATGGACAAAAAAAAAACCCACATTTCCTCAATTTCTTTTGTATTTCACTTATGAAAGAAAGTCATACAGAATTGGAACAATATGAGGGTACGTAAATGATGATTTTTGGGTGAACTATCACTTTAAGACCTATTCACACCAAGATTCAGTATTTGCTGAATTGAAACAGTGTATTCCTATTATTCACAATGGGGGCGAAAATGGGTCCAACAACTTGTATTTTATATTAAAGTGAGTGAATTTTTTTGTCGAATGGCATTAGTTAAATTTTCAGATGGGTTTTCACTGAAGAAAATGAAATCTTTGTTACTGTATTAAATTGTATCTTGGAATTATTACATTTTGTTGTAAATGGCTTTTACATTTACAACATGTGTATTAAATTATAAAACATTCACTATGTTTTGATTATGTTTTGTGTCGATTGAGATGAAAGAGCATTGAGCGTGTTTCACATTTCTTTTGTTATTTAAGGAGAGTTCAGTGCAGAGCCTAGACAGAAAGAAGGAGAATGTGCTAAACATCGCTGGGAAAAGTCATGGACAGACAAGAAAAATTAACACTGATTCAGACATGGGAAAAGTGGGTGAGTACACACTAAACGTTTGAGGAGACACCTCTACTTACAGTAGACTATTAGCCATTGTGCATTTATTATAAAAATGCGTTTTCATTAAATTCTATGTAAAGATCCACAATACATAAATTGAATGTTCCTTCTCATTCCCATAATAAACCCAAAGGTACAGTTGGACAAATTCATTCTTCAGTCCCAGAACAAGCAGAGCCCCCTTTGAAAAAGCAATGTCATAGGTAATCTTTTACTGTTATTGTTAAAAGTGGTTTGGTTTGGCATCTTGATATCATGCTGTTAATCAAGGTAATATCACTGCAGATAGACTAAAATGAATGAGGCTGTTTTTGTGTTTCATGTGACATACTCACAAAACTTCACTGCCTATTTTGAACAGACCAGCTGAACCGGGGGAAGAGTCTGCAAAAGGAGATAAGATACAGCAGCCACCAAAATTAAACTCTGCAAGAGTTTCAGACCATGAAGGTATTTAGTGACTGTGTGTGCAACACGCTATATTTTACTCTTTATCCTCAAACTACAAATCCACTGAAAAAAATGTCATTCTCTGTGTTTACTTTTCAATTATACTGTTATCAACTCTTCATCTGCAACTTTAACATATTATATACCCCTGGGTCATGTTGAAATGTTGAACATACTTTTATTTCCCCTGATGCAGAGGATGATAACGGCTCTGCACAATTTGAAGAAGACAGTGTTGATCAGAACAGAGCAGCAGAGGTGCAGTATCACAGCATCAGTAATATATTTTACCTGTGGACATTCCCAATAACATCAGTAGTACATATTAATTAATGCTGAGTACTAAATGCTAGTGTTGTAGTACTCGAGACCGGTCTTGGTCTTGAGACCAATCTTAAGACCATTTTTTGAAGGTCTTGGTCTTGTCTAGGTCTCAACCACATTTGTACTTGGTCTTTTCTCGGTCTCAGACTTAGAGGACTCAGGATTTTGTTTCAAGACTGCGAGGATACCACTAAATTGCCGGTGCATTGTCTGATTCATTTGTTAACATCATTAATGTGATTGGATGTAAAACTTACTGCTTCAGATGCAATCAATAACTTATTTCTAATTTGATTTATTTATTGTTCCGGTTCAGAAATTAATGAGGGATTTTGTCAAAATGTCACCAAAATTAATACAAATGCTCACAAAATTCAAGATATTGTTGCAAAAAAGTACTTGTACAGATTTTTATATTATAACGTGATATAATTAAGCAATATCACAAGAGCAAGAGAGCTGTTTTCACAAATTTGAGCATGACTGCAAAACATGATATTGCTTTAATACAAACATTCAATAATTTTTTCTCAACATTATTTATGCATTTGTAGTTTATCAATTCAGATGCATCTTCTGTACCACCTGTGCAGTGCAAAGTTTTTGAAGTCATGAATTTTGTTGTTAATGATTTCATTTGATTGGTAATGGCTCTATATAGTGTCTTATTCTAATTATATTTATTGATTTAAAAATAAGTAATTTCTCAGGCTGTAATGTGGATCTTTATGGATTTAATGAGTGCTGGTCTGGCCTTGGTCTTGGTCTCAACCCCTCAAAGTCTTGGTCTTGTCTTGGTCTCAACACACATTGGTCTAGGTCTCAGATATGGTGGTCTTGACTACAGCACTACTAAATGAGCTGAATTTACTTTGTTTTAAATAATAATTTGACACTTAATGCTTTCAGGTGGATGTCAGTTTGTATAAACAAAAGACATGTATAGTAATGCATGTCCAATTGTGCAGCACAAGGGACATTATACACTACCATTCAAATGTTTGGGGTTGGTAAGATTTTTTTATGTTTTTGAAAGAAGTCTCTTATGCTCACCAAGGCTGCATTTATTTGATCAAAAATGCAGTAAAACAGTAACATTGTGAAATATTATTAAAGTTCAAAAGAACTATTTTCTATGTTATAAAATGTGATTATTCCTGTGATGGCAAAGCTGAATTTTCAGCATCATTACACAAGTCTTCAGTGTCACATGATCCTTCAGAAATCATTCTAATATGCTGATTAGATGCTCAAGAAACATTTCTTATCATCAGTTGAAAACAGATGTGCTGCTTAATATGGAATCTGATGATTTTTTTCTTTGATGAATAGAAAGTTCAAAAGAACTTATTTTATTTAAAATAGATTTTTTGTTATCTATTTAATGTGTCCTTGCTGAATAAAACTTTTGAATGGTAGTGTTTGTCAAGGCCGTAACCATGTCTTGAACATTGGGGGTAAAAAAATATATTTTTATAAAGCATAAAGAAACAGAACAGTGAACGAAATTCTAGGTCTAATTCTAGTTGGGAAATAATCATTTTGGGACTATTTGCAAATAATTGCGTCAAATATATCGTTAGTCTCGAGATTCTTCCCGTTAGTGAATAAATACATAGATCCGCTGTTAACATTCTAAGTCCCTAGTGGTCTGGTGGCAAAATTTTTGTAAATTGTGTCGAAGGTTACAGGTTCTAATCCGCCCTCATATAGTTTTCAGTGATATAATGTTCAATCATTGTATATTAAGAGCATGGACACGTTTGTGGGCATTTTGTTTTGTGATTTCACCGGAAAGAATAGAGTCCCCGTAATGGCATTAAGCGATAGATTGACACATTTGTCTGTGTGAAGACTGTGAACGAGCCAAAAGAGAACGTAAACCCCGCCTACTTTGATTTGATTGGCCATCTCAATCATTTTGACATTGACGAACGCCGTTAGACCTGAGGCAGACCAGACTAAAAATGTAACTTTTAAACCTTTTTGTCATCCTAACATACAGAGCGCTGCGTAATGGAGTGCAGGAGAGCAGTGCAAGAATTTCAAATATTGTGGGGGACAATTTGGCCATTTCTAATTATTGGGGGGGACTTGTCCCTCAATGTCTATGGTGGTTACAGCCCTGGTGTATGTGTTAGCATAAGACTAATGTTATAGAATCACTTACTGTGTTTTTGCAAAGCTGAATGCAGTCTTTCCATTTCTCTAATGACCTTGTAAACCTGGTAATCCAGGATATCAAAAAGGGACATGATGTATCTGTAAATCATGAAGCTCCACCCATAGGAGTTATATCATAACAAGAAATAAATCTGCTTTGAAAAGAACTCCACCTCAAGGGAACAATTCTGACACACTTAATCAACAAGCGCTTAATATTGTATTGAACCTGCAATACTTGTTTAATAAGAGCTGTGTCGTTCAGGTGCAGGGTGTTGGTACGTCTCTGAAGGTTACTATCCAGCGTAGCAGTGAGAGTCGAGCCTTCAGCACTTCACCTGAGGAGATGGCAGCAGGTGCAGGTCATGATGGCGAAAAAGAGAGAAGCAAACACACAGTCAAATTCACCTGCTACATTTGCAACATCACCTGTCCTGACCAGAAAGTAAGACTTGACTGTACGTAAATGAGGTGAGGAGTCAGTTGATGATGGTGTTGATCATAGTGTTGGCCTCTGCAGGGCTTCCAGACTCACATGATCAGTTTAGATCATCAGCAGCATATGATGGAAATCCAGCATGTGAGTAACACCTGTCTGGCCACACTGTTACCCCAAACCCAGGAATCCCTGCAGAGAACAAACAGGTAAGCGATGCTCTCCACACTTTAAAGGTGTAGGGTGTATTTTTAATAGGTTGACTTACTCATAAGCGTAAACGAACACTGTAACTCTGTGGTAATTGTCGAACCAATGACAGTTTGAGAGATCCGAGATAAAAAAAGAAAAAAAGAACATGTGCCAAGTTCATAGAATTGTAATCTTTGTTTTCATACACCGATCAGGCATAACATTATTGTGTTGGTCCCCCTTTTGCTGCCAAAACAGCCCTGACCCGTCGAGGCATGGACTCCACTAGACCCCTGAAGGTGTGCTGTGGTATCTGGCACCAAGATGTTAGCAGCAGATCCTTTAAGACCTGTAAGTTGCGAGGTGGGTCCTCCATGGATCAGACTTGTTTGTTCAGCACATCCCACAGATGCTCGATTGGATTGAGATCTGGGGAATTTGGAGGCCAAGGCCACCTCTTTTGATAGATACTGACCACTGTAGACCGGGAATACCCCACAAGATGCTCTGACCCAGTCGTCATAATGTTATGCCTGATCGGTGTACAGTGGGGAGAACAAGTATTTGATACACTGCCGATTTTGCAGGTTTTCCTACTTACAAAGCATGTAGAGGTCTGTAATTTTTATCATAGGTACACTTCAACTGTGAGAGACAGAATCTAAAAAAAATCCAGAAAATCACATTGTATGATTTTTAAATAATTAATTTGCATTTTATTGCATGACATAAGTATTTGATCACCTACCAACCAGTAAGAATTCCGGCTCTCACAGACCTGTTAGTTTTTCTTAAAGAAGCCCTCCTGTTCTCCACTCATTACCTGTATTAACTGCACCTGTTTGAACTTGTTACCTGTATAAAAGACACCTGTCCACACACTCAATCAAACAAACAGACTCCAACCTCTCCACAATGGCCAAGACCAGAGAGCTGTGTAAGGACATCAGGGATAAAATTGTAGACCTGCATGGCTGGGATGGGCTACAGGACAATAGGCAAGCAGCTTGGTGAGAAGGCAACAACTGTTGGCGCAATTATTAGAAAATGGAAGAAGTTCAAGATGACGGTCAATCTCCCTCGGTCTGGGGCACCATGCAAGATCTCACCTCGTGGGGCATCAATGATCATGAGGAAGGTGAGGGATCAGCCCAGAACTACACGGCAGGACCTGGTCAATGACCTGAAGAGAGCTGGGACCACAGTCTCAAAGAAAACCATTAGTAACACACTACTCCGTCATGGATTAAAATCCTGCAGCGCACGCAAGGTCCCCCTGCTCAAACCAGCGCATGTCCAGGCCCGTCTGAAGTTTGCCAATGACCATCTGGATGATCCAGAGGAGGAATGGGAGAAGGTCATGTGGTCTGATGAGACAAATATAGAGCTTTTTGGTCTAAACTCCACTCGCCGTGTTTGGAGGAAGAAGAAGGATGAGTACAACCCCAAGAACACCATCCCAACTGTGAAGCATGGAGGTGGAAACATCATTCTTTGGGGATGCTTTTCTGCAAAGGGGACATGACGACTGCACCGTATTGAGGGGAGGATGGATGGGGCCATGTATCGCGAGATCTTGGCCAACAACCTCCTTCCCTCAGTAAGAGCATTGAAGATGGTTCGTGGCTGGGTCTTCCAGCATGACAACGACCTGAAACACACAGCCAGGGCAACTAAGGAGTGGCTCCGTAAGAAGCATCTCAAGGTCCTGGAGTGGCCTAGCCAGTCTCCAGACCTGAACCCAATAGAAAATCTTTGGAGGGAGCTGAAAGTCCGTATTGCCCAGCGACAGCCCCGAAACCTGAAGGATCTGGAGATGGTCTGTATGGAGGAGTGGGCCAAAATCCCTGCTGCAGTGTGTGCAAACCTGGTCAAGAACTACAGGAAACGTATGATCTCCATAATTGCAAACAAAGGTTTCTGTACCAAATATTAAGCTCTGCTTTTCTGATGTATCAAATACTTATGTCATGCAATAAAATGCAAATTAATTACTTAAAAATCATACAATGTGATTTTCTGGATTTTTGTTTTAGATTCCGTCACTCACAGTTGAAGAGTACCTATGATAAAAATGACAGACTTCTACATGCTTTGTAAGTGGGCAAACCTGCAAAATCGGCAGTGTATCAAATACTTGTTCTCCCCACTGTATATTTCATTCATCATCATACAAATATATACAAGGAATATACAAATTCCTTGTGTGTTTGCGCACACTTGGCAAATAAAGCTCATTCTGATTATGATTCCTATTTTAGAAGACAATTGTTTTTTTGTTCTGTAACAGAGAGAGGAGGATGGGTCATCAGCGCTGGTGTCCTACCTGTCAGTGTCGTTTTTCTGGTGACCTCATCGAGCACAGACGAACAAAGAAACATAAGGTGACCTTAAAATGAACAAACCAAACATCACCATAATCACTTCAAAAAATATCCACATATACTTGAGGAGTAGAGTTTAAACCACTGACCTTTATAAAAATGCTGTCTTGTCTTCTCATTAGATGGCAAAAGTGTCTTCGAGACCTTTTTGTACCCTGTGTGAGCGCCACTTTAGGACTCCTCGCAAGTTTGTTGAGCATATGAAGTCTCCTGAGCACAAACAGAGGGTTGAGGAGGTTTGTGTGTGTATTTTGTAGATTTGAATGTAAAATGTATTAAATTACATCCATATGACTTTTCTCTTTTTAACATTTGTTACAGTTAAGAAACGAGGGCGACCCAGAGGTTATGGAGGAGCTCATAACAGTGGATGCCATTGGCTGCTTTGAAGGGGAAGATGATTATGAGGAGGATAGAAATATAGAAGAGGTTGCAGTGTTTGAGAAGGTTAGTTGCATGACTTCATGTGCTCTTCTAAATTTGAGTTTCTCTCGAGTTTTTACTTGAATTTTGTTCATAGCATCCTGCTCATAGGGAGACTGCTCCTGAAGAAATGACTGATTATAAGACATATGATCCAGACACACAATATGGTGAGTCCTCGGCTTGAACCACATCCCTAGATTGTCAAAGAACAGTTTCTGACTTAACAGTTCTGAATGCTTTCTGACCCTCAGGCACTAGTTTTGTGGTGCCTGTCGCTGGTTTCCTCTGTAAGCTGTGTCATAAATTCTACCACTTTGAGTCTTCTGCACGGGAAACTCACTGCAGGTCTCTTATGCACTTCCAGAACTTACAGGTAAGGAAAATTATGGATTTTGTCATTTGACAGTAGTGGTGCATATGCGTTTTTTCCTTAATGTGCGTGGCATTTAAGAGGTGGGCAAATCTGAAATCAATAATACTACAGTCATTCATTCAGTCATTCATTAACCATTTCGTATCAGACTCTTGGTGATTCTATGGGCTATCTGTTGCTATATGCAAGAGACTGTCCATGAATTTTCTTGGCAATGTTTTTTCCAGGGTAAGTCGCCAGGTCTTTCCCCAACCATCCCCATTACATGGCTTGGGACTCACACACACACACATCTCCAATTCACCTATAGGGTGAATTCAGGTTGATTGGGACACTTTTTCCAAGTCATCTCAATGGCAAAAAGTGTCCCAATCACCCTACTGTTTTTGGATTGTGGCGAAAACCCAGAGGAAACCCATGCAGACACAGGGAGAACATGCAAACTCCACACAGAAAGGCCTCCTGGCTCAGCAGGGACTCGAACTGGGGACCTCCTTGCTCCTGTGAGGCGACAGTGCTACCCACTGAGCCACTGTGGTGCCTGTACTATAATAATAGTCTGGTGTAAAGGTGACACCTTTAAAAAATTGAATGGCCAGTCTGATTGGAACTTGCCATTAATTACACACAGTCATACCTCAAACATGAAGCTGCTGTAGTTTTTTAAATGCTTACACTACCGTTGAATAGTTTGGGGTCAGTAAAATCTTTTTGAAATAAGTCTCTTATGCTCACTAACGGGCCCGTTCACACAGAACGCGTTATTTCATTCCAATGCGCTACTTTTCCATTGTTTTTCTATGTAAACGCGCTAGACGGACGTTTGTATAACCGTTGCGCTCGCGTCTTTTGCAGCGTCTCGCGCATCACACAGCGTTCTAAAAACATGGCTCTCAAGTTAAAATCAGTTCAATTTTTTAAAAACGCGTCTCGAGACCTTGTGTTTTTTTCCCCATTCCACTGCCACTCTGTGTGAACGAGCCCTAAGACTGCATTTTTTTTAAATCAAAATACAGTAAAAAACTTAATATTGTGAAATATTTTTACAATTTAAAATAACTTTTCTATTTTAATATATTTTTTTAAATGTAACATATTCCTTTGATGCCAAAGCTGAATTTTCAGCAGCCATTACTCCTGTCTTCAGTGTCACATGATCCTTCAGAAATCAATATGCTATATCTAATGTGCTGATTTGGTGCTCAAGAAACATTTCTTATTATTATCAATGTTGAAAACAGTTGTGCTGCTTAATATTTTTTGTGTAAACCGTAATGCATTTTTTTCAGGGTTTTTTGAGGAATAGAACATTTTAAAACAGCATTTATTTGAAATAGAAATATTTTGGAACTTTATAAATCTCTTTACTGACTTTTGTTGAATGTAATGCATCCTTGTATGAATTTCTTTAAATAAAATTAAATCTTACGGACCTCAAACTTTAGAAATGGTAGTCTGAGGTACAAATTTCTACTTAAGGACCACAAATATACATATGTGCATTTATGTGCATGACGAATCAGAACCAGACCATAATTTATTTTATAAATTGAAAACTGCTTTCTAAAACACCTATAGGAGGTTCCCAAGGGAGGGCGAATTAGCCATTGCGGGTTGGCCTACATTCACTACTGACAAACATGTCTGTGTAAATAATGTAGGAGGAACTTTTTTTCTTTTCAAAAAACAAAAAGATAGTATATAAACTGTTAATAGAGCTAATCCAATGCAAAATGCTTATAGTGTTGTATTTGATTTTCAGAAGCATAACACCTTGAAGATGCAGAAGAACTGTGAGAGTGATGCCTCATGTAGCAGCCCAATGAGGGACCCTCGAGGCCTGGAGCTCATTGCTTCCTGCGCCAATGAGACCATGATTTCTGACAGCAGCCCAGCAGATCTCAACAGATCACACATCAATTCCTCAAGAGAGTCCTTACACTCGAGGAAGCTTAAGCCATCTAAAAGAACTCACAAATCCAAGACTTCACGCTCAAAAAGCTCTGTAGCTCTACAGAACCCTTCCGTGGTCATGAAGCACCTAATATGTACTCCACATTGTGGCTCGAGGTCAAGCCAAGAGTCACACTGCCAAGAAAGCAATAGACCTGACTCAAGTGTTCAACTACAGCAAACAGAGTCCGGTGAAAAAGAAAAGTCATCCTGTGACCCTGTGCATTACTCAGAAGAGCAAGAAAATGATAGCGCAACACCCACATTCAGTTCGTGTCATGTATCACAGTTGAACTCAGTGGAAAATGTTTCAAAACCAATTGAGGTTAAAGAGACGGTCAGCAAAGACCAATCAAAAAATACCTTTCATGTTCATAAGAGTCCATCAAGTGTTTCTGTGAAAACTGTGAAGAAAACTTGTGAGAAAAAAATAAAGCAGTTGTAATTATTTAAAATAAATATTTAAATTCTGAAATATTGTAAATATCATTTGCTTTTGTTTTTCGTCATTATCAATAATATAATAATTGTTGAACAACAGTGTTTTACAACATTTATTAATCTAGGTTAATGTTGTTCATTGAATTGTAATTAATTGTTCATTCTTATTCATAATACATTGTTTATTTGTACAACTTATTAAAATGTATTACCCAAAAATAAATAAATGCTGAAAAAGTATGGATAATTGTTAGTTAATGTTCGCTATTGTATTAACTAATGTCAATGTCTAAATATTATTGTAACAAAGATGAATTTGAATCTTTGTCCATCTGCAGAGAAAGTAAGGTCACAGTTTGTCAATGGTTAAAGAGTGTTTATCCCAAATGTATTTTTGAAAGCACCTTGGTCACCTCCACTTTGGTGGAGAAAAGGAAGCAAAACTGAAATGTCCAGAACTGCATAGGCTAGGTCTAAAGTAGAACAGATTTATTGTTTCAAAAAATCCACAGATGTTGTGTTCATTGTTAATTAAATAAATTTGACAATTTGTTAAAAATCAACAGAATTTTCTAATATCTTTGGAAATAGTAGTAATAAAAATATAATGTATTTATATATATATATATATATATATATATATATATATATATATATATATGATGTTCCCAAGGGCAAATTAGCAGAAGGTTGGCCTACATTCATTACTGACTAACATGTCTGTGTAAATAATGTAGGAGGAACTTCTTTTGTTAAACAAAGCAATATTAAAAAGGTATATAAACTGTTAATAGAGCTAATGCAATGCAAAATGCTTAGCATTGTATTTGATTTTCAGTAGCATAACACCCTGAAAAAGGTGAGAGTGATGCCTGATGTAGCAATCAATGGAGGATATATATATATATATATATATATATATACATACATACACACCCCTCTATTTTATATATATATATATATATATATATATATATATATATATAGTAGACTGTTAGACGTCACTGCTTGAGCTCTATATTCTGGCTGCATCAGTACACGTGGCATGCAGATATATGTGTGTCCTACAGGGGGCGACAGAACGAACTGCAGGGCATTATGGGGCGGAGATGGCATTCTAGTACACACACAGACGACGGCAAAGCAAGTCTAGTACGAGACCTGTAACACAACTGGAAGCGGACATAGATATCGATAAACGGCTCGCAAACAATTAAAGGGTGTCCTGCAGACGGAAATCGTCTCTTGGGTTTTGGTGTCATGGCTCAAAATGATTTAATGAGCAACGCGGAGGACGTGGCGGATCAGGTGAGAGAACAGAAGGCCCTGTCGGACAACTTGAACACTAAATCATGGAGACTACACTGCTTCACTAAACAAACTGTTTCTAAGTTCGGGAAAGTCCATGTGTGCGTGTATAGTTCGGGTCATGTTTGCTTGACCGCAAATAAGATTTGTTTATTAACTAACTTCTAGTCTTGTGACTGATGGAGGAACTGAACTACTAGTGATACTGTTCTAGAAGAACTGTGCCAAACCTTGTTTTTCCAGGGCTGCTTTTGAATACTGTTAAGGACTACATGACATATATTTATATATTCGCGCGGTATATAAATACATATACTGTATTTTGAGCCCAAAATGTTAGAACGTCATACAAACTTGATCTCTAAATCATTTGCATCAGGGCAGTCAAACATCTGTCCATTTGATGAAGCAATAGATGCACTGTTACTATACTCTTATGATAGTCATCAAATGATGACTGATTAGGTCCAGATTTAAAAGGGAATTTAACAGCTAGACATTAATCGAATGCGCTTATGTTATTTACGTTGCAAAATGTGCATACTTCGCATGATTATTGAATTTGTTTGGGGCTCTTTTTCATGCTAGTAGTTTATGCTTATTTTGGGCTTAATAACAGGAAGCAACTTTAGAAGTATGTCATTATTGTATAAGCGTAAATGGAGTTGTGATTGGTGTATCAGTTGTGGGGTTTTTAAGGCCGAAACAAGGCCATTAGAGCCGTCATCATCTCAGTTTATTAATAGCCTAATTTTCAGTGTAATGTAGCCTAATGTACAGAGCAAATTTGTGATATTCATAGAAACAAGTCAAATACCCTCCAGGCACGCAGACTCATGTTGACACACAGGCAGACATTGGCCCTGAGATCTTTTCCCATTCATTTAGTCTTGCTTCTTGGTACTTGTTGAATGCTGATTGGCTCGTTTTCTTCTTAGTGCTGATGTGGATCGTCTGGGGGCGGGGCTTAGCAGAGGCCAGTGTCAAAGCTCAAGATAAGCCTCGAGTTAATCACAAACAGGTTTAGCGTGTTATTGCCCATGTTAATATATATATATATATATATATATATATATATATGTATGTATGTGTGTGTGTATATATATATATATATGTATGTGTGTGTGTGTGTGTATTTAGTAATCCTACAATCTGTACATTTTATTCAAAAATGTTTTTTTGTTTTTGTTTTTTTTTTACTTTTACTTTCATTTAACTTCTAAGAATGGATTAAGTTGATATTTTCATTTACCAATATAATAGGCTATATTCTAACAATCTTGTTCTTGTTACAGGTTAATTGATGAGAATATAAGATCATGTAATAATCCCGTTAGAGTAAATTGCAGCATCTTTATCCTTCCCTGTACATCTTTATTCAACACCTGTTGCATGAGCAAGTGGAACAGATTTAACCCTTGTGCTCATGAGTCATCAGTTGCAAATGGATGTGCTTTTGGCCACCTGTGCTCTTATATTGACTGAAATGTAGGGAAAAGTGAAAAGGGTAATTGGAGCTCAGGGGTTGAACAATAAACAACATGCATTTGAAGAGCTAAAGTTTAAGAAGTCTAAAGTTTGTGTAAATCTAAAATATTCACACTAGGGAAATAAATGGATTTATTCAGTTATATCCAGTTATAAAATAGTTGTTTGCTATTTATTCCTGTTTGGGCTTTGGAAATCAGCTTACTAAATCCATAAATCTGTGCTAGACTATAATAAATGTCCTCCAAGTGTCCTCCATGCCCCCTCCATGTATTCTAATGGGACGCGAGTCAAACTAAACAATCAAATTACACTTCAAATACATTTTTTCCAAAGATGGTTTCTGTCATTTTAGGTAGTTTTTTTATCACGCTGATGTAAGTTCAAGTGTTTGTTTTTTAAAATAAGTTTGGTTTAAGTTAGTTATTTGATGCTATAAAAACGGGGGTGTGACGTCATGATTGACAGCTTCTCTGAGTGAAGTAGTCAGAGGCACCAACGGACTTTTTTTTGTGATTTTCGGGAGGAGATTTGAGCTTTAGCTTTAATTTCTACATTTAGATAACTGTTTATTTCACACTGACGTAATGAGTTGTTCTGCAGTAAACTAACAGATTCTGCGGGAGTGTGGGCGGGGTTTTGATATCGCGGCTCTACTTCCTCTTCTCTAATACGCACACTCAGTTCCCGAGGTCACTATTGCGCAGACGCAAATCCCAAATTAGCACAAGGTGTCAGCGCCATATTCGGACATTGGCAGCTTCACTTTTCTACAATGGAAGATAGTGAAGGGGCGTCGTCCATCTTTTTTTACAGTCTATGCTCTGAACAGACTCTAAACAAAACAACATGTAATTTACTAGAGGTTCTGACAAAATGTTAATTGCTGCAGTCAGTGCAGAGTGCAGAATCAGTGTTTTTTCACAAATCTCTTGAATGAATCAATGATTCAATTACAAATAAAACATTTTTAACAGTCTCTTGTCGCCTCCTGGTGGTGTAACGATATAACGATATTTTGATCAATTTTGTAGACTTCAGTGTTTATATCCCAACTTTAAACTCTTATCCCAGCCAGTACGGAACTGTTTGTGATATTAATTTTTTATAACCCATAAATGATTCTGTTTGGTTGAAAAGAAGCTATTTCATAAGCTGTTGCAGAGCCAATGCAGATTTGAATGTTCCGGTGTGATTTTGTCAAAGGTTAACTAAACATAGCCGAATCGTTGTCATTTTGAGATTGCGTGAGTGTTTGAATCGAGATCTCGATCTTTTAACGATTAATTGTGCAGCTCTACCATAAGATGTAGATGTGTTCAGAATGATATTACATCTTTATTAGTTGTGTTTGCTAAGGCAAGTTTTACTATTGTTGCCGCTCATACCTAGATTTGGGGATTTTCATATGTTTGTCTTTTTGTTCATCTCTAGTTCCTTCGAGTGACGAAGCAGTACCTGCCCCACATAGCGCGTCTCTGTCTGATCAGCACGTTCCTGGAGGACGGCATTCGGATGTGGTTCCAGTGGAGTGAGCAGAAAGAATATATTGAGACGACGTGGGGGTGTGGGTTCTTCCTGGCCACACTGTTTGTCTTAATGAATTTACTCGGACAGCTGGGTAAGAAGTTTGTTCAGCAGAAAAATATTCGGCTTGGAACATCTGCAGATTTTTATATGTGATGTTTTATTAATCGTATCTGTTAAACAGGTGGTTGTATACTGATTCTGAGCAGGAATTTTGTGCAATATGCCTGCTTTGGATTATTTGGGATCATCGCCTTACAGGTGTGAGCATTCTGTTTGACTTCTTTAATATGTAATTAGATGTTATCTGTGGATAGGACTGTAATTGAGTTAAACTGTTTAATTATGGTCCTGATCTTTATCTATTCCAGACCGTTGCCTATAGCATTCTTTGGGACCCAAAGTTTTTGATGAGGTAAGTTGTTTTTTTTTTTTGTGTGTGCAGGATACGGCAGGTATGAGTAGATCATCCTATGTTTTATGCTCTGATCTTGTCATTCTTGACTTCTCTCCTCTGTGTTCAGGAATTTGGCTCTGGGTGGAGGTCTGCTGCTGCTCCTTGCTGAGTCACGCTCTGAGGGCAGGAGTATGTTTGCTGGTGTTCCCACCATGAGAGAGAGCTCTCCTAAACAGTACATGCAGCTCGGTGGCAGAGTCCTACTGGTGCTTATGTTCATGACGCTGCTGCACTTTGATACCAGCTTCCTCTCGGTGAGCAAACATCCTCAACCTGGTAAATGGGTGAATCACAAAGAAGTTTGATTCACCCATTTAAATTATATTTCATCCAAAAATCAAAACGAGAAAAATATATATATTGTGCATAACGAAAATGAGGCCTGTCGATTTTTGCAATTCCGATTTTCTTTCAAAGAACTGTAATTGACAGCATATACAAACAAAAATCTACTTTTCTGCAATGCAAAATTTTATTTTCATAAAAAAAAAACAAGTAAAAGACCTAATATAAAATAAATATAAAATAAGAACAAATAAACAAATTTCAAACAACAGCACAAAAAAATGCAATAGAATAAAGAGAGATATGAAATAAACACAAATTATTAATTTGTTTACAATAATAGGGCCCTGTGAAATGTTTTTTTTACACAAATTCTGTGTTGTGTATTTTAGTTTTTCTGGTAATCCAATGAAGGCATAAAACATTAATTTGTTTTTAATCAAATTCAATTTTACTAAACCCTTCCTTTTTTGGCAAACAAAGTGGTGCACAACAGAGGTTTACTGTTAAAATTAAAACATGGAAGAGAAATTCTGTGAATATTCCTTTAAAAATAAAGTTTTAATTATTTTGGTGTTGTTATTATTATTATTATTATTAGTAGTAGTAGTAGTAGTAGTAATAGTATTACATTAAGACATACATTATACTGTATAATAGCAATACAATAGTACATAGTACTATACAATAGTACTATATTTCTGTCACAATTTAAACCAAACTTTTATTTTGATGGGTTGCCGTGAAGATCTTGAAGTTTCTGTGTGTATATGATATATGACAATAGTTTTTCTCAAATTAAACGGTAAAATGCTCGTGAAGTGACTCTCAGAGCAGCTTTGGATATGAATCCCTGGCCGGTCGATCGGTGCGTCTCTATTCTCGTGTGTTACACAGCACATTTGAGCTTCCACAAGAACCAATGAGGTTTGTTCAAGCAGGTTTGGTTGAGCTTCTGTTTATGTTCGATGATCAATGTTTATATGAACTTTTTGAAACGTCAGAGTGCTAGTTGTGTAGACTGTCACTAGAGAGTACAGACCTGTCTCAGATTTTATTAAAAATATCTTAGTGTTCTGAAGATGCACGAAAGTCTTGCGGGTTTGGAACGAAATGAGGGTGAGAAAATGATGACAGAATTTTCATTTTTGAGTGAACTAATGCTTTAATGTAAATATTAGCAGCTCTGTTTGTTTGTAAAAAAAATCTACTTAATTTGCAGCTGAAAATTACAATTAGAATATTTATTCTATATATATTAGAATATAATAAATTAATATGTATTGTTTATCTTAAAACGCTTTTTAGAAACAAGCTTAGATACTTGATATAAAACTTCAGTCAGCCCTGTTTACATATGACTTTGAATGGAGGAGACTCCTTTTTGTTTATAGTTGGCCTTTTCTGGCTTTATAAATGTGCTCATAAACCCAGCATCTTATGACTTGGAAGAACATCTAAAACGTGTGTTCAGCTGTTTGTGCGGGTCAAGTGCTTCAGGCTCGCAATCATACAGATGATATTGTGATTGTTGCTCAGGATGTGGGTTTGTGGTTGAGTATTTGTGCAAATTGCATCATAATGCAACCTGAAACGCAAGCTTATCTTTACAAATGTTGCATTATAATAGAAACTGCTCATGGCTTGTTTGGTTTGCAAACATGAAACTATAAAGGCAAGACAGTTATCAGCACTGATGTCATTCGTCTCCATGGAACAATTCTGAGACAGTCTGTTCTGATAGTCATGGACAGCAAACGCAAAATGTGGGCATTACATTCAGTTATAATTCATCTAATTGTACATAGTTAGGATAGCAAAATACCTATTTAGAATTATCAAACTTTAACAGGGAGGCTTTGCATGTCTTTCATTGTTGTTGACATTAAAGTCCAGATGACCATACTCTTCTAGACTGGGTAAACCCAGCCTGATCTGCCGGCGATTTGATTTCGCCCTGCAACTCAGTCTGGAAACCTGTACGTTAATTTCTACTGCTTCTGTTACACTTTTGCGGGAACCAATCACAGACTGGCTTATCCACCTGATGACGGATAGAGAAGCGATGGGTCGTTGCTTGTTGATCACGCCTCTTGTGGTCTGATTGGTTGAAGGACTATCCAATTGCGTACAGAGTCATTTGAATTATGCTCGTTGATCGCGCCTCTTGTGCAGTAGAAAATACATGTTCAATCTTAAATTGAGCTTGGTCTGGTGATAGCCAGACAAATACTCTTCAGTATTTTGGCATAAATTCATCTGACATCCATATTAGGACAACCACATAAAAAAAAAAACAAAAAAAAAAAAACAGTATGGTGCAGACTACTTTAATTAAAGGTACAATTGCAAGAGATTTACAAGATTTCCGAATGGTTTGTGCCAACCACAATGTACACTACCATTGAAAGGTTTTTATGTTTTTGAAAAAAATTTCTTATGCTAACCAAGGCTGCATTTATTTGATGATAAAAATACAGTAAAAACGGTAATATTGTGAGGAGATAAGACAATTTAAAATAACTGTTTTGTATTGTAACATATTTTTAAAATGTGATTTTTTTTTTTTTTTTTTTATTGATTCCTGTAAATTTTCAGCAGCCATCATTCTAGTCTTCAGTGTCATATGATCTTTTAAAACTCATTCTAAAATGCTGTTTTGATGCTCAAGAAACATTTCTTATCAAAGTTGAAAACATTTGTGCTGTTTAATGTTTTTGTTGAAACAGTGATTAATTTTTTCAGGATTCTTTGAATAGAAAGCTCAAAAGAACAGCATTTATTTGAAATAGAAATATTTTGTAGCAATGTTAATGTATTAACTGTCACTTTAGATCAATTGAATGCATTTTTTGCTGAATAAGTGTTAATTCAAATATTTATTTTTAAATATAGTATTTGGAAACCAAACATTGATAACTTGCCATTTTTGAGCCAATGCAGTTCAGAGCAATAATAACAATAATAATTTCAATGTTTAATTTGAGGATGTTTTGTTTTAAACAGGTATTTTTTGTTTTGTTTTTGTTTTTTTTCAATGGTGGGTCACCACTTGATTTGTAATGTAAAATCCCAAAATTTAATGTGTCCCAAAACCTTCTCCATTGTAATAGTCCTTTTCACCGCTAGAGGGCAGACATGGACAGGTTTTGCATTACATAGATGATGATTTCTGCAGTGTTTAATCCTGCTTCCTGTGTTACAGTTTTACATCAGTCGCATGTCTCACTGACTTCCTTTTTCTAAAGTATCTGTGTTTGCTTCAGATTTTGCAGAACCTGGTGGGTACAGCTCTCATTGTCCTGGTGGCTATTGGTTTCAAGACTAAACTGGCAGCCCTCACCCTGGTCATCTGGCTGCTGGCCATCAATGTGTACTTCAACGCTTTCTGGACCATACCAACCTACAAGCCCATGCACGACTTCCTCAAGTACGACTTCTTCCAGACCACATCAGTGATCGGTGGCCTTTTGCTGATAGTAGCACTAGGTCCAGGTGGAGTGTCCATGGATGAGAAGAAGAAGGATTGGTGAGACGGGACTGAACTCAAACGGCTCACTCGCTCACTCTGTAGTTTGCCCTTTGGCAATTTTTTTCTGTGCAGTTATCACACAAAGCAGGTACACTACTTGGAGAGGAAGGAGCCAATTGAGACGTGGCCTCACAAACACCCCAGGACCAACAGAATGACCTGGTCTCCACATCTCATGCACTGTCTATGTTTTCATCTTGCGTGCTTACTGAATTATTTCTACCAGCACTTTTAGACATATTAGTTTATCATATTTATTTTCTGAGGTTCAGGTCAGATTCTGTTATTTGAGAACCCCCTTGAAAATCTGAAACATCCATGTTATAAAAGCTGCGACCACGTTGAACGAATAACAAATTAATTTTTCTTTGCCATTTTCTCTGCCTTTTTATTTCGGTGTCAATTGCAAGTCAGTGTACCAAAGACGCATTCTCCGAGATGTATGCCATTTTGCCGTCGAGTTCATTTAAGCCATCTTAGTTCATCACACAATATGAATTTGAAGTAAAATGGAAAGTCGATGTCATTGAGTTTATTCATGGGTCAGTCGGACTTCAACTGATATCGTTGCTGTGTTGAAAATTACTGCACACTGGGTCAGTCTCTCCCTGAAACAAAGAGAGAATTCCTATTCATGAATATTTTTTTACCATTTCAAAGTAGTTAAACGTAAAGATGAAAAAGTTTATTGGCCATTTTGAAGAATGCTGCATTCCATTCTAAAGATTAGTTGGCTTTTCACTTTCATGTAGAAAGCTGTAAGTTTGTTAACGTGTTTGCTGTCTGTTGTCAGGTCACTTTAAAGTTTACAACAGGTGAATTAGTGTTTCTCAAAAAAGCAGAAAGTGAGATGAGAATATTGAAACCCTGTGGTTTGTCAGACTCAGTGTTTATCCTCTTTGTACAAAAAAAGAAATAACTGAAAAATATTGGTTTTCTAAGTGTTTTAAATATGTTTTGACATATAAAGGGAAAAGAAAAAAATAATGTCGGTTGTTTAGTTTTTTTTTTTAATTATTATTATTATTATTATTATTATTATAGGTAACCGTTTTTGAGTAACCAACAATAAAACTAGTGATATTCAAAAAACAAAACCCTTTTTTTCTACATGGGGGGGGGGGGGGGAGGAATGGTCACTGGAGGTGGTAGTCTGGACATATATAGTTATGTTTGAGCTGTTATGTTCAAAACTAGTCATTATATCCATATGTCCATGTCTCCTAAACCTTCACAACCAGCAGAAATTATGATCTCAAGACGGAATTCAAAGGACACCATTTCCTCAAACATTCAGCTCTAAAAATGTGAAGTGGTAAGATTTTGTTTAGTATATTAATACTATATTAGTATATTTTGTATATTAACCTTTATATATCTTGCTTCCTCTAAAGCATCCTCTATTTGTTTATTATTGTAATTTTTATCTTTTTAGACGCTTGTTTACCAAGATAAAACGTTTTGGTTGGCCTACCTAGACAAAGGTATTTACGATTCTTTGGATGTTTCAAGTTTGAGGAAAAAGCCAAGCAGACCACCAAGAAAACCTTACAGGACCACCAGAGAACTTTCATTCTGTCAGATCTATGGTTTACGATCGCCTACAGAGCGTTAAGGTGATTTTATTAAAATAGACACAATAATGTTGATTTGAGACGTGAAATCACTACCACTTCTATGTCCTTTTTAGTTTTATAAAGTTAAATTCTTGACCTAAAAGCAGATATAGGCTAATTGTTGCGCAATATCTGCCACATTAGCCAAAATGTTCACCAAAATATCATTTTTACTAAAGACTGCGATAACATGATATTAACACCTGTCGCCAAGAAAACCAAAATTTTAGAAAATGTTCTGAAAGGTTTTTTAAATCTCATATTTAATATTTTATTATAGCATTAATAATTTAAGTAACCGTGGTATTGCCGATGTAAATTTCTTGAGGAGTTTTAATATTCGAAAATTTTGCTTCTAAAGCAAGCAACCCATGACGCGGCCATACATTCTTGAGGATAAGCAGTAGAGGGCGCTAAAGCTGTTTCTAACGACTAGTTGCGGCAGACAATTTCAATGTGATAAGTCTCATATAGGCGTAATCATAGATTCAGTTACTCACCCTCTCAAGTCTTCAAATAAGATGTTTTCTTTTAAGGTAATTGTTGTTGTTGTTGTTCTTTCCATACCGTTTCTGTTAACTAATTAAATATTGTATAAAACGCAAAGTGCAAAAATGCATTTATCATTATTCATATTGAGCTGGAGAGTTTAATTAATCCAGTAATATCCAGTAAAATCCAGTACTTTTTTAGTTCACTGGTATTGTTAGCCTACTGAAAGTGCCACGAAGTGTGTGTTCGAATGTTATGCCCTGGTAATACAATGGTGCTCAGCATGTACCGTGGTATTCTTGATGAAACTTCGAATACACCATGGCACATAAATAAGAAACTAGTTGTCTTGTCACACTTTACTCCAGTAAATAAGTCTTGAGTTAGGCTTATTTTTAATGTCACTTTCTGTGTAGACACAAAGTTTAAACTCTTGACCACAAAGAAAATCTATTTGATGGGGCGTGTTGTCAATAAAAAGCCATAAACAATCTATCAATGGAAAGTTATAGCCTATTAATGGCCAATTATAAGCTTTTCAGTTTCAGCTCAACAATTATGAAGCAGCAAAAAATGGTAAAGGTTAGTTAGAAGAAATGCCTAACAATTGTTCTTTCCAACAGATTTTGCATCATTGCATTGTATAAAATTACACTGTTTAAAGGGATAGTTCACCCAAAAATGAAAATTAGCCCATGATTTCCTCACCCTCAAGTCATCCTAGGTGTATATGACATTCTTCTTTCAGACGAATACAATTGGGGTTATATTTATAAAAAATGTCCTGTCTCTTCCAAGCATTATAATGGAAGTGAATGGCTGTTTCTGTTTTGAAGTCCATAAAAGTGGACTAAAAGTCCCTGCCATTATAATGCTTGGAAGAGCCAGGACATTTTTTTAATATAACTCCAATTGTATTCATCAGAAAGAAGAATGTCATATACACTTAGGATGACTTGAGGGTGAGTAAATAATGGGCTAATTTTCATTTTTGGGTGAACTATCCCTTTAAGATACATGGCAACTTGCCCCAATGTGAAATTTATGAAAAATACTCTTATACTGCACACAGTTCAACCTTTCAGCTAAAGTCCACCTTCGTTATATGCAGTAGGTGACTAGTTATACTGTGGACTTCCTTTTCATGTATGTAAATTTGCTTTTATTGCAAACATATTATGATAGTCACTGGAACTTTTGTTTGCAGGAATCCAAAACGAAACTTAAACTATTCAAATTTCAAAGAGGGTTTTGAAACCAACATACAAAACTACTGCTATAGAGAAATTTGTCTTTTTTTTTTTATAACCCTTTTGTACTGATCCATTCAGTAGTACTGCACTAGCCTACTTGCAAGAGAGGTTTGATATTGAGACCAGGCCCTCTGGCAACATAACTGGCAGTTGCTGTTTTCCCTTCATCTTTTTGTTTTCCTCCTCCTTGAGCCCAACTCACTTCCTCAGCCTTTAGCCAAGCTGATTGCTCTGTAAAGGAAACATTATTTATAAACAAATACTGCCTCCTTCCTTGGCCACACTAGCATGAGTTTGAAAAGATGCTGTGGGTACAGCAGAGTTCAGCTGCAGGTCAGTGGAGATACCTCAGGTTTACCATACACACCCCATTCACACGCCTCTCCTCATCACTCCAGGGAATAAACCTTAGTCAGGGTAGCGCCATATGTAATTTTGGACAGGAATGAAAATAATTCTGTGAGTTACAGAAGTACAGGATGTATTGAAAAAGTGAAAAACTTTCAGTAAACAAAAACTCCATAAAACAATTTTGAAATGTATAAATTGTGAAAATGTAATCTATGACTTTTATACATTGCCTGCCATTCTAACGACTGTAAATGCCCTGATATACTCACAGGTTTAGGTCTTTGCTTAGGGAACTTTGAAATATCTTTGCAGCATACTGTTATTAAACATTCATCTAAATGCCACTCTCAGCAAAGTGGGATATGTAAATATTTGATGCATGCTTTCCTCTCAGTAACAAAATGAACACAACACAAATGGCAGTGGTGAGAAAACAGATAAGAAAGCATCTGATTCTGCGTAATTCTGCACTCCAATCAAGTCATGCAACATTTATTTTAAAGCAAGCAGCTTTACAGTATTAAACATGAAGAACAGTGTCAATTCACTTTGGCAAGCTTTTTCAAACTCCAGAAATGAACTTTGTTTTGCCTGATTTTGTTCAAAATAATGTCATACCAGCTTGTTCTTACAGGGGCTTAAGTCTATCCCTCACAGCCTGTTTTTGCATCTGTGTGAAATTCAATATGGTATCTAACCTGACTATGGTCTATATCGCTAATTAATTGTGTGGACGGGTAGATGAAGGAAGCCAGCATTCCCTTTCGTATATTGAAGGTCTCAGTGCTTCTGCAGGAAATGTGGGAACGATTAAAGATCAATGTAGCACTTTAAGGGAGTCAACCTCAGGCCACACTTTGAGTCCATCTCTGTGGGGTCAGAGTTTTGAAGGAAGAGGGTGACGAGGTCAGCCTTCAAGTCCCATCAAAAAGAGTTTCTTCCCTCCTTCGGTCTGTTCTGTTCCTCGGAAAGTGGCAGGAACACACAGACAATGATTTGTCACCAGAAACGGCCCTGATAATTTCCAATTTCATGGGAGCCGGAGAAGAGGCCAGGATGGTCAGCCACAGCTGGAAGTGTGTGTGTCCACTGTGGGCCCCGACCATTGTTAGAGCCCCAGCCGCAGGCCACTGTGTGTGCGGGACGCTTTTACTCGGAGCGCCCCGACAGCCAAATGTCACCATTAACCATGCGCTGCAAAATCGGAGGCATTCATGATCGACGCTCCTCATAAGCCATAAAAGGGGTCATCGGTGAGGGTGACTCAAGTTCAGCAAGTCAGATTCAATGGTGTCATGCTTGTTCTGCTCTTTGATGTGACGTGTGTGGAAATGTGGCTTCTTTCTCACACTTGTTAGCGCTGTCAATCTTCCGATAGATTCTCTGGTTAAACAGTTGTCTGTTCTCAGTGCTGGCACTGTGAAAGCAATGATATTGTTGACAGATCATCAGATAATTTAATCATGATTGTGATCTGGTCTGATGTCAGTGTGTTCTTTGTTTTCTCTCAGACATTTTATCAGCTCTCTCTCACCAAGACACAAAGCTGGCCTCGTCCTGAAAGCTGATTGGTCAGCACAGCGTTACCGCTACAATTACCTCTTCACCTATACTTACTGTGTACATAGACCAACTGTTCACCTTAACACTAGGTAGGTTGACACGTCAGGGACTGTAGTGGAAGGATGACACAAAGCTGACATGAAATTATTGGAAAATACATGGAGAATTTGAAAAAGTTGGAGTTTTATGGCTTTTTGTCCATGTTAGTGAGCTTTGAGGTCACCTTTTTGCTTGTGTACTCTTAAGTTTGAGATTTAGAATTTACAGTCTCTTCCAAAATTTTCATGACTCATCTTCTACTACTATGGCAACAGTAGCAAATCATAATTCATGGCTGTGCTCTAAATTAAATATGAAATTTAAATGGGAAAAACCAGTTAGTCTCATAAGAATTCATAGCTGTTTGTATGTTACTAAAAATGTAAAGGTATTTATTTATACCTTTACAAATGTAAACATATTTATGAATCCTTTATATTTAAATGTGTTTGTATAGATACGGTGTATAATGTATGTTTGATAATATGTTTGTAGCCCTAATAACTGTACAGTGACAATTTCAGTTACAATACTACATTTTTTGGTAACACTTTATTTTACAGTGTCCTTGTTACATGTTACATGTACTTACCATAGTAATAACAGTAAATTATGCATAATTACATGCAACTAACCCTCAACCAAACCCTAATCCTACCCTAACCCTATAGTAAGTACATGTAGTTAATTAATATTAATATATTACATATAATATAATATAATAATATAATTACACTGTAACAACGACACCGTAAAATAGTGTAACCCATATTTTTTGAAGACTTCAATTTCAGGATGACTTAAATGTATTTAAATGAATACATTATTACAAATATTAAAATAATAACTCTAAATTATAATGCTAACACAAATCAAGATGTAAACTAAAATCATATAACTTTTTTCCCTCCTCAGTAACTGTTTTTATTGAAGAACATCTAGTTCTGGAATACAGAACAAATTTTGGACTCAAAATAATTGATTTGTGGTTAATTAATTGATCATATTAAATTAATCAACCATGTTAATTCAGTATATTAATAAAAAAGAAAAAAAAGCAGCGTTGTCATAAACACAGCGGAAATACCCGGAATATCATAGTGTTTATCGGGGTAGGCCTTCAAATGTTGTTTTAGACAATGGGGGGCATTCGAGTCAAAAAGGTTTGAGAATAAAATGCCCTAATAAAATGCCCTATCATGAGTTTCAGGAATTGAACTCAACAAAAGCAGTGTGTTTTGGACAGGATCTTTTTGACTAACCAAAAACAGATGGAGGGAGAAACCTGTTTCATAAAAGCAATAGTGTACTCAAGGATGCGTTATATTGTGACTAATAGTTACAGCTACAGGAGTTGCAACCCTTTCATGCTTAATTCACACCTACTAACAGTAGCAGTCCTCTTGCCTAGTTGTCTGAAATGTCCAACTTTGCTAACCGCATAGATCCACCTGTTGCTTAGAACCTTACACAGCTCTCAGGTGATCCGGTGCTCTTTCAGTCCCGAGGGATCTGTCAGCATTAGCCCCTCCCAGCTCTCGACACACTTCCTACAGCCCTTTATCCCTGACACGAAATCTAACATTTGCTCTTATTGTCAATGTTGGATAAACACAAGAGCCTCTTTGATCATGGCAAGAGCGACCTGTTGATGTTGTGATGGAGGAGAGGAAAGAGAAGGAGGGGTAGATCATGCCTCACAGTGCTACAGGAAGTGTGACCGATCTGCCGGTGATTTCTATTGTCTTCTGTTGTTTGATTGACATAACGGCAAGAGCCTGAGGGACAGTCATTGGCTCCGTCCTCAAATTTCTCTGGAGGTCACAGGTTAAATCAAGGCATATTTTGGTATAGATCGGAAAGCGAGCATTTCATGATAACCGTCATTAGTATTGACAGACTACGAGAGTCATTTGAAAGTGCATACGTTTGAAGAAGGAAACGGTCGCTCAATTTATTCCGGCCCTTTTCTTTTCCGACTTTTCTCTTTCCCATCCTCTCTGCCTATGTGGCTAACTTTTTGCTTCATTCTCTCGATCTTTCCCCTGCCACCAGTTTCTTTTCTCTGGGCTCTTAGGGACTCAATTGAAGGGCAATGAGGCAGCTAATGCGCAGAAAGATAGAAATTTACTTGCTTTAAGTTCATGCTGCAGACCTCTCTGAAAGAGAGCATTCAGCTGCCCGCCGCTCCACAATAAGAAGCGATTGAATAAAGCCTGCATGCAGGTTCTTAGCGGCTACATGATGGTTCAGTTCACGGCCCATTTGCCTCCAATGCTCTCCTCTTTCTCCCCCGCATATTTTTTATCTTTTCCTCTCTTGCTGAATGACATCTTTTGGCCAGACCCCCCTGCTGAGGAGGTTTAAATGAAATGCATTGATACGGGCACAAGAAGCAATTTGTCTCTTGAACTGTTCCAAGGATTTAAAGAGAGTCAGGCAGAGAGAAAGTGAGAGAACAATTGAGAAGGTTGTCCGATAGAACGGTGTTGCGCTGCCATGTCCGACAACTGGACACCAGGATGCAGTTTTTCCATAACAGATGTATATTCAGTTTTTTTTTTTTTTTTTTTTTTTTTTTTTTTTTTTCTGAATTTATTGAATAACTTACAGATTAGCATTTTGTTGTTGTTGGTTTTTTTTGTCTTTTTTTAATAAGTGGCAGGTGCATGTACTTGTGAATATCTCTCTTCCCATTCAAATAGATTCATCTCTTGTGTAGCCTATCAAGCAGAAACACTCTATAATAGCTCCAGGGACGAGTATCTCCAAGCAGAAAAGACTTTTTATTTTCTTTTTAACGCTCACTGTCACACTAAATACAGTTGGGAATACCACTGATCGTTCAATGAAATTCCAACAATGCCTTGAATTAAAGACAGAAATGCACTTTTCTTCCCGTGACTGTTACATGTTCTTATCAGTTCAAGTATATGTGACCTCACAAACTAAGCGGTATTTAACCTCTATAGACCGTCTCTGTCTACATGTCATGCACTCTTTCGCTCTCATTTACCCTTTCTCACCCCGAGTTTCTCGCTCTCTCTTTTCTCTCAAGCCTCCAGCTGTGAATGTTTGTTCAAGTGGAGTGAAACCATCAAGATGAGAAAATATCATTGCGCTCTTTCTATTTTCGTTGGATTTGCTGCCCCCATTCCATTTTTTGTGACTCTATTTCTTTCTTTCTGATCTGCTTCGTACAGCCTAACACTAGCGTCTGGAGACCTAAAGTCTGAGACTGCAAAGAATATCTGAGATTCAAAGTGTAATTTAAACTTAGAAAATAAACAGAAACATGCACTATTAGGTCACTAATCAAATTAGTGACATTGATCATGTGACAGATGATCAGATGTTTAGTTTTTGCTTCTAACGATTAGATCAGTTTTTGTTTCTGAAGCTCAAGATGCTTTTTGAATCATTTTAAATCAAGCTGGAGAATACGATCATCAGGTTTGACACAAACTTGTAGCTCGAGTGCTGTTGTCATTAAATTAAAAGATAAACAAACCAAATACTAAAACATTCTGAAATTCATGCAAATGTTTGTTCAACATTAACAACTTGATCTTATGACTATTCGTAACTATTTTGCAAGATAGCAATTTTGTATGAATTCGCATTTTTTTATTGAATGCGATTTGTATGTAAATGTGCAGTTTAAAAAAAAAAAAAAAACATGACAGTCCACCCCTAAAACAAACTGTCAGTAAGCAGATATATAAAAACATACAAATAGCCACCAGTTCACCAAACTGTAAAATGGTAATGAATTGCCATGACAGTGTGTTGACTTTTCACTTAAATTGCTGATCATTTAATTTGTAATTATATATTTTTTTTCATTAAATTAAAAAACAGCATTTTCACTTTGAAAAGCTGTTTTCTTTTCTCTTATCACTTGCATTTTTGCTTTGCTATTTGCTCTCAATGTCGTAATTAGCAAATAAAATATATATATAGCTATACGGATAGCTATTAGAACCAGCGTTTAACAACAAACACATTTAAATGGCTACGTCTTTCCGTCTGCCACCTCCTCTCTCGCAAAGGCCATGAATTCCTTGTGCTGCAAAGAAAGGACACATGGCTGTAATATTTTCTTTACGGCTGCATCTGCAGCGGCATTGTGCGCGAGCTCTGAAAGAGAGAGATCCTGGCAATCCATATTGATAGACTGCGAGACAGATTGCGTGTAGAGAGACTACGCCTGGCTCATTCACAGTACCACTTCATTTATTTGAAGTTTTAATCTAATTATTAACTATTTTGGGGGATAATAAGCTTTGCTGCTGTAATAGGCGAATTGTATGCCTGCGCTCTTGTGCCGTTGAGAGCACCGGTACAGAGGCCAATCCTTGGGAGGGGTGAGGTCGCTGACAAAAGCACTTGTCCAAAAATATTTTGTCAAGTCTTTTACGCGCCATTCTAACAGGGCTTACATTGGAGGCCTGAAAGAGGATGAGAAAAGCGCCTTTAAGGCTTGATTGGCAACTGCAAACACACTAAATGCTAATGAACCCCAGATGGATTGAAGATTAGCACCATAGTGTTTTCTGCTCTCTTTCTCCCCATCCACAAAAGTTTCTCTCTGTCTCCGCAAATCCCCCCTCCGGATCACCTCTGCAGTCTGCCACCCCTGTTCCCACTCCTAAGCCCTTTTATTGCTCATTTCATACTATTAATAACCCGGAGGCGGAGAGGCGGACAGTAATTAATTCATGGGATCCAGCCCCTTGATCTGGCCAGAGGAGGGGCTTTTGTGGTGGGACGGAGACAGGGACCGGAGTGTGTGCAGGTGGTGGAACGTTCTTGCTTCCGTATCCCTTACAGAAGTTCTCTGCATGATCCTTCCGTCCTCGTTATCGCGTTTTGAATGTCGGATCTAGTTTTTTATAAGACCACGCACACTTTTTGGGTGAGCCGAATGCCACGCACACCCTGCGTTAATCTCTCACTCTCATGCACACAGTCTCTCCCTCCTTTTCGGACCCTGCTGCTGTATAGAGCTGGTGGGACAGAAGCTGCAGTGGCACATGACAAAAGCAAGGCATGAAATTCAATTAGGAAAGGGTCTGCTCAAGATTTCACAGCCTTCACTGAAGAGAATAGCTTTTGATATATTGGTACTCCTATTTACTGCCCATCTAGGCATTGCTCTCATTAGTAAGCACCCCACCTCCAGCCCTCCCTTTCCCTTTCTCTCTCCTTCTCTCTTTATGTCTCTCTCCATTTTTGTATTTCTACCTCTCTCAGAGATCTGGCTCAGTTATTTGCGATAGAAATCGAATTCTGTCTTATTGTTTTGTTGGACCACAAAGTTTTTGCTAATAGTATTTGCTCTAATAGTCACTTCACATTAAAGTGCTCACTTAAACATTTGCCACTCAAGTGATTCATTTGTACCTTTACTTGTCATTCTTTTTTTAATGGCAAGGACAATATTTTATTGATGATACACTGTTTAAAAAGTCCTGCAGCTCAGATTTTATAGTCAACAAATACATAAGTTGTTGTCCAGTATACTTATAAAATTATACTTGTTTATGAAATTTATGAACACTCTTGTGAACAACCCTTCATTATATAGTTGACTGTTAACAGAATGCATGTCAGTGTGTTTGTGTTCACTTGTTACACAACAGCTAGAACAAAAATATGATGTATGTAATTTTAGTTTGTAGGAGAGAATTTAAAAAATAAATAATTAAAAAAAATAATTTAAGAAAGTTTTAAACTAGGTGTATGAAACCAACATACAAAACCAAGGCTAGTTAAAATAAATTTTGTGTAATTTGTTTTTTGATTTCAAATCTTAGCACCTTTGAACCAAGTCCTTTTGTAACAACTAGCCTCTGTCTACCTTGCACTAAATTTTCTTGATTTCATTGGATATATTGAAGCTAGACTCCTTTTCCTATGTCCATATCTGTCCTACAATCCCATCATGAACCTTTCCCCAGCTGCCTTGGCCATATTTTAAAGTCGTATTCAGTCTCCACCATAATTGAGCCCTCCTAATCAAACTCCATCCAACTTTTTATTTCTTTCATGCATTTACTTTGTATTTGTTTACAAAGTCGTCATATCTTACCTTGACCAGTCAAAATTAGCAGATTATAGATGACAATTTTTATACTTCACCCTCAATGTACAGCTTTCGGCATCTATGTTTCATAGAGAATTTGTAATATCCCAGATTGTGCTGTCGTAATATTGGTGCTTGATGAAACTTTTGTGAAGACATAGAGACCATCTACATCATCATTGTATAGCTTGGCTTGTTAGTCCTGACAAATGATCCTTTCTCATGAAGCTCTGTGAAGTTATGATCCCCCACCCCTTTCCTTTTGTTGTCCAGGGCCCACTGGGTAACTGATGACTGGGAAGTAATTAGTCCAGTCTTGAATGTTGGCAGGTACGGGCAGCTGTCCTTTGTATGGACGTCAATGCGTGGTGTGTGTGTGGACGGTAAAGGGTGAGAGTTTGTATACATGCGTGTGTGGGAGGGACCCGTGGAGGGCGGAGGGCTGTCTGAGCCCATCTGTTTGACTGAACCCCCCACAGCTGCGCCACTGCAGGACAGACCAGAAGGGCTTCATGGGGACCCACATCACGCTTGTTGCCCTCACATGAATGTACTGACATGTAATTGTATGAAATAGTAATCAAATGGTTCAGAGGCTGAAGTCCCTATTCATCATACAGTGTAAAAACCCAAATATTAGGAATATGGCTTAATCATCATTCCTGTTATACACTTGTTTCTCTCACCTAAGGGTCAAAGATGAATAAGGAGATCCAAAATGATAAAAACATTTGACATCTTAGAAACGTAATTGTTGTATTCATGTTGCTGAGACAGATCAAATATTAGTAATATTTTAGAACAAAAACTGCTCACTACTAAGAAATAATAATACAAAAGATTATACCATATAACAACTTTTTTATCTTAACCATTTAATGAGAACTTTGGTCAATCAAAAAATAAAATCCATGAAAATGAAATCCATTATTGAAATGATTCAAGTCGGTATGAACTGCATTTTTAATGTATTTTTGAATAAATTAATAGGGCTGAGCAAAACAACATTATCATCATCTCACTTACCCATAAATGTTTGATATGAGAAATGCATTTCTGCTGGACAGTCAGAGGCAGACTTAATTAAACCTTTAATACATGTAAAGGTCTTTTCACATGCTTTTCAACATGGCAAGTGATTGAAGCATGGCAAATATCTCATTCCAGACACTCTTACCCTTTATCCCAGGAAAGCTGTTTGACCTGCAGTAAATGGGTTTGTGCAGGTAATCGGGCCTTTAGAGATCAACTCATTTCAAAAGCCTCTTTTGCCTGATGACTTGAAGGCAGAGTATTTTGCATCCCTCATTAGCTCCATTTAACCACCTCACATGTCAATAAATATTTTATCCAATCTCTGCATTATTTACTTAATTAGATAGTCTCATAGTTACGTATAATTTAATTTATGGTATACATTTTGTTTCTTAACACTTTGTAGAAAACATGACGTTATACGTACAGTATGTCATATTAAATGGCAATAAAATCCATCTATTAGTTTGAGAATATAAAATTAATCTTCTCTCTGAGGCTGACAAATGAATTCTTTTCATCCCATTGTGTGGGCTACGTGTGTGTGTGTGTGTGTGTGTGTTTGTGTCTGGGATGGATGCAAACGTGTGTATGTGTGTGTTCATGTGTGGATGGGGGCTGTTCACTGGAGGACCACTCTGAGATAAAAGGTGCCTAACTGCCAATTAAACATTTGCCCGTTAATAGCAATTAAACCCAATTAGATGATGTTTTTTCAGTATCGTTTAGATTTGGACATTAGATTAGCCATAATCGATATAAATGCAACACTTAGCACATAGCTGTCAGGTTCTGGCTGCCCCTCTTATATGCCGTGTTGCATATTTTACTGGATATCGTACACACTAGCCTCAGTCTTGTGTATATATATAATTTCATTCAATGATTTATTCATAAACAAAGCAAAATTACAAATGTGCATACTAAATCAACTCATTTTATTTCATTTTATCATATTTGCACAGCTCTCCACTTTATTCTCATTGATCAATCGCTGCATTCTGAGGTCAAATATTTTTGTACAGTATAATGACCACAGTAAACTTTGCAGTTGATATACCTTTACAAATTCAGAGCAAAGTGGGTGTGCGGAATGAGATATAACCCATGTTGCACTTCTATATACTGCCAGCGAATACAGTTTATCAAGCATTTGTTGGCGTCCCATCATTCTTTCTGCTGTTTTTACTATCCTGTGCAACTTATTCCTCACTCCCAGGTTTAAATACTACCCTGTAAAATAAAAAATTTAAATACTCTTAACATGGCTTTTATATAATTTCCAAAACTGTTTGACTAACATCGAAACTCTTTAATTTAATAACTCTCATATAACTCTGTGGTCTCTTTTCCTCTCAGATAATTTCAAATCAAATTCATGTCAATTAAATTTTTCAATTTAACTTTTTTTGGTAAGTAGTCGTGTAATAAGAGAGATAGTGTACAGTCAGAGATAATGAGCTGTTTTTTGGGTACTCTTTGGTTAACACAGTGAAGAAATCGGGTCCTTTCCCCTAACCAGATGAGCTGAGCCTAATTACTGGTTTAAGTTTCCCTCTCAAGTTCCTCTGTCCCTCCTTTTCTGACAGGGTCTCTCTGTCAGATGACTGAGCATGTGACGGACGAGGTGCTATTAGGGGAGATGCAACTTGCTGATAATCAGCTCAGATTAAGAGCACCTTTTTTAAGACATACACACCTGTGGAGGAACTCGGAAAACTCCCTCCCCCCTCTTCCTCTCTCCCTGGCAGTGTCCTCAACCTGGAAAATGCTACCTTCACAGGCACTTTATATGGAGGTACATTTAAATTAAGTGTTTGCATTACATCCTGTTTATTGAGATACCTTCATCTGATTTGGTTTTGAAGGCAGCATCGTGTATGAATGGAGCAGTAAATTTATTCATAAATGTAAATTTTTCAACGTATGATTCCAGTTCTAGTAGAAATAATCATAGTAGTCATTAAATATTGGTTAGGACATGTCTAAATCTTCAAATTGAATTTGTTAAAGAACATTAGATGACGTTATGGTGCTTTGGAAGTAGAGGTACAAAAACTATAATATTGCAAAATATTATTACAATTTAAAATAACTTTTCTATTTTAATAATTTTTTTAATATAATCTATTCCTCTAATGGCAAAGCTGAATTTTCAGCAGCCATTACTTCAGTCTTTAGTGTCACATGATCCTTCGGAAATCATTCTAATATGCTGATTTTGTGCTCAAGAGACAGTGATTACTATCAATGTTCAAAACAGTTGTGCTGCTTAATGTTTTTGTGGAAATTTATAGGCCTACATTTTTTCAGGATACTTTGATGAATAGAAAGTTTAGAAATGTATTTGAAATAGAAATCTTTTTGTAACATTATAAACATCTTTGCTGTCACTTGTGATTAATTTAATGCATCCTTGTTGAATAAAAGTATCTGGTCAAGGCATTAAAAACAGAAGATTTATTCAAATTCTGAATTTATTATATATCGCCAAAGTGTGGTCACTTTATAATCACTAAAACTCTGTCATTCATCTTAGTTCATCGCGATGAAATGATCTCACAAAGTTCCATTATCATGTTCCGAAGCTGTCTACACTACACGAAGAATCTCTTATTTACATAATGGCTAATGAGAGGATTTGCGAGCATGCAGAACACAGCACTGACAAAAACTCCGGCTTTGAGCGGTCAGTGGATTCTAACTTAAACACCTCTGATTGGCCATTGCTTTCAAAAAATCTACATTGGCTACATTGCTCAATGCTGCAAAAACACGTTAAATAGTAACCTTTGACGCTTTCCAGAGTGCAAACACAGATACATACTGGATCATTTGCCAATATGCCTTTATTACGGAGAAAACTGATCCTAGAAGAGCAATTTTTCCCTCTAAAAGCAATCAGGAGCAGCAGCAGACAGTGGTTTGATTGAGAAAATTCCACGCTAGTCTCAAGTCTGTGGCTAGGGAAAGGCTAAGCCTTTCCTGGCCTTACATACACTCTGCCTATGATTATTTATCTTCGTTTATTGTTCTTATTCTGTTCATTTACATTTTATTTATAAATGGATTTTGTTGTTTTTATGAAACTTTTGGATGACAATACATCACATTTAACTAATCTTAACTGTCATATTATTTTTATCATGTGTATTGTAAAATTATGTAATTTGAGAGTAGGCATTAAGGTCCACCCTATTTCACCAGGGTCCACTCACTTTAACATTTCTGGCCCTTTCATAACATTTCACTGAGTAGCTGTGTCCAGTGACTCAAGAAAAACTGATCTTTATGCAGATAAGGAGCAGCTTAATGCAGTAACTATACCAATAAAAGTGAAAACATTGTAAGTCACGTGATCCATCTCCTGTGAGATACCAAATTCAAGTGTATGCAAGATAGACAGTTTAATGAGCAAAATCCTAATTATGAATCCTAATGAATCTTGAATTATGACAATGAGTTTGCACTCTCAAATCAGAAATATGGATGCAATGGCAAAGAGCACATGTTGATATGGTGCATTATGCACTAGTTCAGGTAATATATGATCTTTAAAATCTTGAATGTTCAGTTTTAGTGGCACTGCCAAGTAGTGACATTCATAGGGCAATCAGAACTAGGAACGCGTACTGGCAACAAACAGTATGGGACAATTTCAGACCCTCTCTTCCTTCTCCAGCCCTATGCCCCTTTCCCTTCATGTCTGGACATCCACAAAGCCCTTGTGTGACCTGATGCTTCTCCCCTCTCTGTATAGAAGGACTGGCTCTGGGGTAGGGGTCAAGGGTCCTGTGCCTCAAGGTTTAGATGTGCCGTTCTATCTTAAAGCTTTATGGCCCTGAGGTTATTAAGGCTCTTATAAAAGGCCATAAGGCTGCACTGTGCATGAGAGGAGACATGTAATGAAGTGGATAATGGACGTGAAGTGTGCTGGACAAAGCTACACATTATGACCCTGAGAGCTGATCCTCGCCGCTATGCCACATGAATAAAGAGCATGTTAGTGCACTTAGCTCATAAGTGCAGGTAAAATGTTAGATTAGAGGTCCAAATATGGCATATTGCTCACTGGTGGATGGAAACAGATTTTAAGGGACTTCAAAGGTGCAGTCATTTTTTCTGCAATAATTTTTTTACCCCAACTACTGATTTTTATAAACATTTTTTTAAAATCATGTACACTGACTTAAAATTAAGACTCCAGTCTTATTCGTCCCCCAAAAAGGCGTTTTTATTTTACATAGTGTGGGTCTCTCATGGAGGCTGCCATATTGAGATCACATGACCAGCTCATTAGTTTTCTCAATAACCCCTCATTTTTGGAAACATTGGCTGTTTCTCAATTCTAAGAATGCAAAGAACGGTCTCACGAAGACAGGTCTTGCCAGGCTACCTTGAAATCACGAACTCGGACACAGAACGCATCTTTGTGAGAATTGAGATGTGCTGTGATCTTGCTGCTAAACTGACCGTTCAGCACATATTAGGCAGTGGGACAGCACCATCTAATACACAGTAAATAAAACATAACCGCACAGATGTCGTAACCTATTAAAACATTTAATTACATTATTGTTATTATTTGATATCTTTTTAGTTTAGTATTTGTGTAAATGAGTATGTAGTCTATTTAAAGTTAAGCTTTGTCGATGTTATGATTCTTTTAAATGTTCCAATTAAAAAGTACTGCAGGCTTTCTCCAGGTATTAGAACTTTATTAAAATTATGCCAAACAAAACGACAAATGTTTACTTTCATGAACCGTCATGTATTTGTGAGCGGGAAGTGTTTGTGTTTCTGAGAACAAGAGAAGTTTAAAGCTACAAGCTTCCGTATGTTGTCTGCCCACTATGACTTCTGGTTTGATTTTCTCAAGTCTGGACTTGATGCATCCTCGATATCGAACACATCCGAGTACTTTTATGTGATCTCTGTACTTGCGTTCTTGAGTATTGGAACCGGACTGATGACGTAGTACGAAAACACAAGGACGCAAGATTGCTTAAGAACGCATATTGAGAAACAGACATTCTTTCATGAAACAAATTACATTACAATGGCATCAGTAACTGAAAATGCTCTCTTTTGTGCCATGCTGCATGCACAACAATTGTAGTCAGTATAAAGTCTAAGATTCTCACAGCAGCAAGCACAACATAAACCAGAATTTACTTTGTGCACCTTTAAGCTTGCTTTTGTTTTCAGCCATTTATCTCTCTTCCGTTTCACTTTTTCGTAATATAGAAAATACAACGTCCCAAGACGTGTGCTCCTGGTGAAAATGAAAATCATCATTCAGGTTTGCCGCTCTTTTTCCATTCATAAACAAACACATTAAGGCTCTTCACTGATTGTTCTGGTATTGATAACTGTATAACAATCGCATTAACGAGAGCATATGCTTTCATCAGTCAGTACATTAACATCTTAATATGACGGCCATTATTTTGGCAATCAGCTGCGGATCGTTAGATGGATGTACGTTGTTTTGTCCACCTTGAAACAAACGCAAAGAATCTTCCTCTTTATTTTTTGTCTCCCTCTATTTGTCTAGAAAATAATCATCCCTGTGTCTCTCTAATAAAGGAAAGTAAAATTTGCCTCTGCGGTTTGCATATTGCATGTGGTGTAATCAAAACAAAACAAAACAAGAGGTACAATGTGCCATCAGTAAAACAGAATTTAGATACGCACAAAGACATTAACGCATCAAGGTAACAGAAAGCAGAGGATTGTTCTGCGCTCAAACAAAAACATTAATTACGATTTTTTTTTCACCACTCCTCCTTGCAAAGGCCGTTCAATGAATTGGCCTTAGAAACGTCCTTTCAGGCCCGTATGTGTGCCTACCAAATGAAGCGACGGCAATTTGAAAGAATTGTCATTTTAATGAGAGCGATTAATTATGGTGGCAAAGGGAGCATTTGCTTTACAAACATCTACTCTGTGGGAAAGGGTGAGTAGGCTTTGCTCTTTGCTAGACTCCATACAATATCAAATACATTCATATTCTTTATTCACTGGTACAATATGCCTTATACAGTCCGACACCATACCACGTCTGGTGGAGTGCTCTGAATGACGAAGTTGGTGGCCTTGGGTAGATTGATAGAAAAGCCTTTTTTACTTTATATATGGCTTTTTCATCACCTTAGAATTTGCAGGTCTAACAGCATTATGTGGTAATGTGGCAGGAAGAAATAGAATGATCAAAATGATTTACATTAAAATAAGAATGCAGCAAAAGAAAACTTAAATAGAGCAATGTAAATGGGTGCGGAAGCAAACTGGCAATGTGTCATATAAGGTGAAGTGCCTTCATGGCCCGGCTGCTTTATGAATACCTGAAGGAAATCAAGATAACATCAATCTGTCAAATCTTTAATCCTTTATTGGAAGTTCACCCAAAAATAAAAATTTTGTTATCATTTACTCACTTAAGATTTGAAGTACACTACAAATGCACACTCAATACAATTAAGTGCACTTCTTTTTTACAAAAGAAACACATTTTTCAAAAAAAATCTTCTTCAAGTAATAAAGTAGGCCTACAGGTTTGAAACGACAGGAGCTGTTGAACATAGAAACGTCTGAGCTTCATCAGTATACTATATCTTATCCAGCACATCTCTTTAGCAGAGCCCCCCTCTTCCTCATTAAATGATCCTGTAACTCTCAGGAGGAGGGCCAATTAGGTGGCTGAATCTCAGACACATGCACTTCTGTGAATAAACATGATCACAAGCAAGTGTATCTGCACTCCTGCAGATGCATGTCTGTTCCCCTCTTTAATTAGCTCCAGAAAATCACATTCAACTGATTGACATCTCCGTTATGTCAAAACTGCAGAATATTCCGCCATGTAAACTTAAATCAAGACGCATCATTCCTGTTTATTAGACATATCTGTTTTATCTACTAGCTGGTGGTACGTAACTCCTAATAAAGACGGTGTGTGTGCGCCATCAGACGTGGTACTTTGGAGGTGTGTGCGAGACTCAGAGAAGCATGACAGACTCCCCCTGTGCAACACAACACACTGATTGGCAAATTGCCAAGCATATCCGCTGCAGCCTGAGTTGCGAGTGGCAGGTAGAAATTGAAAAATGTGAAGCGCACTTTTCCGCTGATTGCTCAAAAGATTACCGACGCTCTCCTTCTCTTTCTCTGCATCAGGTTATTTTCTGCTCCTTCCTTTTCATATAAATGCGGTAAATACATAACTAGCTGTAACTAGCAAGCGTGGTGACAAGCAGTCTATTGAGTCTGAAGGTGGGAACTCTGACTGGAGAGAGGCTCAGGGGGAGAGTGTGTCATATTTGTCACCTTGTTTTCATGTGTATGATGGCTCGAGAGAATAGAGCCGTGGCAGCTGTTGTCATCTGCTGTGTCACTCTCTGAATCCGGCCGTCCATGTCAACCTGGCAGACAATCCGTCCTTCCATTGATTGTGTCACTCAAGTGTTGGTTTATTTGCCTTGCTGTAGCATTTAAGCACCTAACGGATTGAAAATCACTCCTGCGGTATCAAGAGGTCTTCATCCGACTCTGGATCTTCACTATTGTGCCGATGACTGTCAGCTGCTAAGCCCACAGAGCCCTCGGTGGACATTGGCAGCCTCTAATTTACCAAGATAGGCCTGTGAGAGTGGCGGCTTTCTCCCCAGCAGGTCTACCTTTTCTCAGTCTATTAAAATTCTCCTCCTAATAAAAGCAAATTTGATAAACGCCTTTTCTACCTGTTCCATTATGGAGGCCCTGCTGTGCAGTCACACAAGAGGCTGAAAAGAGCCCTCTCCCAGTGAGTCGAGCCACCAAGAGAGCAATTAAATGAGGTACACTTACCTTACTCGCCCCTCTCTCTTTATAACTGCCTTTAAACATTCATTTTAAAGCCCATGCTGCTCTTTCTTAGTTATGGGGGGGGGATGTCTGAATACATGTGCAACTTTATATGTTATGTGTCCAATGTACAGTTCGTTAAAAGCCTTATGTAATCACATATGGCACAAATGCTGTCACGTTGGAATGACTGAATTTATGAGCTGAGCATGACTGAGCGGCGCCATAAAGATGTAATTACCAACAGGAACCTTACGCCCCAACTTTGAATTCCGAGTTCAGTCGCAGAATCCAATTTGTGTTGATAATAATAAGTAATTGGGAATGGTTTGACTGCAAAATTCTTATGCATGCTCATTTTGTGAACTGTGGGGTTATAATAGTTTTTACTTCTAATTTATTTTAAATTTAGTTTTTATTTTATTTTAAGGTTGCCAAAGTTAATTCACTAAACAATAAATAATGTCAGCATCAAACGGAAATTGCAATCAACATTTATTCCCTATTGCGAGTATATTTCAGGAATTATTATTTAATATTGCACGTTCAGAGCTTTAATGATAAGCGCTAAGGTTCTCATTCTACATACCTTTGTGTGCAAATTAGGAATTATGTTTATTATTAATTAATTGCAGTAATCAACTTTGCATGTGTATATAAGCTACCACAAAAAAAAAAAAAAAAAAAAACAAGTAACCAATTGGATCATTGTTGTTTGCTAATTGCTGTGATCATTGGCAATTTGCTGCAGGGAAAGGATTGAAAGTTGTCTGCCCATTAGGCAACTAACTATTTTATAGCCCAGCCCTCGCGTCTTTATACGCGTCAAGGAAGAAATGTCATTGTAACGGGGAGAGGACGTTAATGTTTTTATTAAAGATTATGGGTCACATTAATTTAAAATATAAGGATGTGCACAGATAAATAATTTATAAGAAAGAATGAAATTTTCCATAAATAATCTGAATTGTCAGTTTTGATTTCATAGAGGCAAAACATTTTTAATTTGTCAGCACAGTCTAGTGTTACTGCCTGTTTAATGCAGGTGGGTCTTAAAGTTTCATGTTTTAGAATGTACATCAATTACACATTATAATATCTTTAAGATCATTACAGTGAATGAATTAAGAAAACGGGTCGAAAAAACCCACATCAAATAGTAATTACGATTTCCGTAGGAACTTCCCTGAACTTAAAGAGCAAATTGTGGTTGGCCAAGGTGTTGAGGTGATTGACGTGATTGACATGATCCTCATTGGTTTGATTTATCTCATGACCATCAAGACCTTACTAATTGATTGACTGATTGACAAGCTTGCTGATTAATTCTGACATGTGGGTCCAGCCCCTGATTTATTGGTTTATGACTCCGGCCGCATAGTCTTGTCTTGGACTTTTAAACACACACCTCAAGGTGGACCCTTAGGCATCTCTTTCCATGCCTCTTGGCATCTCTTTATCTCTCTTATCTAATGATGGTCTCTGTTCTCATTCATAGTCCCCAGGGCCTTGAGAGTGGAACAGTTTCCAGACCTTCCATTTGCAACGATCTTGTGCAGAACTTGTTTGTGTCCTGATTGGTTTCAGTTGTGTGTATGACACAATAGAGGATATCATTTTTGGGGAGGTGTGGAGCAGTGAATTGCTCCCTACTCCACTGAGCCATCGTACACAGACCTTTTACACTCAACACAATACACCCAGTAGCACACACACACAGCACTTACACCACGACCCCACCTCCTTTAAAACCAAACACAGCACTTAGCAGTATTTTAGCCTCAAATGCACAGCCCACACACACACACACACACCTTGACCCTGTCTGGAGCACCAACTGTCGACAACATTCAGGGTGGATGTTGTTTGTGAATTTCCTAAACGGTTACTTGTAAAATTCGACTTTGGATGATTAAAAAGATGATTAAATTAAGAGAAAAACAACCTCAAAGTGGTATTATTTCTCTTGCCCTTATTCACATCTGCAGCCTCTTTTTGGACTCTTTGCCACTAGCTTCATTTTCACACTTAAATGTTCATTTGATTTACTTTCTCTTTGTGTTGTTCCCCTCCTTTAACAATGCCCCCTCCCTTTTCTGCAGGAGAGGTTTAATTGCAGGGTTACGGGAGTGCAGTGCCCCTGGATGCTGCACGGCCGAACCAGGCCCTACCCTGTCATTTACTCGCGTCAAGCTCGGCTCAGCCATGGGGAAGCTGGAGATTTTCACGGCGGGCCCCGAGAGTATAGTGGACTTGTCTGCCCCTCAGCGGGGCTATAATGACAGATGCCTTTTAACGGCTGCATGGGTAGAAAAGAAAGGGGGGGAAACTGCGGGGGCGCTTGTCAATGTGAAGGGGGATCATTTTTGTCACCAAGATGTGACGTTTCTAATCTTTTTCCTCTGATTTTCTCCTTTTTGATGCCTTTGTAAGTGCAATGAGAGAGTTCATTTATGTCTCATTGCGCGTCTCATTGCAACTTCTCAATGTAATGGATGAAGACAAACACAGTTCATTCTCATGCACTGAAGCCAAATTATTATTAACTATCACTGTCAGATAAGTCTACACTCTAAAAAAATATGGTTCTTTAAAGGTTCTTTACACGTAGTAACAGTTCTATTTAGAACCGTATCATCCTGAAGAACCCTTTATATGCTGAAATGGTTCTTTGTATTAGAGTTTAGGGTTCTTTATTCCCGCCTTTTTGTTTTTCAAATCTGTAACTGTCAAAGCCACCTCATTACTGATTTTCTGGAGCTCAGCTATACAACTACAGCACTGTCAACACACTTTCAACAGGTAAATGATTTCTTTCTTAAAATGTCTATAAATTTTAACTATAAAAATTGTAACTTGTTTCCTACCAATCAAGTATTTTTCTCTTTTTAGTTTAACAGAACATGTAAGTGTGAGCAGCTCTGTTCAGTTAAGGATACTCATCTTCTCTTCTCCACAAAGTAACAGAGATATTGAATTTATGATCCATATTGTTAGAAATGTTTTAATTATTACTTTATGCCAAAACATACCCAGTCACTGTTTCCGTTTAACACAGGCTCACATACTGTAAATTTTTGCTAATTTTAGTCTTCATAAACATAACTGTTTTAACAAAATCAAATGGAAGAGACTCTAAACTCAATTGTGTATTTCAGATGCTGTCACGTACCACAACCTCATCATCTACAGAGAGAAACTGCCACTCAGAATACACATAATGAAGGACTTAAAGATCATAGAGGATTGCGAAGATATTTCACTGGAACTGGGTCTTCATTGCATCTATCATGTTCAATGTCAATTGTTATTTATTAATGTGTTTAGCTAACAACTGTTGTTAGAGGACTGTCATTTTTGCTACAATTTGCCATGTCAATAAAAAAAATAAAAGTACCTAATTGACACAACAAGCTGTTTCATTTATTTATTTATGTATTTATTTATTATTATTTTATTTAATTTTATTTTAAACCCAAATAGAGGCAACAAGATATTATGAGACCAGGCAGATAGAGGACTAAAAAAATATTAATACATAATATATAAATATAATATTAATAATACTAATAATGAAAATAAACTATTATTAAAAAGGTTATTTATAACACCATTAAGGTGCTATGTAACACCTTTTTAAAGCATGGTTCTGTATGGAACCTTATAAAAAGGGTTCTATTTTCTAATTTTTTTACATAAAGTTTTCATGTGGTCCAGATGATGTGTGTGCCGAAGGTGAAGAGCTGTGCTCTGTTATCCTCAGGCAGTGTGTTTGAGAGGTACAGAACAGAAGGGGACAGATGGGCCCAGTGAAAGTCTCCATTGAGAGAGCCTGTCCTCAGGCTCCAGCACAGCTGTCAGAGAGCACTGAGACAGAGGGAAAGGTGAGATTCACCTATTTTAAAGGCAGACAAGTAACATATGTGTCAGAATTACTAATCTTACACAGAGGTGACTCAGTGTTTGGTAGCTGGAAGACCTGCCCCTGTGTAAATGATAGGCAGATTAAAGAAATCAATGGCCATTTGAAGGGCACGGGATTATCTGATTATCATCTCTTAACAGGGAGTTGATTCCCAACCAGGGGTATGTGCACTTGAAAGGCTTTCATTTGGCTTTTTTCAAACTAAAAAAAAAAAAAGGCATTTATGACTTTAAAATATTAGGGTGTCATTTGTAATGTGATTAATGTTATTAAAGTAGCAGAATATGTGTGCATTTAAAGCACCCAGACTGACTCTTTACTTGTTTCACTCGTATTTCTCTTTTTCCCCCTCAATACTAAACCTTTCTGTCCTGTTTTTGTCCAAGAACATCTCAAAGATGATCAATTAATAAAGACTTTTTTTCATGCGATTCCTTGCACAATACTGTGACGTCACAACACTTTTACCATAGTGCATGGTTTGTAAACTAATACAATTTGATGTTTGCATCACATAATCAGCTCCATAAGTGTTAGTTTTCTGACATAGTAAACTTGCTTGGAAGCTCACCTGACACAGCATTGCACTTGTGATGCAGAGCACTTGGGTACGGGTCCCGTGAAAGAGCTCAAAGATTGTAGAAACAAGCTAAAATGGCATGGTCGTTTCAGCAAATGCTTTTTTATCTTTACTGTTTATGGTCATTCAGCTTTTGGTTTTGCTGCCCCAAATGAGTGGAATGTGCTACAAAAGTCATTGAAATTAGAGTCATATATTTCAATCTCTGCATTTAAAAAACTACTAGGGAGTGTTTTTATTACAGCATGCAAATGTTTTAAATGAATGTATATGTGTGTGTATTGTAATGTATGTTTGTATGTCTTTCAGGAGATTTAACTCTCCTGCCAGGCTGTTGTTGAAAATAAGAACTTGTTCTTAAGTGACTTGCCTGGTTAAATAAAGGTTTAAAAATAAATAAATAAATAAATAAGGCCAACGGTTAGGTTTAGGGTAGGAGGTACGTTATTTTCAAACGCGATATAGCATTAATCTTTTTAGCACCACTCACCGGACTTTTCATTTCTGAACTGCCACGATATGTACAACAACCAATGTAATAAAACTTAACTTTGAAAGTGTTGCAAAATGTGCAAGAAGCAACATAATATCCTTTTCCAGAAATGTTGCTATTGAGCTTGCAAATCAGCAGTATTTAAATATAACAACTTTCTCCACACTTAATCTTAGTATGTAACCGAGACGTTCCTGCCCACAGGAAGTCCTCTGATGGTCTTCTCAATAAATGACAGGTATCACTCTGAACATATTTGGTCTGATGTCGATGAAGGAGTAGTAAGACAAAAAAGCAACACCGCACTAGCTAAATTTCAGTTGAAAAGTTTCACATTTAAAAAGACTTCATTCAGCATGCACGAGTAAACAAAAATTACTAACTTTGTCAAAGTGTGTGTTTTTTTTTTCTTCCTCTAACTTCAGTCTTTTACTTGATGACACAAAATAACAGGTTGGACTTTGGCAGAAGTCACACGGATTGCTTTCATTCAGTTCATTTAGTGAAATCACTCTCGGATGAATACAGAGATGCAAACACTCCCTACACCTTCAAAAGCAGCAGGAACCAGGTTCGGAGCGCAGAAGGCCCTTGTCAGGTAACGTGCAGGTTCTCTATGTGTTTATCACATCCACTGTCTTCTTTGTCCCTCACACTTCATCCCTGTCTTTTGATTTCTGCTCGGCTGCTCTCCAAAGGCTTTGACTGACGGTGTCACATTAAGCATGGGGAGACACGGCCGCTCGGGGAGGGGAGGAAGAGGGGTGGGAGCTCTTTGGCGCAGTAGGTAGAAACTACCGTAATTATAGAGCACAGACACACTGAGGAGGAGAAAAAGAGGCCGAACACGCAGCTCACATTAAAAAAGAAAAGCGCAAAAATAAAAGCAAGTGTGTTTTCATGCTGAAAGAAAAGAAAAAGGAGAAATAAGTGGAGAGAGAGGAAAGTAGGGGTTTGTAATGGGGGGAAAGAGCTTAAACCGAACGAGAATTGTCTGTTTTTACTGGATGTTTGTAGGGGCTGTGTTGTCTAGGATGCGTGTGTCTGTGTTGATGTGTTTGATGTCAAATTTGAATACCTCACTTTTTGTAAGTGAATATTTCACTCATGTTTCAAGTCCCCTAATATAAAATAAAAACAGCAGCAGTGACAGTAGCGTTAATCAAAAGTAAAAATTTACATATTTGTTTATTTTATTCATTCATTTTCACCCTGCACTTGTGCTTAAAATTTCACTTGAGTATTCAACAAGAGTCCAGGAAGATCAGCCTCTGAGCTTAGCGTTAGACTTGGGGTAAGTTTTGTCAAAAATCAAAACTTTGTGGTGTTTTGTTGTGTATAGTGCACATATTCGTGACACATATGAGCTCATTTGTTATTTCCATTTATTTTTATCTTCCTCCAATTTCCTTAAATTAAACATTATATATATTTAACATATATATATATATATATATATGAATATATAATGAATATATAGCAGTGACTTCTTTTGGCCGGGCAGTGTATATACACTATATTGCCAAAAGTATTGGGACACCCCTCCAAATCATTGAATTCAGGTGTTCCAATCACTTCCATGGCCACAGATGTATAATATCAAGCACCTAGGCATGCAGACTGCTTCTACAAAAAAAGAAAGAATGGGTCGCTCTCAGGAGCTCAGTGAATTCAAGCGTGGTACCGTGATAGGTTGCCACCTGTGTAATAAGTCCATTCATGAAATTTCCTCACTACTAAATGTTCCACAGTCAACTGTTAGTGGTATTATAACAAAGTGGAAGCAATGGGGAACAGCAGAAACTCAGCCACGAAGTGGTAGGCCACGTAAAATCACATGCTGAGGCGCACAGTGCGCAGAAGTCGCCAACTTTTTGCAGAGTCAATAGCTACAGACCTCCAAACTTCATGTGCCCTTCAGATTAGCTCAAGAATTGCTTGAACCTCACAAATGCGCTTCTAGAAGAACACACTCCTAAACCTTGTGGAAAGCCTTCCCAGAAGAGTTGAAGCTGTTATAGCTGCAAAGGATGGGCCAACTCCATATTAATCCCTATGGATTAAGAATGGGATGTCATTAAAGTTCATGAGCATGTAAAGGCAGACGTCCCAAAACTTTTGGCAATATAGTGTATATACTGTACACCGATCAGGCATAACATTATGACCACTGACAGGTGAAGTGAATAACACTGATCTCTCTTCATCACGGCACCTGTTAGTGGGTGGGATATATTAAGCAGCAAGTGAACATTTTGTCCTCAAAGTTGATGTGTCAGAAGCAGTAAAAATGGGCAAGCGTAAGGATTTGAGTGAGTTTGACAAGGGCCAAATTGTGATGGCTAGACAACTGGGTCAGAGCATCTCCAAAACTGCAGCTTTTGTGGGGTGTTCCCGGTCTGCAGTGGTCAGTATCTATCAAAAGTGGCCCAAGGAAGGAACAGTGGTGAACCGGCATCAGGGTCATGGGCAGCCAAGGCTCATTGATGCACGTGGGGAGCAAAGGCTGGCCCCTGTGGTCCGATCAAACAGACGAGCTACTGTAGTTCAGATTGCTCAAGAAGTTAATGCTGGTTCTGATAGAAAGGTATCAGAATACACAGTTTGTTGCGTATGGGGCTGCATAGCCGCAGACCAGTCAGGGTGCCCATGCTGACCCCTGTCCACCTCCAAAAGTGCCAACAGTGGGCACGTGAGCATCAGAACTGGACCACGGAGCAATGGAAGAAGGTGGCCTGGTCTGATGAATCACGTTTTCTTTTACATCACGTGGGTGGCCGGGTGCGTGGCTTACCTGGGGAACACATGAAGAAGGCAAGCCAGCGGAGGCAGTGTGATGCTTTGGGCAATGTTCTGCTGGGAAACCTTGGGTCCTGCCATCCATGTGGATGTTACTTTGACACGTACCACCTACCTAAGCATTGTTGCAGACCATGTACACCCTTTCATGGAAACGGTATTCCCTGGTGGCTGTGGTCTCTTTCACCAGGATAATATGCCCTGCCACAAAGCAAAAATGGTTCAGGAATGGTTTGAGGAGCACAACAACGAGTTTGAGGTGTTGACTTGGCCTCCAAATTCCCCAGATCTCAATCCAATCGAGCATCTGTGGGATGTGCTGAACAAAGAAGTGCGATCCATGTTCAGCTCCACCTTGCAACTTACAGGACTTAAAGGATCTGCTGCTAACATCTTGGTGCCAGACACCACAGCACACCTTCAGGGGTCTAGTGGAGTCCATGCCTCGACGGGTCAGGGCTGTTTTGGCAGCAAAAGGGGGACCAAAACAATATTAGAATAATGTTATGCCTGATCGGTGTATATATCGCTGTTTGGATTTAAATAGGCAAATGCTTAAAAATCAATAATTGGATCTTTATTACAGTGATTAGTATGTTTCTAGCATGTTAAATGTTTGGCAACAGTTCTTCTAACCCTATGGAGTGTAACTTTTCATTTCTTAAACAACCATGTAGAAAGACACATCATGGCCATATTCCAGGATGACAATGTCAAGATTCATAGTGTGTGTTCATGTTTTTCTATCCCGGTGGGGACTTCAACCTGAATGCACACTGACTCATGGAGACTCGTGTCACCGTGGAGACCTAAATTGAGGTACCCATGAGGAAACAAGCTTATAAATCATACAGAATGAGTTGTTGTTTTTTGTTTGTTTGTTTGAAAATGTAAAAATGCAGAAAGTTTTGTGTGATGGGTAGGTTTAGGGGTAGGGATAGTGTAAGGGGATAGAATATACAGTTTGTACCATATAAAAACCAATACACCTACGGAGAGTCCCTACAAAGATAGTGAACCAGACGTGTGTGTGTGTGCATATATATATATATATATATATATATATGATTAAATTATTTCAAAAAATTGTATTATTATTATCTTATAAAATATTAGTGTGGTGAAAATAAGCAGAGATACTTGCAACTGTGTATTAATGTCTATTAAAGTGGCTGATCAATAATGTAACTGGATGTGATGTACTCTCAGGCAGAATAAATGAAACCTCCTTATGTAACCTCTCAGCATTGAATTACCGAACCTGGATGAGCAGTCGTAAAGTCACTGTCTATTATCTATCTTAATATTGGATGTCCACCCCTTACTGTATATCAACATCACGTTACCAAACCGAAGGATGCATAAATGTTCAAACACGCTAAAATCTTCACAATATTGATTTAGAAAACTGAGTGGATTACTGCTACAAAAGAAAGATTTCCTTTAAGTGGACATAAAAACACTCATAAGTCAGGATGGCGGTTGTTGTCATTGCTAGTTTTAAAAGCCCCGCTTTCCACTGAAGGCTTGAGAACTTGAAGTGAATATGAAGGACGCTGCTGTATTTATAAGTTTCATCATCTGCTTCTGTGGCTTTATAAAGTATAAAGTATCTGTCTTATAAAGTACTGGTTGTTCTGACCTTTTAAGATGCTTATAATTAAGAGTTTTCAGGCTACATACATTTAACAGGTAATAAGATATAAAAAAGCTTTCCTCAATCTGAATTTTACACCTTTTGTCAGTGCTGTGCTTTTGTTAAAGCCTGTGAATCCAACAGCATCTTGGGTCAAATGGATGAAATGATGACATTTCATCGAGGCTGCGCTTTTGTCACGGCATTCTGTGCCTTATTGTGCTCTCTGGGCGGTATTTTATCTTTCCATTTCGCACAGGTCCAGGTCATGTTTAAAATATCATCAATTACCACTTCAGTCAAGACTAAGGTCCACCTCACATAAAAATTAAGTGCTTTGAAACCTGCTACTTTTTCCTCACACAATTATTGAAATTTTGCTTTCAGCCGTAAATAATAGCCGTCTCACTTTAGTCATTCACAGCAGAGAGACCGTCTCTCTTCTCTCGAGGGCAGGCAGGTGCAATAGTAGGCAGGAAAAAGAATCGTGTTGCATATATCTTTATGTATAAAGATGTAGGGTCAAGTCTGGTCGATAGGCAATCTCTCAGCTCTAGCGGAAGTGATGGGACTATTTGAGGCTGGAATGGCTCTGTTGTAGTGGAAGGAAAGGCTAATCTGTTGCAGATGGGTTTGGACCCAGCAGGTGTGCTGGTCAGCTGGTCGTGAGACCTGTGTGGACATGAGCGTGCAGAGAGGTGCTACGGGGGCAGGACAGGGTCTAGATGGTGTGTCAGTTATTGTGTCACCCTCTCACATGGTGTTTAAGACTGGGAACTCTTTTGTGTGACATGGACTATTGCTGAATTGTACTGAGACTTTTCTGATCAGATGCAAGGGGTTTTTCTTAATGATCCTTTATTGTCTGTTCAAATGTTCAGGATTATATCCAATATTTTGTTATAAATACAGTAAAAACAGTAATAATATTAAATATTATTACATTTCAAAATAACTGTTTTCTGTTTTAATATATTTTACAGTGTAATTTATTTCTGTGATGGCAAAGCTGACTTTTTAGCAGCCATTATTCCAGACTTCAGTGTCACGTGATCCTTCAGAAATCATTCTAATATGCTAATTTAGTGCTCGAGAAACATTTCTTATTATTATAAATGTTGAAAAAAGGTTGTGCTGCTTAATATTTTCGTGAAAACTGTGATGCATTTGTTTCTGGATTCTTTGAATTGGATAAATTGAAAATTCAAAAGAACAGCATTTATTTGAAATAGAAATCTATTGTAACATTATGTAGCTTTTTTCATCAGTTTAATGCATCCTTGCTGAAGAAAAGTATTAATGTCTTTCCAAAAAAAAAAAAAAAAAAAAACTTTTGAACAGTAGTGTACATTTATTTCATATTTTAAAATAGCTGTTGATAAATAATAAAACAGCACAAACTGAATACACCATGTGATCAAAATCACTGATGAATGTTGTCGTACTAACACTAATGATCCGTCAGTCGCAAATTTTTCCTATGGCCAGTTTTTTGATGAAACCATCTCAGTACTTCAACGCATCCCCTGAGGTCCCCCATCTGGCTAATTAGTCTATAATTAGCTGTCTTCTTCAATCACTTTTAAAGCGTATCTCTTCATTTAACCAATCTCTCAGTTACATTAGTAGTATGTTGTCATGAAAATCAGTTAAGCCACAGCCCTCTCAATTACTCATGATAACTAATTAAAGAAAATGATCTTAAGATGAAGTCATTTCATTAATCAGCATAGCTGTTAGGCTATATGAACATTTAAAATGCATGTTTGTGTTAAAATGTCCAGTGGTTGGTTTTGCATTTACTTTACTGCTAAAGTTAATAAATGTAATATTCTGTTAAAAAGATGGACTCTGGCACAAAATTCTGGCCCTGAGTTTCAGTAAGAGCTTCAGTTCACTTCCACTCACAGGTTTCATGTTCCTGAAATGCCAGGGGCTGTAAGAGGTACCTGTCAGTGGTGGGAGGTCAAATTAATGATGCTTGACTTGCGTCCATTATATCCCATTAATAACAGTACACGACCCTCTCGGCCTCCTGCGGGAGCCCTTAGACACTCATTAAGATATTAGCCATTGTTTCAGGGGGGAAGTACATTTAAGGTGATATACCTACCCCATCTAATTTATAGAGAAAATCTCGCTGATACTTTCTTTGGCATATCATATTTTTTCACCCATATATGATATATGAGTCATATATGTCTTCTGTATCATCAAAGTCTGAAAGGTCTTATAAGTCTTTTAAACTACCAAAAGTTTGGGGTCAGTAAGATTTTTTTTTATGTTTTTGAAATTATGCTCACCAAGGCTACATTTGATAAAAAAATATTATATTGTGTAACATATAAAAAATACAAACATGTAAAATATTATTATGAACTGTTTTCTATTTCAATGTATTTTAAAATGTAGTTTATTTCTGGGATGGCAAAGCTGAATTTTCAGAAGCCATTACACCAGTCTTCAGTGTCACATGATCCTTCAGAAATCATTCTAATAGGCTGATTTGCTGCTCAAGAAACATTTCCTATTATGCTGAAAACAGTTGTGCTGCTGAATATTTTTTGTGTGCAACCGTGATACATTTTTACAGGATTCTTTGATGAATAGAGAGTTCAAAAGAACAACATTTATTTAAAAATAAATAGTCTTTTCTGTCACTTTTGATTAATTAAATGCAGGTTTGCTGAATTAAAGTATTAATTAGTATTAAAAGTATTTGAAAAAAAAGTATGCATACTAAACTTTTGAACGGTAGCGTGTTTAAGCTTAAGTCAGTCCTTTAACAAACTGCTGACTGATTGTATTGTTTAATTATATTCAAATTGTACTCTCATTAATCATTCTCTTATTTTTTTAATCTCTCCCTCTCTCTCTCCCGCTGTTTGCCTCCATCCTCTAGATCTGGATAACTGAGGGTCATTCAATCTCTGACACTCAGGTATCCAGGTCCTGGTCTGATGACCTGCCCACTGTGAAGCAGATTCCACGAAACCTGCGGAACAATACATGCAGGCGCTCAATTACTAAATGAGGGCAGTAAAATGTTTGGCTGGTGTAACCTAAGACCTGAACCTGTGTTGTTCCTCCTGTTAAAGAGCAGGAGATGACTGTGACGCAGAGTTCGGACATTAGTCACACTCTCTGCTCTTGTGGAACCAAAGCTGGGGTTACAAAACAGGGGAAATACTACAACAACGCTAATTATAGATTTTAGTCTTAGTACAAAGTAGCCCCAGTAAGGTTTTCCAGAGAGACTACTGCAGTCTTTACTGATCAAATAGCTCAAAACAAGTGTTCAACAAAGTGTTTTAGGTAAGATTTATTTATATATTTATTTATTCATTCATTCATTCATTTATTCTATCTTTCTACAGCGCTGTCTTATTTTCTGCACATAAAACCTCAGGTATGATACGATGAGGTGGGTCAAGAGGTTGTTTTGGCAATGTTTGCCTTATAATCTTGCCCCCAAACTGTTAGTGAATATTGTGTAATCTCGTCATACTGCATATCTTAGTGTGGCTGCTTCTAAACCGAGTGGGGAATTGTGTGTTATGTAAGAGAATCAGTGTCAATGCTCTAGTTCGAGGGCCACCACACCCCTGGTGGTCTGAGGTCTTCACTGATGGAAACTGATCTAAGATCAGCTCTGCTCTTGCTTTTTTTCTATTGGAATTGGTGAAGCTAATGAAAAGTAGTCTGTCCCTGTCATAGAGATATTATGATGTCCCAGAAGTTCAGATATCAATTCTGTTGATATTTAAAGGTGACATGTAATTTTGTAGGTTTCCCATCCCAGTTTTTTTTTACCTAAATCAATATCTGTTTGAATCCAGAAAAAGATCATTTTCACCTCACTGACACTTGCAATAAAAGCAGAATGTTTAGTTATAATTTTGAGGCCATATCTTTTTATGAAAAGAAGTGCATAACTGTGCATCAATATGATAAATGCAATAGCACTTTCAGAGTTCCTAAAATATTGACAATTACATTACATTGTCTTCAAAAAATGACAAGGTAAAAAACAAAAGAATTATTAAAAAATGCACTTGTTTCTTTTTCCTTTTTTATGCGTAGAATGGTGAATTAGTGCCCAACCTCCAAAGCAAGTTCTTTAACAGTTGACTAATGTCACACTTGATCTCACTCTATCCATTCATTGCTGCAGCAGTCTGCCTCTCTCAGATTCCACGGTAATGATATTCTTATCAATCATGTGGGAGATGTTAGAGCTTTAGTCCTCACTCTCCCTCCTGCTGAGACTTAATCTCAGCCGAGACACAGTTCCAGAGTCCTCTTATGAACACCAGAGTGTAAGTCTAGTGTCAAGTATTGACTAGACTGTGAATAGAGGTGAGCACATGAGGGGTGTCTAACCTCTCACCAGCTGCTTGGCTGTTCAATTGGTTTGGTCTCTGTAACACCCCGGGGTAGCAATAATGCAACAGCAGCTTATCTCAATCAATACCTTTATCTCACTTTTGGGGGCTTTACTGCCGAGTCCCCAGAGTGCAGTCGTCTGTTTGCAAGCACAATTATGAGCATGTTTGATCTGTTTTTGATTATTTTTCCCCCATTTGGGGGGTTGCTGGGAAAACATTTGCAAACCAAAACTGTGCACTCATACGGTTATGTATTGAACTATTTGACTTCTGTGGAGAACATTGTAAAATAAAATTCTTAGATCAAGTAAATAAATCTAAAAACATTTTTATTTCATTATTTTAAGTTTTTTTGTTTGTTTGTTTGCTTGCTTATAAACCTTCTGCATTGTGACACTGTACAATAAGGTTCTATGTGTTAAAGGGCTAGTTCAACCAAAAATTAAAATTCTGTCATTAATTACTCACCCTCATGTCGTTCCAAACCCGTAGGACTTTCATTCATCTTCGGAACACAAATGAAGATATTTTTATGAAATGTGAGAGATTTCTGTCCCTCCATTGACAGTCCACGCAACTACCACTTCAGCACTTCAAAAAGTTCATAAAGAGATCGTAAAACTAATCCATATGAATTGAGCGGTTTAGTTCAAGAGACACGATCACTTTGTACGCTGAACAGATTTAATTCACATATAAACATTCATCAATTCACACATCAGTTGTGGTAAACGGAAGCTCAAGCATGTTCACTTGACATGCGAGAACCAATGAGGTTCATTCTCGTGTTATGCAGCACGTTTGAGCTTCCACAAGAACCAATAAGGTTCATTCTCGTGTGTTAGGCAGCATGTTTGAGCTTCCGCAAGAACCAATGAGGTTCATTCTCGTGTTACATAGCACGTTTGAGCTTCTACAAGAACCAATAAGGTTCATTCTCGTGTGTTAGGCAGCATGTTTGAGCTTCCGCAAGAACCAATGAGGTTCATTCTCGTGTGTTAGGCAGCATGTTTGAGCTTCCGCAAGAACCAATGAGGTTCATTCTCGTGTTACACAGCACGTTTGAGCTTCCACAAGAACCAATAAGGTTCATTCTCTTGTGTTAGGCAGCACGTTTGAGCTTCCACAAGAACCAATGAGGTTCATTCTCGTGTTACACAGCACGTTTGAGCTTCCACAAGAACCAATGAGGTTCATTCCCGTGTGTCACGCAACACCTTTGAGCTTCCACAAGAACCAATGAGGTTCATTCTCGTGTGTCACGCAGCACGTTTGTGCTTCCAGAAGAACCAATGAGGTTCATTCTTGTGTTACGCAACACGTTTGAGCTTCCGCAAGAACCAATGAGGTTCATTCTTGCATGTTGCGCAGCATGTTTGAGCTTCCGCAAGAACCAATAAGGTTCATTCTCGTGTTACGCAGCACGTTTGAGCTTCCACAAGAACCAATGAGGTTCATTCTCGTGTCACGCAGCACGTTTGAGCTTCCACAAGAACCAATGAGGTTCATTCTCGTGTTACGCAGCACGTTTGTGCTTCCGCAAGAACCAATGAGGTTCATTCTTGCGTGTTGCGCAGCATGTTTGAGCTTCCGCAAGAACCAATGAGGTTCATTCTCGTGTCACGCAGCACGTTTGAGCTTCCACAAGAACCAATAAGGTTCATTCTCGTGTGTTAGGCAGCATGTTTGAGCTTCCGCAAGAACCAATGAGGTTCGTTCTCGTGTTACATAGCACGTTTGAGCTTCCGCAAGAACCAATGAGGTTCATTCTCGTGTGTTAGGCAGCATGTTTGAGCTTCCGCAAGAACCAATGAGGTTCATTCTCGTGTTACACAGCTCGTTTGAGCTTCCACAAGAACCAATAAGGTTCATTCTCTTGTGTTAGGCAGCACGTTTGAGCTTCCACAAGAACCAATGAGGTTCATTCTCGTGTTACACAGCACGTTTGAGCTTCCACAAGAACCAATGAGGTTCATTCCCGTGTGTCACGCAACACCTTTGAGCTTCCACAAGAACCAATGAGGTTCATTCTCGTGTGTCACGCAGCACGTTTGTGCTTCCAGAAGAACCAATGAGGTTCATTCTTGTGTTACGCAACACGTTTGAGCTTCCGCAAGAACCAATGAGGTTCATTCTTGCATGTTGCGCAGCATGTTTGAGCTTCCGCAAGAACCAATAAGGTTCATTCTCGTGTTACGCAGCACGTTTGAGCTTCCACAAGAACCAATGAGGTTCATTCTCGTGTCACGCAGCACGTTTGAGCTTCCACAAGAACCAATGAGGTTCATTCTTTTGTTACGCAGCACATTTGAGCTTCCGCAAGAACCAATGAGGTTCATTCTCTTGTGTTACGCAGCACGTTTGTGCTTCTGCAAGAACCAATGATGTTCATTCTCTTGTTACGTAGCACGTTTGTGCTTCCACAAGAACCAATGAGGTTCATTCTTGTGTTGCGCTGCACATTTGAGCTTTAGCAAGAACCAATTACCCCTTTTCCACCAGCATGAACCGGGTGCTAGTTCAGAGCTAGTGCTAGTGCTGGTTCGGAGTTGGTTCGACTGACGAGCCTTCTAAGAACCGGTTTGCCTTTCCACATGCTAGAGAGCCACCACAGAGCCAGGTCTTACGTCAATATACCTCTCATCTTTCTCAGCAACGCTACCGAGGCAGCGGGAAACACAAACACACCAGGCTTATTCGAGATGCATCGGCGCTGCGCAGACCGATCAGCGTATGATATCAAAGTACCGCAAGAGCGATTCAAAAGCATAAGGAGTCGTATGCTCTCGCTGTACTTTGATGTCATACGGCGATCGGTCTGCACAGCTCCGATGCATCTCGAACAAGCCTTCCATAAACAATTTTTATATGTAAATAAAAGAGTCTCTTCAGAAAATTTGCACTAAACCGCTCGATTCTTATGGATTACTTTTATGATCTCTTTATAAACTTTTTGAAAGTGGTAGTTACGTGGACTGTCATTTTTGTTTTGAAGATGAAGGAAAGTTGTACGGGTTTGGAACAGCATGAGGGTGAGTAATTGATTTTTTTTTTTTTTCATTTTTGGGTGAAATAACCTTTAATGTTAAAATGTAGAAATAAACATTAATCCAGATTAATGAATTCTGTAGAATATTATACATTGTTAATTCATGTTAACTATTGTGTTAACTAGTGTTAAAATACACAATCTTATTGTAAAGTGTAACCTGATATACAAGTAATGCAGCTTTCCTACTTTGATAAACTCTGATTTTAGTTGAACCTACAAGCAAAGCAGGTGAGTTGGATTAATGCATTTTTTGAGTTATGCTGATAGAAAGGTTTTGTGGTTCAGTCCCATTCACCCTCCTCCCAGCATGCACTAGGGCATGAATAATTCATATAGTTGCATTGTTTGACCGTTTGCCAGGTTTATTGTTGTTTTTTGTCATGTTTAGTAACAGTGGGTTTTTTGTCTCATAATTGTATAAATTATAAATTCTTATAAATTTCATAAAATTATATATTGTAATAAAATTTCTTAAAAATATTGATAATTTTTTTTTTCTTGCACCACATACATTTTGCTAGTTTTAATGTATAATTTGAAATTTCAAAGATTTTCTTATTTTTTCAATTAATAAAATATGTGGTAATGTAGTAATAACCTGGTAATAACATTTAAGTTATTCAGCAGATACAATATTGTTATTGAAAAATATAGTTATATATAAGTTATAAGTTTAAGTTTCAATAGGTCAACACTGTCCCGGGATGCAAAAATAGACTGCAGCTTGTTTATGCATTAACAGGTTAAGACAACAAGAAATTTGCTCAATACATTTTTTATTGAAAATATGAGATGAAGCGGATAATATATTAACAATTTAAATAAAGGCTGAACAGAACTACTTAAATCTAATAGTTTGCCTGTTCACACTTAGGACGATAACGATAACTATAACAATAACGATACAGATATAGTTTTAAAATGTAAAAGAATAGTCCACACCATAACTATAACTAAAACAGCACAGAAAAACAATATCATTGGAATCACTTTCACAACAATTTTTTTTTCCTGTTGAACGATAAAAACATTGACAGCCAATCAGAATCCATCCTGCTTTAAAGAGCTTGAATGTGCTTGTAATAAACAAAATGATATTGTGCATTAATGTGGTATTAATTTATAGATGCTAATATAGTTATATTTATCTTTATAGTTATCGTTCCTGATGTGAACAGACCTTTACAGTGATGCAGAATGTAGCTTGACATTTAAAGTTCAGTCAAGACTTTTACTTGCAAAAAAGTGAATGAATTCAATTAAAAAACTATGCAAACTGTTTTTAAGTTCTACAAAAATCTCATGTTTTGCAATGTAATAAATAGTCAGCTCAACACCGATCTGTTGTGAGATGTGCAAGTGTTCAGGGTGTATGTGCACGTGCTGTTGTTCACGCAATTGTTTATCTAAGCGTGTGAATGCTCCAGTGTGACATATTTGTGTGCGGGACCGGGTGTTGACTCAATCAACACAGCTTCTGATTGTGTTGGGCTGTGTAAAGAGGCCTCACCAAGTGGAAAATCATGGACGCTCAAGAGCTCTCCACACAAAAGCAGACAAAACACAACCCTAAGAGTGCCTTAGAGCGCCGTGCAGGTCAGATGTGACATCAGCCCACTAACAGGGCTTCCGCCATAACCTCTTTTCCCTTCTCGCCGTGGGATAAAACAATCATAACCAATAAGAAATGCAAGTGTGTCATTAATGGCTAAAGGCTCTTAAGGATTCAGGCATTTCCAGATGGGACTCAGCAGAGGACAGTCTGATGGTGTACTGATGGTGTTTGACAAAGTCAAATGTGTTGCTGCATGTGTGTAAATATCTGCGATTTCAGCGAGACAATGGTAAGCCAATTACGGCAAACAAACTCCTGAGGCTGAGATGTAACATAGGAACGCATAATGAGTCCACTAAAAAGCCATTTCTCTTCAAAATGGTCTGACTCTTGTGAAACTGCTTCAGTTCAAGGATGAAAAGCCTTCCATTAATAGAGACAGATGGGAAATCTAAGGATGCTAGTCTGAGAAGTACTGGTGGAGTGTTCAAAATAAGAGATACAGATCTAAAAAAAAAATTAAGAAAGTAAATGGATTTTCATCCATTTTGATTTAATTGGCAAATGTAAAAGCAAACAAAGCCAATCGCAAGCACTTTGCGTGCACTGGTTTACAGAAAGTTCATGTGAGGTTTGATGATAGGAATCATTGTGACAATGATTATTAATATTATTATAAAAGCACTGTACTGTACGGATTTAACCTAAATTTACAGTTTACAGTTTTTTTTTTTCGTTTTTTTTAATGTACAGTTTTTGGAACAAGCAAGCAATCTTAAAATTTACATTGAAAAAACATAACTATTCCCAGAATTCCCTGTGTGACAGGCCACATTTGGTGGTTTTCATTGAAATGTTTCTTTTGGGATGGTATTTTAACAGTTATTGATCAGTTAAATAAAATATAAACAGATCAATAACTGTTAAAATACCAACCCAATGAAGTACTAAATTAATTGCCCTTTTCTTTTACATTTCGAAAAACTGTATATTTTACAGTATTTTGCTGTAAAATGACATGAAATTGTTAGGGATAATATGAGTTTGTGTTATGTTTGGATGGGTTTTAATATTATATTTCAGGGTATGTTTACATGACAACGATGTACTAAAAACAGACGACAACGTTGTCAAAACAATCCCCGTTCACATGGATCTGCGAAAATGACTACAAAGGCTGTATTATGCATGCCAGGTCAGTAGTGATGTCAATTTGTCAAGAAACACCCGCAAACACGTAATACGCATGCGTGAACATGTAATACGCATGTGCATGACATCACCGTTTTCACAAATTCACATTTTTATTGTTTACATGGAGATGGTAAATGCGTCATTTTCAAAACCTTGCACTTTGAAACCGTTTTCAAAAGCTTATAAAACGCCGTTGTCGTGTATATAAATGGCCAAAACGCATAAAAATGTTTCTGTTTTCAGTTAAAAATGGTTTCGTGTAAACATACCCTCAGTTCTGTGCCTCAGTTTTCTCTCATTTCTCATTAATTGGTTTGTTCTGTCTATTTAAGCCCTGTGTTTCTTTCAGTGCATTGTCAGCTTCTTTATTTTTTCTTATCAGTTATGTCTACAGTATATCCTCCTGCTCTCACACCAATCCAATCCCTAGAGGAACACGCACAGGCTTTTCTGGACCTTCAATATCTAGTCCACTATGACACCAGCCTGTGTGTGTTTTTCCTGAACGATAGGACCAGAGTGTTCTTGCCTGGAGACGGGCCTCTGGGGATCTTTAAGGAGTATGTGGAGTGGGTACTCCTCCACAACGGTTCCCCATTCACCATCTACGAGAGCAGGGAGGAGAGCAGAGCGTCAACCATTACCACCATCCCAGCGACAGCAACACCGGAGCCCACCACAGACATTGAGCCAGAGCCTACCGTTATTAAAGAGCCTGAGCCGAATCCAGAGATCACCCCAGAGCCTGAGCCGATCACGTCTGATCAGGTGTGTGAGCCAGCAACATCGCCTATGCACCTGGGAGTACTGATGGAGTATAAGGGTATGTCTTGAAGCCCAACGTCAACTGCTCATAGACTGGGAGAGTGAGTCCTTAATGCCAATTTCTGTTTCCTGCACTGAGCCTGTCCCTGTTAGTAGTACTGAGCTCTTAGTTTTGATTTTCCCGCTCTGCCTCCCGCTCCCAACTCCTCTGTTTTTAATCTGCCTGTTCCAAGTCTGCATGTTCTGTGCCAGCCTAGAGATCTGTTCCTGGATTTTAAGCCTGTTCCGTGTTACCCTTTTGTGCTTGTCTGTTTTCCCTCATCTGTACTGCCAAGGACTGCAGCCTTGCCTGCACTGCCTCTGCTCAGTCCTTTACTGCCTCTACTCAGTCCATGCCTACTTCGTCCCTCCACCCCTTCGGCTCCATCAAGCTCTGCCTTCCCTCCGGCTTCACCTTCACCTCAGTCCTCCGGCGCCCCGGCTCCACCTCAGTTGCTCGTCGCCTGGTCCCTGTAGTCCCGCAGTTCCACCTGCGTCTCCACAACCAGCTTCACCTCAGTCACTCATCTCCCTGGTTTCAGGTACCAAGTCTCCACCATGGCTCCTCCCTGCCTCGATTCTGCCGTGCTGGCTTCTCCTGCCATCATCTCCGCCCTGGCCCTGCCTGTACCCTGTCATGGTTCCACGTCCCCCACCTAAGCCCCCTCCCCTATCTAACTCTTGTGTTTTTGTTGATGTTATTTGTAAGGCATGAAAACGTGCCTTCTTAATGGGGGAGGGGGGTGATAGGGATAATCTGAGTTTGTGATATGTTTGGATGGGTTTTGTATGATGTTTCAGTTCTGTGCCTCAGTTTTCTCTTGTTTCTCTGTGTTTCAGTTAGTCTCCTAGGTTACAAATTGTTTGATTAAGTTGTCACAGGTGTTTCACGTTTCTTTGATTGGTTCATTGTCAGTTCTACTTCGCGTTTTAAGTTGGTTGTTCTGTTTCTAAGTTCCTTTTGATAATAAAACGAAGACTGCTGCATTTAGATCCTTTGTTCTTCATTATTGCAACCAATTTGTGACAGAAATGTCCATTAGATTTATTACAGTTACCATTAACCAATTAACAGGTTTTTATCGAAGCATTTTTACAGTCTTTTACCATTAAAATTACGCAAATATTTTACAGTGTGCCGAAACATCTTTCCATTTGATTTTCTCACAATGGGCTTGAGCTTCTACAATATTTGTGCATTTTGCAACAGATGGAGGAAGAGAATAGAGTGATGAAGAAAGGCAAGCCAGAGAAAGTGGGCGGGGGAGGGATTCGGGCACACTGAGGTCTCTTATGCCCCAGCCCCAAAAAGGAAACATGGGAGAAACATATGTAATTTTCACCACAGGGTCCTGGGTAATTGAGTCATTTAAAATACAGATACATAGATGAATAAAAGCTAAGGGGGAAGGTAATAAGACAGAAGAGTACCCTCCGGAGATCCAATTGACGATTTCTTACAAGAACAGAAACAGTTTTCTTTCTTTTCTTCCACAGAGCTTTTATGTGTTGTTATTTCAGCCAGATACCTACCTCAAGTAATTTTGTTTTCATTTGGCTCCTTTTGTAATGCTTTCCTTTAGTGAGAATGAAGGCAATTTGTCTCCGATGGCCTCTTGCCTTTTGAAGACAGATTTCACTAGGTGAATGCAAGTGAGATGTGGGTTTTTGTTCTGAAAGGAAATATTGCTTTTGGGACGTTTCTCTCCTAAGGAAGATTTGATAATTTACCAAATGATTCTGTAGCCCAGCATTGCCATTGTTGAGTTTATCTTTGAATGGTACTTCTTGATTCTAATGTCTTGCAGTTATTTGTCTCTTTTCTGAATCTGAGGTTTACAAAACTCACTTCTAATTCTCATGTAAAGCAATACAAGTTATCTCAGGATCCTGTTGTTAAAAGGGTTCATTTTCACTTTAAGGTCACTCTCACAGACCGGTGACACTTTAGGCTGACAATATGAAGATGTTGCTGAAGTTGCTTGCTTCTTTCATTTAACATTTTGTATTTAAGTTTACCCGTTTAGTGTGATGGCTAAATGGGACTACATAGGGTGTCAGGGACATTAAGCGTCACTTGTAAGCAAATGTATATTTCAAATTAAGTCAAGTAAAAGCTTTAAAAAAACACTGATGTACTGTATTTTATGTTGAAGAATAAAACGTGAAAATATCTCGAGCTTGTATTAACCACAGACCTTATTTCAGGCATTTAACCCAAAATCTATTTAAAACCCCCATTGACTTCTGGTCCATGTAACCTATAGTGCTAAACTAATTTCCGGGTTTTGGCCTTAAAAAAGTCATCCCTGTAACACTTTATTATACACTGTGTTCCAAATTATGTGAACATGTCATTTTTGTTTGTTTTTTCTAAACAGTCAGTATGATTAAGGATTTTTTATCCTCAACAATATGGATTTTATTGAATGTGAAAGAAATGATAATGACAACAGCTTCAACAGAAATCCGTCATGTGTGTTGCATGGACAGATAATTTTTCAAAAAACTGTTTAAAATCAAAACAACGTATTTACAGTTCAAGTGACAAATATATAAGTCCTTCTTTGAGATGGCTTTAACTCTGATCTATTGAACTTGTAAGTCTATGTATAGTTTCTGCCTGGATGCCAGTATCGCCTCCCAGAGCTGCTGTTTTGAGGTATACTGCCGCCCACCCTCATAGATCTTCCTTTTAAGGATGCTCCACAGGTTCTCAATAGGATTGAGGTCAGGGGATGATGGTGGCCACACCATGATTTTTTCTTCTTTTATGCACAGAGTAACCAAGGAGTCAGTGATGTATTTTGCAGATTAGGATGGTGCGTTGTCCTGCATGAAAATCATTTTAAAATAAAATTTTTTATAGGCATGGTTTTTCTTTTTATACCATGGCAGAAAATGGTTGGTTAGGAACTCCACACATCTTGCAGAGGTCATTTTAACACCCTCAGGGACCCTCTTTGCGAGCGTAGGGGTGGCTGAAATGCAACTTTATGCACAACTGCCAGCCTCTGAAGCAATGGCAAGGCAACATAAGGGCCAGGGTGGCACTGGCCCATTCAGATTGACGGCTGGTCAAACCGATCAATTGAGACACAAAAAAAAATTTGCGGGAAAGGAGGAAAAAAAAATCACGTATGCATGAAAATAATCCCTCAAATACATTAATTTAGCAGATGTCACTCCCGAAACTTTGAGGCATGTACGTGGCCGCTGGTCAAGCATGAAAAACAAAAGTTTTATTCAAATTCAGGATTCGCCAGAATGCAGAACAAAAACTCCGGCTTTGAGCGGTGATTGAATTCTACCTTAAACACATTTGATTGGCCATTGCGTTCAAGAAATCAACAGATTGGCTATTGCTCAACGCTGCAAAAATTTGTTGTAAATAGAAACCTTTAATGCTCTAGATATGCACAGGATTGTTTTATTACGATATTATTACAGAGCTCTGCCTATGATTATTTATCTTTGTTAATTCATTAAACATTATGATATAATTTCAACAATATAATATTCAGGGCCATTATAAGAGAGGAAAACAAATGTTTTCCTTAATTAGTCCACTAGCTGTGTCCTAGAGGTGAGGAGCTACAGCCTGTAAAAGTGTGTTAATAGTGTTAGTAATTAGGTCTGGTAGCAAACAACAGCATGCTTTGTAGACCACTATTTGCTGGTCACCAACCAGCAAATAGTGAAAATTAGAAAATTAGTCACCAACATTCTCTGACTAGGTTTAGGAACTGAGAACTTTAAAAAAGAAATACTGAAATCGAACATTATCGATGCAAAATTACATTGATAAACAGCAAAATTACATTTATAAAGTTTCCTGCATCACTTAATGGACCCATTTCACATTTCCAGGGTTCTCAGAAGCAGAAGTCGTCATAGTTGCATGGGTAAACTTCTAGTGGTGAACAGAAACTTTGTTAGCATTCCCATTTAACCCTAATAGCAAAAGAAAAAATGTCTTAGTGCTGTTATGACTTTCCAAAAGAGGTATAATAAAAAAAATATTGAGAGATTAAGTTTTTTTTTCAGAAGAGAGAAAGATGTCAAATTTGTCATCACTCCCTGCTGTATTAGAAACTTGCAGCAGCGTTAACCAGTTTTCTGTGATTTAATGTCAAGTTAATAAAACAACGTATATGAACATATAGTGTTATAAATGTACATACATGAAAATATTTTTAAAAAACTCTTTTTACAGTATGATGTTAATCACTGTGGAAATGCGTCATCAGTGGTGCTAAACCCCTACATTGCTAAACATGCGATCGTACTTCCGAACATTTTTTACCTTTTATGAGACATATGACTCAAGCACTGTACTTTGACTCCTGAATGAATTACTCTTATGAGTTGGTTCTATTTAGTTATTCCAAAACAAACAGCGCAACCCGTGTAGTTCGATTCCCAAAATAATTACTCTAATGAAGTAAACACACAACGGTGAGACAGCATGTAGCTAACAATATGCACTTTGTCAGTAGTCAAAAAAAATTCTAAATTTTGATGAGTGAATTATGCTGACAATTATTGCATTACATTTCTGCCACCTCTAAAGAGAATTTGAAAGTCATTAAAAAAGAAAAAATAGTATTATCTCTATTATTTGGCAAATGGAATTTAATTATTATTATTATTATTATTATTATTATTATTAATATCATTATTATGATAGACCACTACCTTTAGACCATTAAGGAACTGTAACTGATCAATTCTTATCCAATCACTACCTCTGACCACTGGTGCACCCTAACAGTCACATTCTGTTAACTACTACATCTCACTCTCACTATGTAGATAAGTCATCACCATGCAAGAGAAGGTAATGAGATATTCCCTTCACCCTAACATTCGCACACACACACATGCCACTACAGTAAGAATGCATCTCTTATCTCTCTTATCGCTCCAATCAGTGCCATCTGGACCTACAGGCCAGGTGTGTGACCAGGGCAGGTCTTGGGTCACCTCTGTCACTCGGAGGGGTCAGAGGAGGAGATGCATTGAGCTCATTCACTTCGGTTCTGGGGGTTGGATTTCGGGCCGTTAAGGTGCAAGTCAGGCTTCCTCCATGAGGATCACCTATCAGACACGCTGAGAAGGGTATTGTGTAGGTGAAAGTGAATTCCCTCCTCCAGAAATAGAAATTATAACGTAATGAGTTACTTGTTGCTGTGTATTCAAACCAGAGTAAATTTCAGGTTTTTTCATGGATATTTAATCTGTAATATTTGTATCGTATCATTTGAGATATACCTCTTAGTTGTTCATGATATTCTGGATAAGGATTAAGGAGAAGGATTTTTTACCAAAATATTGGTCTCACTTTATATTGTGTCTTTAACTACTATGTACTAACATTTAAATGAATAATTTGATACAATGCACTTTGTGTACATGTTTTTACTTTGTACTTGCATATACTTGCATGAATACTTGCATGAAATTACAGCTGTAATTAACTTCTATCATTACATCTATAATTTCACTACTCCATTCCCTTACCCTTTAAGCCATCCTTAAACCTAACTATTTCACCAAACCTGCCCCTAACCTTACCTGTATACCACCTCAGTAGCAGTATTGCTTTGCAATACAGTAAAGTACATTGTACCATTTTTTTTTTCATGTAAGTATAGTTAAAGACACCTATAGAAAGTGTGACCAATTTTTTTTTTTTAAATCTCCTCCTTAAATCCAGTACATCATGAACAAATAAAAACGTAAAGGGCCCTTTGAATATTTTTGGAATTGGGGGGGGGGGGGGGGTGGGGGAACAGCAGTTATACTGTATTTCATATCTCAAAGTATACATCCGAGCTTTGAATAATTAGAAAAATGTATATTCATTATAAAGATGGCCATGGAGATATAAGATTTTAATAATTTACTTTTCTTTTCGAAGTTTAGAAATTACACTTAAAATCAGGCTTCATCATATATGCAAGACTGTGAATTCAGGTTCTTCAAAGAAGAAAAAAAAAGTCTTGTTGAGAAGGAAAATAATATTAGCTGTTTAGCTTATAACCACTTTTTTACTGGATATTTTCTTATGTAAGTTTTGAGAAAATGCATTATGACTTTCAACAATCTTTTATTCATATTGATATTTTAGCTGACAGTATTACTTTTTAAAAGGGGTAACAAAGGTGTCTTTTGCAGGTCATATATGTTGAGGTAAATGCCACAAGCCTTAATTGTAGAAGCAGTGCAGTTTAAAAGGAAAGGGCTGCCACGTTAGCTAGAGTAATGACTCACCTGGAGGGTTTGAATGCTGGCATTCTCTGGCTAATTAAACCTTTAAGACATTGATACAGACAGGTGGAAAGCAGTGTTTTCAGCTTCTCGGGTATGTCAGGGAATTATGCTTTCTTTGAATATGACTCATTAAGCATGACAATATACAGCTTCTCAACAATGAATGCAGGTATTTGCAGGTTTTGAAGTTTGAATGATTTAAAATAATCCACGTATTTATTGAATTCATTCATTTCATTTATGAAATTCCTGCAAATTCACACATCTTGTGCCTTGCCTCAATTGATCTGCACACAAAAATATAATGAGTAAAGCATGAAATGGAAGTATGCCTTGCATTAAAAAAGCCCTCCACTGGAGTACTCATAAATCCCTGGTATTTTTGACTTACCAGTGTTTTAAATTTATTTAAATCCTCTCATAAAAACATTTTATGCAATGTGTGCTCGGTGCTCAAAGACAAACAGGAAAAAAAAGTGACAGTTGGTATTCAGAGATTTTTATTTGTCGAGCCATCCATTAAGTCTCAGCCATGCTGGAGTCCTTTCAGCAAAAATGCAAAAAGGACCTTGAAATGGCAAACAGTTGGAGAATGGAGCGTCTGGCTAACATGGGAATTTGCCAACTCTCTGACCCTCTCACTGCTTGTCCTGTTGAGAGAAACAGAGAAAGAGATCTTAACCATCCTAAGAGAAATGGAAAGAGGCTTTAAGTTATCCCGTGAGTGACGTACACTATTGTGTGATATGATGGCACTGTCCATTGGCACTGATCTTTTCATCTATGATCCCCAGGCCCTGAATTATTTCCTATTGTAGGTAAATAGACTCCATGGGAGAGAGGGGGAAACAAGGAACCATGCCATAATGTCTGCGAAGATTCAGTGAAGTATCCACTGGATTAAGTTCAGACTGAGCTCAGTTTGAGGACAAAAATGTTCAAGTCGTGATGAGGGAAGCACGGCAGGCTTCAAAGGCGAGATTATACACACAGACGAAATCCTGCGATTCGGAGGGTCTACTGTAGACATTCCTGAACAGCAAGTGTCTTCGCTCAAAGCTCTTATTTACATATTTTTGCAAGCTTTGTGCAAATGTATTCCATTCTCGCATACACTGTAAAAATAATTTTTTGAAGTTGTAAATATAACAAAGATTATTGGAGTACCTTTTGCAATATCATTTAAGTCTGTTTAATTCAATGTGTTACTCGCGATTCTTTGTAATTATTTGTGAAATTCAGTCAAAATTGTTCCTACACCAGTTTGTTTTGCAGTGTAATGAGCATACTGCCAATTACACCGAGAAAAAAACAGTGTACAATTCACTAACAATGAACATACACTATATTGACAAAAGTTTTAGGACGCCTTCCTTTACATGCACATGAACTTTAATGACATCTCATTCTTAATCCATAGGGTTTAATATGGAGTTGGCCCACCCTTTGCAGCTATAACAGCTTCAACTTTTCTGGGAAGGCTTTCCACAAGGTTTAGGAGTGTGTTTATGGGAATTTTTGACCATTCTTCTAGAAGCGCATTTGTGAGGTCAGGCACTGATGTTGGACGTGAAGGCCTGGCTCGCGGTCTCCGCTCTAATTCATCCCAAAGGTGTTCTGTCAGGTTGAGGTCAGGACTCTGTGCAGGCCAGTCAAGTTCCTCCACACCAAACTTGCTCATCCATGTCTTTGATGAACTTGCTTTGTGCACTGGTGCGCAGTCATGTTGGAACAGGAAGGGGCCATCCTCAAACTGTTCCCACAAAGTTGGGAGCATGAAATTGTCCAAAATGTCTTGGTATGCTGAAGCATTAAGAGTTCCTTTCACTGGAACTAAGGGGCCAAGCCCAACCCCTGAAAAACAACCCCACACCATAATCCCCCCTCCACTAAACTTTACACTTGGCACAATGCAGTCAGGCAAGTACCATTCTCCTGGCAACCGCCAAACCCAGACTCGTCCATCAGATTGCCAGACAGAGAAGCGTAATTGGTCACTCCAGAGAACACATCTCCACTGGTCTAGAGTCCAGTGGCGGTGTGTTTTACACCACTGCATCTGACGCTTTGCATTGCACTTGGTGATGTAAGGCTTGGATTCAGCTGCTCGGCCATGGAAACACATTCCATGAAGCTCTTAACGCAATGTTCTTGAGCTAATCTGAAGGCCACACGAAGTTTGGAGGTCTGTAGCTATTGAAGTTGGCGGCTTTTGCGCACTGTGCACCTTAGCATGCACTGACCCCGCTCTGTGATTTTACGTGGCCTACCACTTCGTGGCTGAGTTGCTGTTGTTCCCAATTGCTTCCACTTTGTTTAATACCACTAACAGTTGACTGTGGAATATTTAGTAGTGAGGAAATTTCACAAATGGACTTATTGCACAGGTGGCAACCTATCACAGTACCACGCTTGAATTCACTGAGCTCCTGAGAGCGACCCATTCTTTCACAAATGTTTGTAGAAGCAGTCTGCATGCCTAGGTGCTTGATTCTATACACCTGTGGCAATGGAAGTGATTGGAACACCTGAATTCAATGATTTGGAGGGGTGTCCCAATACTTTTGGCAATATAGTGTATATGGGCCAGCATACTCTGTATGGCCCCATAGATTTCGGCAACATGTTTTTTGTTTGTTTTTACAAAATGAGATGAATTTTAAAGGTAATCATCCAAAAAAAAAATTCTGACACATTCTTTTAATATGTTTTATAATCTGATACATTTCAATTAACCAATTCATTTAATCCATGTTGAGGCTTAAGAACAAACTTGTTTTTTTTTTTTTTTACACTAATCAGAGGTGCTGTGCCAATTCCTTCATGGGATAACTGATTGTTTTGCTGACACCTGGAAGCATCTCAATTCATTTTTAGGCTAAAGAATTCTGCCAATGCTTTCATCCCCAATTTGGCACATTGCATCTTTGGCACGTTTAGTCATTTATTGTTCAGTCAGTAATTTTAATATGCACAAAGATTCATTATCCACTGCTGAATATGAAATATTAGGAGGGCTAAGATATTATCAGCTAGCTCCTTAGTCTATGAGTATTAAGGTGCTGGAGGGTCTATTGTGTATTCTGAACCCACTGCTGCACCAAATGCCAAATGCCCAACTGAGAGTCTGTTATAGAAAATATTGACATACCCATTTCATTCCATTTTCATCAGATCTGTCCTGGATCATTACACTTTCAATTTGGTGTTTTGGCCTGACAGCTACGGAATTTGTTTTTGTATTAAGTTTTTTAAGAGAGATGAAAAGTAGATTAATTTACAATATTGTCCAATCATTTTCTCAATTTGTCTCTCTCATCATCTTTTTTTCTCACTCTTCCCTCACAGTGGGTAACCAGCTTGACTAGACAGTACGAGAGAAACCTATTTAATTTACCCAATGTATTGACAAGCTGATATCGATGAGACGTCTTGTGAATTCCTATCACACAAATCAGAGAATCTCACTGTTCAACCTTCTCCGCACGATGCCTAAACGATTCTGACCCGACTTGATGTTTCACCATGGCTTATAACTACTCTCTAAATTGTTTTCATGATAATATGTGTTGTACTGTGTATTGCTCTTTACTATGAAGTCATGGTCTTCCTTTTACAATAGTAACATTTTAAAACATTGACTTTTCTAGCATTAAGCTTGAGATGACTGAATTTTTTTATGATGTTTTATGATGTTAATTCTTCCTGTAGAGCTTCAATATTTTCCCGGTTCATCTCTTGGAAAGGAAGTCATTTTAAGTTTCATAATAAGGACTATACACGTGTGTGTGTGTGTGTGTGTGTATCTTTGTCTCTTTCTCTCTCTCTCTCTCTCTGACTTTCATTCTCTTTCTCTCCGCTCATGTATATATGGCTTTTAAAAGTACCATTTGCTCCCTACGTAAAGTGCTTAATGAAGGGGATAATGCATGTAAAGTAATGTGACATTAATTGTTTGAGGTTGATAATAACAGCCCTCAATCATCTGGAAGATTGCTTCAGGCTTTAAATGAAAGCCGTTTTCAAGGCGATGGACTCGAATGAGTGAATGACAGAGTCAAATTAGCTGATTTGCCATTCACGTACACTCTATTGCCTGCTATTTAAAAGTCATTGACCATTTAGGGACGGGCCGTTGGTCGCAGTGAGTGTGCAATGAGCGGTGGTGGTCGTGTTTGTGTTGGAGGGCAGGGATGGATGGATGGGCAGCAGCTCTAACTATGATAGTTAAGAAAAAAAAGCGGGCAATAGAAATGTCAAGTGCCTTCTGTGTGGAAGTGAATGGGACAAATAGACCTGGTTTTAGAGGGCCCCATCCTTGCATTAACATAAGAAATAGGCCAATATGGCTAGAAGTCAGCCGGTCTGGGTGCTGTCAGTGGATCTTTTTTGCGGAGGTGATTAATGTCTTTACGATACTGCACGCAGCCAGCGCCATGCTGGACCCGCCCTTGTCAGACTGCCATGCCACTTGGGTGCTCTAGTTTCGCACGGGACATCCTGCAAAGTCCTCAACGTGGAGTCAAGAGTATTTAATTTGTACAGCACTTTCAAAACATTCAGTTCCTGTAGATCATTTTCATTGTTGCCATGAGAAATGCATAATGAAAACCTTGATTACGCTTTCTTTTGTTCCTGTAGCTCAACTGGTAGCATATTGTGCTAACAACGCCATGGTGGTGGGTTCGATTCCCAGGAAAGTCATGAACTGCTAAAATGCACGTTTGCATAAAAGCGTCTGCCAAATCCTCAAAACTGATCGCTTTTGCACATAGCTGAATCCTCGTGAACGGACAGATTTGGCGACTTAGCCATTTGACATTCCTTTACGCAGCTGTCCGCCCAGCCTCGCTTCTCTTGTGGCACCCCTAACCTGCTTCATTGAGAGTCTCTTATTATGTCCTCTTGCCAAGGCCCACTCTATGAATTGAATAGTCGGTGTCTTTATTTCTCTCATTCTCTGACTGTAGACCTCATAATGGCTTCATTAATGCAGAAGTTGCATTTGGTTGACAATGGGTTAATGGCCCGAGGGTAGTCTATTGGCACTGGGAGAAGGCCAACAGGAGGAGGAGGCTTTTTTTACAGCCTTTTCAGAGTAAGTTCACCCCGGGTCAGCTGTGTGTCACCCAAAAGTGAACAAACATGTAATTGATGTTCGGACATCTCTGGCTGACTCTTTTCGAGGCTGGCCGTTGAAGAGGGTGCTGTCTGGTCTTTGAGGAACTTTTTGCAGAAAGGGGAAACCGATTCATGAATACGCACAATCTGCCATGCTAAAAAAGGGGTGTGTGTCGGGGGGGCACTCCTGGATTTTTCCATTTATAACCCCTGCTGAATCGGTTCTGTTTTGCTTGTTGTTGAAATGCAACCCCCGCACATAGGTCGTGATGGGGGTGGTATACGCTGCTGGTGTTCCTGAAATGCTCTTTCTCCTCCAGGCTGGGACCACTGTCTGTTTTTGTCTCTGATTTTCATGGATGTTAGTGGAAAATGTCGAGAGGAGTCACAGGCCTTTTATCAGGCCGTGTTGGAACAGGAGCACTCAACGCTCTTTTTATATTCACCTTTGCATAACAACCGGCAGCAATTTGTAGAATGAAGCAAAACATGCCAATGAATGCCAAAAGGATGCCCTGGTGACACTTTTTAGAATGAACATGGAATGATCAGCAATATTAATAAGGTTCAAAGTTATGTTCCAAATTAATTTGGATTTGCAAATGTTATTATGTTTTTCTTTAAACATTATAAAAAAAAGACAAAGCTGAAGTGTGTCATTTTTCAAATGGAATTGTGAAAAACAATGATTATTTCAAACAGGTTTCCCAAACATTCCTTTGTGCATTCACAGTACAGTTACATAGCTCACTGCTTAAACACCACTGTACGATGTTCAGAGAAACTAACTCGCTAGTCATGACTATTTATCCAAGCATTAACATTAGTTGTCAGTTGTTGTGGCATGATTGCATTGTGCATGTGCCTATGAATTAATAATATAGCTTTGATAATTAACTGCGTGAAAGACATAGTTAATGTCTTTTGCATGATGTCCAACGTTTTTCTCTGGGTAAAATAATTAAATACTTGCCGAAACAAAAATGAAACCTGTAAAAAATATACAATATAAATACAATACAATGTTTATTTATATAGCACAATTTAAAATCAACCGAAGTTGACCAAAGTGCTGTACAAATGATACAGAAGAAAACCAATAGTAAAAACACAAAACAACAAGATTGCAAACAAATAAAAGACACAAGCTGTAAAATGGGTACATAAAAGTAGAAATCATAAAGCAGCATGTCAAGAGATATTAAACCCTAAAGAAAATAAATAAGTCTTAAGAGTAGACTTAAAAATAGATAAAGTTGGGGCCTTTCTGATATGAACTGGGAGACTATTCCATAGTTTAGGGCTGACAACAGAAAAGGCTCGATCACCTCTGTTTTTTAGTCTTGTCCTGAGAACTTGCAATAGTCCAGAGTCGGCAGATCTGAGTGACCTTGACTGGATGTAACAGATCATATAAGTACTGTGGTGCCTGATTACGAAGAGATTTAAAAACAAACAGTAGAATATTAAAATCAATTCTATATTTGACCAGCAGCCAACACTAAAAAAAAAAAACCTGTTGAACGAACTTAATTAAATTAAGGAAAACTTTTCCACGAAATTGAATTACATTTTTCCAACAAAATCTAATTTGTAATCTTGTTGTATGAACTTAAATTAATTTAGACAAGACTACAGAAAAAATTGTGTCATTCCAACTAGATAAAGTTTTGCCATGCCTAATAGAGATTTTTTTGGTTACCATTGTGGTGAAGAGGTGAGCTTGTGCTTAGGTTGTGAGTAGCTGCCGTACACACACATACATGTTCCAAGATTGTTTGAGAGGGGTAGAACTGATGACCATATGTAGACTACAGGAACTGAATCAAACTGATTTATTTTATTTATTTCTATAAAAACGTCTCGGTTACGTATGTAACCCTCGTTCCCTGAAGGAGGGAACGGAGACGTACGTCGGAACTGACCGACGAATTGGGATCTATTTTCAGAGACCAATCTACTTCGAGTGTTATAAACGAGCCAATGAAGATTGGCATGCGGTTGACGCATTCCATGACCCGCCCCGCATCGCGGGTATAAATACGGAAGTGGAAGCACCGCATATCGCTTTTCAACTGAGGAGCCGAGACGAGTGACTCGGGCCTTCAGCTGAAGCACAGCACCTGGCGACGGGACGTACGTCTCCGTTCCCTCCTTCAGGGAACGAGGGTTACATACGTAGCCGAGACATTCCCTTTCAGTCGGTCACGTTCGACGTACGTCGGAACTGACCGACGAATTGGGATCCCTACCAACACGCCAGGGATGCTGGCCCTTCCAGCGCCCTGCCTGAGCTCACTGGACCACACCTATGTTGGAGTGGGAGTCAGGGCTCCCGGCAGGGAAGGTCAGTCACTGCTGTTCCTGCAAGACCCACTCAGTGTGACTATTGGATAACGCTGGGAAAGCGTGCCCGTCTCGTGGAGATGGTACGCTGCAGAGCCACGTCCTTCAGAGGAAGAAGAGGTGGCGGAATACACATAAGGACTAACCTTAGAGTGCCCCGCCCCTGAGAAAGCAGGTCCTTCCTCAGGGGGATCGGCCAGGGAGGGGCTGTCGCGAGGAGTGTGAGTTCGGAGAACCAGGTCCGGTTGGGCCAGTAGGGCGCAACTAACAAGACCTGCTCCTCGTCCTCCCTGACCTTGCACAGTGTCTGTGCGAGAAGGCTCACTGGGGGAAACGCATATTTGTGTAGGTCCCGGGGCCAGCTGTGCGCCAGTGCATCCGTGCCGAGGGTGCCCCCGGTCAGGGAATAGTACAACTGGCAATGGGTCGAGTCCGGAGAGGCGAACAGGTCTACCTCCGAAGAGGTCCCATATCAGCTGGACGCTCCGGGGGTGGAGTCGCCTCTCTCCCGGAGGTGTCGACTGACGAGAGAGCTTGTCGGCTGTCTGGTTCAGCGCACCTGGGATGTGAATGGCCCGAAGCGACCTCAGACGCTTCTGACTCCACAGGAGGAGATGGCGGGCGAGTTGGAGCATGCAACGGGAGCGTAGACCACCCTGACGGTTGATGTACGCAACGGCCGCAGTGCTGTCCGTACGGACCAGCATGTGCTTGCCCTGTAGCGGCTTTTTTAGGCGACCCAGGGCGAGGCACACTGCCAATAACTCTAGGCAATTGATGTGCCAACGCAGTTGGGGCCCCGTCCACAGACCCGAAACTGTGTGCCTGTTGTACGTGGCCCCCCAGCCCGTGGATGAGGCATCCGTGAAGACCACAGCATGCCTGGACACCTGTTCTAAGGACACTCCCGCCCGTAGAAACGAAGGGTCCGCCCAGGGGTTGAAGGCTTGGCGACAATAAGGAGTAACTGAGACCCGGTACTTGCCGCTCTGCCACGCCCATCTCGGGACTCGGTCGTGAAGCCAGCGTTGAAGCGGTCTCATATGAAGCAATCCGAGCAGCGTTACCGCGGCTGCAGATGCCATATGCCCCAGGAGCCTCTGAAAATATTTCAGTGGGACCGCTGTCCTGCCTTTGAATGTATTCAAGCAGTTCAACACTGACCGGACTCGCTCCTCTGTGAGGCGCGCTGTCCGTTTGACCGAATCCAGCTCCATACCGAGATAAGAGATCCTCTGTGTGGGACAGAGTTTGCTCTTGTCTCGGTTGACCCGAAGGCCCAACAGGCTGAGGTGACGGAGCACCAGGTCCCTGTGTTTGCACAACTGATCCCGGGACTGGGCCAATATGAGCCAGTCGTCGAGATAGTTGAGAATCCGAACGCCGCGTTCTCTGAGCGGAACAATGGCTGCCTCCGCGACTTTCGTGAAGACGCGAGGCGACAAGGACAGCCCGAAGGGCAAGACTTTGTACTGATATGCCCTCCCCTCGAACGCAAAGCGTAGGAACGGTCTGTGTCGAGGGAGAATGGAGACATGAAAGTACGCGTCCTTCAGGTCGATCGCTGCGAACCAATCTCGGGGACGGATGCATTTGAAAATGCGTTTCTGCGTTAACATTTTGAACGGGAGCTTGTGCAGGGCCCGATTCAGAATGCGCAGGTCCAAGATTGGTCTTAACCCACCACCTTTCTTGGGTACAATGAAGTAGGGGCTGTAGAACCCCGACCTCATATCGGCAGGAGGAACCGGCTCGATCGCGTCCTTCGCCAGCAGGACATCGATCTCCGACCACAAGACATGGGCATCGCAGCTCCGCACGGTGGTGAAGAGGATGCCCCTGTACTTGGGCGGCCGGCACGCGAACTGAATCGCGTAGCCGAGTCTGATGGTACGGATGAGCCAGCGAGACGGCCTGGGGAGATCTAGCCAGGCTCCCAGAGACCGAACAAGCGGGACCAACGGCACCACAGACGTACCCGGGGTGGGGCAGCGAAGTGGAGTACACAGACCCGACTCGGGAGGCCCGGAGGCGGCCCGGAGTGTTGTCTGAGTACTCCAGGGTGGGGCAGAGTGTGGGTGAGGAGGCCCGGGGGCGGGTTGGGCAGCACCCCTACGCCCGGCACCCTGCTTCCCAGGTGGAGGCTGCTGCTTGGGCTTAGCAGGGGCGGAGGCGGAGGCGGATGCAGGGGGACGCCCTCGGCAACGAGCAGACGGAGGTGCTGCAGCCGGCGACTGGGTGGAGGCAGCAGCAGGTCGCCGGGGCAGAATGTTCTTGATCGCCTCCGTCTGCTTCTGGGCCACCGAGAACTGCTGGGCGAAGCTCTCGATGGCGTTGCCGAAGAGGCCGGCCTGGCAGACAGGGGCGTTGAGGAACCGTACCTTGTCGGTCTCACGCATATCCGCCAGGTTCAGCCACAGGTGGCGCTCCTGGACCACAAGTGTGGACATCGCCCGACCCAGGGAGTGTGCGGTGACTTTCGTCGCCCGGAGGGCGAGGTCCGTCGTGGTACACAGTTCCTGCATAACCCCTGGGTCGGAACTACCCTTGTGCAGTTCCTTGAGCGCTTTGGCCTGGTAGACCTGCAGGAGTGCCACGGCATGCAAAGATGATGCAGCTTCTCCACAGGCTGTGTAAGCCTTGCCCGTTAGTGCGGATGAGAACTTACACACCCGGGAGGGGAGACGCGGATTTCCGCGCCAGTCAGTAGCGGTCTTCGGACACAGCTGCATCGCTACTGACCGCTCGACTGGGGGGATCTCCACGTAACCCTTAGCTGCGCCACCATCGAGGGTAGTGAGGACGGAGGAGTCAGTCGATCGATTTCTAGCGTTGTAAGGCGCTATCCACAACTTCGTGAGCTTCTGATGCACTTCCGGAAAGAAAGGTACTGGGGCGGGGCGCTGAGAACCAGCACGGGCCGTCCCGAGATACCAATCGTCCAGCCGCGAGGGTTCGGGACACGGTGGAGGGTTCCACTCGAGCCCGACACTGGCGGCGGCCCGGGCAAGCATAGCCGTGAGCTCCGGATCGGACTCGGGCAACGCTACCACACCGGAAGGGGGTAGCGCAGCCGAATCCTCATCTCCGGAGTCCATTAGCTCGTCCCCCGATGCAGCTATCGAAACCATGTCCTCAGCCGGAGCCCCGAAAGTAACAGACGGTCCCCCGTGGGAAGGACCAGGCTGCTCTTCCGGAAGCTCCACCGGCGCAGCGGAGGGGGGAGGGGCCCGAGGAGCCTGTTGACCCGGCAGGAGTGCCCTCACAGTAACCCTCAGGTCTCCACCAAAGGCATCAGCCATATTAGCAGCCCTCTGCTTCGCAGCAGGAGGGCCACTAGATCGGGGGATGCGCAATGGGACTCCACCCCGTCTGAGGTATTCAAGTCTAGACCGTAATACTGCGATGGTCATGTTCCCGCAATGGGAACACGAGTCATCCACGAAAGCCACTTCAGCGTGCTGAACGCCCAAACACGAGAGACAGCGATCGTGTCCGTCAACTGGGGACAGATAACGACGGCATCCAGAAACACACGGTTTGAATGACATCTTGAAAAAGACGTAGGGTCAAACCGTGTTGCTCTTTTAGAAAAGGAAAAAAACGCTCCGATCAGTGCCGAGGCACACAGGGGAAATGACCGCGGCTCGCAGCGGTTCAGGGGTGCAAGCCCGCTGAGAGCACTCACAGGAAAAACGCCCAAGAAGCTGTGAGAACAGCTGTTTGTTTTTCTCTCGCGATCACCACTGTAGGGCACCGTCACACGATATACGGTGCTTATACCCGCGATGCGGGGCGGGTCGTGGAATGCGTCAACCGCATGCCAATCTTCATTGGCTCGTTTATAACACTCGAAGTAGATTGGTCTCTGAAAATAGATCCCAATTCGTCGGTCAGTTCCGTCGTACGTCGAACGTGACCGACTGAAAGGGAACTAATAACCAACACAACACTTGTTCACATGCTAAGTGTAACTTTTGTAGCATGCAAGTAATGATCAAGTAAAACACTTGTCCTCTGGCATTAGCACAGTTACAGCTCATTGAGAACAGACTTATTTCACCTAGCCACCCACAGCCTAACCACAAGGTCTACACTTCACGACAATGGTAACCTCAAAAATCAACATAACATAAACTCTTTTAAATGTTAAATATAACTGAACACCAAACTTTAACAGGTCTTTCCCTTTACTAAAAAAACACATTAAACATGCTGGGAACTAGAAATACACTGCCCAGTTCAGTCAGCGCAACAGAAATGATTCATGTAGTCCCAACTCAAATGGTTTAGGTTAACTTAACATTTTACAAATTTCATTTAATTTAACATAATAAAATTGAGTGCAAATGGCAATTAAGTAAAAAACTAAAGATGTGTGTTGTTTCAGCTTATTTTATTTAAATTAACTGAGCAAACAGCTAGAATCATTTTTTTGAGTGAATGTAGTAAAATCAAAACTGGCGTGACAGACTCATATTTACACTTCCCATAAGAAGCTGCAATGTCACAAAAGTTTATCCTTTGCACGTGTTTTTCAGCCCTGCCAATTTAAATATTCAAGCGCAAGAAGATGCGAAAGAGAACTCTATTTGGTACTTGCTGAGTGAGAAGTTTTGTGTGCGCACCCAGAAAGCCACGTTATACAGTGCTTATACTGAATTGAATTCTCTTTCGCTTCTTCTTGCACTTGAACAGACAAATTCACACAAGATTATATCAAAATGGCCATCTTGGCGAGTATCCTATTAAACAGACGGTTATGGCTTAAGTGAGTGTAAACACTTGAGAAATAAAGGTGTCGTGCACGTGTGTATCACTATATTGGATCCGTGCAGCTCTTAAAGTGACAGCAGCGTAACATTCCTGATGTGCTGCTGTCTGTGTTTTAATGTTAATCAAACAACAAAAGACAGAAAAAAAATACTTTTTGTAACTTTAAGAAGGATTAATATATATTTAATTTATACAGCAGTGTTATCTTACATTTGATTACTTTGCTCAATTTCTGTACCTGAAAACGTCTCGGTTACGCATGTAACCCTCGTTCCCTGTAGGAGGGAACGAAGACGTTATGTCGACGTCACCAACGTCGAACGTGACCAACTGAAAGGGAACGCAGTCCTGTCCGCACAGCTTTCAAAGTATACTCAACCGCGGATGAGCGCAGATGGCCAAGTTCGACACATGTGCAGTACAATTGTTGTGACTCTTCTGTCTTTCTTGCGCTGTTGTACGCAAACCGTCCACGCGGTCTCAAAAATTGGGCTGCACGCGGCCGGGGTGACGAAAATTATGTCACGCGGACGGCTGAAATATACTTTGGGCTTTAGACCTACCTGAAAAGCGCTGTTTATTTCATATGCATCTTTGTTCTGTTGTAGGCTATTTATGTATTCATGTTGGCCTGTTGAATGTTAAGTGGATCCAATCCATGTTCAGTGAAGATTATTTGATGATCCAGCAATAAACTAGCTAGTATACCTTAATGCATGCTTCTTTTTTTTTAACTTTGCTAATAAAACATGATCAAAACATGAGTAATCTATTTTAATGACAAAAGTTATATCGGTATATATAGTCATATATACAATATAGTTATATCAATAGTTGCTTGTTAAAATCAGTATTGTATTGGCCAAAAAAAAAATCCTATCAGTGCATCCCTAATTATATTATTTTAGTACTTTTTACTACTACTTCTATTTCTTTTCTTATTATTTATCTATATTTTTCTGCATGTATAGCGGACAGGACTCCAGAAAGAAAATATGCTTCTGTAACATGGCTGTAGTTTCAACCACACAACTTTGCGATACTGTTTGCAAATGATCATTGGATCTACAGTTTCGGGAAACACCGAATCATAAAACTATAAAATAATGCTTTTGGAAAATGCACCCCAGGTCGGGATGCCCAAACAACAGAGCAATGGTTTGATTGTGCAATAGTGCTCACACCACACTTCTTACGGGGATTCAACTTTGAATGGCTTATAGATGTATCTGCATATTAAATCTGAACAGAAGAAGAAGTATTTTAACATTATGATCAAAGACATTTATTGGTGAAAATAAAGTGAAATCAAAACCAAAAAGTAAATGGTTTTAGAAACCATTGACTAATCATAAAGACAGTTTTTTTTTTTTTTTTATTGGCATCTATGGTTCCATGAAGAACCTTTAACATCCATGGAACTTTTCCATTCCACAAAAGGCTCTTTATAGAAAAAGGTTCTTTGGATTATTAAAATGATGTTCACACTGAAAAAAAAAAAAATATTTTAATTAAGAAATTCTTACTGAATTATTATTCTATGGTATCACTGTGAAAATCTGCTTTCCGAGTCTCTTTTTTTTAATATATTGTAGATATAAGCAAGCATGTATCAAATCTAGGTTAGCGCATAGCCCATTGTGTACAATGCATCTCCTTCTACCACATCTGTGGTCAGACTGACGATGATGTCAGCCATCAAGTCTTTACCAGTAATTACACATCAGATGACAACAACTTAAAATTGATGTCCTATGCATGAGCGCTAAGTAGCCATTTTAAAAGTTTGAGACAGGAAGCTGAGAGAAAGGCCGTGTTATGAGGGTGTCAGCATGGGAATTGCCGGGGCAGCTGTACTGTACACGCTCTGCAGTAATAGACACACAGAGCCCATTGCCAAAAGCACATTTGGCATCAGTAGCAAATGAGTAATTATTGGGTAATGACCCAGAAGGTGTCCCTTAATTGAATTGTGAAAGTAGGGAGAGTGGTGCCACACTGTAATAAAAGCAGATGGATTATTTCAGGAAATATCTTTTTAAGTGGAAGGGTAAATACTGATGAGCCTGCATTTATTTCTCTGACCTTTAGATAGATAACCACTGATTAAAAATTTAGGCTCTAGTGGGAGAAGAGGTTTTTGCTTTTACTTTTTTTTTTTTTTTTTTCCCTGACCATAATAGACCTCTATCCACCACATTCAGTCTTAATTCTAAAATGCATTAGTCACAAAATTGACGTGTGCTGGGAGAGAAAAAAACTTTAGGAAAAGCTGTAAGTGGACTATTGTGTGGACTAAGAGGTCTTTTGTTTTGAGATCATTTGATGCAGTGACATTTTTCCCAGTGAAATGTCAAGATCACTCTAATGACTACAATGCCCAAGAGGGGTATGCCTTTTTCTACCTTTTTGCAAAATGATAGGTGAATTATGTAAATGCAGGCATCAGTTAAAGCCATATTTACTTTTTACAAGCATTTACCTTCTCTTTTAATGCACTTATCTCTCAAAGGAAATTGCCTGCTGTTGCCATCACTTATCTGCATGAATGATGTGGGTCGTGTTTTATTGCCATCACATCTACATGTTTCGGATGTGTTCGTTCTATTCTGTTGCTTATCCTTGTACTCTCACCTTGAGTTTTGTAACTGTAACAGGTTGCTGTACAGTGGATCAAATGGGTCCCTCTGAATTGAGAAGTACGGGGGCTCTATGTTTATTATTAATGTTTGGGACCCCTATTCTTACCCACTATTCAGCTGTTAAGTGGATATTTTTTAAAGGGATAGTTCACTCAAAAATTAAAATTCTTTCATCATGTTGTCATCCCATACCTGAATGAATGACTTTCTTCTGTGTAACATAAGGGAGTCAATATATTGCAAAATATCTTATTTTGTGTTCAGCAGGTGAAAGTGAGTCATACAAGTCTGGAACGACATGATGGTGAGTAAATGATAACAGAATTTTTATTTTTGGTTGGACTATCCCCCCTTTAAATCTGTTCAAATTAGCATTAAAAACATCACCAGCAATTAATTAATCAGAAGTGAATTAATAATTAACATAAACAGAAAGGGAAATATTTCTCTTAATTGTTTTAGTGACACATCTAAAAATTGAAGCTTTTTTTTAAAGAAAAACAGTTGAGTCTCATAATTCAGTTTTAAATAGTTTATTATTTAGACCTTAGAGCTACAGGAATAATTAATTATATGACTGATAATCAAATTAATCAAATGAATCACCTACTTTATGGTATAAAACGAGTGGGCTGTTTGACAATATAGCTTTTACTGCTTTTTCAACAGGTTTGTTGCTCTTATAACAATAGTTATATGGTTGCTACATCCTTCTCACTAGTATAAACTGTGTCACGCTGATTTGCCAAATCCGCCGTTGGTGCATATTGTGGTCTCCACCCACCGGGAGACCTGTCTCTATCTCCCACTGTCTCTGTCAGCAGCTGTTTTCAAATTCTGGTCCTTTTTAGATCATTCCATGCTTTATTCCCATTATCAATGAGCTTTTAAAATGTACTCAGAAGAATCCTCACTTTATTGATTGTTTATAGTTTGTAATCTACTTTAGAGAAAAGATAATACCAGGGCAAATGCCTCTATACAGCACTTCATTCTGCAGTTCATAGACACATTATAGAATAATCAATCTGTATTGAACACAGAGATCAGTCAACAAATAATACAATTACTAAAGCTGAAAGAAACTGCCATCATTAACAGCACATAATGCTGTGAGCATTCAGAGCATGCTGATTGGCTGATCAATGGAGCTATACAGGTACACAGTATTATGAATAAAAATACCATGGAAAGTTTTGTTAATTGTGTTGTCAGTGTTAATTGGAGAAAATACATTAAATCAGCCGTATCGGTTTGCAATGTGCTGGCTCTGTAATAAAATGTAAGAATTTATTTCATATGGATCTGTCTTAAATGTATTCTCTGTAAAAGATATACTATACTGTAGGTAATCTTTAGGTCAAGAAATCCTAAGACACAAAGCAGAGCTTAAGTTTTCTTCTGCTCACCAGGCAATATTTGACTGTAATAAATAATAATAATAATAATGTTCTTATTTCTCTATGTAATAATAATAATAAATTAGCATTTCTGCCATCTGTCTGTCACCTGTGGAACTCTGTTACCCAGCAAATCTGCTCCTCTCTCCCAGGTTGTTACATTTACTGACTATCTGAAAAATATTTCAGCTATTTTAATGTATAGCCAAATATATTAATGTTAATTTTATGATAATTTATTTAAAAATTGGATATTACACATTCAAATTGTGTCGATTACGATTACATTACCGTCTGAGAATAATGGTGTTTGGAATTAATTCCAAATTATTTTAACACCAAACGACTAATTGAGTCATTATAAAACCTGAAGCGAGTTTCACACTAGTCTACAACCTAATGTCAACTTCAGCTAAAAGGTAAGAATAATTTTGGCAGCGCACTCTCTCAATTCATAAATGCAATTTGAAGAGAAACGCATTACAATACTTTTTTTTTTCCTTGTCAATTTGTCTATACAACTTTATGGGACCGTGTAACAGATAATACATATTTTACTTTCTAAATTAATTCGTTTTAGTAACAAATTTCAGACCAGAGCATTATTAGTAGGCTATTACAGCACGGTTATGGACTCAAAACTTTAATAATGTCTTTGATAAAACACAAACATTTTACTCTTCATCCAAGTGTCAATCCACTTTTAGCGGCAGCGAGCCAGATGCTTTGGTCCCTTAAAACTCTCCATGGAAATTGCGCACGTGCTCCTGCAATATCCATTGCTCAATAAGAGCTTTGATTTGCACTGTACGAACACAGACGATGAATATGCATAATACTCGCGTGATATTGCTGTCTGCTCTTGGCCACGGTTTTCTTCCACCATTTGGGTACATTCCCATAAGCACTTGTGTGATGTGACTCGTCTTTTTCGCGTTTTCTGTTTGCTTTCCAGTCCCCCTCTGGTCTCTGTGCTCTATTCTCTCCTTCGTCTCAGCTGGTCTAAGTGGGCCAAACCTGAAGAAACCTCTATTTTTGTTTTGTCTTCTCTCTCTTTCAAATAATCAGCCGTGTGCCAAAAGTGTCCCTCTTGTTTTTACGCGTGCCAGTCACCTGCCGTCTGCCTCGCTCCTTCCTTTTCTCAAAGCTTGCTTTTCTCTCTCCCAATTCTTTTGACTTTCTGCGGTCTGGATCCCCAATGAGATTCAGATTGGGTACATATTGAGTCCTCTATTGTCCTTCAAGGGCTGTACTACGCTAATTAAATTTTATCCAGCCATATAAAAACCATTTCTCTCCTCCACGCTCCCAATTCAGCTTTCTAGCCCAAGTCCTCTCTTTTTCCTAGCCCTAAAAATCCAGTGTTCATTGAGTCAAATCAATAGAAAAACATTTGCAAATCTCCATTATTGTGGGATTTTTGTCTCCTTTCTGTTGTGATAAAAGCACCGCGGAACAGCTTGCAGCTTTGTGCAACCGAGACGCGCGGGACAGACGAAGGCCATGAATGCAAAAGGCATTACGTGCTGCAGCAAGTTTCTTTATCACCCCTGTTATTGAAATCACAATTATTTCCACGCCATCTTTTGCATGTGATTATTTCATAGAATACTGGTTTGCCGTCTGTTAATTATCATTGCATGCTCTACAAGGTCTGTCGCCACTTGATACGCAGTTTTTTTTTTTACATTAGTCAGTTACATAAGTTGATTTTTTTGTTCAATTTAAGAAATATTCGCTTTTTTCTTCACAATTGAGGCTTAACATCACTAAGAGGAGACTCTCCCGAGTCTATGCGTATTTCTACAAATATCTACAGTCGGAGCCCCCAGATCAATAATCGATACATGCAAAAGAAAGTTCAAATCGCCTGCCAATGTCATTGCTTGACTTATGATCAGCCTTGTTGAATTTTATAAGTCGACTCCATCACATTTTAGTTCTTTTAATTTGCTTAAATTTAAAATACTTATCTTTATACTTCTGTTAACTTTCTTCTCCGATATTAATTGTAACAGCCCATTGTTTCTATAATGAGAAAAAAAATGACTGCATCTCTCACCCCATACAGGTTAAAGTTTGCCCTTATTTATGAAACCAATAATAGTGCAATAAAAACAAATCAATCTGTACTTGTGCAAATCCAATTCAGCAGGGAGGGTGAAACCCCTGAAGAAGAAGAAAAGCCGGGGGGGGGGGGGGGGGGGGGTTGGAGGGTTATCCCCCAAAAGCAGCTGTTGAGTCCTAATCTTTTTTCTTGCCCTATCACTCACCTATATTCTCCTCAGCGCTCTCCTCGCATCTCTCTTTGGAAGTTCCCCACTCGCCAGACCCCATCCTTGTCCAGATTTTCCCACTTGTACTTATCTCAAAGAAAAGAAGAGTGCATGGATGTCAAATTGCCCTCAAAAACACCATGAAAGATTGATTTGCAGCACTTTTCATTCAGCCGGCATTATTTTGAAGAGAGCTGAATAGGAAACCCGCAAGCCGGGGAAGGAATAAAGATGTCCTCCCTGTTGGAAAGGGGGGAAACTGCCCATTTTGTCTCAGTCCATCAACCCTGGAGAAAGAGGGGGAAAGGCAAGAGGCTATTCAAAAAAAAAGCTCATATACACCTCACACAATACTAAAAGACTTTAAATTAACATCCATGAATATTAAATTACTTCGGCCTGAAAAAGATTGAATAAAAGATATACTTGACCCAGACGGCTTTGCATATTTTCGTACTCCAAAGCACATCATTAAAAACTATTCAGTTGGTTTATGCGAATGTAATTTCGATATGATTACAGAGTTCTGTACCTTTAACATTAATAGAGAAGAACAGAAACGCGATGCTTGTGCTTGTTGTTCGGCTAAATGTGCAATTAGATGGGAATTACACATTCATTTCACATAGGCCTAACGATAATTTTAATAAATTAATAATGAATTACTATTTATGACTATGATAATATTTCTGCATATAATTACTGATCTAATGATGAATGCTGTGGCACAAAATGAAGAAAACACTTGGACATTTTTAATTCAGTTCCACTCAAGAAGAAAATATACCGGGCAAAATATAAGAGACAAAAGCCACTAGTTATTTTATGCCTTTGTTCTCGTGGTCTAGTTTTAGCCTACAAGTTAAGTCGCACTTAAATAAACTGACATAACTTGATATTGTCCGTTTCTCTTAGACAAACGAGATAAATCAGCTAACAGATTTTAACCTGGGTCGCTTACTAGTCGTCATGTTGAGAGTCAAGTTTGCTTTTAGGTTTTCCATGCCAGAGGTGCTCATGTTCATCTCTCTGAAGCAAACAGCTGGAGCGGAGCTCATGGTGCTGAGACTGGGCTTGTTATTTTAGCCAAAAACGCGGTTGTTGGATCCTGAACATCAACACACACACATCGCTCCCCCTTCTTCCCCCCACCCCCTCAGGAGTAGCCACTCAATAAAGAGTGTGGTGTTTTTTTCCTCTGGTTGAACAAGTCTAAAGAACACAAGGGGAGGGTCATTAATAACTAATTACCGTGGGTCAGACCTGACGCATATAAAGCCCACCGGGACCTTGGAAAGACGAAACATATTCTCTCGACACTTAGCAAGAAGAGAGCAGATTCACATTTCATTGGCATCAGACTGATTCATCGATTACATTCGCCTTTTACAACATAGACATTCGGTCTAAATTTAACTGCAAGGGGGAAATTTCGGGGGTTTTAATCACAGGGATCATTAGTTAAGGGTTTCGCATTTGGCTCATCATGGGTTCAGTGTTGCCTGCAGATGCTCTGGTTCTGAAGGCTGGATTTAAGCAGCAGTCTTTGGCCCTGTCCGACATCATCACTTCAGACATCCTGCACAGTTTCCTGTACGGTCGCTGGAGGAACGTGCTGGGGGAACACCTGTTCGAGGAGAAGACCAGCACTGTCAGCCCCAAAACAGCCTTCACCGCCGAGGTCCTGGCGCAGTCATTCTCCGGAGGTGAGTCCGCAATATTCACTTTATTCGTTGATTATGGATTCGTCATACTATAGCCATATAGTATTTAGTTGTAAAACAGCTTTTACATTTGATTTTTATTGCACTGAAGAGTCAAGGCGAGTTTTATTTATATGGCATATTTCAAACACAATTAATGATACTTTAACGTGCTTGAAATAGCCTAAAAGTAAATGTCTATTTCATAACGCAAAAGACACACATGCTTAATTTAGTGGTTTATGACTATACTTATGCAATCAGTAAAGTGCATCACAGTGCACAGGTAAAAATACATGATTTTAGTCTGGCGCATTCCAGGATGGGAAATGGAGGGTCTTAAAAGTATTTATTCTTTTTACACTAGGCTATAGCCTATACATTTCAAATGCATTTCAAACATTCTAATAACAACAAAAGTTAAGTCAGATAAAAACAGACGATTGAGAAGAGTTCACCTGCTATTCATAGCAACAGTAGGCTAAGTTGCTCATGTTCTGGGGCTATATTGACAAAACATAAGTACTGTCATTTGTATTACTTTACTATAAATGATTTAAATATTGCAAGGTAATAATGATTTTACTGTTTGGTTTAAAGCGTCTTTATGGAAAATAACGGTTCGATGAATGTAGGCGCCGCAAGACAATTTAGGTTGCGCGAGACGGAATTGAAAGTTTACTGGCAGAAATTCCTTCAAAAAAAGTCAACCCCTTGAAAGTCATTAAACAATTCGCACGTGGTTAGAAGCTGAATATATAGGGGAAATCAATATTTTTTTTTTTCTAAATGCATTTAGCTATAACATTTTTAAGCGTTGCGAAGTACTGGCAAATTAAAACTTATTTAAATAAGGCTATTAAAATCATGAGGGTAACGTTGTGCTTGACCTGAGAAAGTTGCCAGTGAAGCCAGGACGTTAGACAGAGAAAAGCCCGTCATTCATCAGCTCGGGACAGTCTCCACACCCCCGCATTGACACTTTTCTCTCCTCTCAGGCGCATTTAAAGTTTTCCGTCCCGCTGTTAATATGCCGTGAAAGCTGATTCTACCGCTATTCACACCATGTCAAGCAGCTAATCTCCTTTTCTACGTTTTGTCAGAAATTCCTGGGCCGTTTAAAGAAGGTTCTCGTTTCTTTCAGCGCACATTTAGTGCTACAAAGTTTCTGAAAGGATAATGAATACGGAATAAGTTGTTTCTTGCCTATGAATATATAGCCTCGTCACATTTAAAGCGTAGAAAATTGCTGAGTTCTTAGACGTAAATACTTGCTTGACATTTATTTGAGTCTCGCCTTAGAGCCGCATTTGAATGATTGCGCATTCCTTTATATTGGCCTAGCCTACTATGATAGTTTTACAATACAAACGATTTAAAAAAATAAATAAATAAATAAATCATTTTGTAGCCTACTAAATTTACACTATAACTCCTATTCTTTCCATTTTTTCCTTTGCTATGAACTTGCAAATAGGTTGCGTCATTGCGGTTCTTTTCTTTTTTTATTGTAGGCCTATTTGTTTCCTGGTTTTTATTTGTTATCTAATCTAAATGTTCCAAATTAACTTCCTATTTTATTTGCCGCTTTCTATCTTCAGAGGTCCAGAAACTCTCCAGCTTAGTGCTGCCAAGTGAAGTCATCATTGCGCAGAGCTCGATCCCTGGGGAAGGACTTGGCATCTTCTCCAAGACCTGGATAAAAGCTGGCACCGAGATGGGACCGTTCACAGGCAGGGTCATTTCACCCGAGCATGTGGATCTCTTCAAGAACAACAATCTCATGTGGGAGGTAGGCAGCGTTCAACAGGTGTCGCATGCATGGGCTCGTTTTTTGGAGCTTATCCTAGTAAAATATCATACCAAATCAGAGACTGATGGCAAGCGTTTTTGTTGTTTTCAGGTTTTCAATGAGGATGGCACGGTGCGCTATTTCATCGATGCCAGTCAAGAGGATCATCGCAGCTGGATGACTTACATCAAATGCGCGCGCAATGAGCAAGAACAGAACCTGGAGGTTGTGCAGATCGGAAGCAGCATATTTTACAAAGCAGTAGAGGTTCGTTTTATACACCTTTTTTAGTTTTCATAATTTTACATTGATAATATTTTTATATTCATATTCATTTAATGTCGATGTACTTACACTGTGCAGTATTTTCCATCTTAGATTCCACCCATTTAGCTAAAATTAAGTTTTCATAATTTCTACATGAATGTGAGTTTTTAGAATTTGAACTAGATTTTCTTAATTAAACTTTGATTTTAGTTCAAAATTGAAGACAAAATGTATTTAAATATTAAAATATCTGAATATAGTATTTTATATAAGTGTGTGTGTGGGTGCTTAATCGTTTTTAAATAAATATATCTTCTTTTTTTCATTAACAGACAATACCTCCAGACCAAGAGCTGCTTGTGTGGTATGGGAATTCCCACAACACTTTCCTGGGTATCCCGGGAGTCCCTGGCACAGAGGATGAACAGCAGAAAAAGACTAAAACTGGTGAGTAATTCAGTGGCTTTAGGTGAGTTTCAGGCTAAGAAAAGACTGATCTTTATCACAGCGCTACAATAGCTTTAGTTAAAACTCCATTAGCATCTGTTTTAAGTTTTAGGTTCTGTTCTCTGACCGAGCTCTATCCTCTCCCCACAGATGATTTCCACCTGTGCGACACCTCCTCTACTGCCGCTCTCTCCACTGCCAGCCGCATGCGCTGCGTCATCTGCCACCGAGGCTTCAACTCCCGCAGTAACCTGCGCTCCCACATGCGCATACACACGCTAGACAAGCCCTTCGTCTGCCGTTTCTGCAACCGCCGCTTCAGCCAGTCATCCACTCTCCGTAACCACGTGCGCCTTCACACGGGAGAGCGCCCCTACAAGTGCCACGTCTGCCAGAGCGCATACTCCCAGTTGGCAGGGCTGAGGGCGCACCAGAAGAGCGCCAGGCACCGGCCGGCCAACACGGGGCCTGTAGTGGGCCTGCAGGCCCACTCGCCTCCACCTCCACCTCCTCAGCTGGCACAAGTTCCCCATCCAGCCTCCCTGGTGCATCACATACCTACCATGGTGCTATGAGATAGCATGAAGGTCTCAGATGTTAGCAATCTCACAGGCTGTTCTTCAGTGCAGAAGTATGTCTATGCCAAACCGGCCCTGAGTACTCTCACCTTTAGTGGATGCTTTGTAGTTTCTTAAAGGTGAAGAAGTGGTCAGATATGATGAACGACGCCTGCAGAACTCAGTCATGACAGCACTGAAGTGAAAACTATAGCCATGGAAGGGCTGTTTCGTATGTTCATGTTGAATTCTTATCATTGCCAGAACTACACGCACTGACAGCTAGTGCATTTGTTCCGGCAGATATCTGCCACATTATATCTGATCAAACATCATCATTTAAGTTGACCGGTAGTCAATGTATATTTTATTCATATTTGCATGCAATAGTATTGTTTTGTCCCATTCCAAAGGATAAAGCCCCATCACACCATTCGCTTTAGCCACTATGAAGTTAACGGATACACTGGGATCAGGCACCACTTAGTGAACGATTTGTGTCACTGCAGTCCAATCAGAGCACGTTTATTGTGAATGAACAATATGAAGTATGTAAAGGAATGTACATATGATTTGAAGATTTACTTCCAAAAACAAGGAATAGTCACTTTATCTGTGTATGTATATAAAGCTTAAAGTATTATTACAAAACTTGGTTCTATTATATTATGTATACTATGTTTGCTTATATAAAATTATTTGGGTATTCACTTGTATGCTCAATAAATAATTAACAAATAATCCCATATTTTTGTCACTTTTTAATTATTCGTTTTGCTATGATAATACATCTCCAGGAGGCCTGTGCATGTAAAGTGTTAAATCTATTATTTAAGGTTTCAAATATCCATGATGTCTCTCATTTCAGTGTTTTTCTCTAAGGACCCACAGTGAGCATTCTTTAACATCATTGGTTTTCTATTGTGTAGAGGATATTTTGCTCAGATTCAGTAAATCACACAGACAGACACAGACTGATGTCCAGAAGTTACCAGAATTGCACAATAACAAAACAACCCATGTAAAGCAAACATCTCCATGAAATCCCTTTTTAGTAGTAAATAGATTGTTTATCTCTACTTGTAATTTGCACAGTGACTGAGCAAACTGTACAGTGATATGAGCATTGCACAATCAGTCGTTAAATGTTTACACCAGCACAGTGAAACAGATAGAATCATTATGACTGCGTATTTTCTAGTCATCATATTTGGACTGTAGCTATTCTTTCTAAACTAGAGCTCAAGAAACATTTTTGGGACCTCTTTCAAGACAGTTGAGCTAATAGGTAACTTAAAACAAGCACACCAGATATTGATTTGACTGACAAAAACATTAGCAAGTGCTTGACAGCAAGGAGCAAACTGTCTATAATGGCACATTTATTTTTGTTCTGTATACTTCATCTCTTCGTCTGCATTACTGTTCAGGAAAATGTGTAAGTTGCGATTTACATCTTTTAAAATCTTTGGTTACATTTTATTTTACAGTACGTGTACTTACAGTGTAGAAAGTACTGTTAATATAAGGTAACTACGTGGGTTAAGGTTAGGTTTAGGGGTAGGTTCAGGGTTAGTTCCTAGTTATTGTAATTGCTATAATAAGTACATAGTAGGCTATGTAGGCTACATAGCCTACTGGACTGTGTTGTCAAAAGGCAGCACTGGAGAACAAAACAAAAAATAATAACAATAAAATGTAAACCTCTCTAGCCTCAAGAAAAGTATAGTGAGATTGAGACCCCTTATGTATGGCTGCAATTAGGCATTTATGTTTTGTATAAACCTTTGTTTTTCGCATCTGCCACCGAAACAGTAGGCTACAGACACTTTAAGTAAAATGTTGTCTTGTTTTACAGATACTTAATCACTGCACCTAAAACCCTGCGTCTCGATGCTTCAGAAAATGTTGTGGTGCAGTTGTTTGGTTATGACCGGGAAACTACAGTAAATCTTTACCTGAAGAACAAACTGTCATCAGATTATAAAGAATATGCATCTCAGTCTCTGACGCTCAATGCCGCGAATAACTATCAAGCTTCGGCTACTTTACGGGTAGGACTGCAATGTTATTGGTCTTTAGAAGATTTTTTTTTTTTTTTACAATTCCAAAAAATATGTTAAGTTTTAATAAGCATTGGATGTTTTGGTGAATGATATTCTGCCCTGAAAATACCTATTTTTTTCCCCCAGATCATGCCTATAGATTTCCCAAACGAGGACAAGTATGTCTACCTTCAGGCGACTTCCTCTGCTTTCACTGCATATGAAAAAATCCCAGTCACTACTGTCAACGGTTTTCTCTTTATTCAGACTGACAAGCCGCTATACACACCCGAACAAGAGGGTCAGTAATAAGAATCTCGAGAATTTGTGTATGAAGAGAAAGATGGCGTGAATAAATGAAAGAGACAATCACCTTAAAACCATCTTTTGAACCTATTTGTTTTCTTAGTACAAGTGCGTGTTTACTCCCTCAACGAGGAGCTGAGGAAATCTAGACGGACCGTCACCCTTACATTCGTGGTGAGTTTCTCTCTTCACAGCATCATACGGATGTGGGGACGGTTGCAACACGGCTTATTTCTCCGATAAGGAATGAGTTAGAGAGATAATATTCATATTACACATGCTCATGCTCATTCCTTCTGCAAAAAAATAAATTTCAAGTTTAAAAAGTTATTTTTTTTTTTTGATCAGATTTTATGTCATACTGTACTCTAAACTGTTTGTGTGAAGCATTATAAAATCATATCATTTTAATAAGTGTTTCCTTAGCTTCTAAAAGGCATAGCTAGCATGTGTCAAAGCTACTGTGTCAAGCTAACATCAAGTTTTATCATGGCTGTCAGCCGTAGAAGGGAGAGTTGCAACATACTCTTGCAACTGTCCCTTATCACAACATTGATGTAAAACCTTGCCATAACATAACAAAATTATAATTTTATGTATTAATAAAGAACCCCTGTTAATAGTAGGGTATCTCCCCTTTTATTTAAGTAAACAGTTTTTATTTAAGTAAAAATCTGATTAGGCATACATTTGATCTCTTCTGTATTCTGTAAGCTTTCACAGTTCACAGAAGTATTATTAAATTTCAGTGTTGATTTTGATTTAAAAAAAATATTTTGTAGTTCAAATGTATTGTAATAATTTACCAAAACCAAAAATTGTTGTTCTTTTTCTTTTTCATTTACTAGTCTTTGTCTTTATACAGACCCTGCTGTGCACAAGTAAAATACATAAATTTGAAAATATTATTAAAGAATGATTTTATTATATTTTAAGGAATGTTGCAACTGCCCCTGTGGACTGTTGCAATCGTCCCATTATGGGGTCAGTTGCAACATTTGACTTTGTCAATTCAAGTATAGATTGTACATATATTATCATATGCACACATGTTGCAGCAGTGTGGGTGGATAGCTGACAGACGTGTATATTGTATTACAATTTTGGTCTCTGAGAATCTCAAGAAAATGCAAAAAGTGTTGAAATATGAATCACATGAAATATGATTTTTCTGTGTGAACCTTGTTAATGTTTTAAATTCATTTTAGGACCCTAACGGTATCAAGGTAGAGATTATTGATATGGCAGACATCAATGGAGCAAAACCACTTCTTCCACCATTCAAAATACCTTTAAAGCCGACGTAAGACAAATTCATTACAGTCTATTATAATTAGGCTGTATGTTTAAATGCTCTGATGTTTACATTATTATTTGGAATAGTAGTCATATTCTTCTGAAGTCTAGCTTACTGAACTGTACTGCACTGTACTGTACTGTAAAAAAAAAAACCCCTCATCAACCAGGTGAAGTTTGTATAGAAAGGAAGTCTTGCTGGTTAGTAGATAGATAGTTATAAGAAGCCTGGTGTATGCAGTCTTTTCAACAGGATAGCGTTTTCATTAGTCATTTTGGTAACACTTTACAATAAGGTTCATTAGTTAACATTAGTGAACTACATTAGTTAACATGAACTAATAATGAACTGCACTTATAAAGCATTTATTTATCTTTGTTAATGTTAATTTCAACATTTACTAATACATTATTAAAATCTTGTTAACATTAGTTAATGCACTGTGAACTAACATGAACAAACCATGAACAGCTGTATTTTTATTACCTACCGTTAACAAAGATGAACAAATGTACTGCTCATGGTTAGTTCATGTTAGTTAATACATTAACTAATGTTAACTAATGAAACCTCATTGTAAAGTGTTACCGTTATTTTTGTCTCTGCATTATTTTTTACTTACAACGCAAATCTCATCAGTTATGGAATATGGAAAATTAAGGCCACCTATGCCGACACTTTTGAAACAACTGCCACTGCTGAGTTCGAGGTCAAAGAATACGGTAAGCCACCATTTCAAGTGTTATGTAAACATTTAGAGTTCATGAAATCTGAAATCAAGGTATGTTTCTTAGTGCTGCCCAGTATTTCAATCCACATTGAGCCTGAATCCAACTACATCAGCGAACAGTACTTTGAGTCTTTCAAGCTGAAGATTTTAGCCAAGTATGTTTTTCCTTTTTTATTTCACATATATATATTACCGTTTAAAAGTTTAGGGTCAGTATTGTTTTCATTTTTTTATTTTTAATGATTTTGTTTTTTAAAGAAATTCATTCTTTTGTTTAGCAAGGATGCATTAAATTGATCAAAAGTGATCAAAACAGTTTTACATTGTTACAAGAAATTAATATTTCAAATAAATGCTGTTCTTTCTGAACTTTCCGTTAATCAAAGAATATTGAAAAAACAGATATCACCGTTTCCACAAAAATATTAAGCAGCACAACTGTTTAGAGCATTGATGATAACAATGTTTCTTGGGCACCAAATCTCAGCATATTAAAATGATTTCTGAAGGATCATGTGACACTGAAGATTTGGCTTTGACATCACAGGAATAAGTTACATTTTAAAACATTAATTATATTTCACAATATTAATGTTTTTACTGTATTTTTGATCATATAAATACAGGCTTGGTCTTTCGAAAACATTTTAAAAATCTTACCGACCCCAAACTTTTAAAATAGTACTATATTCAGTTCGGTTGCTGACAATTTATATATTTGTACATAAATTGTTTAAATATATGCTGACAGGTATGCCTATGGAACTCCAGTTAGTTCGGCGAATATTTTCTTGATGTTTGGATACAGTTCTCCAGAAGAAACTGTCATGATACCAGCAACATATTCAAGATATATGGTAAAGTCAGTGTTCCACTCAACTAAACATTAAATGATTAATTGCAGATGATACATTTGTTTTTGGCTTTTGTTATAGCTGACAAATGGAAAGGAGGAAGTCGACTTAAACATCAGGTCAGCTCTGTCATCCATGCCCGATGGGCCTCAACATCTGAGTGACATGAAAGAAAACAGCTTTCTTCGTGTGACAGTTCTTCTGCAAGAGACAACTGGTAGGTCTTAGTTTCACAGACACAGGAGTGCATTATCCTGAATCAAAATATCAAGCAAATAACAACTTTGGAAACATTTCTTCATTGTCAGGTGGTATTTCCCAGGAGGCAGTGCTCTCAAATGTGAAATTTGTAGAAACTCCATTTACCCTGAGTCTGGCCGCAACCCCTCCTTTCATCAAACCGGGTCTACCATACACTATGAGAGTAAGAAGTCTTCTCAAGTAGATTTATGGTATTTGAACAAACATATATATATATATATATATGTTTCATCCTTCCGAATATTTTGGGGACCCAAAGGTCTTGGTGAAGGATCCTTTGGGTAAACCAGTGAAAGGTGTGTCAGTCAAGACAAGGGCAACAATAACTACAGCTGACAATGAACGGGAGGACCTCAAATTTTTTGGGTACCTGGATACAATAACAGTAATGAGTCGGGGAGATGGAATTGCTTACTTCATCTCCAATATACCTGATAATGTGAAAGAAGCTGAATTCACTGTGAGTAAAACTGTGGCCAAGAGTATAGGTTAAAAATATAGAGACAACTGATTAATCATTTCATTATTTATTTAGCATTATAATATGTATATGCTAAATGTACATTCATATTGTACTCATTTCAGTTTGACACAGAAGATCCTCGTTGGAGACAGGCTCCACTTAAACTAAAGGCTGAATCATATGTGTCTGTCAACAATCGTTACCTGTACATCGATTTACATTCTCAATCCTCAGTATTTGAAGTTGGACGGTACATTAACGCCAATGTTTACTTTCATTATCGTGACTACCTTTCTCTGCAGACCTTCAGCTACCAGGTAAAATAATAAAAAACGTATTTGTTGGATCTTCTGAATGATGCACTGTTGTATTTAATTTTTTCTCTTTTTTGTCATATCTAAAATATGTAACAACATATTTTAGATATCATTTTGAGGCTCACATTATATTTCTCTAAAACATTTTGCAAACAGGTTTTTTTTCATTGTTTTTCAAAGTTATGTAAAGACACTATCGTTCAAAAGTTTGGGGTCGGTAAGATTCCTTGATGTTTTTAAAAGAAGTCTCTAATGCTCACCAACACTACATTTATTCGATCAAAAAGAAACAGTAATATTGTAAAATATTATTATTACAACTGTTTTCTATTTTAATGTTTTAAAATGTAATTTATTCCTGTGATGGCAAAGCTGTATTTTCACCAGTCTTCAGTGTCACATGATCCTTCAGAAATCATTCTAATATGCTGATTTGCAATTCAAGAAACATTTCTTATTATTGAAGACAGTTGTGCTGCTTAATATTTTTTAAAGTTTTCTTTCAGGATACGATGAATAGAAAGAACAGCATTTATTTCAAATAGAAATCTTTTGTAACATCATAAATATCTACACTGTCACTTTTAATCAATATAATGTGTCCACAACACTTTTAAAGGCACAATATGTAAGATTTTTGGATTAAAATATCCTAAAAGAATGTTACATATTTTGTTGAGTATTTAAATTATCCCAAATGTTTCCAACAATGTTTAAATCCAGAGAAATCAGCTATATTAACCAGTGCAACGGCCCATGTCATTGCATCGGATGTTTATGACGTCATATCCGTGCTACCCTTGATTTCCGTAGAAACCATGGAAACACCAAAGACGCTTTAATATTTAATGCGTTTTATTTGACAGGTGAGCAACTGTTTGGACTTTATCAACAGACAACTAATCATTGTTATATAGGTCGACATGGTTAGTCTTATTGTTTGAATCTCTTCTTGATTTACCGTGAGTAACATTTTTGTACCATGCCTCAGAGACAAAACTATTTTTTCAAGTGGCTAACATAATCAGAAAGAGCTTTATTTGTGGTAACATTAATACAGAATTTTCTCAGCCCTACAATATATTTTTTTTAATTAATTGCATGCCATTTAGCAACACAAGTCATCTAGCTTTTATTAATATGTGAGCCTGGACCACAAAACCAGTCATAAAGGTACATTTTTTTAAATTGAGATTTATACATCATCCAAAAGCTGAATAAATAAAAGCTTTCCATTGATGTATGGTTTGTTAGGATAGGACAATATTTGGCTGAGATACAACTATTTGAAAATCTGGAATCTGAAGGTTCAAAGAAGTCTAAATATTGAGAAAATCGCCTTTAAAATTGTCCAAATGAAGTCCTTAGCAATGCATATTACTAATAATAATACATTTTTTATAGATTTACAGTAGGAAATGTACAAAATATCTTCATGGAACATAATCGTTAATTAATATCCTAATGGTTTTTGGTGATAATTTTGACCCATACGATGTATTGTTGGATATTGCCACAAATATACCTGTGCGACTTATGACTGGTTTTGTGGTCCAGGGTCATATATGATATTCTAATATCGATCTAGCTTAATGCAGTGTGCAACAAGTGTCTCATACCAGCCACCATGCAAACGTTAGCGTTACCCCATAATTTTAATTTGTCAAATAAAGTAACCTGTATGAGTAGTTTATTTAGAATGAGTAGTATGTTTATTTAGAATTAAATAAAATAATGTGAATTTAAGTGATCAAATGTAACTCTAACAAACTTCAGGGATGAAGGAGAAAGGACGTTAAACATAACTTTTATCGTAAAATAAACAACAAAATGAAAGGAGCGGCAGCGGCCGACTGTGGCATATAAGCATAATAAAAACAGCAAAGTAAAATGTCACAGGCTCTCGGCCCCGCCCTGTTTCATACCACAGTAACGTTAATAAAACTTTTAATACATTAGCTCACCTATGAACATGATTACTGCCTGAGTCCCGTCAGATTGCTTTCCATGGGCTGTGGAGGTGAAGATTACAACTCCCATGATTCCATGCTCATTCACAGCGTCAGCACGCTTCACCTTTGTTATTGTTTTGAATAAGCGACCTCTAGCAGCGAAACTTACATATTGTGCCTTTAATATAAGCAATAATTTCTTTCAAAAAATAATCATACTGACCCCAAACTTCTGAATGGGACATAATAGATATTATGTATTAAACAACATTTTTATTGCTACTTAATATATAATTTTGTTGTGGAGTAGCCTATAATTATGTATTGCTAATGTAATGAAGTAATTGTTTTTGTAAGAAGTCTCTTATGCTCACCAAGGCTGCAATTATTTAATGTTTTTAGTTAAATACAAAAACAGTAATATTGTGGAAATATTATTACAAAAAGAACTGTTTTCTGTTTTGATATATTTTAAAATGTAATTTATTCCTGTGATGCAAAGCTGAATTTTCAGCATCATTACTCCAGTCTTCAGTGTCACATGATCCTTCAGAAATAATAGGCTGATTTGGTGCTCGGGTAACATTTCTTCTTATTATTATCAATGTTGATTGCTTACATTTTTTGTGGAAATGGTGATACTCAGGATTCTTTGATGAATAGAAAGTTCAATGAAAAGCATTTATTTGCATTTATTTATTAAAAAATGTATCAAATAGAAATCTTTTGTATCATTATAAATGTTTTCATTGTCACTTCTGATCAATTTAGCTTCAGCTTTTGCATCACAGGAATAAATTAAATTTTTTTTTTTCATTTATTAAAATAAAAAACAATTATTTTAAATTGTAATAATATTTCCCAATATTACTGGTTTTACTGTATTTTTGGTGAGCATAAGAGACTAAAAAATTGTAAGGTTTCCAAACTTTTGATATGTACTGTAAAATATTATACATTACATTATAATATGTAAGTGTTTTAAATGGTATCAAGCTTAATGCATTATAAGTATTCCAGTGAATCATCTACTGTTTTTTTAAAGATCATTTCCAGAGGAAAAGTTGTGCAGTTTGCCACAGTTAAGCGTGTCAGTGAAAAGAATCAGAGCCTTAACATTAAGATCACCCCTGACATGGCACCGTCTGCTCGGCTACTGGTGTACTACGTCCTGTATGGGGAGGAAAAAGCGGAACTGGTGGCAGACTCTGCGTGGATTGATGTGAAGGCTAAATGTGTTAAAAATTTACATGTAATGCATTTTTCTCTGTCATCAATAGTTGTGATGTGTTTTATGTTATTTATGAATAGTGAAATCATGACCTCATTGGAATATATTTCAGGTGGACATATCAACTCTCAACTCACAGTATAAACCCAAAGATAAACTCGAATTACGAGTATCAACTATACCTAGAGAGGAGTCACTGGTGGCTTTTTCTGCTGTAGATACGGCCTTGAACAACCTAAAATCTAACGACAAAGACCCTCTGAGAAAGGTAAAATAGCAGATTTGTTCAAAAATAAGTTGTATATGGTATATGGTATATTTTGTTATATAGTTTTTTTTTGAGGACATAACAATGACAACATGTGGATGGTACTTTTAAAGACAAAAATTACAAATTAAGGTCATGATAAAAATGAGTGATGATATGTGTTGTTTTCTCTTTATGTCAGGTGCTACAACATGTTGAGCAAAGTGACTTGGGTTGTGGAAGAGGAGGAGGCAAAAATAATGCAGATGTGTTTGACCGCGCCGGCATTATTTTCATCACCAATGCAAACGCCAAGGCCTCTAGTGCAGGTGCATCTCACTTGTAAAGTTTATGAGGGAGTGTGACTCGTTACATTAAAACATCTCAATATAGAGGACATGATAATTTGCTGAAATACTGGCAAATGTATTTTCTTTTCTTTTTTAGGGGGGGCCTGCTCAGATACAGTTAGGCTGAAGCGTTCACCTGTCCTAGGGCAAAAGTTTGAAGCAAAGGGTCTGTTTGCAAGCATTTCGTGTTTGAAAACAGTAACAGTATGCACTAATAACCTTTTTTTATAATTGCAACATCATCTAAATACATTTATGCCCACATATTTGTTGTACAGCCAAAACATATGGGGCATCCAAGAACTGCTGCTTATCTGGGACACGCAGTAGCCCAACACTTGAAACCTGTGGAGATCGTTCGAATAGACTGTCTTTTCCTGCGTAAGGAATTATTAAGTTCTTTTAATGTGACACTTACATGAAATCATATTTTAGAGATCTTTTTGAGTTTCATACTATGCATTTCTCTGATTACTGCCATTGCTGCCATTTGGGTTGTAGTGCCAATGTTACATAAATACATAATACATATATTAAATTGAAATTATATTATACAGTAATAAACAACATTATTATGTTTAAAAAATAGTTAGTAATATTACTAGTAATAGAAATAGTACTTAATATGATTTTTGTTCTGGAGCCTATAATTAGATGTATAGCACATAACATATATATATACACATATACACATATATACATATATACGCCTTCATTTAAATGGCAGCCACATGCTTTAACATACTCCATCTGAATGAAACTGCAACTATACAGTGGTGGCCAAAATTATTAGAACACCTGACAGATCCGAAAATATTTACCTTTTTTTGCCTCCAAAACATGATTTTATTTCATAATGTTCATGAAACATGCAGATGGTTGCTCTGACCATCAAATATCAGATGAAGTGAGTCGTACTGTTTTTATCCACTTTTAATATTTGGTATGTCCACCTTTTGCAGCAATTACAGCAGCACATCTCTCTGGCATAGTGTCAATATATTTCCTCTGAGAACTTCAACACTAATGTTAACCCATGCCTTCTGCAACTGAAGCCAAAGGCTTTCCTTTAAATGTACAATAGATCTGTCCAGTTTATTTTCCAACTCGCCCCAAATGTGCTCGATGGGGTTGAGGTCATTGTCCTCTTGGAAAATAAATCCAGGCCCAATAAGATGACTCCCAGATGCCAAGTGTTCTGATAATTTTGACCACCACTGTATATTATACTTTAACATTAGCCTGTATCTACACACTGTGTAAAGTATTCTAGTGAATCATTTCATGACAGTCTTTCTGACAAACATGTAGAAATTTGGCTGAGCACTGGAAGAAAAGGTGCCAGCGTGCCTTCTTGGAATGCTGTGAATTTTCTCTGAAGCTCCGTAAAGAGAACGCCGCGGGTCAAATCATTCTAAGCCGTGGTGGTATGGTTGTTGCTTATGTGACATCATCAACATAATGAACTTCTACAGTAACTTAGATGACTAAACATGTAAAAAAGCAGGATCTAAAATTCTCCATTATGTAATGCAGCAATAGACTTTCTGCTGGATGTGATGCCATCTCAGATTAGGAGCTACTTCCCTGAGAGCTGGTTATGGGAGGAACACACCACCAGCAAGTAAGAAAACTCTCTGAACCACAATAACTTCTGTCTAATTGATAACTTTTATTATAGAGTTTTGAAAAATATTCTTAAAATATATCCATTAGGATTGCATTGCTAATAAACTGATTTGAAATACATCAAAATCTACATATGAGTGAAATGATTCTCTTTTTGTTAAATTATCCAGTTTTACCTTTCATTTTAATCTGTTTAAGGTCTGGGTCAATAAGCATTATCAAAAATCTTCCAGATTCACTGACTACGTGGGAACTGAAAGCAGTTGGGGTATTCAGTGAGGGTGAGGAAACAAGCTGGATCGAAATGATTTGTTTTAGCATCACCTGGTGGCTGAAAAAGGATATACTGTATGTGTAGCCATAAGCTGTCGGACAGACTGAAATAGCATACTAACTAACTCTTATTACTGCTTCAGTATACAGTATGCAGATTTCTATATGCATGGATTACATGAATTTCCTACTAATTAACTACAAATTAACTACAGATTTCTATATGCATGGATTACATGAATTTCCTACTAACTAACTACAAAAAGACTGTCCCTTTAAAGGGACAGTCCACCCAAAAATTAAAATCGTGTCATCATTTAGTCACCCATTGTAAGGGCCAAATTATGACATAGGCAAAATATTTTTTTGGGCCCAAACCCCACCCCGCTGTTAGTTGGAAACATTGTATAACGTCTTGGTTAAAGAGGTCATATGATGCGATTTCTTGTTTTCCTTTTTCTTTAGTGTGTTATGTAGCTGTTTGTGCATGTATAAGATCTGCAGTTACAAAGTTTCAAACCCAAAGAGATATTCTTTGTAAAAGTTAAGGCTCAGCCACGCCTTCCTAAAACGCTTAATTCAAACACGCCCCCACAAATCTACGTCAGTCTGTGGGGCAGAGTTTCATAACACCGCCCAAATACATACGCAAAGAAAGAAGGCGCAACTTTTATTCTCACTGTTGTATTGTTGCCGCTGGCGCCACCATGTCGTGGAGACACTGTGTTTTTCATTGCGAAAGCCGAACTACTTTGTTTGGCCTTCCAAAAGAGGACACAATTAGAAAATAGTGGTTAAGCTTTATTTACAACACTGTTCCAGACAGTACAATCCAAATATTCTACTTTGTGCTGCGCATTTTTTGGAGGACTGTTTACAGAACCTGGGAGAGTACAAGACCGGCTGTGCTCAAAGGCTGATTCTAAATCAAATCAAATCACCTTTATTTATATAGTGCTTTTTACAATGGCAATTGTTTCAAAGCAGCTTCACAGTGGTAACAGGAAAATAATGCATCGGAATTTGATTCGGCTGTACAGCCGCTCTGGTGAAAACGGTGATGTCATCCAGCTCATTTCAATTATCATATAGTGTCAATGCGGGCAGATCAGTAATATAGTTGAAATTTAAGTGTCCCCAACTGAGCAAGCCAAAAGCCAAAGGCGACGGTGGCAAGGAACCAAAACTCCTTCAGGGCCAGAATGGAGAAAAAAACCTTGGGAGAAACCAGGCTCAGTCAGGGTGCCAGTTCTCCTCTGGCCGACGAACAAATAGTGTATGATTATGATTCTGGCAACATTACAGGTCAGAAGTCATATTAGATCAATAGATATTCGTAGGATTATTCGAAAGATTGGAGTCGTCACGCCGGGGACGGGTTTAATGAGGATGTCGTGTCGATGCGGCATTTACAGGGGGGAGTTTAATTGACACGGTCTCTACAGACACTTCAGGGATATGGTCGTCATGTCCAGGCTAAGGTCCACCATCTGGTCTGGATACGGCCCGGATCCGGCCGACTGCAGTAAACCTCGGGATAAACAGAGAGACTAACATTAGCGTAGATGCCGTTCTTCTTATGATGTAACGAGTACATCAGGTGTTATGGGAAGTGTTCCCGGTTCCGGCTGACCTAGTTAATGCAGCCTAAAACAATCATTTAACTGATTTGAATAATAGAAATTAAAAATGTTTTATGTGTATGCCATAGTAAAGAGATGTGTTTTTAGTCTAGATTTAAACTGACAGAGTGTGTCTGCTTCCCGAACAATGCTAGGAAGACTGTTCTAGAGTTTAGGTGCTAAATAGGAAAAGGATCGACCGCCTGCAGTTGATTTTGATATTCTAGGTATTATCAACTGGCCAGAATTTTGAAACCGCAATAGACGTGATGGAGTATAATGCGTTAAGAGCTCGCTCAAGTACTGGGGAGATAAACCATTTAGTGCTTTGTAAGTAATCAGCAAGATTTTAAAATGTATACGATGTTTAATAGGGAGCCAATGCAGTGTTGCCAGAACCGGGCTAATATGGTCATACTTCCTGGTTCTAGTAAGAACTCTAGCTGCTGCGTTTTGGACAAGCTGCAGTTTATTTATTAAGCGAGCAGGGCAACCACCCAGTAGAGCATTACAATAATCTAGCCTTGAGGTCATGAACGCATGAACTAACTGTTCAGCATTTTGCATTGAAAGCATGTGCCGTAATTTAGATATATTTTTAAGATGGTAGAATGCAGTTTTACAGATGCTAGAAACGTGGCTTTCAAATGAGAGATTGGTATCAAAGAGCACACCCAGGTTCCTAACTTACGACGAGGACTTGACAGAGCAGCCATCGAGTGTTAGACAGTATTCTAGGTTACTACTTGTGGAGTTTTTTTTGTCCAATGATTAAAAATTCATTTTTTTCTGAATTAAGTTGCAGGAAATTACTAGTCATCCAATTTTTTTATATCAGCTATGCATTCCGTTAATCTTGTGAATTGGTAAGTTTCGTCAGGGCGTGAAGAAATATAGAGCTGAGTATCGTCAGCATAACAATGAAAATTAACGCCATGCTTCCTAATAATATCTCCCAGTGGTAGCATGTACAGGGTGAAAAGCAACGGTCCTAGCACTGAGCCCTGCGGTACTCCATACTGAACTTGTGATCGGTGTGACATCTCTTCATTTACTGCTACAAACTGATAACGGTCAGATAAGTATGATTTAAACCATGCCAATGAAATTCCACTAATGCCACTAACATAATTTTCGAGTCTATTCAAAAGAATGTTGTGGTCGATGGTATCGAATGCAGCGCTAAGATCGAGTAACACTAACAGAGAGATACAACCACGATCGGATGATAAGAGTAAATCATTTGTAACTCTAATGAGAGCAGTCTCAGTACTATGATACGGTCTAAATCCTGACTGGAAATCCTCACAGATACCATTTCTTTCTAAAAAGGAGCATAATTGTGAGGACACTGCCTTTTCTAGTATTTTTGACAGAAAGGGTAGATTTGAGATTGGCCTGTAATTGACTAATTTTGTATTCAAAAAGGATCAAGTTGCGTTTTTTTAATAAGTGGTTTAATAATAGCCAACTTAAAAGTTTTCGGTACATATCCTAATGCCAAGGATGAATTAATGATATTAAGAAGAGGATCTATGACCTCTGGAAGCATCTCTTTTAGTAGTTTAGTCGGTATGGGGTCGAGCATACATGTTGTTGATTTTGATGATTTAACGAGTTTAGCTAATTCTTCTTCTCCTATAGCAGTGAATGAGTGTAATTTTTCCTCAGTGACACTACAATGCACTGTCTGATGTGATACTGTAGTAGACGGCTGCATGGTTATAATTTTTTTTCTAATATTATCAATCTTACAAGTAAAGAAGTTCATAAAGTCATTACTGCTGTGCTGTTTACAAACATCAGAAGGTGAAGCTTTATCTTTGGTTAATTTAGCCACTGTATCAAATAAATACCTAGGGTTGTGTTTGTTTTCTTCTAAGAGAGTCGAGAAATAATCTAGCAGTTTTTAGGGCCTTTCTGTATGCAATCATGCTCTCCTTCCACGAAATGCGAAAAACTTCTAGTTTTGTTTTCTTCCAGCTGCGCTCCATTTTTCTGACTGCTGTTTTAAGGGCCCGGGTGTGCTCGTTGTACCACGGCGTTGGACTATTTTCTTTAATCTTCTTTAAGCGCCGGGGAGCAACTGTGTCTAAAGTGCTGGAAAAGAGAGAGTCAATAGTTTCTGTTGCAACATCAAGTTCCTCTAGGCTATCTGGGATGCTGAGGAGATGAAACTGATGAGGAGGATTATTTACAAAGAAATCTTTAGTCACAGCAGTGATAGTCCTGCCATATTTGAAGCGAGGGGACGGCTTTGCAGCCTTTGCTAAATTAAGTGTACATGATACTAGGTAATGATCTGAGATGTCATCGCTCTGCTGCAGAATTTCAATGGTATCAACATTTATTCCATGTGACAGTATTAGGTCTAACGTATGATTACGGTGATGAGTGGGTCCTGACACGTGTTGCCTTACTCCAATAGAGTTTACAATGTCTCTAAATGCCAATCCCAATGCGTCTTTTTCATTGTCTACATGGATATTAAAATCACCAACAATTAGGACTTTATCTGCAGCCAGTACTAACTCTGATAGAAAATCAGCAAATTCTCTGGTAAAGTCTGTATGGTGCCCTGGTGGCCTGTATACAGTAGCCAGCACAAAAGTCAAACGGGATTTATCAATTTCACTACATAACGTTACATAAAGCACCAAAACTTCAAAGGAATTATATTTGAAACTATTATTACTCATTTGACTTCTGAGTAATACCGAAGATATTATTATAAATTACAGCAACACCTCCCCCTTTACCTTTCAGACGCGGCTTGTGTTTATAACAATAATCTTGGGGGGTGGACTCATTTAAAGTAATGTAATCGTCAGGTTTTAGCCAGGTTTCTGTCAAACACAGCACATCTAGGTTATGATCTGTAATCATATCATTAACAATAAGCGCTTTTGAGGAAAGGGATCGAATATTCAGCAGCCCGAGCTTTATCATTTGATCATCTGTATTATATCTGTTGTTTATTTGTTGGACATCAATTACATTTTTACCGTTGAATGGTTTTGATGGTTTTTTGTATTTACTAATTCGTGGAACAGACACAGTCTCTATGTGATAATATCTAGGTGAAAGAGTCTCTATGTGCTGGGATTTATCTGACTTCTGTGACGTGAGACAGCTAGCAGGCGGTCGGGTAAGCCAGTCCGTCTGCTTCCTGAGATTCATCACACCTAAAGTGTTCCCATAGCGACGGCTTCGCAGCGACTCGTTCCCTATTCAGGGAACCAAGGTAACATACTTAAAGGATATGACGGTTCTAAAAAGAATATTATTTTGTGTATTTGGTTTAATGCAATGTGTTTACGTGATTTTAGGTTCAAAAAAGTCATTTTACACATACCGTACATTATAGTTGCTCCTCTATGCCCTGCCTTTCTGAAACGTCAATTTTTACAAAGCTCATCGTTCTGAAAAGCGCGGGGTGCTCTGATTGGCCAGCGATCCAATGCATTGTGATTGGCCCGAATACCTTAAGCGTGTGACGGAAATGTCTACACGGAAATGTCTAAATGTTGACAGGTGATAATGTAGGTACTACCTTATCAATTCGAGCCTGAATCTGATCCGGAAAATGCAGATGACCAAGCTGATCGATGAACTTTATTATCAACTAAGTTTGTTGCATCCATTGGGGACATAATTACTAATTATAATGACTTATACTGTTTTTTTTTCGCGTCGCGCTACGGGGGGAGATCACTATGTAAACATAAAACCATGTCTGCATTTGTGTTTGTAGAAACGCGTTTGAATAGTCAGTAGCAAATTCTTAAAAAATGAAAACATACTTACAGTCAGAAGCGCCAGACTGTACTTACATTTTTTAGAAATACTAGAATTTTTTTTAAAAATACTAGAAAAGGCAGTGTCCTCACAATTATGCTCCTTTTTAGAAAGAAATGGTATCTGTAAGGATTTCCAGTCAGGATTTAGACCGTATCATAGTACTGAGACTGCTCTCATTAGAGTTACAAATGATTTACTCTTGGTTGTGATCGTACTCTCTTCAGATCGTGGTTGTATCTCTCTATTAGTGTTACTCGATCTTAGCGCTGCATTCGATACTATCGACCACAACATTCTTTTGAATAGACTCGAAAATTATGTTGGCATTAGTGGAATTTCATTGGCATGGTTTAAATCATACTTATCTGACCGTTATCAGTTTGTAGCAGTAAATGAAGAGATGTCACACCGAACACAAGTTCAGTATGGAGTACCGCAGGGCTCAGTGCTAGGACCGTTGCTTTTCACCCTGTACATGCTACCACTGGGAGATATTATTAGGAAGCATGCCGTTAATTTTCATTGTTATGCTGACGATACTCAGCTCTATATTTCTTTACGCCCTGATGAAACTTACCAATTCACAAGATTAACGGAATGCATAGCTGATATAAAAAATTGGATGACTAGTAATTTCCTGCAACTTAATTCAGAAAAAACTGAATTTTTAATCACTGGACAAAAAAGCTCCACAAGTAGTAACCTAGAATACTATCTAACACTCGATGGCTGCTCTGTCAAGTCCTCGTCGTCAGTTAGGAACCTGGGTGTGCTCTTTGATACCAATCTCTCATTTGAAAGCCACGTTTCTAGCATCTGTAAAACTGCATTCTACCATTTTAAAAATATATCTAAATTACGGCACATGCTTTCAATGCAAAATGCTGAACAGTTAGTTCATGCGTTCATGACCTCAAGGCTAGATTATTGTAATGCTCTACTGGGTGGTTGCCCTGCTCGCTTAATAAATAAACTGCAGCTTGTCCAAAACGCGGCAGCTAGAGTTCTTACTAGAACCAGGAAGTATGACCATATTAGCCCGGTTCTGGCAACACTGCATTGGCTCCCTATTAAACATCGTATACATTTTAAAATCTTTCTGATTACTTACAAAACACTAAATGGTTTAGCTCCCCAGTACTTGAGCGAGCTCTTAACGCATTATACTCCATCACGTCTATTGCGGTCTCAAAATTCTGGCCAGCTGATAATACCTAGAATATCAAAATCAACTGCAGGCGGTCGATCCTTTTCCTATTTAGCACCTAAACTCTGGAACAGTCTTCCTAGCATTGTTTAGGAAGCAGACACACTCTGTCAGTTTAAATCTAGACTAAAAACACATCTCTTTACTATGGCATACACATAAAACATTTTTAATTTCTGTTATTCAAATCAGTTAAATGATTGTTTTAGGCTGCATTAACTAGGTCAGCCGGAACCGGGAACACTTCCCATAACACTTGATGTACTCGTTACATCATAAGAAGAATGGCATCTACGCTAATGTTAGTCTCTCTGTTTATCCCGAGGTTTACTGCAGTCGGCCGGATCCGGGCCGTATCCAGACCAGATGGTGGACCTTAGCCTGGACATGACGACCATATCCCTGAAGTGTCTGTAGAGACCGTGTCAATTAAACTCCCCCCGTAAATGCTGCATCGACACGACATCCTCATTAAACCCGTCCTTGGCGTGACGACTCCAATCTTTCGAATAATCCTACGAATATCTATTGATCTAATATGACTTCTGACCTGTAATGTTGCCAGAATCATAATCATACACTATTTGTTCGTCGGCCAGAGGAGAACTGGCACCCCGACTGAGCCTGGTTTCTCCCAAGGTATTTTTCTCCATTCTGGCCCTGAAGGAGTTTTGGTTCCTTGCCACCGTCGCCTTTGGCTTTTGGCTTGCTCAGTTGGGGACACTTAAATTTCAGCTATATTACTGATCTGCCCGCATTGACACTATATGATCATTGAAATGAGCTGGATGACATCACCGTTTTCACCAGAGCGGCTGTACAGCCGAATCAAATTCCGATGCATTATTTTCCTGTTACCACTGTGAAGCTGCTTTGAAACAATTGCCATTGTAAAAAGCGCTATATAAATAAAGGTGATTTGATGAATGTCTGAAGCCCTTATACCATCATACCATTTTATTGGCCAGTAGCGCTTAGCACTGCCCGGAGAAATACGTCACGCTTGATTCATATCAGCGTGCTACGCGCTATTTCATCACCGGGAAAGGCCGGCATCGCAGCGACTGTTCCCTATTCAGGGAACAAAGGTTACATATGTAACCAAGACGTTCCCTTTCATAGGTTCTATGCTATGAAGCAGTCACTATGGGAACGATATACCATAACGCCTTCATGTACTTGAGGATAGCTGGAAGAACGAGGAAAGAGTCCGTTTAAGCAGATAAAACCTGGGAGCCAGGAGCCATCCTTACGTCCAGACCATAGAACTTGATAAAGGTGTTTGGAAATGACCATCCTGCCGCAACTCAAAAATCTTCCAAAGACTTTTCTGACACAACTCCAATGGCTCAAATGGATGGCCTGCAAGACCCTCCAGGATGATATTCCATGAAGGAATTTGTGCAGGGGCAGAAAGGCTTAAGCCGTCTTGTCCCTTGCAGAAAATGGGAAACCAGGGGGTGACGTCCAACAGGAACACCTCTGCCTCATGGGCACATGCTCTCAGCAGATATAGCTGCCACATAAACCTTGGCAATGGCAGCTGTCACGCTGCTTGCACTAGGAGCAAAAAAGCTTCCACTTAAAACCATACATGCGCCTCGTAGAGGGGGCCCTAGAGTTACGAATAGTGTTGATAACCTCAGCCGAGAGATCAGAACATATTAACGCGCCCCGCTCAGGGGCCACACCCATAGTTCATCCGGAAGGGGGTGCCAAATCATACCCCGGGCTTGAGGGGAGCCTCCCAAGGAGGGCCGACTAGCAGACTGACCAGGTCTGAGAAACATATCTGAGTGGGTCAAAGCGGGGCCACCAGCAACAGATGTCTCACTTCGTCCACATAAACAGAATGGCGGGGGTTAGACAAGTGTCCTTCTTTCCTCAGAAAGGAGGTGAGCCTTGAGCGCAAAACTTTCAAATGCAGGCTATCACAGTGTCGACAGCCAGATAGGCCGTTAAGCGACTCCTGAGCATGCTGAAGGCCCAAACATTGCACGCACCTGTCATGAGTGTCTCCTCCTGCGATGAACCTCTCACACGGAATGTTATATCTCCTAGAACTCATTGTGTCCACTTGAGAGGAGTGAAACATCATAAAAAGAATGGCATCTACGCTAATATTAGTCTCTCTGTTTATCCAGTGGTTTACCGTAGTCCGCCGGATCTGGGCCATATCCAGATAAGATGAAGGAAATGCGCCTAGACACGACCATAACGCAGCCCTGAAGTGTCAGCAGTGATTGCGTCAACTAGACTATCCCCTGCGATGGCCTCAACGACACGACAAGTTTTTGTTCACATTTGCGTTCTCAGGCCACCAAAACGCAGTTGTCGTGTAAATGAATGGCCAGAATGCATTAAAAGTTTGTGTCGTGTAAGTTAAGCCCCTAAGTTAATAACTAATCATTTTTACAACGGAAATGAATCAAAAACTTGCTTAAGCTGGACAATGACTTTCTTCTAGAGCTGCTGTACAGCCAAAACAATCTTTGTTGCATTCATTTCCTGTTATCATTGTAAAGCTGCTTTGAAACAATCTGTATTGTAAAAAGCGCTATATAAATGAAGGTGACTTGACTTGAAAACTTCACTGAAAAGTAGCAATGAACACGAGAAAAACGCTTTCCTACGGGCAACAGAAAATTCACTTCAAGGAAATGAAATCTGATGAAAGTGTGTAGCATGCTGATATGAAGCATACATGACGTATTTCTCGGGGTGGTGCTAAGCGCTCCTGGCCAATAAAATGGTGTGATGGTATAAAAGCTTCAGACGTTCGTCACATCGAAGGTGTTCCCATAACGACGGCTTCGTAGCACTGCAGTGAACCTATGAAAGGGAACCAAAACGGCTACTTTTCAGGAAATGGAAAAAAACACTGTATATTTTAAGTAATTAAACACTGTTTTGCGAAAGTTGATATTGCGGCATTATATATGATCATATACTTGCTTGCATGTGTCATTTTATTATTAACGTTTTACCAAAATCAAACTCAAATTAAGTTAGCCAACAAAGTTTTTGACCAGCGTTATGTTTTTTCTGTCATTAGAACAGCTACATCTGAGGCAGTAAGTGCATCGCATTATGTTTTCATCAACTTCCAGGTTATGAAGTTTACTGTAGTTAATTGTAGTTTATTGTAGTTAAACCCCCCCCCCCCCCCAAAGTACATAAAACATTAGTGTATCTTATATAGTGTTTCTTGAGTAAAGAAAACGCCGTACTTATTCAAACAAACCGTTTTTATTTACCTTTGCATTGCAAACAAGCAGAGATGGTCCAAACAGCGTGCGGCACTTCATTCACTTTAGAGAGGGTGGAGTTATGAAGTTTTACCAAAAGTTTGAGGAGCCAATTGAGTTACGAGGTTAGTCACTAACTCTTTTTAAAACTTTTCATTGGTTACATATTTGCGAAACCCACAGAGAGACGTAATATGTAACCAATATTAATGATTTATGGGGGACAAAAATGCATAAATCCGGTCCTACCCATCGTTCAACACATGTATGACTTTCTTCTGTGGAACACAAAACGGTTGTTTGAAGAGTGTTTTGTAACTAAACAGTTTTCCAGATTTCCGTTGTATGGACAAAAAACAATAGTCAATGGGAACTGAAACGGTTTGGTTATCAACATTCTTAAAAATAAATTATTTTGTGTTTCACAGAAGAAAGAAAGTCCCTTTAAGGCTATAGATCTCTGACTGAACTGAATACTGTATCGCAGTATGCAATGTGCTCAGCTTGACCTTACATTTCTACTCTGAATGAATACCATCTCAGTTTTGCTTGAGAACAGCATGACTATGCTGGTCCACCAGCTAGACCAGCATAAACCAGCCTGGACCAACATGGTTTTCAGGCTGGTTTATACTGGAATTTTCAGCAGGGAAAAACAGAAATAATTACAGCCACACTTTTTAACATTTGTACTTTTACTCATTATTCAGTTGGACTGACAGAAGTTAGAAGTTTTTTTACACAAAATTTAATTAACATGCAAATTGAGTTTATTTTCAAAATGATAACAGAATGCCACTCTCATGCCACATAATGAGGTCATGTGAAAAAAAAAAATACTGTTTAAAAAGCAGTATTCTGACCATAGGCATAAGCTTCACAAAAACAGCCATCATTACAAACATTCAGTGCATTCAGGAAATTATCCAGTATGCATCCAGACCTTTTGAGGTGTTTAATTAGAATCTCAGACTCTCCTGTTCCTTTGATCAGGAATCTGTGTGTCAGATGAAAAGGTTCAGGTGTCCCAGGACATTAGTGTGGATGTACCCTTGCCTTATTCCATGGTTCGTGGAGAGCAGATTGAGCTCAGGGGTTCAGTCTACAATCAGCATTCTATAAAAACTCATGTAAGCGGTTCACTTCTTATTCAGGAGGATGAGTTTAAATCGAAATTATACTTTATAACCTACACTACCGTTCAAAAGTTTGGGTCAGATTCTATTTGAAATAAATACTCAAATTTCTATTCATCAAAGATCCTGAAAAATGTATAATGGTTTTCACAGAAAATATTAAACAGCACACTGTTTTCAAAATTGATTATAATACGATGTTTCCTGAGCACCAAATCAGAAAATTAGAATGATTTCTGAAGGATCGGGACACTAAAGACTGGAGTAATGGCTGCTGAAAATTCAGCTTTGCCATCACAAGAATAAATTAAACTTTAAAATATATTAAAATTGAAACCATTTTAAATTGTAATAATATTTTACAATATTACTGTTTTGTTGCATTTGATTAAATAAATGTAGTCTTGGTGAGCATAAGAGACAGCATTAAAAAATCTTATTGACCCTAATCTTTTGAACAATGGTGTATATATTTATGTAACATTATGTTGATAAACTCATTACAGTTTTCTTTCTCTCTGTATCTTCCTATATCTCACTCATAAATGAGTAGTTCAGTGTGACCCTGACGGCAACAGGGGGAGTGTGTGTGTTTCATGGAGCTCAACAGGAGAAAAATGGAAAGCCAAATGAAAACAACGGGCATATCGAAGGTCGTTCAGTGGCTTTAGTCACGTTCTACATCATGGCCTTGGAAGCGGGCACTCATACGCTCACTTTCACTTTAACAACTAAGTGGGGAGCTGAGAGTGTGGTCAAGAAATTGAAAGTGGTGGTAAGAGGCGATACGCAGTCAGTGCTTGAGGACTGTAGCTTTGTAATACTGTGTTCCTTGCTCTCTAAAGATGTACAAACTAAATTTGTCATTCTGATTCTTTTGAGTTAATATAGAAGGAAGTTATGAAAGTTACCGTGTGTTTTCATTGTACACTAAACTCTTTTATTTCAAAAAAGTACAGTATATTTGATACCGCACTATATTTTTTGCTTTTAAATTGTTTTTATTGAGAACTAAACCAGTTTCAGTTTAGTATGCCTGAGATTATGATCTTACAGACTAATGTTCTGGTACTTCACAGCCAGAGGGAATTAAAAAGGAAATACAAAGTGGTGGAAGAATAGATCCAAAAGGAGTCTTTGGTAAGGACATTTGAAGAGTAAAAGCATGCTCTGTGCTCATGGCCTGATAGAGTTTCACACCATTTCTTTTTCCTTTCCTAGGCACTTCCATGCGAAAACTTGAGCTTAAAAATGTCATTCCACCAAACATTGTGCCCAAGTCAACTGTGGATCGTATTCTAACAGTTAATGGTATGATGCCTATGAAGCTTGAACACATTTGTGCAGATGCTAAATGACACTTTCTACACAGTCACATTTTTTAACTAAATCAGATTTGCTCGATTATATAAACTGCATAGATTAAAAAATTATTATATTGGAGGTTCCAGATGCCCTATGTGTTTTATAGTGAGGAAATGTTGCCAAGTCACACTTTGTAACTCTTTCTTCATGTTCAGGTGAAGTACTGGGAGAGCTTCTGTCAATAATAAATAACCCAGAAGGTTTAAAACAGTTGACTAACCTGCCACAAGGAAATGCAGAGATGGAGCTCATGGGTCTCCTGCCAATCTACTATGTCTACCACTACCTAGAAAAGACAGAGAAATGGGACATTCTGGGGAAGGAGCTTCCAAGTGAAAAGGAATTAAAGAGGAAGATGCAAGCTGGTGGGATGTTTGTTTCAATTAGAGTAGAATAAAAATAGAATGATTATATATATATATTTTTTTACATTTCTTGTATATCATGTTTTTTATTATTTATTTTATATTCGCATTGTCTGTATACTCGATTCCATATAATAGTACCATTCTGTAATAATTACATTTAGTTTTTTCTTGCTTGTCTTATAAGAAAGTAACTATATCAGTTCTTATCAGTATAATTAACTGTAATTAACTATTAAGTGATTTAAAGACTCACTGTTCCTTTCCAGGCATCACCAGCATCATGTCATATAAGGTGAATTCTGAATATGCTTTCAGCATGTCGTCGAACAAGGACAAACCAGCCAGTACCTGGTAAACAACTGCTCAATTTCTTGCTTGCCATATTTTTTCCTCATTGGCAGCTGAAATGAAGCATTGTCTAATTGTTATTTTACAAATGTTTTACATACTCAGATAGCAATTTACATGCTACTAACATTCTACTGGATGTGTAATGTTGTAAAAACTTCTTTAGGGTGACGGCTCTTATAGTCAAGGCTTTTGCTGACATGCAAGAATATGTCTCTTTGAAGTCTGAAGTGTTGCCTAACACCATCAATTGGCTGATTAAAAATCGTCAGAATGATGATGGCTCGTTCTCTGAGAAATCAAATAGCAATCTACTTAAACTCATGGTATGTGAAGAAAATAAGTGTTCATAATATTATACTGTATATTTCAGTGTTTTGATCCAGATTGTCTTGGTTTTTTTTAAGGGTGCCGGAGCAGATGTCACTGAAAAGACAGTCTTCCTCACATCTTTTGTCATGATTGGAATTAAAAATGCTCTGAAGGTCCCAAACGTTAACATACAGGTATGGCTGACAGTAAAATCTGAACAATCAGAAACCTAAATGTGGGATTCTTCCTCATTCAGTCAGTGACTAACAGCACAATTGTCTCTCTAGGCCTTTAAAAATGCTTTAGATCATGCCACGCAGTACCTCTCCTCTAAGTTACAGAAGATTGAAAGTTTATATGTTAGAGCCATTGCATCCTATGCTCTAACACTGGTAGACATCAATAATATGCCGGCAGTCAGTCTTTATGAAAAAATCAAAAAGCAGGCTCAAGTTAAAGGTAAAATCTTATTTGTGATATTCCACATTCTTTTGACCAAAAAATATCAGCACAGATTAGACCCTCTAATATTTGACCAGTAGCTTAATACAACCAATTTGTCTGTACATCTTACATTTTCAGGAAACCCAGCCACAATTCGTTACTGGCAAGACTCTAAACCTAACAAGGATTCATTAAAACCCAGTAGTGCGACAGCAAAGACCGTGGAAACAACAGTTTATGTCCTGCTTAACACTTTAGTCAGAGGTGATTCCACCTATGCAAAGCCCATCCTGAACTGGTTAACACAAGACCAGAGATATGGAGGGGGCATTCATTCAACACAGGTACTCCAATGCAATATATATATATATACATTTGTATATATATATATATATATATATATATATATATATATACAAGTTCTATTTATCAAATGCAATCTGACTTTCCTCAAATTTTCAGGACAGCATTCTCACTTTGGAGGCCCTTACCAAGTACAGCATCTTAGCCAGTCAAGCCACCTTAGACATGGTGCTTGACATTGAATACAAAACTAAAGGTGACATCAGCAGAATCAAACTAACTCAGCAAAAGCCTGTGGCTAAACCAATAGAGGTAAGACGTCTATTTTTTTATGATGTTAACTTGATTATTAAGGGTACAATTTACGTTTTAAATTATTTATAAATTGAATGCCACTCTTCTTATTTCTTTGAAAAGGTGACCAAAAATGATGATCTAATAATCAAAACAGCAATGAGCTCTGGCGTTTCATTTGTCAACGTAAGTGAGCTTGTATTTAACAAAAGAATATCAGTATCAGTTCTCATTCAGCCAGTCACTCTCGACGCCACGTCGAAGACCGACGAATAGGAATCTCGCCAGAGAGCCAATCTGCTTCGAGTGTAACTAATGCACGTTGGCATGCAATGATTGCAGCAGCTGCTCTGCCTCACAGCGCGGGTATAATTGATCAGCAGCTGGTTGCATAAATCAACCTTTCGCTTCGAAGCCGAGCGGTGGATGTTTTTCCTGCTCTCTACAAGCATGTGTGGCCAGAAAAACGAGCGAGCTCTTCGTAGGATCTCTCCACATCTGGTGTTGCGTGTGACGGCACAGCAGAAGGGTCGATTTCTTTCTTTTTCTGTTTCTGTCTGTTTGTCTGTTAAAACTGTGCAAAACAGAAAGGCTGTTCTCACAGCTGGTTCGGTGCGCTGGTGGAGAGCGCTGAAAGGCCATTCTCACGGCTGGTAAGAGACCACCTTTAAAGAGAGAGAGAGCGCGCACAACAGGCTACGGTCAGTGGGTCGTGCGGTGTTCACTTTGGTGGTCCAGGAACGCCATCTCTGGCTGTGTCTGGCTGACATGAGGGAAGCCGACAAAGTCAGGTTCCTTAATTCCCCCGTGCCTCTTCGGTGACGTGGTTGAGAGCTTCGCCGCACAGAAGCAGACTGAGGCAATTAAGCAGATCCTGCCCCGGCAGTCAGCTGCTGTCTCCACCCCACCGCCGGCAGCAGCACCCCAGCCTACTGGTGAAAACGGTGATGTCATCCAGCTCATTTCAATTATCATATAGTGTCAATGCGGGCAGATCAGTAATATAGTTGAAATTTAAGTGCACCCCAGCCTACACCGCATCCTACACTGCAGCAACAGCCTCCATCCAAGCTGCGCCGAGGAGCCGGTCGTAAGCAGGCCACCCAGCTCGTCCAGGCCCCCGCCAAGAGGGGCGGCATAGCCAAGGGCAAGAGGCCCTGAGACGGGCGACCTGGAGATGGAGGGGACTGCTCTTCGGGAGATGGTGACCGCACCACTCCCTCCCCCGGAGGAGAGCCGGGTGGAGAATCTTTTGTTTCGTTTTATTTCTGTTCTGCCGCTGGGCCCAGCTCGAGCGGTACCCAAATTATCAACAAAAGAGCAGTTTCCTTTATCTCTGGGCCCTCAGGGGGCTCGGAGAGCTGTGGACGGTCAAACACCGGACCACACTCATCCTCCTCCTTCGCCAGCAGGCAGCAGTGGACTGTCCGATGATGCAACCAAGCCTTCTCACGTACCCTCTGCCCACCCGTGGAACCAGGTAAGTGTTGCACAGCACACTCAGACCCTGCTTCGGGCCGCCTCCAAGAGAGAGCCGCCCCAGCACGGTCCCTGCGTTCCACCTCGCTGCCCCACTGTGGTCCCTTTAGTCCCGCTTGCACGGTCTCTGCGAGCCTGGCTAGTGCTCCCCAGTCCATCTCGCTGGCTCATTCGGACCATCAGGCTCGGCTACGCGATTCAGTCCGCCCGGCGCTCCCCCAGGTTCAGGGGCATCCAGTTCACTTTGGTGAAAGCTGTCGATGCCCATGTCTTGCAAGCGGAGATCACAGTCCTACTGGCAAAGGACGCGATAGAGCCGGTCCCTCCAGCCGATATTAAGAGAGGGTTTTACAGCCCTTACTTTATTGTACCATGCGAGTTTTGAATCGGAGCCTTAACAAGTTACTGCTCAAAATGCTCACACAGAAGCGCATTTTCGAATGCATCCGTCCCCGAGATTGGTTTGCAGCGATCGACCTGAAGGATGCATAGTTTCATGTCTCAATTCTCCCTCGCCGTTTCTACGCTTTGCATTCGAGGGACGAGCATATCAGTACAAAGTCCTACCCTTCGGGCTGTCCCTGTCTTCCCGTGTCTTTACGAAGGTTGCGGAGGGGGCCCTTGTTCCCATGAGAGAACAGGGTGTTCGCATCCTCAACTATCTTGACGACTGGCTCATTTTAACACAGGGACCTGGTGCTCAGACACCTCAGCCAGTTCGGGCTTCGGGTCAACTGGGAAAAGAGCAAACTCGCCCCCGTGCAGAGTATCTCTTTTCTCGGTATGGAGTTGATTCAGTCGAACAGACAGCACGCCTCACAGAGGAACGTGTTCAGTCGAATACGTTTCAAGGTAGGACAGCGGTCCCACTGAAATTTTTTCAGAGGCTCCTGGGGCATATGGCAGCCGCAGCAGCAGTAACACCGCTCAGTTTGCACATATGAGACCGCTTCAGCATTGGCTTCACGCCCGAGTCCCGAGATGGGCGTGGCAGCGTGGCACTCACCGTGTGAGCATCACACCGGCCTGTTGCCAAACCTTCAGCCTGTGGTCAGACCCTTTGTTTCTTCGGGCAGGAGTGCCCTTAGAACAGGTGTCCAGGCATGCTGTGGTATTCACGGATGCCTCCGTCATGGGCTGGGGAGCCACATACAATGGGCATGCAGTGTCAGGGGTTTGAAGGGCCGCCACCTGCATTGGCACATCAACTGCCTCGAGTTGCTAGCAGTACATCTTGCACTGAGCCGCCTCAGAAAGCCGCTACAGGGCAAAGATGTATTGGTCCTTATGGACAAAACTGCGACCATTGCATACATCAACTGTCAAGGTGGTCTATGCTTCCGTCGCATGACGCAACTCACCCGCCATCTCCTCCTTTGGAGTCAGAAGCATCTGAGGTCGCTTCGGGCCATTCATGTCCCTGGTGCGCTCAACCGTGTGGCCGATGAGCTCTCACGAGCTGCGCTCCCGGGAGAGTGGCGACTCCACCCCCAGGCGGTCCAGTTGATCTGGAGACAGTTCAGAGAGGCTGTTTGTCTCTCCAGATACGTCCCACTGCCAGTTGTTTTATTCCCTGACCGAAGGAACACTCGGCACGGATGCGCTGGCTCTCCTTCCCTTGGGAGAGCCCCCCTTTTAGTAGGGCTGGCTCCACCTTATTATTTGCAGCCAATAGCACAGCAGTCATACCCCACATAACTCCTTCGGGGTACAATGTGGGTTCCGCAATGTTCCTTCCGACTAGAAGGCTCGCTTTCGCAGTGTTATCCAGTAGTCACTAGTGATGGACTTCTCTTCTCACACAGGGCACTGGAAGGGGGCAGCGGCCATGGCGTTTTGGTAGAGATTCCTATTCGTCGCTCTTCGACGTGGCGTCGAGAGTGACCGACTGAATGGGAATGTCTCGGTTACATATGTAACCCTCATTCCCTGAAGGAGGGAACGGAGACGCCACGTCCCATCGCTATGTCTGTTGTACCCCCCAGGGGTGCCAAGTCACCGACTCGACTCCTCAGCGAAAACTTGATTTATGCAGCCAGCTGCTGCTCATTTATACCAGCGCTGCGAGGCAGAGCAGCTGCTGCAATCATTGCATGCCAATGTGCATTGGCTTGTTTAGTTACACTCGAAGTAGATTGGCTCTCTGGCGAGATTCCTATTCGTCGGTCTTCGACGCGGCGTCTCCGTTCCCTCCTTCAGGGAACAAGGGTTACATATGTAAACGAGACGTTATTGGTTGATATATTGGTTGATATTTATCTATTTTTACATTTAGACTACCTCTGCTGTATTCTAGTGATCACTTAAAATTAATTTCAGATCTCAGTGAAAATGTTTCTTTTTATAATTTTCTAGTTATACACTCACCTAAAGGATTATTAGGAACACCTGTTCAGTTTCTCATTAATGCAATTATCTAATCAACCAATCACATGGCAGTTGCTTCAATGCATTTAGGGGTGTGGTCCTGGTCAATCTCCTGAACTCCAAACTGAATGTCAGAATGGGAAAGAAAGGTGATTTAAGCAATTTTGAGCGTGGCATGGTTGTTGGTGCCGGACGGGCCGGTCTGAGTATTTCACAATCTGCTCAGTTACTGGGATTTTCACGCACAACCATTTCTAGAGTTTACAAAGAATGGTGTGAAAAGGGAAAAAGATCCAGTATGCGGCAGTCCTGTGGGCGAAAATGCCTTGTTGATGCTAGAGGTCAGAGGTCAGAGGAGAATGGGCCGACTGATTCAAGCTGATAGAAGAGCAACTTTGACTGAAATAACCACTCGTTACAACCGAGGTATGCAGCAAAGCATTTGTGAAGCCACAACACGCACAACCTTGAGGCGGATGGGCTACAACAGCAGAAGACCCCACCGGGTACCACTCATCTCCACTACAAATAGGAAAAAGAGGCTACAATTTGCACGAGCTCACCAAAATTGGACAGTTGAAGACTGGAAAAATGTTGCCTGGTCTGATGAGTCTCGATTTCTGTTGAGACATTCAGATGGTAGAGTCAGAATTTGGCGTAAACAGAATGAGAACATGGATCCATCATGCCTTGTTACCACTGTGCAGGCTGGTGGTGGTGGTGTAATGGTGTGGGGGATGTTTTCTTGGCACACTTTAGGCCCCTTAGTGCCAATTGGGCATCGTTTAAATGCCACAGCCTACCTGAGCATTGTTTCTGACCATGTCCATCCCTTTATGACCACCATGTACCCATCCTCTGATGGCTACTTCCAGCAGGATAATGCACCATGTCACAAAGCTCGAATCATTTCAAATTGGTTTCTTGAACATGACAATGAGTTCACTGTACTAAAATGGCCCCCACAGTCACCAGATCTCAACCCAATAGAGCATCTTTGGGATGTGGTGGAATGGGAGCTTCGTGCCCTGGATGTGCATCCCACAATTCTCCATCAACTGCAAGATGATATCCTATTAATATGGGCCAACATTTCTAAAGAATGCTTTCAGCACCTTGTTGAATCAATGCCACGTAGAATTAAGGCAGTTCTGAAGGCGAAAGGGGGTCAAACACAGTATTAGTATGGTGTTCCTAATAATCCTTTAGGTGAGTGTATAGTGTAATTATGCTCAAATTTATTATTTAAAAGTATTGATTTTTATTTTTATTTTATTTTTTATTTTGCATAACAGTATAGTAGAATTTTAATATATGGCAATGATCAGTATCGACCAGATTAAAAAAACTTTTTAAAACAATCATTCTAACGGATGGTCATTTTCAGTGTATTTAATAAACACTACAACAATCTAGACTATTTAAAAAAAAAAAATTCTATGCATGGAACCAAATTTATTTATTGATTAACCAAATTTTTGACAGCTGAGAACAGTCTATTATGGGATGACAGAGAGCAATGAAAATTGCCAATTTGATATGTCAATTGACATTCACGACCGTGTCCTATATTCAGATGGTACGTTCTGTAATTTTTTCTACTTTTATACACTTGGTTGTCTTTTAAAATGAACTTGGTGCAGCTAATTTGATTTCTTTGTGAGCAGATCCTATGCTTTTGTCACAGCGAATTGTGGCCTGTGCAAAGTAAGTCTGTAGAAACTCCTGACAAGAAGTTACAGGTTTTAAGTTGTCTGTGTAAAATTCTGATTTGCATGAAAAACAAACATTTAAAAATGCCATTATGTGTAAAGATACAAGCCACATGAAAATTCATTTGAAACTCAATCAAGCCACACTGTGATGGAAATTAATTTGCCGACCGGTGTGATCCCAGTCCAGGAGGATCTAGACATGGTGAGATGCTAAATGCAAATGCATTTCCATATAAACCATTCATAGTTTCAGAAAACTGTAGTGACATTTTATGTTTCTATATTTTGCAGTATCAAAACGGACTTGAGTCTCAGATTTCCAATTATAAAATTATGGGTGACAGAGTCATCCTTCAAATAGATTCGGTGAGCATTGTTGGACAAAACAAACTTTTGGCCTTCTTATTTGCATTAAAATATGGTGTGTAGGCTATTTCATCTTGTAGTAGAATATTTCTACCATACAATACTTTTCATGCAGATACCATCAGAAAATTTCTACTGTGTGGGTTTCCGTATTCAAGAGGAATTTCAAACTGGCATGACCAGAGCCTCAGGATTCAGAGTTTATGAATTTTATAATCAAGGTATAGCACAAATGTTTCCACAAATGTTTGATGTTTGATCTGGCTGAACTGAATTTGGCTGCATAAAACAAGCTTTCTCATCTCATTTTTAATAGGAAATATGTGTATGAAGTTTTACCACAAACAAAGCCGCAAACTGTTGCGACTCTGTGAGGGAGACCAGTGTCAGTGCATGGCAGGTAAGCTACATAAAAGCAGAACAAAACAGAAATTAAACAGTTATTAACAAAAACAATTAATCGTTTTTAGCTGTATTTACCCAGCTAATAAAAATATGTTCTAAAAGCATTTTGCTAACGTTCCCATTAAGTTGTTTCTGAATGTTCTCTGAACGTTCAAGATGGAAACGTTTTGCAAACATTATGGGAACAATACTTTTTAAAAGTTCTCTAAACAATCTGAAGCAAGTAGAAACATTTAAAAAAAAACATTAGACGAACATCCAACTAATATGTTTCAGAAAAAAATGCTCCATGAACGACGTATGAATGTTTTTGTGCTAAAGTTTTGAGAACATTTTACAGACCAGATAACTTTGAACGAACGTTAGGAATAATGTTTGTTCATAACTTTAAAGAACCTTGCCAGAATGCAAGCCAAAGTTGTGAGAATGTTCCCTGCTAGCTTGGTACATTGCTGTACATTGCTGTGAAGTTACATATATGTGTAATGAGTTTAATGCATCTGTGTTAGTATAACAATTTGTCGGTATTTCCATGTCTTTTTCAAAATTAGCGGAATGCTGCAACTTTAAATCCACCATTGATCCCACAATCACTGCTGAACAGCTCCAAACTGATATGTGCAAAGAAAGCATGAAATATGGTAAATAATGATCATCAAGTTCTTCAGGTCACATAAGAATCACGTCACATGATCAGTGTTATACGTTTGCACAATGGTACATGTCATTTACTGCAATTTACTTTTTTTCTTCTAGCATTTAAAGTGTTAATTGAATCCTCTGAGGAAGAAGGAGATTTCGTGACCTACAAAGCAAAAGTTAAAGCAGTGCTCAAAAAAGGCAAGAGTATATTGAATATGATTTGTGTTAATATATTATAAAGTTTAAGTTGTAAATGATTTACATGATTTAAATGAATAAACAATTTAAATAAACAAGTTGCATCACAGATTCAATCCAGAATTTCTCTTCTGCAGAACAAACGGACGACTTAAAAACAGATTCAGAGATAGATTTTGTGAAGAAGGCAACTTGCAATAAAACAAATTTCGAAGTTGGCAAACAGTATCTGATCATGACTTCTGAGAGTATAAAGATACAAGTGAATCGTGCTTATAAGTGAGTTCTTTTTTGCTTTCTTGCTCATGTTTTTAAAAACCACATCATACAGTCCCTAAGGATCAAGATTTTGGGCAAGACTATCTGCTTGTCCAATCAAAAAATTCATCATATATATGCAGTTTTTTGCAAATTCATCATACATTCCTTAAATCTGTTACGTAACACCTTGCATTAGTACAACACATTATAAAGTGAGAGTGTTTCACATGAATTAATTAACTATTATGTGGGCTACAGAAGCCTCAGAACTGATTTTCTTTTATACCATATTTCAGGTATAAGTTTCCTTTGGACTCACATGCTTGGGTGAACTGGTGGCCACTTGAATCTGACTGCGGGGATGCTGCATGCAAACAATACGCCAGTGTTTTGGATGATTTTGAATTTGATTTCTTATTATCTGGCTGTGAGGTTAAATGATAAATTGCAATGTCAATAGAAGAGAGAATTTTTATGCATGTTCTTATTCTATAACATCCTCTGAATAAGAAGAACAAACACAAACGTTCAAATAAATAACAAATATTTCTTAGATATTCTAAAATTTTAGAAATTTAAAAAAAAAAAAAAGTGATTATTTTACCATCTTAGTCATTATTTTGTATTAACCACAAACCTTTGCAACATTAAACAAAGAAGTATTACATGTGTAATTTCTCATATCAAACAACTTTGTGAATCATAAAAATTTTGCATTGCTTAATGACAAACGTGTTTAGCAAATTGTTTGTTGTTATTTATGTATGTGCATGCAGTTATTATAATATTTTTGTGAAAAATATTCTGGCTGTTTGGATATGGAGTCTGCTTTGAACACACAGTACTCTTATTTTGAAATAACTGCAGCAGCTGAGTCACGTGATCTAAACATCACCGCGAATCATTTGAGTTCGTGCTGGAGAAACAGACGAGAATGAAAGCTCAGTTTAAACCTTTAGAACCGCATGAACTATATATGACACCTGGGACAAGAGATAAAGGTAACAGGCTTGTATCCGCTTTGACAGTATTTAAGAGAGAATTATAATACTCTGACGGTTATTGGATGATCGCTAAGAATCCTAATGGGTCGCTATGGAAACTGGGCTAACAAAACCCCACGAGTCTTCATAAAACAGCAAGTGGCCATGCTTTGAAATGTAAAACATTTTAATATATATTTAAACATTTTTGTTATTAGATGACTTTTGTTCTTTGCATTTTGTCAGATTTGGTCTGCATTGTAATTGTTATAAAGCAGAAGAAACTACTAGCAGTTACGTTTTAGCAGTCGATTTGATTTAGGGTGATCATCGTAATCGCTGGCCGCCTCAGATAAAAATAATACCCCATGAGAATAAAATGAAAAGAGGCAGTCAGGTGCGCAAACAATCACCGACAACAGGATCCAAATGTTCCAAGAGCCCCCAGAACAAATCTGTGACCCTTAACGCCATCTCATGGTCGGAGACTGAGGATGGAGGTCCTAGAGAAGATCCCAATGATGATGGTAAATCTCAAGTCTCTTATTGTTTAGATAATGTATGTCCTACGGTACAGGAGTCACTCATCTGATATGTCCCTTTGAAGTTTTTTCTCCAAATTCATTCAAAAAGTGTATATTTCTTTAACTTTGGTTCTTGGGTTGATTTTATTAAAACTAACTTTCACCGTGCCTTCATTTATTTTCCTGTTTTACTCTTGTCTCAGACGCAGAATTATAATCTAAAACTAAAAATCCATTAAAAGTGTGAATTATTTCGTGTTTAAAACTATGATGAGAATAAGCATAACTCATTTCATCGTTTATTGTGTGAAAACGATTGATATACTTTTAATTATAATGATTTTCACCATTCCAAACAGTTTTGTGTCGATAAAACAGTTTAATCGACAGTTAGTGTACTTGTTTGCTAAAGAGACAATGTCAGTAAAGTCACTTGTGATTGTGAACTAAATATTTTATTCAGATCCATTTCAAATCATGCTGAAATGTTACCCAAGAAGTGTGAAAATATTTATTTATCATTTAGCTATTAAATGTTATTTATTTTATTTTATACCATGTTATTAAAGGTACACTATGTAACGTTTTACCCCTCTTGCGGTTAAAAACAAAACTGCATGCATTTTGAGGAAGAATGATGTTTTTGGTTGTGCTTCGGAATATGGCTCGTCTTTCTCATAGTTACAACTGAAAGAGATTATCCTACTACTACTTATAAAACATTTACTACTAGCCTTAGAGATATAAGCAGTTTAGATGGAAAGGATATCAAGCTGACTAGCTGAAGACGTTATTGTATATTGTACCCATTAATAGACATGGTACTTCCACCACAGCGCTACAACAGCCCATAATGAAATGACCCGTCACAATACGTAATGCTTTATACAGAGAACTCTTTTAGAGAGCTACATGTGGCAATGTATCTGTTTAATAAAATATGGCCGGTTGCACCAGTAAGTTACAACTTATCCTAGTTTTGACATACAGTGGGGAGAACAAGTATTTGATACACTGCCGATTTTGCAGGTTTGCCCACTTACAAAGCATGTAGAAGTCTGTAATTTTTATCATAGGTACTCTTCAACTGTGAGTGACGGAATCTAAAACAAAAATCCAGAAAATCACATTGTATGATTTTTAAGTAATTAATTAGCATTTTATTGCATGACATAAGTATTTGATACATCAGAAAAGCAGAACTTAATATTTGGTACAGAAACCTTTGTTTGCAATTACAGAGATCATACGTTTCCTGTAGTTCTTGACCAGGTTTGCACACACTGCAGCAGGGATTTTGGCCCACTCCTCCATACAGACCTTCTCCAGATCCTTCAGGTTTCGGGGCTGTCGCTGGGCAATACGGACTTTCAGCTCCCTCCAAAGATTTTCTATTTGGTTCAGGTCTGGAGACTGGCTAGGCCACTCCAGGACCTTGAGATGCTTCTTACGGAGCCACTCCTTAGTTGCCCTGGCTGTGTGTTTCGGGTCGTTGTTGTCATGCTGGAAGACCCAGCCACGACCCATCTTCAATGTTTTTACTGAAGGAAGGAGATTGTTGGCCAAGATCTCGCGATACATGGCCCCATCCATCCTCCCCTCAATACGGTGCAGTCGTCCTATCCCCTTTGCAGAAAAGCATCCCCAAAGAATGATGTTTCCACCTCCATGCTTCACGGTTGGGATGGTGTTCTTGGGGTTGTACTCATCCTTCTTCTTCCTCCAAACACGGCGAGTGGAGTTTAGACCAAAAAGCTCTATTTTTGTCTCATCAGACCACATGACCTTCTCCCATTCCTCCTCTGGATCATCCAGATGGTCATTGGCAAACTTCCGACGGGCCTGGACATGCGCTGGCTTGAGCAGGGGGACCTTGCGTGCACTGCAGGATTTTAATCCATGACGGCGTAGTGTGTTACTAATGGTTTTCTTTTAGACTGTGGTCCCAGCTCTCTTCAGGTCATTGACCAGGTCCTGCCGTGTAATTCTGGGCTGATCCCTCACCTTCCTCATGATCATTGATGCCCCACGAGGTGAGATCTTGCATGGTGCCCCAGACCAAGGGAGATTGACCGTCATCTTGAACTTCTTCCATTTTCTAATAATTGCGCCAACAGTTGTTGCCTTCTCACCAAGCTGCTTGCCTATTGTCCTGTAGCCCATCCCAGCCTTGTGCAGGTCTACAATTTTATCCCTGATGTCCTTACACAGCTCTCTGGTCTTGGCCATTGTGGAGAGGTTGGAGTCTGTTTGATTGAGTGTGTGGACAGGTGTCTTTTATACAGGTAACGAGTTCAAACAGGTGCAGTTAATACAGGTAATGAGTGGAGAACAGGAGGGCTTCTTAAAGAAAAACTAACAGGTCTGTGAGAGCCGGAATTCTTACTGGTTGGTAGGTGATCAAATACTTATGTCATGCAATAAAATAAAAATTAATTATTTAAAAATCATACAATGTGATTTTCTGGATTTTTGTTTTAGATTCCGTCACTCACAGTTGAAGAGTACCTATGATAAAAATTACAGACCTCTACATGCTTTGTAAGTAGGAAAACCTGCAAAATTGGCAGTGTATTAAATACTTGTTCTCCCCACTGTAAATGGGCACTAAGTTACAACTTACGCACTACTAAATATTTTTGCGTTGCATCATTAAACTTAGTTGAAGCATAACTCTATGTATAAACTAAATATTTACAGAAGCCTCTGATCAGGAGTAATGGTTGGAATAATATAGCAGACAGACTGAACTGCATCAATAACCTCTTGTTTTACATGACAGACTTCAATTCTTTACATGTATATGATAATGCTGACATTTACACTTGCTTACATTTTAAGAGAGAAAACACTATTTGAATAGATTACTTTATTAGCGGCTCTTCAACACGATCCCGTCCAAAACAGCGTGCCGCTGTGTGCATGTCAAATAAAATCAGTCATAATCAACAAATGTAATTTCTTATGGGTTTTTTTGTATCAGTATTTATTTATTGATCCTTATAAATTTCGTTTCAAATACAGTTTCTAAATGTTATTTACATATAAAAACATTTATTATGTTATTCATGATTAAGTGTCGTATTTAATGGAGACTTACTTTTGCCGTTAGCTATTGAGGCAAAAGTAGTTAGAATGAAGGATAAACTGAAATTCACGGCATTTCAACACAACTTCTGCTCACGTATTTGACGGCTATTATTGGATCATTGAGGGTAAACGTCATATTATGCGACTAAGCATTACTTAACGGAGAGCTTACGACCTACTAGCTACGTTCTGCCTTAAGAACAAATGGTGCAACCGAATAAAGTACAGAGTTAGTTACAAACTAGTTACTAAGCCTCTAGTGTGGACTTTACGTTCCAATTTAAGAAAGAACTTACAAACGACTGGTGCAACCCTACCCTGTTGAGTAATAAAAATGGAATCTCCACGTCGCCTTTACATGAGTCTAAGTAGCCTGAGCAACTGTCCATTATTTACGGATATGACGACGCACGGGCGAGTGACGTACAAAATTTCCTGCGAAAACCATCCTGCAAAAAAACAGACTTTGGAAGAAGGATTTATTATGTATTGACTCATTATTTACATTTTGTTAACTTTGAACAAAAATTACATACTGTACCATTAAACACAAATTATTTGAGATGTGATGGAAATGATACGGTGGTGAAAATATCCATGGGCACTATTTTAACGATCTGAGCACATGGTCTGAAGCGCATGGCACAGGTGCTCTTAGAGCGTGTCCAAATCCACTTTTGCTAGTTTAACGACGGAAAAAACGTTCGGTGTGCCAGGCGCATGGTCCAAAAGTGTTGTACCTAGTCACTTAATGACAATTCCCTTTAAAAGCCAGTTGCGCTTGCACCATGGCATATTTACTATTTACATGGCTGAATTTGCGAGCGGAAAGACTGAACGCTTCTACAGAGAGGAATCCTTTTATTTTTAATATTTAAAAATATTTGTGTGCTGCTGCGCATCCCTGTGTGTTTAAACAACATGGGTCCTATCATACACTCGGCACAATGTGACGCCAGGCGCGACGCAAGTGTTTTTTGCTAGTTTCAGCCCAACGCAGTTATCATTTTCACGACCAGAGCCACGTTTAAATCGCAAATGCACTTGCGCCCATCTGTCGGTCCATGGGCGTGCTGGTCTGAAAACGAGGTGTGTTCAGGCGCATTGTTGGCCCGTTGCTATTTTGAGGCAACTGAGAACGACTGCGCCATTGACCAACAAAAACCTGGTGTAAAGTCAATAGCGCAGTATTTTTTGTGTTATTTAAAGATTTAAAGGGCGCGTTAGTAATATGCGTCTATAGGCGGGTGCACAACGCGCGTACACTCTGCTTATTACACACACAGCACACAAACATTTTTAAATACTAAAAATAAAAGGATTCCTCTCTGGAGAAGTGTTCAGTCTTTCCACTCGCAAATTCGGCCATGTAAATAGCGCAACTGGCTTTTAAAGGGAATGGGAGATGAGACTCTGATTGGTTTATTGCACGTTACGCCCAAAAAACACCCATGACTCATTAAGAGACTAGGTACAACCCTTTTGGACCATGTGCCTGGCGCGCCGACCATTTTTTCAGTCATTAAACTAGCAAAAGTGGATTCGGACACGCCCTAAAGTGCACCTGCTGCATGCGCTTCAGACCATGCGCTCAGATCGTTAAAATAGGGCCCCATGGCGCTGGACGTGAAAATGATAACTGCGTCGAGCTGAAACTAGCAAAAAACAATTGTATCGCCCTGGGGTCGCATTGCGCCGGGTGTATGATAGGGCCCCATGACTTTTAGAAACTGCCAGAATAATCGTGTGATGCATCATGTATGCCCCTATTGGACTTTGTTAGTAGACAAATGAAACAGATTGTGAACAGTGTTTTTTTTAAGAAAGAGTTTATTTTTTAAAAGTCCACAGTGCGAAAAGTAACACATTTTCATCTAATGCATTTAAGCATTTTTGTAATAGCACAATGATGAATAATTTCATTCTTTTTTAAGAGGTTCACCTTTACTTGAATTTAACTTGCAACCATATGTCAGCTTCTCAGATCATTAATTACTTGGCTGCCACCAGTTTTTGTAAATATCTGCACTCCATAGTGTGTTATCCATTTATACAAATATCTACCCGTAGACAAAAGTAAACCTAAGGGGAAGGGGACAAGATACATCACAGAAGACCTGATTAGGAGATTGACTAAATGTGAAAATGTAGTCCTTGTGCGGACTCTGGATCTGTCTACATCTGCGGGAAGTGACAAACAATTTAGGGTAAGATTTGGACATTATTTGGTTAATGCTCAGTGTGAGTTGTAAATTTTGTATAGTTGCATTTTGCATTCATTTGTATTGACTTCTGTGTGTTCATTTTTTATTAGTATATTGAAAATTTGGACAAGTGCGAGCGCCTGCAGGTTCTCAACCTCAGTAACAACAGGATTGAGAGAATTGAGAAACTAGAGAAATTATGTCAATTACGGGAACTCCACCTTTCCAGTAACAGGATACAGTAAGAATGTAACATTTGTCTACTTAACAACAAACATTCCCTTACAAAATATAAAAAAATAAAAACTGTGGTGACACCACAACTCCAAATTGTTTTTATTGTTTTCATAGTCTTGTAACAGAATAAAAGATATAATGTTCTAAAAGCTAGTAAAAGTTTTAAAATATAATTTATATTTCAATTATCTACAGAAAAATTGAAGGTCTAGAGCATATGACAAACCTTCAGGTTCTAAATTTGGCCTTCAACAACATTGAACATCTTCCGGTCTGGATGGCAAAGAAGCTCAGATCCCTTCAGACCATAAACCTACACAGCAACAAGATATTCTCTGTAGGTACATTTTATCTGGGTTTTCTCAGTATTTGCTCATATTTGTTTATCATGTGTTTAAAACAACCAATCAACAGAAAAAACCTTAAAGGGATAGTTTACCCCAGAAAAAATGAATATTCTTTTGTCATTTTTCTCACCCTCATGTCGTTCCAAACCTGTATAACTTTCAATCTTTTGTGGAACATGAGAGTGACATTTTGGAAAATGTCTCAGCATTTTCTTTTTTCCATACAATGGAAATCAAACGCTAAAGGCAACCCATGCTGTTTTTGAGTGAACTAACCCTTTAATGTCACATTTAACTGTTAAAAGTAAATGTATTCATACTATTTTTGTAATGCACAATTGTGTTACTTACAACATTCTCCACTTTTGTGACCTAGCTTCATGAGATGGCTAAATTAAAGCCTCTGAAGAACCTGACGAGTCTGACATTAGCAGAAAACCCTATCTCCAGCCTGCCCCATTATCACCTCTTTTTAATCTTTCATCTGAGGTCACTGGAAATACTGGATGGACAACCAGTCAGTCCACAGGAAAGAGAGCAAGCACATCAACGCTTTCACATGGGTACACCATCTCATCTTCTACATTTATCTTATCTTCATATGTGCTATTATAAACTGAGCCCCTTTGCGCTGTTCTTACAGAGGAAGTGGAGCGTTTGGAGCAGGAGCTGGAGTTGAGAGCTGAGGAGACTGCACAGCTTCAGAAAGAGCGGACCGCAGCACTGGAAGAGCTGGAGCGGCAGGAAACAGTCAACCAAAACCTGAGGCACCAGAATCAGGAACAACAGTGGAGACACAAGGAACTCAAGAGAGAACTGGACACCAAATCTGAACTGGTGGGTGATGGAGTCTTCACTGTCATCAAGCTCAGTGTGAAACGGGTGGACCATTTCGTCCTCAAACTGTAGTATCTTGTGTAAACAATATTTTTATTTCAGATAATTTCCTTAAGAAGCACTACCTAACAAAACCTCTTTTTAAAGTCAAAATTAAATCCAAGTGTACTTTTTTTAAAGGATTAGTTCACCCAAAAATGTAAATAAAAGCAGGAATAACACTACACCACTTTTGCTCAGATTTTTCCCCCGATTTGCAGATTTAGAAGTCGACAAATGTCTCCACCAGTCTGCAGATTTTGGGTAAAAAATTTTGGAGTTGACTGATTTTACAGAAAAGTGTATGATGGGCACAGACTCCTTATTTTTTAAATTCAGATTATGATTCCATCCATAGGATATCCAGAGGATATCAAAAAATGTTTAATATTTTGAGCCGATTTTAGAAAACGTATTATAGTGTAGGATGCGTCACTACTGAAACTAAAGCTGTCCTCTATCTATCGGTGTTGCAATAAAATACAAATACAACAATACAAAAGTAAATTAAAAGAACGGACGTAACAAATTAGCCTCAATATTTGACTTCTCAGCATAGATTAAACAACTGTCTACGCCACTCACCTTTAACTCCAGTTTGTCTTCTGTGAGTCTATTAGCAGTTCACTCCAACTTGCCCAGAAAAAAGTTGTGAGAAATCAAGATGAATAAAAACGTGACACAAAATACACTAAAGCGTTCTTCTCTGAGATTAATATATCTGTTTTGTTCAACGCAACATCGCCTCATTCTGACTGTCATCTGACAACCGGAGTTTGAGTCTGGAGATGTTCATCTCTGGCCCTGTTTACACCTGGTATTAAAGGGATAGTTCACCCAAAAAATTAAAATTCTGTTATCATTTACTCACCCTCAAGTTGTTTCAAACTTGTATGAATTTCTTTGTTCTGCTGAACACAAAAGAAGATATTTTGAAGAATATGGAGAAGTAAACACTTGATGGACCCCATTGACTTCCATAGTAGGGAATAAAATTGTATGGAAGTCAATGGGGTCCATCAACTGTCTAGTTACCGACATTCTTCAAAATATCTTCTTTTGTGTTCAGCAGAACTGAGAAATTTATACAGGTTTGGAACAACTTGAGGGTGAGTAAATGATGACAGAATTTTTGGGTGAGCTATTCCTTTAAGAAGCGTTTTCGTCGATTGGATAACAAGTGGACGACGCTAAATACAGGTGTAATGTAAACAAGGTCTAAAACGTTTTAGGCTAGTCCACTTTCGACCACTCCCAGAGGTAGTCGAAAACGCATTCGCCCGGAATGCTTTCATGGTGTAGATGCTCATGTGGTTGAATGTGTTCGAGTTAATTTCAGTTATCATATAGTGTCAATGCAGGCAGATCAGTAATATAGTTGAAATTTTAGTGTCCCCAACTGAGCAAGCCAAAAGCCAAAGGCGACGGTGGCAACGAACCAAAACTCCTTCAGGGGCCAGAATGGAGAAAAAAACCTTGGGAGAAACCAAGCTCAGTCGGGGTGCCAGTTCTCCTCTGGCCAACGAACAAATAGTGTATGATTATGATTCTGGCAACATTACAGGTCAGAAGTCATATTAGATCGAAAGATATTCGTAAGATTATTCGAAAGATTGGAGTCGTCATGCCGGAGACGGGTTTAATGAGGATGTCGTGTCGATGCGGCATTTACAGGGGGGAGTTTAATTGACACGGTCTCTGCAGACATTTCAGGGATGCGTTGGTCATGTCTAGGCGCAGGTCCACCATCTGATCTGGATACGGCCCGGATCCGGCTGACTGCAGCAAACCTCGGGATAAACAGAGAGACTAACATTAGCGTAAGATGCCATTCTTCTTATGATGTAACGAGTACATCAGGTGTTATGGGAAGTGTTCCCGGTTCCGGCTGACCTAGTTAATGCAGCCTAAGACAATCATTTAACTGATTTGAATAATATAAATTGATAATGTTCTATGTGTATGCCATAGTAAAGAGATGTGTTTTTAGTCTAGATTTAAACTGACAGAGTGTGTCTGCTTCCCGAACAATGCTAGGAAGACTGTTCCAGAGTTTAGGTGCTAAATAGGAAAAGGATCGACCGCCTGCAGTTGATTTTGATATTCTAGGTATTATCAACTGGCCAGAATTTTGAGACCGCAATAGACGTGATGGAGTATAATGCGTTAAGAGCTCGCTCAAGTACTGGGGAGCTAAACCATTTAGTACTTTGTAAGTAATTAGCAAGATTTTAAAATTTATACGATGTTTAATAGGGAGCCAGTGCAGTGTTGACAGAACCGGGCTAATATGGTAATACTTCCTGGTTCTAGTAAGAACTCGAGCTGCTGCATTTTGGACCAGCTGCAGTTTATTTATTAAGCGTGCAGGGCAACCACTCAGTAGAGCATTACAATAATCTAGCCTTGAGGTCATGAACCCATGAACTAACTGTTCAGCATTTTGCATTGAAAGCATGTTCCGTAATTTAGATATATTTTTAAGATGGTAGAATGCAGTTTTACAGATGCTAGAAACGTGGCTTTCAAATGAAAGATTGGTATCAAAGAGCACACCCAGGTTTCTAACTGATGACGAGGACTTGACAGAGCAGTCATCAAGTGTTAGACAGTATTCTAGGTTACTACTTGTGGAGTTTTTTTGTCCAATAATTAAAAATTCATTTTTTTCTGAATTAAGTTGCAGGAAATTAATAGTCATCCAATTTTTTATATCAGTTATGCATTCCTTTGATCTTGTGAATTGGTAAGTTTCGTCAGGGCGTGAAGAAATATAGAGCTGAGTATCGTCAGCATAACAATGAAAACTAACGCCATGCTTCCTAATGATAGCTCCCAGTGGTAGCATGTACAGGGTGAAAAGCAACGGTCCTAGCACTGAGCCTTGCGGTACTCCATACTGAACTTGTGATCAGTGCAGTGGGCGGAGCTAAAGAGTCACGAACACACACACACAATACATCAAGGCATTATCTCTGGATAACTTTCGATTCACTATACGTTCGTGTTGTTTACATTATATGCACTTGTACGCCGTTTGCCAACAAAACACAGACATTTGATGCAGTTTCACTTACCGCCTGTGGTTTCAACTCATGACCGGGAACAAACAAACACACTTGCAAAACTCTGTTTGTTGCCTTAACGCTGGGTTATTTGGGAAGCTGAACAAGGTTATCTTTCCCTCACAACCAAAAACACACTTCTTTAGTGACATTGTTGATTTCGTGGTCTAAAAACAAAACGACAGCGCTGCAGACAGCTTCCGTAACCCTAATGAAGCTCGTTGATGGGCGCGTTCTTGATCTCGCTCTGGTTGATGCGCACACACGCTCATCCGGGAGAAGTGCCCATTCAAGGAATTCCGCCCTTTATGACATCATACAGGGCCATACTCGAAAAAAAACAACAAAACTGTATTTGGCACAGAAATACTCCGTCATACGTCCAACTTGTTTTTTGAAATTTTGGCCATGTTTAGCATGAGAATCGTCTCGGGTTACTTGATTGTAACCCTGTTCCCTGAAAAAGCAGGAACGAGATGCTGCGCTTGATTTTAAGCGCTATGGGGAAAACGTCTTCGTTTGACTGGTTGTGAACACATGTGACAAACACGGCAAAGAATTTGGCTTAAATAACCTCTGATGATGACGTCATTGGAATGCGCACGTCAGAGGCTATAAATAGACGTGTGATAGGTGCGCTCATCAGATCTTTTTGTCTGAAGAATGTCCTAGACACCCTCAGTGCGGCAATGAAGCACAGCATCTCGTTCCCGCTTTTTCAGGGAACAAGGTTACAATCAAGTAACCCGAGACGTTCCCTTTCAAAAGCTACACTTAATGCTGCTCTTGATTTTAAGCGCTATGGGGAACGAGAATACCAACGCCGCCGCACTGGAAGTGTCTGGACTCTCCAAGGTTGTGAAGTGTGTGCGCACAACAAGAGAAGGGTCTCAAACATGAGCTTGGAATGTCGACTCAAGGACGTGAGAGCCCAGAGTAGCATTAACATCCAAACTATAAACCTAATAAATGTGTGCAGAGAGGACCAGCCTGCCGCATAACATACTTGCTGCAAGGGGGCTCCTCTTGCTAAAGCCCTGGAGGATGCAACCCCCCTGGTAGAATGAGCCCTCGAACCTAGAGGCGAAGCTTCACCGCGTGCCTCATAGGCTAGAGCAATAGCATCCCTCACCCAGTGAGACATAGTCTGTTTTGTGGCGGCCACCCCCGGTTACGGCCCCCGTGACAAATGAACAGTTGCTCTGACTTACGCCACTGGCTAGTGCGGTGGACGTAAATCTGAAGAGCACGAACTGGACACAGTAAGTGGAGTTTCTTCTGCTCCGGCCAAGTGAACGGCGGAGGACAGAAGGCTTCAAGGACGACCGGATGTAAGGTCGAAAACAGGACTTTTGGAAGATAGTCAGGGTGAGAGTGTAAAATAGCCTTAACCAGCCCAGGGGCGAAGTCTAAGCAGGATGGCGAGACCGACAGAGCCTGCAAATCACCGATTCTCTTTATTGACAAGATAGCTATAAGAAAAATCATTTTTAGAGTCAGAAACTTGACCGGCGCTGACTCTAGTGGTTCAAATGGTTTGTCGACTAGCCCCTCAAGGACCATGGCTAAATCCCATGAGGGAACTTTAATTCTGACAGGAGGCCTCAGTCGCCTAGCTCCATGAATGAAGAGGACAATCAAATGGTGTTTCCCCACTGAAACCCCGTCAATTAGAGCGTGGCAAGCTGAAATGGCGGCCACAAAAACTCAGAGTAGCAGGACATGTGCCTGCTGACAGCTTTTCTTGCAAAAACTCTAGCACTGAAACAATCTGGCAGTGGACTGGGTCTGCATGATGTGTAGCACACCACCTTTCAAAGACACTTAAGGGCGTAGATTCTTCTGGTGGAAGGAGCTCTAGCACTCAGAATGGTCTCAATTACATTCGCTGGAAGTCCAGCATCCCTTAGCCGGTCCCCTTCAGGGGCCAAACATGAAGTTTCCATAACTTGTGCCGGGGATGTAATATCGTCCCCTGCGCCTGAGACAAGAGATCTCTCCTCTTCGGTATCGCGATATTATTTCTGAGAACCATATCCTGGTCGGCCAACGTGGCGCTATCAGCAAGAGGCGTGACCCTTGTTGACGGACCTTGGCCAGGACTCCCGGGAGCAGAGCAGTTGGAGGAAACGCATATAGACGCTTCCTGGGCCATGCATGTGCCATGGCGTCCAGACCCAGGAGGGGGAGTCAGTGAGAAGTAAAGGACATTGCGCTGTTTCTTGTGAAGCGAAGAGGTCCACCTCTGCTTCGTAATATCTTTCCCAGATCTGACTGACCACATCGGGATGGAGTTTCCAATCCCCGTGTGTGACCTCCCATCTGGATATCAGATCTGCTCCCACATTCGTGCTTCCAGGAATGTAAATCGCCTTGAGGGACAGGAACTTGTCCTGAGCCCAAAGCAGAACCTGCTGTGCTAGTTTGTTCAAATGGCGTGAACGCAGTCCACCCTGGCGATTTATATAAGCGACTGCTGCAGTGTTGTCCACCTGCACCAGGACATGGTAGCCTCTTAACTGCCGGAGGAAGTATTTCAGGGCCAGAAATACGGCCATCAATTCGAGACAATTGATGTGCCAATCGAGATGACGGCCACTCCAGACCCCTTGGGTGGGAATGTAAACTGTCTCGCGCCCTGTGAAACTGCAGGAATCAGTCGAGTATTTAACATTTCGCTGGAAACCGTTGCCCCCCGAAGCACCAAAGGTGGCGGGGATGTAACAGTGGTGTGAGGGTGTCGGGAAGGAACTCGTAATGGATGGATTTTTACACGCCCCATCCCGGGGGGGCAAACCCCCTCGGTCCTGGGCGCAAAAGCTTCAGGACCTCTTTTTCTTTTCTGAGATCAGAGATCTCAGGTCCAGCTTCTTCTTAGGTGGCGGAGCGTGGCACGCTGTCCAGCCCAGTCCTTACGAGTAAGGACCCCAGTCCTTACTCGCCACGCTCTGTTTCTGAGCTTCACGTTTTTGGGAAGCTGGACCTGGTTGGCCAACAGCCCGACCCTTGGGCACGGCAAGGGAGGAATTTATCAAAGGCTTCCTCGTGTTTTTTAGCCTCCCTGAATCTACTGACTACAGCATTGAACGAATCGCCAAATAGACCAGACGGTGCCACGGGAGCATCAAGGAGAAAAAACTTTGTCTCTCTCTTTGATGCCAATGAGGTTAAGCCACAGATGTCTCTCCATAGAATGGCCGATTGCACGGGCCGTCTGTTTGGTCGCACGTAGAGACAAATCTGTGAGACTGCGCAGCTCAGAAAAAACCTCCTCACTGACATTTCCCTCACTCGTGCCGAGCTGTTTAAGCAGATCTGCCTGGTATGCCTGTAACACCGCCATGGTGTGCAGGGCAGCACCAGCCTGACCTGCTGCCTGAAACGCTTTCCCTACCAGTGTGGATGTAATTCTGCACCGTCTAGAGGGAAGCGCAGGCTTTTTAAGTGATGATGCGCTACCAGGAGAGAGATAACCCGCGAGTGTCTCTTCAACTTGGGGCATCATCGTATAACCTTGTGCCTTCGCACCCACGATAGTCAAATAAACTGACGTCGCAAGCACGAAGACACGGGAAGAATATGGTTTATTCCAAGATTTAGATAGCTCTGTGTGTAAATCTGGAAAGAAGGGGAGGGATCGCCTCTCTGATGCCTCCCCCTGACCACCCGACAAAAATCTGTCGTCTAATTTTGATTGTCTAGGGGTCTAACTGAAGACTGTCTACAGCATGAGTGGCCACCATGAGTAACTCATCGTATTTTTTATCGTCACCCGATGAGCGCTCGGAGGCAGTACATTCAGTATCCATGTCAGCAAGAGAACCAGCGTTCCCAGCCTGGTCTGAAGAAGCGCCGGAGCGCGCTCCAGAAGTGGGCTGAAAGACCTCTTGATCTGGTGAAAGAGCAAGAGAAAGGGACAGACCCGTCTCTTGCTCATCACGCAGATCGACACGCGAGCCCCATGACATAGAGGACGCACAGGCTCGTTCTTCCCGCAGGAATGCGAGTCTGGAGCAGAGCGCTTTAAAAGAAGAAAGCTCACACTCTGCGTTCTCAAGGGCTGCCACGGCGTGACGTTCACCCAGACACAAAACGCAGTAATCATGCGGGTCCTCCTCGGAGATGGGCCACGAACAGGGCGGCACGCATCTCTTACTGGATTCACACGCCATGACTCACTACTTTTCTTTTTTTTTTATATATACTCCTTTCTTTTCGTTAAGAGAGAAAGAGAAAGAGAGCGTGAAAATGCTTTATCCTGCCTGGCAAAACTAACTCCTAACAAAGTTTGAAGGTTAGAGAAGAAAGTTTTTTCAGCACACAGTCACAATACAGGTCTGAAGACAAAAAGACCTGATGAGTGCATCTATCACACATCTATTTATAGCCTCTGACGTGCGCATTCCAATGACGTCATCATCAGAGGTTATTTAAGCTAAATTCTTTGGTGTGTTTGCCACACGTGTTCACAACCAATCGAACGAAGACGTTTTCCCCATAGCGCTTAAAATCAAGCTTTTGAAAGGGAACCAACTCTTTAACAGTGTAAATAAGTCAGAATGCATGAAATAGCATTAGACCCCCCCTTTAAACTTTGTCGGCTGAAGACCCAAGTTTGGCATGAAGACGAAAAACGTACCAAGCACAGTGTTTTCTCACCATTCCTGATTTTTAACATGCTCACCGCATTTGGCGTGGTCTTGCGGCTATCAGAGCAGAAACGAAAGCTGCTGCTTTGTGTATGTTTTTAGTCGTCTCCTTTCGTGTTCATATGTAAATTGCGTGATCTTATTTCATCCATCAGATCAAAAGATCTAAAAAAAAAGCCCATACATAGAAAAAAAAAGCCCGTACATCCCCTCGAAGAAATCAGGACAGAAGTGGTCGAAAGTGGACAAAAGAGACAGATGTCCCTCGTCTACTTATGATCCTACTTGTGAACTAATAGAGTCTTGAACTCGTAGTCGTGCAGAGTAGACCAACTGCCAAGATCAGGATTTTAATTACAGTGGGGAGAACAAGTATTTGATACACTGCCGATTTTGCAGGTTTGCCCACTTACAAAGCATGTAGAAGTCTGTAATTTTTATCATAGGTACTCTTCAACTGTGAGTGAGGGAATCTAAAACAAAAATCCAGAAAATCACATTGTATGATTTTTAAGTAATTAATTTGCATTTTATTGCATGACATAAGTATTTGATACATCAGAAAAGCAGAACTTAATATTTGGTACAGAAACCTTTGTTTGCAATTACAGAGATCATACGTTTCCTGTAGTTCTTGACCAGGTTTGCACAAACTGCAGCAGGGATTTTGGCCCACTCCTCCATACAGACCTTCTCCAGATCATTCAGTTTTCGGGGCTGTCGCTGGGCAATACGGACTTTCAGCTCCCTCCAAAGATTTTCTATTTGGTTCAGGTCTGGAGACTGGCTAGGCCACTCCAGGACCTTGAGATGCTTCTTATGGAGCCACTCCTTAGTTGCCCTGGCTGTGTGTTTCGGGTCGTTGTCATGCTGGAAGACCCAGCCACGACCCATCTTCAATGCTCTTACTGAGGGAAGGAGGTTGTTGACCAAGATCTCGCGATACATGGCCCCATCCATCCTCCCCTCAATACGGTGCAGTCGTCCTGTCCCCTTTGCAGAAAAGCATCCTCAAAGAATGATGTTTCCACCTCCATGCTTCACGGTTGGGATGGTGTTCTTGGGGTTGTACTCATCCTTCTTCTTCCTCCTCCAAACACAGCGAGTGGAGTTTAGACCAAAAAGCTCTATTTTTGTCTCATCAGACCACATGACCTTCTCCCATTCCTCCTCTGGATCATCCAGATGGTCATTGGCAAACTTCAGATGGGCCTGAACATGCGCTGGCTTGAGCAGGGGGACCTTGCGTGCGCTGCAGGATTTTAATCCATGACGGCGTAGTGTGTTACTAATGGTTTTCTTTGAGACTGTGGTCCCAGCTCTCTTCAGGTCATTGACCAGGTCCTGCCGTGTAGTTCTGGGCTGATCCCTCACCTTCCTCATGATCATTGATGCCCCACAAGGTGAGATCTTGCATGGTGCCCCAGACCGAGGGAGATTGACCGTCATCTTGAACTTCTTCCATTTTCTAATAATTGCGCCAACAGTTGTTGCCTTCTCACCAAGCTGCTTGCCTATTGTCCTGTAGCCCATCCCAGCCTTGTGCAGGTCTACAATTTTATCCCTGATGTCCTTACACAGCTCTTTGGTCTTGGCCATTGTGGAGAGGTTGGAGTCTGTTTGATTGAGTGTGTGGACAGGTGTCTTTTATACAGGTAATGAGTTCAAACTGGTGCAGTTAATACAGGTAATGAGTGGAGAATAGGAGGGCTTCTTAAAGAAAAACTAACAGGTCTGTGAGAGCCGGAATTCTTACTGGTTGGTGGGTGATCAAATACTTATGTCATGCAATAAAATGCTAATTCATTATTTAAAAAAATCATACAATGTGATTTTCTGGATTTTTGTTTTCGATTCTGTCTCTCACAGTTGAAGTGTACCTATGATAAATATTACAGACCTCTACATGCTTTGTAAGTAGGAAAACCTGCAAAATCGGCAGTGTATCAAATACTTGTTCTCCCCACTGTAAATAATGCATTAAATTTCGGGTTGTTTTTTAACAAACCCTGTCGTATACTCCCTGAACACTTGTCGCATGGGATCATTCTGTAATACTTTTGGGTCTTTTTTTAAAGCTTGATGCTGGTCACTTTTTACTGCCATTATATAGACGAGCACGAGCAGGACATTTTTTTTTTTTAAATTCTCCTTTTGAAGAAGGGCATACGCCATTAGAACAACACCAGGGTAAGTAAATGGTGACTTAATTTTCATTTTTGGTTGAACTATCCATTTAAGACAAGACACTACAGACAACCCACTTGCTCCATTTCTAAAACATCATCACTTATTAAATAATGTTAGTGAAAATAATGTTTTTTTTCTTGTTGAATACTGTTTCAATCTGAAATATGTCGCATAACGGAAGGAAAATTTTCAAATGGGTTGCAAATTTTTCATGTTGACTTTTATTTATAAATTACTTTTATCTGCTTTCCAATTAATTTCCAAATCTTTGCGCTTGCACACTCAAAATGCACTCACAGTGAGCACTCAATTACACATTATTTTCCAAAATTTACATTAATTTTCCTGTCTATTTCTAGCCAATTTCCTGTTCAGCTCTCTCTTCTTACTCCACTCTTTTGTCACCTACTCCAAAGGTACTTTGTGAATGGTATTGAAAAGTGTTTTTGTGTGTGTTGCCTCATTTATCATCGCTTTAATTGAAAAGAAGTTCTTGGAGAGCCTGCATTTGGAAAAATAGAAGAAAAGGGGAACAAAATCTGTTTAAACAATTAGATCAGCAAATGTATGCTCATTGCTTTAATGCACTTGGCCAGTATTTTTTTTATAGGATACGAAATTTCAAACCAAGTGGCATTTATTTATATTGCACAAGCATATATTTCAAGCAAAACATTTAACAGAAATAGTTTTGTTAGGTTTTAAATGAAAAACAATAGATATATATTGTTCAAGGTACTGCTTGTAATTGGACACTTTTCTGTCAAACGGTAGTGGATCACGTGCATGGTTAATGTTATGATCTACACTAGTGGTTAATCTACTTGGACACGGGTAAATTTGAGTAGAAATGACTTCATACATTCGCTAGAAGTCTACTTGAGACCACTTAACTATGTGTCATTGCAAAACTGGCTCTAATGCCATGCCTCAAACTTTCCCTTCCCTATTTATTTTATTTATCTTTCACTCCTGTGCTCTTACGTAAACTGTCTGTGTGTCTTCTACTGTCTCTTCTCTTCATTCCTGCTTCAGTCTCAGCTTCCATATCATGCTCCTCTGTTGGATTCCCTCTGTCAGGTATTTACATGTCATTTAACCTTTAACTTTAATTGGTGGGTTGCCCCACCAATTACTGAATGCTGTCAACATTATGTTCTCCTGTCCTCTCAGGTGCTCGCTTAAAAGAGAGCGATGTTGATGGTATGGCATTGCTATGTTCTTTAGCATGTTTCTGAGGTTTCTGCATGTGTGCATTCTATATTAATGGAAATCTTCAATTATTATTCATTACTCTGTGTATTTCCATGAGTGTGACAGTTTTTTAGTACACATATCTTTAAGATCCAGTTTCATTCTGAGCTGAGAGGTTTGTAGTGATGTGTGGCTGATGTGTTTTATGGTCGTATGTAAAGTGTTTTGTTTAAATGACCTCTTCCTCATTACACAGCTGAAGCAGAAAACAGTGGAGTTGACCCAGGCCTGTCAAAAACACTATGAGCTCGAGCAGGAGTTGGCTTTTCACAAAATAGATGTCAAGTTTGAACCTCTTCCATTTTATCCAGACCCTGTAAGTTTTGGTTTTGTTTAGGTTTAATAATAACTAAAGGATAAAAGTAGATAATTCATTGTGATTTGTTTTGAGAAAAAGGGATTCATTATAGGTTTTTTTTAATTGGTAAATTTACAGTACCGTTCAAAAGTTTGGGATTGAGGATTTTTGAAAGAAGTTTCTTGCTCCCCAAGTCTACATTTATCCATCCATCCATCCATCCATCCATCCATCCATTCTCCTCCACTTACGGGACTGAGTTGTGGTAGCAGCAGGCTAAGGCTGCCCATATGTCCTTTTCCCCAGAAACTTCCTCCAGCTCATCCTAGGGGATCCCTGGGGTCCCTTCTCAGTTGGAAATGCTCGGAACACCTCCACCACAAGGTATCCAGGAGGCATCCTGACCAGATTCCCGAACCTTCTCAACTGGTAGAGGAGCAGCGGGTCTACTTTACACCCTGTCTCTCAGGGTCAGCCCACACACCCTGCAGAGAAAACTCATTTTGGCCATATCTGCAATCTGTATCTGTGAGCTCATTCTTTACATCACTACCCAAAGCTCATGATCATAGGTGAGGGTTGGAACATAGACTGGATAAGCAAACTCTCATGCCTCCTCCAGGATCCTTGCCAGGGTAAAAAGCCGGTCCACTGTTCTACATCCAGGACTGAAATTGCATTGTTCTTCAAGCCGAGGTTTGATGATCGGTCTGATTCTTCTTTTCCAACACTCTGGCATAAGTTTTGCCTTGCAGGCTGAGGAGTGTGATTCCTTTATAATTGGAACATGCCCATTTAAAAAAAAAAAAGCTAACAACCACACCCATCTTCCAATCGCCAGGCACTGTCTTGGATTCCCATGTGATACTGAACAGGCGTGTCAGCCAAGACAGCCCAACTTCATCCAGGGCCTTCAGTATCATGTCCACCCCTGTTGCCTTGCCACTTCTGAGCTTTTTCACTACCTCAGTGAGGGGACTACCTTCCGCCACGGAAATGGGCCATGGTTCCCTCGAGTCCTCTAACTCTGCCTCTTCTTGTGTGGGTATGTCCTCCGGGTTAAGAAGATCCTCAAAGTGTTCCTTCCACCTCCAGGATACATTGCCAGGCAAGATCAGCAAGTCCCCGTCCCGACTTAACACGGCCTGGACCAGCCCATGCTTTCCACGCCTAAGCCTCCTGATGGTTTGTCAGAACCTCTTTGAGGTCGACCAAAAGTCCTTCTTCATGGGCTTGTCCTTGATTTTCCCATATCCAGGTTTTTGCTTCTATGACAACTGCAGCTGTGGTCCTTCTAGCCTGCTGATACCTGTTGGCAGAATCGGGAGACCTACGGATTAACCGGACCCGAGAGGCCCCCTTTTTACACCTGACAGCCTCCCTCACAGCTGATGTCCACCAAAGTGTTCTTGGGTTGCCAACATGATAGGCACCAACAACCTTCCAGCCACAGCTAGCAGCAGCCACTTCCACAATCCACTCTGTCTCCATGTCTCCAGCTTTCTTTCGGGATGAAGGAATTACTCCAGAGGTGGGAGATAAAGACATTCTGGACAGGAAAAAACCCCAAAAAAGTGGTGTCAAGTCGGGGACTTGTGAGTATTACCACACCCGCTTAATGCCTTACACCGTGGGCGACTCCAGAAAAGGAGATAGCTCAACCTCTATCCAGTTTGGTTCCAGAGGCTAAGCTGTGCTGAAAGTGACTATATCTAGCTGTTAACGCTCAACCTCCCGCACTAACTCTGGCTCCTTCCCCACATTCCCTGTACCAAAAGCTAGTTTCTGCAACCAAGGTCCTGTCTGCATGGAACCACTAAAAAAACAGCCACACTCCCCCATCCCCCACACCTGCCTGCCACACGTTGTACATTGCAATGGTCCCATATTCTCCTCCTTGCGGGTGGTGAGCCCACAAGGAGGTGGCCCCACATTATTATTTTGGGCTGAGCCACTCTTTGTCACTCACCTGGGACCAATTTTCTAGGGAGCTCCCGACAACACAGCTCTCAGGCTAAAAGTAATATTGTGAAATATTATTACAACTTAAAATAACTCTGAATATTTTAAAACAGCATTTTTTTCCTGTGATGGCAAAGCTTAATTTTCAACAGTCATTATTACAGTCGTCAGTGTCACATGATCCTTCAGAAACCATTGTAATATGCTGATTTGGTGCTCAAGAAACAGTTCTTATTATTATCAATGTTGAAAACAGTTATACAGCTAAATATTTTTGTGTAAACCATGATAATCTTTTTTTCTGTATTCTTTAATTAGTTAGTTAACTATTAGTTAAAAAAAAACAGCATTTATTTTAAATAAAAAAATATTTTGTAACTTTATAAATGTCTTTACTGTCAGTTTTGATCAATTTGATGCATCCTTGCTGAATAAAGGTATTAATTTAAATAAAACAAAACAAATATATCTTACTGACCCCAAACTTTTGAACGGTAGTGCGACTTTTTCCATCCAATATGTAGTGCATGAATTTTGATTTCATTCAGTTCCACTTTTAAGAAAACGAATATATATATATATATATATATATATATATATATATATACAAACCCAATTCCAAAAAAGTTGGGACACTGTACAAATTGTGAATAAAAACAGAATGCAATGATGTGGAAGTTTCAAATTTCAATATTTTATTCAGAATACAACATAGATGACATATCAAATGTTTAAACTGAGAAAATGTATAATTTTAAGGGAAAAATAAGTTGATTTTAAATTTCATGGCATCAACACATCTCAAAAAAGTTGGGACAAGGCCATGTTTACCACTGTGTGGCATCCCCTCTTCTTTTTATAACAGTCTGCAAACGTCTGGGGACTGAGGAGACAAGTTGCTCAAGTTTAGGAATAGGAATGTTGTCCCATTCTTGTCTAATACAGGCTTCTAGTTGCTCAACTGTCTTAGGTCTTCTTTGTCGCATCTTCCTCTTTATGATGCGCCAAATGTTTTCTATGGGTGAAAGATCTGGACTGCAGGCTGGCCATTTCAGTACCCGGATCCTTCTTCTACGCAGCCATGATGTTGTAATTGATGCAGTATGTGGTCTGGCATTGTCATGTTGGAAAATGCAAGGTCTTCCCTGAAAGAGACGACGTCTGGATGGGAGCGCATGTTGTTCTAGAACTTGGATATACCTTTCAGCATTGATGGTGCCTTTCCAGATGTGTAAGCTGCCCATGCCACACGCACTCATGCAACCCCATACCATCAGAGATGCAGGCTTCTGAACTGAGCGCTGAGAACAACTTGGGTTGTCCTTGTCCTCTTTAGTCCGGATGACATGGCGTCCCAGTTTTCCAAAAAGAACTTCGTCTGACCACAGAACAGTTTTCCACTTTGCCACAGTCCATTTTAAATGAGCCTTAGCCCAGAGAAAACGCCTGCGCTTCTAGATCATGTTTAGATATGGCTTCTTTTTTGACCTATAGAGTTTTAGCCGGCAACGGCGAATGGCACGGTGGATTGTGTTCACCGACAATGTTTTCTGGAAGTATTCCTGAGCCCATGTTGTGATTTCCATTACAGTAGCATTCCTGTATGTGATGCAGTGCCGTCTAAGGGCCCGAAGATCACGGGCATCCAGTATGGTTTTCCGGCCTTGACCCTTACGCACAGAGATTGTTCCAGATTCTCTGAATCTTTGGATGATATTATGCACTGTAGATGATGATAACTTCAAACTCTTTGCAATTTTTCTCTGAGAAACTCCTTTCTGATATTGCTCCACTATTTTTCGCTGCAGCATTGGGGGAATTGGTAATCCTCTGCCCATCTTGACTTCTGAGAGACACTGCCACTCTGAGAGGCTCTTTTTATAGCCAATCATGTTGCCAATTGACCTAATAAGTTGCAAATTGGTCCTCCAGCTGTTCCTTATATGTACATTTAACTTTTCCGGCCTCTTATTGCTACCTGTCCCAACTTTTTTGGAATGTGTAGCTCTCATGAAATCCAAAATGAGCCAATATTTGGCATGACATTTCAAAATGTCTCACTTTCAACATTTGATATGTTATCTATATTCTATTGTGAATAAAATATAAGTTTATGAGATTTGTAAATTATTGCATTCCTTTTTTATTCACAATTTGTACAGTGTCCCAACTTTTTTGGAATCGGGTTTGTATATACACTCACCTAAAGGATTATTAGGAACACCTGTTCAATTTCTCATTAATGCAATTATCTAATCAACCAATCACATGGCAGTTGCTTCAGTGCATTTAGGGGTGTGGTCCTGGTCAAGACAATCTCCTGAACTCCAAACTGAATGTCAGAATGGGAAAGAAAGGTGATTTAAGCAATTTTGAGCGTGGCATGGTTGTTGGTGCCAGACGGGCCGGTCTGAGTATTTCACAATCTGCTCAGTTACTGGGATTTTCACGCACAACCATTTCTAGAGTTTACAAAGAATGGTGTGAAAAGGGAAAAACATCCAGTATGCGGCAGTCCTGTGGGCGAAAATGCCTTGTTGATGCTAGAGGTCAGAGGAGAATGGGCCGACTGATTCAAGCTGATAGAAGAGCAACTTTGACTGAAATAACCACTCGTTACAACCGAGGTATGCAGCAAAGCATTTGTGAAGCCACAACACGCACAACCTTGAGGCGGATGGGCTACAACAGCAGAAGACCCCACCGGGTACCACTCATCTCCACTACAAATAGGAAAAAGAGGCTACAATTTGCACGAGCTCACCAAAATTGGACAGTTGAAGACTGGAAAAATGTTGCCTGGTCTGATGAGTCTCGATTTCTGTTGAGACATTCAGATGGTAGAGTCAGAATTTGGCGTAAACAGAATGAGAACATGGATCCATCATGCCTTGTTACCACTGTGCAGGCTGGTGGTGGTGGTGTAATGGTGTGGGGGATGTTTTCTTGGCACACTTTAGGCCCCTTAGTGCCAATTGGGCATCGTTTAAATGCCACGGCCTACCTGAGCATTGTTTCTGACCATGTCCATCCCTTTATGACCACCATGTACCCATCCTCTGATGGCTACTTCCAGCAGGATAATGCACCATGTCACAAAGCTCGAATCATTTCAAATTGGTTTCTTGAACATGACAATGAGTTCACTGTACTAAAATGGCCCCCACAGTCACCAGATCTCAACCCAATAGAGCATCTTTGGGATGTGGTGGAACGGGAGCTTCGTGCCCTGGATGTGCATCCCACAAATCTCCATCAACTGCAAGATGCTATCCTATCAATATGGGCCAACATTTCTAAAGAATGCTTTCAGCACCTTGTTGAATCAATGCCACGTAGAATTAAGGCAGTTCTGAAGGCGAAAGGGGGTCAAACACAGTATTAGTATGGTGTTCCTAATAATCCTTTAGGTGAGTGTATGTATATATATATATATATATATATATGTGTGTGTGTATATATATATATATATATATATATATATATATGTGTGTGTGTGTATATATATATATATATGTGTGTTAAGATTTTAATAATTTAAGATTTTTGGCTAGTGCGAGTCTTTATCATTACATTCTGATTAATTTATAGGTGACATTTCAGCTTTGATGATTAAATTCTGCAATACAAAAGCTCCAAATTAATTTGTTTTTGTCATTTTTGTATGGTAGGATTATATTAATTTTTAGAGACATCATTCTCTATGTTGTTCAGGAGGTGGAGGTAGAGAACCTTTCTATCGAGAGTCCCTACATAGGGAAGTCTTGTCAGAAGAGGAACATCAAATTCCCAGTGGAGGTGGAGAGCATGGGAATACGAGACCAGCAGCAGCCAACCTCAGCAGACATGACAGAGACAGACTGCCCCAGAGAACATGACATGTCCAGACATGCACAGCTCAGAGGTACAAAGGTTCAAGGGCACTGTGTATTGACATTATACTAAAGGGTCTAAATAGTTATATAAAGTAAATAAATGTGTATATTACACATGCCATTCATTTTTTACTAGCTTTACTGGTAACACTTTAGTATGGGGAACACATATTCACTATTAACTACGACTTTTGCCTCAATAAACTCCTAATTTACTGCTTATTAATAGTTAGTAAGATAGATTTTGTAGTGTTTAAGTTTAGGTATTGGGTAGGATTAAGGGATGTAGAATGCAGAATAAAGCATTAATATGTGCTTTATAAGTACTAATAAACAGCCAGTATCCTATAATAGGCATGCTAATATGCAACTAGTTAACAGCGAGAATTGAACCCTAAAATAAAGTGTTGAAACTTTACTTGTAACAATCTGTAGTTTTTTATTCTTGATACCAGCAATGCTGCTCTGGTTTGAGACTAAGTTGCATACAATCGCCTTGCTTGCACGTACTGTGTATATATAATAACACCCTCCAGTAAAATTGAAACTGTTGATGACCTAGTAATTTGGTGGGTTTGGAACAGTGGTCCCACAAAAATAATCAAACCAAATGGCATCTGCAAACAAATGATACAGGACATTTTCCCGTTTTTATGGGACTGATCCACATCTCTGCAGTTTTCCTAATGCATCTGCATTTTGTTTTTAGCTGAGGTGCGATTACAGCAATTACTTACAGAAATTGAGGTGAGAGAGCAGCAGACCCTTAGAGCCAGTGAGGAGCTCCGGCAGCTAGAGGAGACAGTTTCTCAGAGACGGGTGAGGTGTTACCCTTTAAACATCTTCTGTGAATGGCTCTATGTCACCACTAGCAGTTTTCCTTGAGAAGATTTCCTCTGTTTTAAGTCAAACTTGATGGCAGAGTCCCCATTCAATTTTTTTTTAATTATTTTATTTATCTATGTTGATTTGGACATAGATCTGTGAGGCTGAGAAGGAGCAGTTCAGGCAAGAGCTTCAGAAGAGGATACAGAGGCTGGGTGAGCTGAGAGGAGAGATGGAGGCCGTGGAGAGGCAGCTGGACACACTGAATACTGAGAGAAATAGAGCCCAGAATGAAATGGATCAGCTGCAGAATCTACTGCACAGCCTGGATCCCAGTGACCCCAGACATGTCAGTAACACTTATGCTTAAACACTTATGCTTTGCAAAAAATTTGTTACATTTATATATAAAATATTTATATTTATATATAATATAAATGATATAAATATATATACAGTATAAAGTGCATCCGGAAAGTATTCGCAGCGCTTCACTTTTTCCACATTTTGTTATGTTACAGCCTTATTCCAAAATGGATTAAATTCATAATTTCCCTCAATTCTACAAACAATACCCCATAATGACAATGTGAAAGAAGTTTGTTTGAAATCTTTGCAAATTTATTAAAAATAAAAAACGAAAAAAATCACATGTACATAAGTATTCACAGCCTTTGCACGATACTTTGTTGAAGCACCTTTGGCACCAATTACAGCCTCAAGTCTTTTTGAGTATGATGCTACAAGCTTGGCACACCTATTTTTGGGCAGTTTCTCCCATTCTTCTTCTCAAGCTTCATCAGGTTGGATGGGGAGCGTCGGTGCACAGCCATTTTCAGATCTCTCCAGAGATGTTCAATCGGGTTCAAGTCGGGGCTCTGGCTGGGCCACTCAAGGACATTCACAGAGTTGTCCTGTAGCCACTCCTTTGTTATCTTGGCTGTGTGCTTAGGGTCGTTGTCCTGTTGGAAGATGAACCTTCGCCCCAGTCTGTGGTCCAGAGCGCTCTGGAGCAGGTTTTCATCAAGGATGTCTCTGTACATTGCTGCATTCATCTTTCCCTCGATCCTGACTAGTCTCCCAGTTCCTGCCTCTGAAAAACATCCTCACAGCATGATGCTGCCGCCACCATGCTTCACTGTAGGGATGGTATTGGCCAGGTGATGAATGGTGCCTGGTTTCCTCAGACATGATGCTTGCCATTCAGGCCAAAGAGTTCAATCTTTGTTTCATCAGATCAGAGAATTTTGTTTCTCATGGTCTGAGAGTCCTTCTGGTGCCTTTTGACAAACTCCAGGCGGGCTATCATGTGCCGTCTGGCCACTCTACCATACAGGCCTGATTGGTTGAGTGCTGCAGAGATGGTTGTTCTTCTGGAAGGTTCTTCTCTCTCCACAGAGAAATGCTGGAGCTCTGTCAGAGTGACCATCGGGTTCTTGGTCACCTCCCTGAATAAGGCCCTTCTCCCCCGATCGCTCAGTTTGGCCAGGCGGCCGGCTCCAAACTTCTTCCATTTACGGATGATGGAGGCCACTGTGCTCATTGGGACCTTCAATGCTGCAGAATTTTTTCTGTACCCTTCCCCAGATCCGTGCCTCGATACAATCCTGTCTGGGAGGTCTACAGACAATTCCTTGGACTTAATGGCTTGGTTTGTGCTCTGACATGCACTGTTAACTGTGGGACCTTATATAGACAGGTGTGTGCCTTTCCAAATCATGTCCGATCAACTGACTTTACCACAGGTGGACTCCAATCAAGTTGTAGAAACATCTCAAGGATGATCAGTGGAAACAGGATGCAACTGAGCTCAACTTTTTTCACGTTGTTATTATGAGTATTGTTTGTAGAATTGAGGAAAAAAATAAGGAATTGAATCCATTTTGGAATAAGACTGAAACATAACAAAATGTGGAAAAAGTGAAGTGCTGCGAATACTTTCCGGATGCACTGTATATATGCATATATTTCTTAAATATATACATGTATGTTTGTGTATTCAAATATACATATTAATTATACACAGTACACACATATATTATGTAAACACAAACTTTTATTTTGGATGCGATTTAATCACGATTAATCGTTTGACAGCCCTAAAATAAATATATTCATAAAAATAATTACAAAAACAATTCTTCTAGTAGTTAATGCAATTCATTAGCCTTACTGAATACTATAAAACATCCTGTATAAAAACTGGCAGCTTTGGTTGCCAGAAATTCACTTAAAAAAATGTATAAAAAAAATATGCGTATTTTACAGTTCATAAACGTATGTATCATGAACTGATATAATGTTAAAGTCGGCATGAAATGAAAATTCATCTATTTTCATTTCATGCATGTTATAAATCTTATTTTGAACAATTCATACCTGCATGTTTCTATTTTTTTTTTATCTCTTAATGTTTAATCAAAATGTCACCAACTGTCACTTCTTCCGTTGCATGAACACAACTTTAATAATACAATCTATTTAAACTATATATATATCTACTTAAGATAAACCCTCATAACAATACAGATCAAAATAAAAGGCCACATTAAAAACAGTTAATCAAAACTGGCCATTCTATAAACAATGGCTAATAACTAAACATACTTGCACAAAGACAAACCACTGGGGGAAAATACTTGACACTAAAATAATGCAACACACATAAATTAATTAAACAAAATAAAATGTAACATAAAACATAAAAAACAATATTGTACTGTAAAAATACACTGATCCAAACTTTTGAACGTTAGTATTTTTTTAAAGAAATCTTTTATTTAAGTTAAATTGATCAAAAGTGACAGTAAAGACTTTTACATTGTTACAAAACATTACATTTTTATTTCTGTAACAATTACTAACATGTTTTTAAGTATAGGCTGTTAATGGTTGCCAGACAACTTAAAGCATTAAAATATAATTCAACTGAAATGCAGCTACAGCTTTGTCTATATTTGCTATTTTTCCCTGGTTAAGAATAAGCTTAGAACAAATATTGTATCATACAGTTAGTATAGTTTATACATTAAAATGTTAAAGGATATATGCAAGAAAATTTTTCTTCCAAGAACAATGGTTACACGTTTCTACAACATGTGTTACTGTTTACACCCATGTGTGATCACTCTTAAAGGTTCACGCTATGCATTCAGCAACATCTGCAAATGCCACAAAATAATTTTCATGTGTGTGTATTGTATTGTCTGTGTATATTGTGTTTTCACCACAAGCATCTGAACTCTTCAAATATTTTATTCAGATGTGAAATCCTCAGTCTATTTATGTAATATAACAACAAAGTGCATGTCTTCCTGTTTTCTGTTAAAGAAAATGTTTGGCATACAAAGTGTAGTCGAAAATGTGTCTCAATCACTGATGTGTTGTGGTGCCTCCCTAACAACAAAGGTGACAATAATAAGATGAAGTTCTCTATGGAATTAATCATCATTAACCCATGATGTTCAGCAACAAGTAGCAGTCATATAAAATGAGGCTCCTGTCTCTTTAAGAAAGAAGAGAGAACTTCTGTCCTAGGGGAAATCTGTTGATGCTGTGGGTGGAGCCAAAGAGGTTCCTTACTCCCACCCGGCCCCAGACAAGGGCACTGATTGGCTGAGGCAGAAGGTTTCCTGTGTTGATTCAAAGAGAGTTGAGAGGAGGGTGGAAAAAGTGCAGGGATAGAGGAGGAGGGGGAGAATGAAATCTAGAGGAGAGGGCTACTTTTAATGATAGTTGGACTCTGTGGACAATAGCTCTGAAGTTTAGAGTAGTGGAGCTAAAAGTGACAGGAAATGTTCTCTTTCTTTCCCCTCCTGGGGCAGCAACAGGAGAAAATGGATATATAGAGACAGAAAGTGAAGAGATGGCAGCCACACCGCTGTAGTAAGTAAGTACCCCACTGGGGTCAAGGAGGGGCTCATGGGAGGCTGCTGTCATACTGTTGCAATTTGGGACTCTTGATTTTGTTTGTAGAAATGATTATTGGTACGTTACAATAAGAACATTTCATTTTTTAAGTTGATCAAAACATGCTACATTAATGTGTAGGTTTGAATATATATTGAATATATTTTCTGTGTTTTTAAACAGGAAATTGCAAAAGCATTATGTCATCAGGCTTTGCTGGCTTGCATATTTTACATGGCTTACATTAAGTTTGAGAGCAGTTAGCATAATAACAATGTACTTTGTTAAATTACTATGACCAAACCATTAGATAAAAATAAGTACCTTTGGTATCTATTTATAAAGAAGGTTGGTTCAAAGTTTTTAAACCGAACTTTCCTGTTTGTGTAAAATAATGCTTAATAAAATTGTTACATTATCACTTTGAGATAAAGTGTTGGAAGGGAAGAGGAAGTGGATGAGTGGAGAAGTAACGAATGCAGAAGTCCAAGACTGTCCCTTCTTCCCAATTCGGATACTGTCCACCCTAAATAGTAATAGCATAGAATAGCAATCTTGAATATTATTTAGGGTGGATAGTACACTGTAGAAAATGATTTCTTTCTGCTTTCTTACTTTTACAGTCTTAATTTCACGTTTAATTCAAGTCAAGTCAAGCCATCTTACTTTATATAACACTTTATACAGATTGTTTCAAAGCAGCTTCACAGTGATAACAGGAAAATTATTTAATGATGCGAACAGAGCTCATTTTGGCTGTAAAGTATCTCTAAAAAGAAAATAGTGTAGTTCAAAAATAGTTCAGTTCAGTGTCGATTCAGTTCCGTTGTAAAGATCATCAATTATTAAATTAGTTTTCATTTCATTTCATTTCATCTATAAAGCAGTCCAGCAGAAAACGTCTCGGTTATGTATATAACCCTCGTTCATATACGTAACCGAGACGTTCCCTTTCAGTCGGTCACGTTCGACGTACGTGTAGCGAACGTGTTGGGTGTCGCCCAGCCCGCAGCTCTATATATATCTGTCAGCGAGGCGCCATGCGCCCAGGAAGAGGGAACACTCCTAGTGGAGTGGGCTCTCAACCTGAGTGGGCAAGGCACGCCTTGGGTATGGTACGCCAAGGCGATGGCATCCACTATCCAGTGGGCCATCCTATGCTTGGAGACAGCCTTTCCCTTCTGCTGGCCTCCGTAATAGATGAAGAGCTGTTCTGAGGTCCTGAAGCTTTGCGTTCTGTCCATGTATACCCGCAGAGCGCGTCCTCCTCGTCCTCCTTGACTTTGCACAGAGTCTGTGCTAGAAGGCTCACTGGGGGAAACGCATACTTGCGTAGGCCCCGGGGCCAGCTGTGTGCCAGCACATCTGTGCCGAAGGTCCCCTCGGTCAGGGAGTAAACCAACTGGCAGTGCGATGTGTCCGGGGCGGCAAACAGATCTACCTATGCGGTCCCGAAGCGTCTCCAGATCAGCTGGACCACCTGGGGATGGAGTCTCCACTCTCCCAGGAGCACTTGCTGTCGTGAGAGCTCGTCGGCTGCACGATTGAGGAGGCCCGGAACGTGAGTGGCGCGAAGTGACCTCAGATGCTTCTGACTCCAGTGGAGGAGATGGCGGGCGAGTTGTGACATGCGATGGGAGCGTAGACCACCCTGTTTGTTGATGTACTCAACGGTCGCAGTGCTGTCCGTGCCGTCCGTTCTCTATACACTCGAAGCTGATAGGGGCTCTCAGAAGTGATCCCAATTCGTCGGTGACATCCGACGTACGTCGAACGTGACCGACTGAAAGGGAACAGTGATGTCATTGTCCAGCTCAGTTCAGTTCTCATCCAATAATGTCAGTGCAGTCAAATAAATAATATTGTTGAATATTAAGTGTCCCCAATCAGAATATTAAAGGTCTCCTATGAGAAAAGTGAAGTCCATACCAGAACTATAACAATAACGACAATGTGTTACTTGCCATTTTTTGTACTTCATTGAGAAATTTACTAGCAATTTGTGAGCGAAAACACCAATTTTTTCAGTGTATGTGAACTGGGTTGCAGTGTCTTGGTCTTTTGTTCTGAGATTTGTATCAGATTGATTTGAAAAGACTGCAAATCATTTATCAGTCTAAATCAGTTTTAAATGCATTAATGACAAATAAAACCTAGAAGTTCTACATTTTCTAAAGAAATGTGAGGATGTTTGCCAATGAAAGTCCCCTCCAGGATGATGGTTTTTTTGGGTTGTTGCCAGGGTGTTGCTATGCAGTTGCTAAGGTAGTCAGGTGGTTGTTGAATGGATGCTTACTGGTCCAAGTCTGAGTCCACCCCTAAAGGCCCGTTTACATCAAGAACAATAATGATAATGATATATCTAACTATAATGATAACTATAAAGATAACTATATTAGTGTCCAGCCCACGAGTCCTGAAAAATGAAGCCAAAGCGTCTTGATCGCCCCCAGGTGGCTGGATACAGTATAGGTCATAAACTCCGCCCTCTCCATGTAATGTAATGGGACATAGACAAACTAAACAATTAAATTACACTTCAAATACATTTTTTCCAAAGATGATTTCTGTCATTTTAGGCTGTTTTTATCACGCTGATGTTAGTTCAAGTGTTCGTTCTTTAAATAAGTTTGGTTTTAGTTTTAGTTAGTTATTTGATGTTATAAAAACGGGGGGAGTGACGTTATGATTGACAGCTTCTCTGAGCGAAGTAGTCACTGAGGCACCAACGGACATTTTTCGGGAACTTCGCGAGGAGATTGGAGCTTTAACTTTAATTTCTACATTTCCATAAGTGTTTATTTCACAAAAAGTTGTTGATTAGGCGGGAGTGTGAGCGGGACCTTGATATCGTGGCTCCCAAGGGGGTGCCCAAGTACAACAATAAACTGACATCATATATATTACTTGTGTTGTACTTGTGTGTCTACTGATTTTGCACTGACTCTCTGCCATCACTTTTGCAGGCCCATGTGAAGGCTCAGTTGTCCAAAAAGACACAGCTGCTGGCCATCATGAGCAGAAAACACAAGGAACTGGAGAGCAGGCTGGATGATATGATCACACGCATTTACAAGGAAACACAGGAGATCAAAGAACTAGAGCAACAGCTTACAGATGGTGAGGAACTTTCTATAATTTTTCTTTTACGCTTTTTGGATAGTGATGCCGTTGAATTTATTATGAATTTATTGACGAATACAATATATTTAAATTAAAATAAGTAAGACTAAACAATCTCTACTCATTTAGGTCAGATAGCTGCTAATGAGGCACTCAAGCATGACCTGGAGGGCATCATCTCAGGTCTCCAGGAGTATCTGCAGGGGATGAAGGAACAAGCACGAAGAGCCCAGTCAGATTGCAGGCGTCTGCAGAGGGAGAAAGATGCTCTGCAGCACCTCCTATGTGAGAAGGAGCTTCAATGCACACAGATGGAAAAAGATGCTCTGAGTGCTGAAAGCGCACAGGAGGTTGGAGTCTGTTTCTGACACAATGTTCAACTGCAGTTTTAATACACCACTCTGTAATAATACGTCAAATCAACATTAATATATTGTTTGTTGTGTTATAGGAGCTGCAGCATCAGAAGCAGGAGTTGAAGGATCTGAGGAAGAAGAATGAAGAACTGAAGCAGACTCAGCGTCAGGTCCGTGAATATGAGGCAGAGCTGGAGACCCAACTGCAGGAGAGAGATACTGAGGCCACGCAACTGAAGGAGGAGCTGGGCAGATTGCGTCGACTCAGTCAAGTAGGAAATCTCTTCATAGATTTTTCATATTCATCCATAATATAATACAGTTTTTAAAGTAATAGTTCAGCTAAAATTAAAAATGTTGATGCTACAAATCTTTTTTTTTTTTTCATATCACAAAATGTTAGGTTGAATATTCACATTGCCCTTTTCCATAAAAAGAAAGTGGACTGTGATTTAGTGCCAGTCAAGCTACAAAAAGGAGCAGCTCTCACAATAAAACAACACTCAGGGCTTGACATTAACACCCTTGGAGGGTGTCATTAGCACCCTCCAAATAAGGGTGGATTTCAGCAGTGGCGTGTAGTGCTGTCACTCCTACTAGCCACTTTGGCGGGTTGAATTTTATATATAATATATACATTTTTCAATTGTAGTATTTTAAAAAAAGTGGCTGAAATAATAAACTAAGTGCAATGTAGTGTTGTCAAAAATATAGATTTTTCGATACATATCGATACTGAAATATCTGAAACACTTCCAATACTTATTTTCCACAGAATAGATACACGATACCAGCTGCTCTTTCTTGCTCTCTCATCTCTCCGACAGCGAGTTGACACACAAACCCACCTCCCCTCACTCACTTGTTTCATTTGCTCCGGATGAATATTGTTGATGTTACTGGGCTTGAATTTCGGCGTGGGATTGTGCGTATTGCTCATAATTTTACTTATTCCCGCAGATTTTGGGCTCACACCCAAAGTATGCGCACATAAAGCCGCCTCTCAGTACTAAATTGAGTTATTTTTCGCTGCTTAATGCGCTTAAACAGTCAAATACACACAAAATAATGTCAAAATGCCTGTCTTGGCGAGTATTCATGTAAACACAGCGAGTATTCATGTAAACACAGTCAGTTATGTTTTAAGTGAATGTAAACAGTTGAGAAAGAAAAAACCTGTGTAACAGTGTAATTGATCTGTGTGTCTTAAAGTGCCAGCAGCATAATATACCTGCTGCCAAATTATGAGATAATATTGAAAATATCTATATGGCAGTTTTTCCCAATGGTATCGATGTCAAAATTGTGGCCAATGAAAATGCTGAGTGGTTGGTAACTTTAGAAAACCACTAGCCACAGTGGCTGGTGAGCAAAAAAGTTAATGTCAAGCCCTGTGTGCACTAAATTTCAAATATTCTTGATATGTCCTTATCTTCTTGAAATATACATCAACAACAAGCTGGATCTCACATATGCACATTCTTTCATGTGTATTATCAGCAAACGTCAGCATTTGCATTAATTTTAAAAGCACAGCTTGCTCCTTAAACACATCACCATTCATTAATTTTTTTTTGCCCACTGTGGCTAATGATTTTCTAAAGTTATTAGCCACTCAGCCTTTTCACTGGCCACAATTTTGACACCGATACCATGGGGAAAAACTGCCATATAGATATTTTTAATATTATCTCATAATTTGGCAGCAGGTATATTTCACTTTAAGACCTGACATACAGATCCATTATACTGTTACACATGCGTTTTTTGACATTATTTTGTGTGTCTTTGACTGTTTAAGCTCAATAAGCAGCGAAAAATAACTAAATTTAGTGCTGAGAGGCGGCTTTATTTTTTAGCACAAAATCTGAGAGAATGAGTAAAATTATGCGCAATACATGCAATCCCACATCGAAACTCAAGACCTGTAACATCAACAATATTCATATTGTATCCCTAGTCATTTAAAGCATATGTGTGAGGCACAAATTTTAGTTATTCACTCTTCCACATATTAAAATCTAGTACACTACTGTTCAAAAGTTTTGTGGTCTTTGGGTTAATATCTTTTTTATGAAAATTAATATTTGTATAGTTATAAATTTGTATATTTTAAATAAATGCTCTTCTTTTGAACTTTTTAGTCATCAAAGAATCCTGAAAACAATCACGGTTTCCACCAAAATAAAAAGCAGCACATTTTTAAACATTGATAATAATAAGAAATGTTTCTTGAGCATCAAATCAGCATATTAGAATGATTTCCTATCCTTAAAATTATCCTTTTAAATTTTAACATTTAAGTTTTCTTGCCTTCCACATTTACAGATGGAGCACTCTGCACTTCAGGTGGAGCTGCAGAAAGAAAGACAGGCAAAAGAGAATGCTTTGGCACAGATGCACATGGCTGCCGACAGAGAGCTCGAGAACACAGAGCTTCTGCAACAGGTCAATACTCTCCAGGTGTGTTACTGCACATCAGACCTTATACCAGAATAATAAAGCTCAGTCGGATTTATTCCTCTATTAGCATGGCAAAATTCTTGGAAAGACCAAAGGATGGACAACCACTCACCTATTTCAAGCCCTTCTCACTGCCTGTAAAAAAAAAGTGTACTTTACATTCTGCTGCTTGATGATGTATGAGAATCATTCAGCCTCCACTAAGACTCACATCTTTGAATCCCTGGCTGAAAATGTTTTTCACAGGAGGAGAGAGACAGTCTTAAGGAGAAGATAGATGCTCTTCAAGGTGATTTGGAGCAGGTTAGGGAGGAGCTGCTTTGCCCTGAGAATGTGGCTAAACATTTAGGAGAACTGTCAAGAGCCATAGCTACAGGACAAGAGGAACTAAGGTATGATGGATTCTTATTATATACTGTATTTTAGCAGATTAAAATAATTGAACAGTGTGTATGTCCATCAGATAGTGAAATGTCTTTGTTTTCCTATTCAGTTGCAGCTTTGAAGACCTTGGGGAACCAGTGAACAAGAAATTCATAGAGCTACAACAGGAGGTGCATCGTGTAGTATCTGCTGCTCAGAGTGATAGAGACGAGGCACAGCGTTGCCAGGACAGACTCGCTGGAGAGATGGGTTCACTCAGAGAGAGACTTAGGAAGTACCAAGAGAGATACCAGACTCAGGTGAGCTGACATTGTGGCATTCAATTCATCATTATTTGAAATATCATCAATCAGATGTCAAGTCACCTTCATTTATATAGCGCTTTTTACAACACAGATTGCTTCAAAGCAGCTTTACAGTGATAATAGGAAATTAATTTTGTTTTTGATGAAAAGTTTTTGATTAATTTCTGTTGTAAAAACTGATTAGTTATTTAATTTGGTGCCATTTAAACAACACCACCTTCAATTAAAACAGAAAACCCCAATGCATTCCGGACCCCATCAGCACGGCAACAGCATTTGGTGGCCCGAGAACGCAAACCATGAAATAGGTTTGAAATAGTTTTGAAACTATACCATCATCATCCCCGCGCAACCCCCAAAAAGGCGAATCCGTGAAAACGGCGACGGCATGTACGCAAGCATTACGTGTTCAGCCTATAGGCAAGCGTGTTTGAATACGTATGTGTGCATATGTGTTTTTATCTGTATAGAGGGGAGGGGAAGTGAAGGAGGCCTTCACAGGGGAGAGTCTAGGTGACACGGTCTCTGCTGACACTTCAGGGATGCGTTGTGGTCATGTCTAGGCGCAGGTCCACCATCTGATCTGGATCCGGCTGACTACAGTAAACCTCGGGATAAACAGAGAGACTAACATTAGCGTAGATGCCATTCTTTTTATGATGTAATGAGTACATCAGGTGTTATGGGAAGTGTTCCGGCTGACCTAGTTAATGCAGCCTAAAACAATCATTTAATTGATTTGAATAACAGAAATTGATAATGTTCTATTTGTATGCCATAGTAAAGAGATGTGTTTTTAGTCTAAATTTAAACTGACAGAGTGTGTCTGCTTCCCGAACAATGCTAGGAAGACTGTTCCAGAGTTTAGGTGCTAAATAGGAAAAGGATCGACCTCCTGCAGTTGATTTTGATATTCTAGGTATTATCAACTGGCCAGAGTTTTGAGACCGCAATAGACATGATGGAGTATAATGCGTTAAGAGCTCGTTCAGGTACTGGGGAGCTAAACCATTTAGAGCTTTGTAAGTAATAAGCAAGATTTTAAAATGTATACTATGTTTAATAGGGAGCCAGTGCAGTGTTGACAGAACCGGGCAGATATGGTCATACTTCCTGGTTCTAGTAAGAACTCGAGCTGCTGCGTTTTGGACCAGCTGCAGTTTATTTATTAAGCGAGCAGGGCAACCACCCAGTAGAGCATTACAATAATCTAGCCTTGAGGTCATGAACGCATGAACTTACTGTTCAGCATTTTTCATTGAGAGCATGTGTCGTAGTTTAGAATATTTTTAAGATGGAAGGATGCAGTTTTGCAGATGCTAGAAACGTGGCTTTCAAATGAAAGATTGGTATCAAAGAGCACACCCAGGTTCCTAACTGAAGGTTCCAGGTTCCACTTTTGCTCACATGTTCCAGTATAATGTCTTCGTATGAAGTGATGCTGATCTTCTGTTTGATTCTAGCAGGCAGCAGAGAGATGTGGGGAGGAGGCGGAGCTCCAGAGGTTGAGGGAGGAGCTGGAAGATGCTCATGAGCAGCAGTACTTGATGCTGAAGCGTTTAGAGGAGACTGAAATTGACAGGGACCGTCTGCTTGCTGAATTAGAAGAACAAGATAAACAGGTACCAGAATGAGAGTGATTAACTTCTGTTAAGTTTGTTTGCCACCTTCTTGAATTCGTTCTTTTTTGCTTGGTTTTGAGATTAAATGCACAGTTCAGTCATGAAACTTTTGAAGTAGCTGATTGTAATGCCAGTAGCAGCAGCATAGCAGATCCATTTGCCCAAGGTGTTTCCTATAGTGAGATACCAAGCAAATGTTTTAAAGAGAAAAAATCCTAACAATAAAATACTTTTAAATTTATTTCCAGAGGTGTCATGATTGAGATACTTTCAGAGCTTCAGTCAAAATGTTATGTTAGGTGTAATGAAACCTGAGCAAGAAAAAAGCTCCACTTTTGACCCTATGGACAACTAAAAAATAAATGAGAGTTTATAGTTACCAGTGTCATTATAGAAATGCTTTATTTTCAGTCAGCCATGATTCATTTATACATCCACAATAGATCTTGTATTTTACTTTGGATATTGCTTTAAGCAGCTATGTATGTAATAGTTTGTTGTTTTTCTAGATGAAAGCCGAGGAGAGCCAGACTCAGGAGCAGCTGGATTCTCTCAGTCTGGAGTTGCAGGCACTCAGGAGATCATTTTCCTCTGCTGACAGAATGGCTGCCCAACAACTGTTTGCAGCTAAGGACAAACTTCACTCTCTTCATAGCACTATAGAAAAAATACATCTGGAGAGAGCAGCGGTAAGACAAAGTGCAGACTACTTGAGATCTTTTCGGAGCAGCATCAATGTGAGAGAAGTTCACTGATGATGATGTGTTAATGCATGTAGAATGCAGAGGAGTTACAGAGCACCAAGATTCAGGCTGCCCAAGCCATTCAGGACTTGGCTTGTGCTGAAGCAGAAATCCAGGTTCTCCAGAAGCTTTTGACAGATAGGGTAATGTATCTGCTCAGAATCTTCAGACTTCAGTCTTCAGTTTTATCTTCCTTTCAACTAATCGCTGACATTTTGGGTATGATTGGCGCATTTCGCCCCCTAGTGTCAGTCGCACTGAGAATAACCTTGCTTGTGAATAACCCTTTGCTTATTCACTATGATAAAATGAATGAATAATGAATGTATGAATTTGTGCACACAAAACAAATTACCACCGATAGATTTGAAAGAAAAGCATAGTGGGTTATCTAGAGCTAATCAACGTAAGCAATTATATAATTATAATAATTATTTATAACTGCCCATTTTACAGAAATAGTGTTTAAAGAATAACATTTTAGTTAAAAAATATTTGTAATTCTCACATCTTGCTCATAGTTTTAATTAGAATGCTTCCCATCTTGTCAGGCAGTCGCATATGGTCTAATTGCAAAAGTTCAAATGCGGTATTTCAGTGCACCCGAAGCTCAAATCAAAATATCAGAAAATTCTGCATACGAATATAATCGGAACTTCACGCAGCTCCTATACTACTCTCAATTGGAAATGAATGACTTCCAGTATCTCACTTGTCAGAGATTTTAGTTTGTTAATGCCCTGTCCTCACCGATGTATGTTAATGCATTCCCTGGTTTCTGTTGAATGAAGGTTCATGAGACAGATGGGAATCTCGACAGTGTCCCAAACTCTAGTATTCAACAGCAAGAATTGGATAGATTAAACCAAACCTTGAAAAGGCAACAGGCTCAAACCAAACGTCTCAAAGATCAACTAGTCAAAGAAGGTTTGTTTGCCATCTTTCCATGGTAACCCCCTTACAAACACCCTAGCATCATGGTGGCATGATTTGTGGCCTTGTAGCCATGCACATTTCCTTCAGTGCAAAAATAGACTTGTTATTTATTGTGTTTTGTTTAGCTAACAACGGAAATCTAGAAGAACTGCTGGAAGAGATTGGAGCCCTGAGGGAGACTCTTCTACAGCAGAATAACTACCTGTCCAGTTTAGGAGATCCCCTGCCAAACACAGGATATTGGTATTATGTACCATCAAATCAGAATGTAAGAAATCATATTTTGAAATATGGTATTTTAGCATTAGAAAAGGAATACTCTTTGTAAGTGACTATTATAATCAGCATGTTATTTGTCCTCAGGCCCCTAGTTTGGGATCTCAGGGCACACAAGACTCAGGATTGGGCTCTGTGCACCCTCAGTCACCTGAGAGAGGCCGATGGTCCGGACACAGAGCACACAGGCAGAGAAGACCTCCTATTAATGGAGGATACTGGGTCTACTCCCCCCATCTGCACACTCATGGAAAGAGAGGCAAGTGCCACAGTCTTTCTCAACATCATTATGGTGATGAAGATTAAGTCAAAGCAGTAATATTTGTCATTGTTTCCTCAGATGCTCAGATGTTCAGAGACAGTGGAAGAGAGAGCGATATGGAGGGGACACGTTTCACTCCTTCATCTGGCTCTGCTGGATTTACACTACCTGATGGTACCGCTTTTCCTCCTGGTTCATTTATCTACAGTCCCCCTGTACCTGGCCTCCCAACTGGCTCAAGTACAGTTTTCTATGGGCCGCCTCCTGATGGAGCCAGGCTGGTGTACGGACCTCCTCCAAGCAACCTTACTATTCCTCTGGTGCCCAGTGGGACGCTGCACTGTAATGTGCCTGGACATCAGGACTTGGTGAGAGATACTGTATGTAGATTTCAAGTTAAATTGAGCTCTGTTATTTCCTGTTGAATTATGCTGCTGTTACATTATTTTACATCATTTTACTACAATTTATAAATGTTTTAGACCGTTTTATATTTAACATTACATTTTTACATTGACAGTGTTACATACACAAGATTATATTATGATATTAATCAGAATTTGGTCATATTCCTATTATCTGTGCATAATGTAAACACGATAACGTGACAACCCAATTAAGACAATATTTCAGTTTATATTATGATATTAATCAGAATTTGGTCAGATTCCGATTATGTGTGCAATCTGTGCATAATGTAAGCACGATAACGTGACAACCCAATTAAGACAATATTCCAGTTATGAGAAAATATGAATAAAAAAAACATTTTAAAAATTATTATATTATATTATGCATGCACTTTTACAATGGTATTTTGCCAATCATTTTCTTGTGTGCTATTGTTTGTTTTTGGTCACTACAGTATACACTGCCATTCAAAAGTTTGGAGTCAGTAAGATGTTTTTTTAAAGAAATTAATACTTTTATTCAGCAAGGATGCATTCAATTGATCAAAAGTGACAGTTAAGACATTTATAATCTTACAGTTACAAAAGATTTCCATTTCAAATAAATTAAATAAATTCTTTTGAACTTTCCATTTATCAAAGAATCCTAAAAAAAAATCATAATTTCAACAAAACATTAAGAAGAACAACTGATAAGATTATAAACTCTTGCATTACCAATGCAACGACTGACGCATTTGTATTACAACAGAGCTCCATTGTCAGCCCAACAGTGACTTGTTATTTAAGCCCAACAGAAAATAAAACCTAAGATAAGTAGTTTTTGTTTGTGTTTCAGGAGCGAGATCTGAAGAAGGCAGAGCGTAGGCTGAGAGAGGAGTGTGCTGAGAGGAGAGTTCACAGTGAGGAAGAAAAGCACACACTGCAGGAAAAAACAACAGAGCTGCAGCAGGAAATCAAACGTCTGCGCAGGACTATCCACACACTGCAGCGCCACACGTCAGTGAGCATGCCAACACCAATATATCTTACTCAGTATGAACTCAGTATAACACAGCATCTCTGAATTGTAAACTACATGTAATAGATAAAAAATCTAGTGCCTTGAATTTTTTGGGTTCATCAGGAATGGGCTGGAAAGAACTGTATTGCATGCAGAGGAGGAGCAGTGTTTGCTGGGAGAGGTGGAGTGTGTGGAGAAGACCCTGCTGAAGCGCAGAGCAGAGCTCAGAGAAGCTGACAGACTGCTTCTAGAGGCTGAGACAGAACTCAAAGACACTCGAGCCAAGGTCTGACACTAGTGTTTCTCACTGTTGGGGAGCCACATTATTATTTATTACATTTTTCAGTAGTTTTAGGGGCATTCACACAGAGCGCGTTTTACCCGTTCCACTGCCTAGACAGACTTGTTTAACCGTTGTGCTCACGCCTCACGTCTTTTGCAGCGTCTCGTGCATGATGTGGCATTCCAAAAACGGCCACTCAAGTTAAAATGAGTTCAACTTTTCGCTTCTCCAGACCTTTTTCGCTCCACAGACCTGCGTCTCGCATTTTTAACAGCAAAAACGTGTTCTGTGTGAATGGCCTCTTACAGTAGTCAAGTGTAGCTCATGTCCTCTCTCTCCCTCCACTTTCCTATCAGTTCTCCTGTGTCATATATTTATAATGATGACAAAAAAAATTATTTAAAAAAAAAAATTATTTAAAAAAAAAATCACTGATTCAGGACATTTTTTAATAACTGATTGTATTCGTCTGAAAGAAGGATGTCATATACACCTAGGATGGCTTGAGGGTGAGTAAATCATGGGGTAATTTGAATTTTTGGGTGAACTATCCCTTTAACTAACATGAATTAACAATGAGCAATACATTTGGTACAGTATTTATTCATCTTTGTTAATGTTAGTTAATAAAAATACAGCTGTTTATTGTTTGTTCATGTTAGTTCACAGTGCTTAACTAATGTTAACGAATACAACTTTTGATTTTAATAATGTATTAGTAAACATTGAAATTAACATTAACTAAGATTAATAAATGCTGTAGAAGTATTGTTCATTGTTAGTTAAATGTTAACTAAAGTAGTTAACCACTGTTAACTAATGAAACCTTATTGTAAAGAGTTACTGAAATTAATACTTTTATTCAGCTATTAAATTGGCAGTAATGTTACACAAAAGATTTCTATGTGTTCTATAATTTTTTTTTTTACTTTTTATTCATCAAAAAAATCCTAAAAAAAAATACTATACAAAGCAGCACAACTGTTTTCAACATTGGTAATAATAATTAATGTTTCCTGAGCAGCAAATCAGCATATTAGAATTATTTCTGAAGGATCATGCAACACTGAAAACTGGAGTAATGGCTGCTGGAAATTCAGCTTTGACATCACAGGAATAAACTACATTTTAAAAATGCTAAATATGAAATAAATTAAAATATTAAAATAGACATCTTTTATTTCATTATTATTTAAAAGAGTAACTTGACTGTGGTTAAACTACATTAAATAAAAAAATTGCTTCCCTAAAACTGGTCTTCTTCCTATATATTACCTGTCAAGTTAAGTCAAGTCACCTTTATTTATATAGCGCTTTTTACAATGCCGATTGTTTCAAAGCAGCTTCACAGTGGTAACAGGAAAATAATGCAACAGAATTTGATTCGGCTGTACAGCCGCTCTGGAGAAAACGGTGATGTCATCCAGCTAATTTCAATTATCATATAGTGTCAATGCGGGCAGATAAGTAATATAGTTGAAATTTTAGTGTCCCCAACTGAGCAAGCCAAAAGACAAAGGCGACGGTGGCAAGGAACCAAAACTCCTTCAGGGGCCAGAATGGAGAATAAAACCTTGGGAAAAAACCTGTATACATCAACTCTAATTTGCTAATGATCTAATGCATGTGGGTTTGCAGACTAAAGAGAGTGCGCAGCGCTACAATGAGGCCAGAAGACAAGTGGAAGAGACAGAGCGAGAGTTGGTAGAGATGGAACAGAGAGCTCAAGACAGCGCCACAAAGCTTGTCCGAACCAAACAACAGCTCAGGTGAACACAAATACCACACAAATGACTTATTTCAGTTCTGAATCCTTACAGCTGCTGTGTGTAATTTATACGTCATTAGTGGTACCAAACAGAATTGCAAAAATACAATTTTGAAAAGGTTTACCAAACACTTTTCCCATCTGCCATTGTTCAGACAAAAAGGTAGCACGATGCTGAAAGAAAGTGTTTACAATTTTTGGGGAAATCAACCTACAAATGATCTACTTATAATTAAAGTATTTTAACATAAAAAATTACAGCAGCTTTTAAGGCTGTTCTGTGATTCTGCATCAAGTTTAGTTTGAGCTGGAGAACTTGCTAATAGCAAAAATTGAGACATGTAAACGTGCTACTAAAGGAATCTTCAAGAGGAGGTTAAGGAGCTGCAGAAAAGGAAACAGGACCAAGAACACACTCTGCAAGAAGTAGAGGAGGTCATTGCATGTCAAGATGCAAAGTTTCAAGAAGTCAACAGAAAGCTGGATAGAGCGACTGACAGGTGCAAATATAATTTCAGTTAATCACTGAATGCATAAAATTTCTCTCCACTGAACTGTCTGTCTCTTGTATATAGACTGGAAACTGTTGAGAAAGAGCTCAGAGAGACCCAGAGCCTTGAGGCGAAACTCCTGCAGAGCTGCAGAGAGACAGAAGACAGCCTAACACAACGCAAAACAGAACTGGACAAATTCAACACTCAGGTAACACATGTGTAAAGAACCAGCACATTACTGAGTACAGCTCTGAAAATCACCACTCACTCAGTGTCACATACACACTACCCTTTTTAAGAAATTCCCTGTTGAATAAACCAGCATATGCTGGTTAGGTATGTTTTGAAGCATGGCAGCTGGTTTGAGCTGGTTTATGCTGGACCTTAGTTGGTCATGAGCTGGTTTAAGCTGGTCCTGAGCTGGTTATAAGCTGGTCCAGAGCTGGAGCTAGTTTCTTAGAACCAGTTTAGGACCAGCACTTGACCAGCTTAAACCAGCTCAAACCAGCTGCCATGCTTCAAATCATTTAACAGGGTTGATACTTTTATTAAGCAAAGACACATTAAATAATTGACAGACAAAAATGACAGTAAAGACATTTATAATGCAACAAAAAATGGCCATCAAAAAATCCTTGAAAAAAACACACTTTCTTTAAGCAGCACTACTACTTTCAGCAGATAATAAGAAATGTTTCTTAAGCACCAAATCAGCATTTTAGAATGATTTCCGAAGGATCATGTGACACTGAAGACTGAAGTAATGGCTGCTGAAAATTCAGCTTTGCCATTACAGGAATAAATGAAATTTTAAAATATGTAAAAATAGAAAACACTTAATTAAAATTGTAATTGTTTTACTGTAAATCGACCCAAAACTTTTTTGAACAGTATTGTGTAGCTGTAAAGTATCACTGTGACTTTGTGGGTCTCTTGTGTGGGGTACAGGTGGTGTTGCAGCAGGAGGAGCTGTCTTTGCTGGACAGGAAGCTGGAGCAGTGGAAACAGGAAGAGGAGGTGTTGAGAGTTAGTGTGGAGCAGCACAGACAGGGCCTGTTGGATGTGCTCAGACAGGGAGAAGAGGACGCCCAACTCTTACACCAGCGCATTCAGGTTTTTCACATGCATAAAATATTAGTGCAGTGTTTAAATATTTAGGAAATACTTTTTATAAATATTTATGAACGGTCTGGATATGTGTAGGAACTCCGTGTGGATGTGCAGTCTCTGGCCGTGCAGAAGGGAGAGCTGGACTCTCAGCTGTCCGAGAGGAAAGCCAGACTGGCACAGTATAAGAAAGATCAGCAGCAGGAGGAGGAAACCCTGCAGAGCCTCCGTTCAGCCATCAAAAAACACACAGCAGGTCTGTAACAATAGAGTGGCCAGTTTGACGTCATGACATCATTTTAAACATCGTTTGATGTCGGTCTCAAACAACGTGTGAGTTGCAGACGAGAGGTGGAAAGGGAGTGTTTTGGAAACTTGTTTCTAGCCAGTTGATGGAACAGTCACTTTCCATTGAGAGCCAATCCTGTGCTGACATTAAATTTGAAATAGCTAAAAACTCACCGCACCTTCAAAAAGTCCAAAATGAGGTGCATAGACTGAAAAGATCCAAATAGACAAAGATGCAAAAGGAAGCCTGCACACTCTAATAATGAAAAGAAAGCCACTATAAATGGCAAATGGCAAACATTTCAGTCATTAATGATAATTTTGGTCTGGTTTTCTGTGATGTATTCTACATTATTGTAGCAAGTCAGTAAGTAATGTAACAGAGATGAGGTTATCCTGATATATCCAGAGAGAGAGAGAGAAATTAAAAATTAAAAACTACTGCTTGTGGTGCAGCAATTGACAAATTACAAAAATAAGTCTGAATGAGTGGGAAAAAAAACTGAACAGTATCCGTTTGGGAAATATTATGGTTCACCCAATTAGGGCTGAAACGATTCCTCGAGTAACTCGAATACAAAAAATCATCGAGGCAAAAGCTTTGTTTAGTCCATTTAACTACACACGTCATGTTGCAGAAAAATGTGCCAAGACATTTTATGTGTAAGGAGTAGTGGGTCGGGTGAGTAAAGTAATAAAAAATAACATTCCAAAGGGTGGATGAGAGATAAATCATTAATGTGTTGATTTTAATAAAGACGCGGAACTCTCAGTTCACGGTAAAACGCAATGAACGTGTCGTGTGTCATTCTTTTACTTTCGTTTTCAGCTCATTTCAAGATCAAAGACCGCAATGCAAAAGAGAGAGCGGCATCAGCACTGGTAATATAATTTAGTCTCGCTATTTTTAAATGAAGACAACTGTGTGTTGAGCTTCAGGATGCGACGTTGAACATTTGAGTTTAATTTGCGGTCAGTTTGCGCGTCAGCTGAAGAGATACGAGCTACTCGAAACACCTAAAGCGATCAGCATGAACGAGTTTGCACACGCATCACCGTCATTGTGATGTGTATGTGAAATGTTTAATTGGACTTTATATACTTGATATCTCCGAAATGTACACCATTAAAATGTTCTCAAAGTTAAGCGCAACAAATAGCAGAACAAGCTGTAACTGTTGTGTGCGCAGCGCTCCTGCTTTCAGAGCGTGCTGTCATTGGTTTGTGTAATTTAAATCTCACACTTTAATCATATTTATAGATCCTAACTTAATAAAACAAGCTGTGTTACTATGATGAATGATTGCCTTAAAATGTAGATCTGTATGTGCGATGTACTTTATCTGAATGAAATACAAACACATCTCTCGCTTCTCTCCGTGTGCTATAGCATAGGTTGTCGACCCCTGGTTTAGGTTATTTAAGAAATGTAATTTCGCCAAAGAAGATTTTTTTTAAAGCAACCTACTTCAGTGTAATATGTTACGATAGCATCGCGCTTAACACTGAGAATTTGAATAATTGTAATGTGACGATCGGGTGCGGATATCTAAATCAGAGAAAATCATAGGTGCGGGTGGATGGTTTGTTTTTAACAGCGGAATCGGGTGACATTAGAGCTGATCCGCGCATCTCTAGTATGGACTCTTGTTCTTGTTCCAAGTTACCTTCCTGTCCACTAATTTTTGCCTCGTACAAAAGCCACAAAGCCTTCCAAGAAGACGGTAAAGGCTTATGTCATGCCTCAGCTGTAGTTAGGCTGAAACTTGAAAGTTAAGTTGCACAACATAAATGCAATGTTTAGGTATTATTCTTGTTTTTATTAATATTATTTTGATTTATAGGTTGTAGGTTTAGTTTTAGGTTGTACTATGTTTACCTTTTTTAAAGTAATTTGAAATAGATTTTTGTATTTTTATTTATGATTTTTTTATTTATATATTTGTATTTGCATTTTGAATGTATATGGCAATTTAATGCACTTGAATGGGTTTAGTTTTCAAATCAAATCAAAATAGTAAAAAGTATTGCTCTTTAATAAAGAAAAAGTACTTCTTATCCGATTACTCGATTAATCGACGGAATAATCAGTAGAATACTCGATTACTAAAATAATCGATAGCTGCAGCCCTACACCCAATTAATGTTGAGAACTTGTGTGTTTAGAGCTAAGGCATGTGTTGGAAATGGTCCAGTTGGAGACTGGGAAATTAGAGGGAGTGAAGCTGCGTCATAACCAGAAACTGGACCAGTTAAAGAAGAGCCAGGAAACTCTTCTAGAGGTCAGTCCTAAAAAAATTTTTGTCTTCGACTGTACTGTCTGTGCTGATGTTGGATTTGAAGTTAATATGTGAGTTTCCGTTGCACAGGTGCACGTGGAACTGCAGCATGTGCAGCAAGAGCTACAGGAGCAGCGTGGGGAGGCTGAGAGACAGATGAACCTGCTGGAGAAAGAGAGAGCAGAGCTGCACACCCTCCAACAGAAGAGCCTCGACCTGCAACAGCAAACAGACAAAGAGAGGAGCAGCCTGCAGGAACAGTGCAGAAACCTGGAAGCCAGGCGCACACATGCTCAGAGGTAGCATATGGAAAATTCAACAAAAAAAATCTCACATTTCTTTGGAATTGTCTGTACAATCTTCATAAACTTTCGAGTCATATTGGAAAGACTGCAGCATCTGATGAAGCTACCACTTTGTTGTTAGTTGGTATTATCATCATGAAAATTAATATGATTTCAGATTTATCCACCTTAAAATGCCTCACAAGTTAAAGTTTAACAATGGTTGGTCGATTTATGTCTTATTATATGTTTATGTCGATCAATCATTTACAAGGGGGTTCTTCTTGTCTAAGTGGGCAGTTCTTGTCCCGAATAATCAACAATACCTATAATTTCATTCAAGTTACAAATTTAATTGAGCAAAAAAATATCCATCTTCCATACCCACTTATCTCAGCATGCCTCAGGCCTAGGGCATAGAAACACCCTGGACAAGCAAAAAATCATAAAGCATGACTTGATGAATTTCATCTTTATGGTAAAGATGAAATGGATTGTTTTGCTGTGGTTATTGGATGAGAACAAAACCTGAACTGAACTGAACTAGATCAGGGGTGTACAATCCTGCTCCTGGAGGGCCACTGTCCTGCACAGTTTAGCTCCAACTCTAGTTAAACACACCTGAACCAGCTAATCAAGGTGTTCAGGATTACTAGGGTGTTTCTCAAACGGAAGGCTGCATCCTAGTGAGGCTGTGTCCTTCCTAGTTCAGTCCTTCGGTGGCTTGTAGGTTAGAGTCCTCCACAGCATTAAACGCTAGAATGAGACGGTCTAGTACGTGTGCATGGCTACTGCGTCACACATGTTCCCACCCCCACGGCCAGGGCACAAAAATACAAATACAACTTAATTTTGGAAAAATACTTTAAAGTTAAAAATCAATTAAAAATCTTTATATTAACTGCTTTTCTATTAATGCAGTACGGTAAATGACAACCATCTGTGGTCTCCCAGTGCTTACATTATTGGCAGTTTAGTGTTAAATGATTAATTTACACCAAAACAAAAGCTAACATGTATGCCTTCATCTCCGAAAACATTATTTTTGTCTTACATTTCATAATGAACTCAGACAAACTCAGTGCCTTCTTGTTTTCCGTCAGTTCTTTTTTATGAATTGGAATGTGTGCAAAGGATAATGGGTGATTGAAAGATGCAAAGGATACACTTGATGCATCCTTCAAAATGAGCTGAATGAAGGACGTGAAATGAAAGCTGCCTTCCAAGGATCCTTCAAATTAAGATGGCCTTCGGCACCGCTTGATGACGTGGCAACCGCGATATGCAGCCTTACTATTTTTATGCCCTTCACTTGCTAACTTCCTTCCATCTTGTGGACCCGGATGTGCATCATTGCTTATGTTGCACGGGTGCCCACTACTAGCGGAACTCATGCATAAGGTTTAAATGAAACGCACTAAGCCCTTGATCACTTGGAATTCACTATGGTGCTGTATTATTTAAACCCCTTACTTATGAATTTGTTTTATGCACCATTCTATATGTTGTTAGAGAAAGTATATAAAATCCTATAGGTATATGAGCTGTTGGAGAAAAATAAAATTACACAAACAAAAAAATATATAAATAGTATAAACCTTGACTGTGAACATAAGGTAGCTACAAGTATTATGCGATTAAATCTCAACATAATTAATATATTTACACTATTATGCGATTAATTCTCAAAATAATATATCATACACTACCGTTAAGCGTGATCTGCTGTGACGTCACAATCAAGTTGAATTATATATATAGATATAGAGCTGCTTGAAGTGTATATCGGAGTAGACCTGCTCCCTCTGTCAAAATCAAGGGGACGAGGGCCTATCCACATAAACTTCCCTCGCCCACTTGACAAAGTGGAACTCACTTTAAAATGGTGGCAGGGATTCCCCCGAGGGGAAGTGCTTATGGAAGTTTGCGAGTGTATGTCTAAAAGCGAAGTGGAACGTAGGACGTAGCCATCCGTTTGAGAAGCACCCCTAGAAACTTTCAGTCAAGTATGTTTGGGGCAGGTTGGCACTAAACTCTATAGGACACTGGCCCTCCAGGAGCAGGATTGGACATCCCTGAGCTAGATGATGACACTGTTTTCTCCAGAGCTGCTTTATAGCTTATTCGACTTGAATTGAATCAACATTGAACTGCCTCAAAGTTTATAGCTGAATTGAACTCATTTCATAATTGATGAACTTTACAGCTATTGAACTGACTTCAGTTCTGAATTCTGTTTGCTTTATTGATCATGATATTGATTATTTTCCTGTTTATCACTGTAAAGCTGTTTGTATATCTGTATTGTATAAAGCATTATATAAATAAAGGTGACTTGACTTGGTTTCAGGTGTTTGGAAGCAGCAGAGACGAGGTCGAGGGCAGCAGAAACAGAGCTGCTCAGACTACAGACTGAGCTGGACAAACTACAACAGGACCAGAAACATGCACATGATCTGCGTCAGGAGATCAGCAGAGACACGACAGCCGCGCAGCAGCAGCATGAGGGTATCCACTCAACAGCCTTACTTTAACATCAGCTCTTATGTGCTTATTTTAATGCACTGTGAAAATAAACACTCTAAAATGCTTGTTTTTACCCACAGAACAGTTGAGTAGACTGAAGAAACAGCTGGTTGAATCTCAAACTCAGTTAGATGAGATCAGAGAGGTGAGTTTAAAGAAAAACACTGCATATCTAGGTTTTCATTTAGCCAAAAAACTGAAACTGAAAATAGTTTATTTAATAATAAAATAAAATAAAACAAATAAAAACTTGTATATAAAAGTTTTATATAAAAAACTTGTATCTAAAATTATTATCTAAAAAAGTACTGTTTCTTTCAACATACCTTCTGATGTTCAGTCATGTTTCTTTTGTGCTATAACTAGTATTAAAGGGGAAGAGATCTGATCTGTTGACAGAATTTGAAAGCTGAGACTTTGTTTCATATCAAAAATAACAAAGCACAAAGTCTATTACTATTAAATTGAGAAATCAGTATTGTCAACCCAACCCTAGCATCCACACAGCTGACATGTTTACCTGTATTAGCTTATGCACATTTTGTGCACTAAATAGATACTGACACAGTCAAAACCTGCCATTAGAAAAGCGCTAATTAAACATCACCATTTCCAAACTAAAATTTCTGTGCATCACTATATAGCATGAAAAGTGTTTCCTTGTTTAGGAGGTGAAAGCTGCAAGAAGGCAGCGGGAAGAGCTTGTGAAGCAACAAAAGGAGCAAAAGGCTGAACTGCAGGAGAAAGAGGAGAAGATCAGGAGGAGACAACAAAAGCTAGACCGACTGGGGCAGCAGCTGGAGGAGCTCAAGGCTGAAGTAGCCATGAAACAGACACAGCTTGAAGAACATGAAAAGGTAAAGCGACACTATTTTTTCATACACCATTTTTTCATACACTTGAAATAAACACATAAACTAGATGTTGAACGTTAGACGTGTTAAGGCCTGTTCACATTAAGGACGTTAACTATAAAGATAACTCTAAAGATATAGTTCTAAAATAACGTTCTCAATATTGAAGAATAGCAACGTTCACACCACAGCTTATAACGATAACGGCACAGAGAAAAGATATCTTTGGAATCACTTTCAGAACAATTTTATCCAGCTGATGAACAATAAAAACATTGACAGACAATCAGAATCCATCCTGCTGTAACGAGCTCAGGCATTTAAAGTGACAGACAAGCACATGCTTAGAATAAACAGAACGATATCATCCGCTGGTGTGGATGCTAATATAGTTATCTTTATAGTTATCGTTCTTGGTGTGAACGGGCCTTTCACCCAAAAATGAAAATGAAAATTCTGTCATCAATTACTTGTAATAATCAAAACTGTAATATATGTACAATGATGGCCTTAGATTATATGGATCAAGGCAGTAATTGGTTTCTGAGTGTGTGCAGCTGAAAAATGAATTTTGCTGCAATTGATGGCTTCCCCAGTAACATTAGATTTTATCCGTTTCTAAATAACTGGAAAACTGTTGCATGAGGTTAGAGAGTTTGTCAAAGTATTTCTCTCTCACATCTTTTTGAACTTTTTGAAGCGTCAGAGTTTTGGCCTTAGGGACTTTCAATGGAGGAACAAAAATCTTTCAGGTTTCTTTGAAACTGTCTTTGTTTTTGTTCCGAAGTCGAACAAAAGTCTTAAGTTGCGGTAACATTGGCAAAATTTTGCAGGAGAAAGGTAATTTGTCTATTGTTAATAGTGAAGATGTATGATGTGCTGCTTACACAGAAGTCACTTTCAAACCAAACAGCTTCTGTTGGTTAAAGCTGGTAGTTTGCGTGACCAACTGAACCTATTGCGCAACTTGCGTTAGAAGTTCTTTTGCCCTCGCACTTAATTCCCAGTCGTGTGGATTCCTATTAAAATGACTGTATTTCGCCAACAAAAATTCAGTGAGCAATGGTAACTGTGTCCACACCATAAGGGTTTGACATGAGGGGGAGTAAATGATGACTGAATTTTCATTTTTGGGTGAACTAACCTTTAAAATTCTTTTAAAACCATTATGTCTATGATATGATGTAGGTGACCATTTTCTGGGAGTAATGAGGTTATCATATTTGTGTCCTGTGGGTAGATGATGATGGTACAGCAGCAGCAGAGCATTGATCTGGAGCAGCAGCACAGGCTGAAGCAGCAGAAGCTGCAGGCAGTAGACAGAGCTCTGGCCCTGAGGCTGGACCGGATGGAGCAGGTCGCAGCCGCCGCAGCTGAAATGGACCTGCAAAGGGAGCACAAACAGTGTACTGCACTACAAGAGCAGGTGGATAAACTGGGTGAGCTGCATTACCACGTGTTCCCTTACATTTAGCCTGGAGAGTGCAGAGCAACTCGCCTTTAAGTACTGAAGTGTGAGTGTGTGTTCAGAGCAGAAGGTGTGTGAGCGGGACATCAGACTCCAGCATGCTGTTGAGGAGACTCGTCGCCTGCAGGATGCTCTTCTGTCTGACAGGACCAGCACTGAAGGACGTCAGGAGGCCCAGAGGAACCACAACCACACAAACAAGCAAAAACTGCTGGGAGTGGAAAAGGTGATTGGCAGACGGACCCATTAGTAGTACACTGGCAGTTTAATGGGCACTGGAACTGTTGCCTAGGTGCTATAGAACACCATTAAAGAGAAAATGTACCCAAAAATGTACCCTTTCTGTGCAACATGAAAGAAGATATTTTAAAGAATGCCTCAGTTTTCTTACATTATATCACAAAAAATATCTTCTGATATATCTTCATGCCGTTTATTCCAGTGTTGTTTTAGCATTATTTATATAGTTTTATACTATTTATGCATTTTTTTTAATTAGCTATTTTTATATTTTCAGTTTTAATTTCAAGTTTTAGTTTTGTTATGTAGTAATTTTATGTGCTTTTGTCATTTGTATTCATTTTTTATATTTCCATTTAACTTTAAAATTAAGTTAAAACGAAAACAGAAATAAAATTATTTTATTTTATTACTTCCACACAAACTTATTTTATTTAATTTTACGTTTTTCATCAAATATTTATATTTTATTTCTGCTTTATTTCAGTTAACAAAAATTATTTTTTCATAGTTTTAGTTTGTTATTTATAACAACATTATAAACTTCATTCAGCTGATATTTGGCAGTTTTGAGATTATCAAGTCCAACATTGGCCCACTTGGCCAATGAATTGTCCCAAGTGGTAGTAAAATATTTGAAAGACTTGGAGAAATGAGACTTCCATATTTCAGAAAGCAGTAATCCAGTAGTATTAGACTGTAAGTATGATACCGTTGTGAATGGGTATATTGTGCTGGCTTTATTGTTTTAACATTCCTTTATTTTACAAAGTCTTAAGTCAGCTCCGGCTGTAAGTTTTACTATAGTTTATAGCCGACAGACTAATTTAAGCTTATTTCAGGAGCGTGTACGGCTCCAAAGGGACCTGCTGACTGTGGAAAAAGCTGCTCAAGAAAACCATAAACAAGTCAGGACGCTGCAGGAACAGCTCAGCACTATTTCCCAAGAGCTGCTCTGCCTCAAAGACACGGTACAAACAGAAAATAGCATTGTAACACCACATCTGTTTGCTGTTATAGATCTGTTGCAGATAAACATATTAGTTGTTCTACTTGTTTGGGCTGTAATTATTTCTGAAGCACATGTGATGTTACTGTACATGGTTATCAGTGAGAAAGATGAATGACTGTCATGTGCCTCTCTCAGCTGCAGAGCCAAGAAGAAGGAAATACTCGTCTATGTGAGATTAAGGACAGTGTGCACTCCTTGAGGTCACAGATGAAGGCGGAGCTTGACAGTGGGGTGAGGGAGCTGGAGTCGCCCTCTAGCGCCTCCTCAGACACAGACAGCCTGAAAGAGAACCATCCTGGTGTTAAGCTCTCCTTGGGGAATCCAGCATACAACACTAAGGTGAGCCTTTTCATACGCACCTCTTAAACAAGTGTGTTAGTATGGGAGACAGTGGTGTAGAAGTGCACAGATTACTCTAAAGCTGTGGTTTTCAATCAGGGGGCCGGGACCCACAAGGGAACCTCAACAAACATCTAGGGGGCCTCATGATGAAAAATAATGAAAAGAATTCTGTCATAATTTACACACCCTCATTCCAAACCTGTATGCTTTTCTTTCTTCTGCTGAACATAAAGGGTATTTTGAAGAATTTTGGTAACCAAACGGTTTTGGTTCCCATTGACTTCCATTCACAAACAATAAAATGGAAGTCAATAGGATCCGTAACTGTTTGGTTACCAACATTCTTCAAAATATCTTCTATGTTCCACAAAAGAATAAATGATGAAAGATTTTTTATTTTTTGGCGGACCATCCCTTTAATAAAATTTTTCCTTGAAGAACCAGGGTCCCCACTGACTTAGTAAACCTGGATATACTGTATGAGGAAGCCTAATTCTAAAAGTGTGACTTGTTTACCTGGACAAGTCTGGTAGATTAATAAAATCTTAAAGCATTCTTATAATGAATATGCATTTTACTAGTTATTATGCATTTTTTTTACTAGTTTAATGGTTGAGCTTTAAAATACTTAATCCGGTACAAATTGAGTAAAAAAAATTTTAAATCCTTATCCTTAATCCCTATCCAGTACCGGTAAATCAACAACTGAAAGAGTCACGTAAATTCATTTTGGTTAAAAAAAGCGAGTGCATCGCCGTAGAATAAGTATAATTAAAATTACATAACTTAATTATTATTTTTTTTATTTACAGAAACAAGGACTAGAACAATGTTATATATTTTGTTGACTTGTGTAGTTACATTATCCCAAATGTTTCCAAGAATGTTTAAATCCAGAGTATCAATGGCATCATACTCGCGTTACCCTCAATTTTTTTTATTTAGTAGAAATCATGGAAATACCAAAGACAGTTTAATATATTATGTGTTTTATTAGACAGGTGAGCAACTGTTTGGATACATTCATCAACAGAAAGCTAATTATTGTTATATAACTCAACAGTTAGTCTTATTGTTTAAATCTTGTTTTCTTGATTTACCGCGAATACCATGTTTTACCATGCCTAATATCGATCTAGCTTACTGCAGTGTGTAACAAGTGTTTCATGGTAGCCGCCGAGCGAATGCACAGAGTAGCATTATAACTTAACTTTCAACACACTCAAATAATGTATCTAATATGATAAAACAGTGTTGCGTTACCCCACATACGCATGACTGGAAGAAGTGGAAGCGGTCGTCTGTGGCATAATAAAAGCTCTGCGAAATCTAGGCGTCATCAAGCTATGCCTTTGTTTTGAATAAGTGACCTCTAGCGGCAAAAAATTACATATTGTGGCTTTAAAACAAGTTTTGAAAACAAAATTAGGGGGCCTTGGAATATTGCTGTGGATATTAGGGGGCCTTGGAGTCAAAAAGGTTGACAACCACTACTCTAAAGTAACATTTACTCAGCATTGTATCACTGAACAGTCTGATTATTCTATCCATGGAACACAGAGGGAGCTCCAAAATGGATAAAGCACCAAAAAGTGGCTCATATGACTTGTGCCCCATTTTCTTCAGCTCTTAAATTTCTTTTCTGCTTCTGCAGTTTCAAACCTGGCACATTTGCAAACTGTTTTGTTAATCAGTAGTTGAGATGAAATCAACAGGGCTAATGTTGATCATTTGCTACAAACAGGATGAACAGTGGCGAGGGGACGCACTGAGAGAAAGACTAAGGCAGCAGGAGGACCACCTAAAGGTACAGCAAAGTTAATCAGGATCTCAAATTCTTGATCATTTGATAAGGCATTCTTGGAGGGCCACTATCCTGCAGAATTTAGCTCCAACCCTAATTAAGCGCACCTGAACCAGCTAAAAGTTTCCAGGATTAGCTACTAGAAATGTCTAAGCAAGTGTGATGGGATAGGTTGGAGTTAAACTCCTCAGGACGTTGGCCCTCCAGGAGCGGAATTAGACACCTCCGTGATAAAGTAACAAACTTTATATTATTAGACATCGATTTAGGTTTTGTTTGAGAAGATTTGAAATCTTTGGGCTTATTTTAGTGTCGGTCTATGGTTTCCAGGTTCAGCTGCGCAGTCGCATGTTCTCCCAGCAAGAAGCTCTGAGTCAGCGCAGACTGCAGACTGAAGGCAGCATTCAGGGTCTGCGCAGACATGTTGACAAACTGGACCAGCTCCTCGGCAACTCTTCCAAAGACTCTTATTTGATTGACCTGGAATCCCTGTAAGGGATCAGAAACAATCGTCAACTGGCAGTTCTGTATTTACATAAGCAAATATTTGTATATACAAAATAGTAACTATGCAGCATTTATAAAGAAGGAACTATCTTCCATTATCAGATTATAAAAGCAGGTGGTTACAGGAGCACAGTCCAGAGGAGCTGTTTGATTAAACCCCACAATTCCACAAATCTACAAAACAGTCTCAATGACTTCCTGCTTTGGTTAGGAAAGAGGCTAGATTGTTTCTTTACAGCAAAAAAAAAAATTGTTTGGCATCCACACTTGACTAACAAGGAAACTGAAACTTTGGTGAAAGTTAATTCTCTACCTCTGATTTGTTGCTTAATGAAATTATTTTTAACAAGACTGTTATGTGCCTTTGCTCATGTTAAAGTAGACAATGTCTTGTGAATGTTTTGTTAGTGTTTACAGTGGAAACCGATGCAGGAAGGAAGGTTTCATGTTTCATCATGTGATGCACAAAAAGAGGTTGTGCTTGGAATGCAATTTGTTCATTTTTACATGACTTTTGTCCAAAATGACCTTGTATTCAAAACCAAGATATGCAGAATATTTATTACAGTACTTCTCTTTATATACAGTTTGTCTCAAATCAAATACAACTTAAAGCGAGTGTGCAATACAGAACCTCGTTTCTTGTCCAGTTTCTCATGTTCCAAGACTTATCTGATTATTGCTCATATACAGTGCAATCAATTGTGTACATGGACAAAAACTCAAGTCTACAGTATTGTCTTTATTAACATAATTACAAATAAAAGTCACTTACAGTCAGAAGACATACTTGCGTTCAGAGCAGAAGATTAATTTTTGCAGATGTCATTAAGATGTGAAAAAAGCAAGACAGTAAAAACAAATTAAAAGTGGATTTTCAGTTTACAAAACAACATCTAAAATCTACCGTAATACACAAATTTTTATAGAAAAATCATATTTGGAGTGCTTGTTTTTGCCTTTTTATCGGTCCACTGCAAATGTGCATCTATGGAAAAAGAAAACTGCTGGTTGTCTCATCAGCTCATTTTAAGTTGTTTTTTTCAAGCTGCTGTACTAATCAGATCTGGGCCGAATTTTCCCACAATATGTATCATGCTGTGGTGGCCTGTTTGTTACATATTCATAAATTGTAGGGTTTTAATAACTCCCTTTGGATTGGGGGAAAACCATGATGCCTGTCAAAGCAGTCGTATCGTGCATCATGCTTAAGAAACCTTCAAGAAACTCAGCTCAGCGCAAAAGATGGTCAGTGTTTGGAAATCAATTTAATGGAATGTTTTGAAAAGGCAAAATCTCTTACAAGTGAATCGCTGGAATTCTTTCGATAAAAGCTACATGAGGATTATGAATAAAACTGGCAGCACATCAGAGTGAACAAAAGCAAATCATAAGGCAACTGAAATTATCAATGTAAAAACAATATGAATATCTTGAGATGACAATTTGCAGGGCCTGAAGATTCGGTACGTTTCTCCTGCTGGTCTGTTTCTTAAGCTACTGTGATGTTGAAATATTTACAGACGCTCAAAAACAGCCCGAAAGGGGATCTGAAACCTCGTCGACTTAAGATCTTAACACAAAATCAGCTCCAGGCCCTCGGAAAAACCAAATCAAAACTGCGGAAAACATTCTTCAGGACCTAAAATGTGTCCCGTCCTCTTCAATATATTACTATAACAGTTACCAAGTTAAAATAACTGTCTGAAACGACCAAAGCCATAGCTGATTTTTTTTTTTTTTTTTTTTTTTTTTTTTTTTTACAATGGACCTTTCCATTGAGATTCTTCTCAAAACAATACTAATCTTGTATAGTACATGTATATTATTTCCTGAATAGGTACAAACAGGGATAAATATTTGGTGATTGGATGTGAACTGCAAAAACTAATTTAAAACAGAATACAATATTTCAGTTTTAGATTTTTAACAAAATGTTACATACAATGTTGATGCATGTCCTCCTGATCACTTCAACACGAATAACGTTTGCCAATATTTCCGTTTCATTCACATTACTCTAATATTCAGACAGCTCCTGTACATGAGATGTTTAGTTTATAGTTATGCACATCACGTCTGTAAAGGATAAACCCAGCATTTCTTCAGTTTATCGACAATCATCTTCTCTCTTCAGGATTAGTGTTCAGCGGAGGAGCTGTCCTCCCTTGAGTGCTTAATGGGAGCACTGGGATGTGTGCGTATGAGAAACAAGCAAAACAACTGAGGGAAGACAGAGGAGAAGGGGAGGTGGGAAAGAAGAGAGCATGAATTATGTTACACCTCCATCACGCAGAGCCATCTAGCCCCAGTCTCCATGAGCAATCATACTCGAAGGGGAAAGACTTTTACATACAGAGGGAGGCAGAGGTGGGATCTGGGGTTGGGGGAGGAATAGAGAAAGAGAGAGAGTGAAGTCTCCATGGTCATTAACAGCTGCAACCCTCCTTCTGGGGCTGTGCGTCGTTGCTGAGCCGCCCACCCTGGGGAGCGGTAGGCTTATGCTGGACCCCTGACTCGGCCGCGTTCAGGTCCAGGCTGCCGTCTTGAATGTTCTGGTAGATCTTCTTTGCGGCTTCAAGGAAAGCATCCTCCACATTCTCACCTCTGTTGGACAGACATATGCAGAGATGCTGAAGAGAACGGAAATCACACTGGAAATTTTACAAATTACGTGCATACGCTCTGATGGCAGATGTTCTAAAGGCCACTTACGTTTTTGCGCTTGCCTCAAGGAATAACAAACCTGTTTGAAAAGATTGTAGATGTGAAAGTGAGTGTGGGGTGTCTGGCAATGTATTAGCCTTGCAGTCAATTTAACAGTGAACCAATTTATCATTTTGATCTGAGCAATTCAGTTAACAACAACAAAAATGGACTAAATCAGTGGTTTTACCACAAGTCGTTTTGTTATTCCAGAAGTTTTGTTCTTTATTCCAGAACTGTATGTTCTTCAATAAAAACAATAGTTATCAAGGGAAAAATCGAAAGAAATATGATTTGGGGTGTTTTTTTTTAGCATTTTAATTAAAAATTTGATTATTTAAAGATATTAATAATCATTTATTAATTTAAATTACAACCACTGTACCATTTTCTTCAGCAAACTGCTTGGCCTCTTCATATGTGACATCACGCTGGGCTTCTAGGTCTGCTTTGTTACCAATTAGAATGATCACCTGAGGAAAGATTCAGATTGTCTTACACAGGCTCAAGTTTGGTCTTCGTGCAAACCACATCTGCAGTTAAAATATGTATGAAGCCCCAACACCATTTAGAAATTTAAAAGCATATTCCCCCGGTTTCACAGACAAGGCTTCAGACTAGTCCCAGACTAAAATGCATGTTTGAGCTGTTTTAACTGAAAGCAACTGGCTCTGACATATCTTAAAATATCTCAGTGCCATTATTTTGTCTCAAGATGCACAACAGTAATTTTTTCTAAGCTACTTAAAAAAAAAAAAAAGCTACTTAAATGGGCTAATTGAACTACGGCCTAATCCTGGCTTAGTCTAAGCCCTGTCTGTGAAACCGGGCCCATGCGTACTAAGTTTGAACTAAGTTATTGTTAAAACTGAATGATCTTACAGTATTGGGGTTGGTGAGATTCCTGGCATCAGTCAGCCAGCTGCTGAGGTGGTTGTACGTGCTTCGCCTGGCAAAAACCAACACAAATAGTCTCCTTGCTGCTTATATAATAACAAGCGCAGTTTAAAAGATAGCATTGAACATGTAACCTCAATGCGATCAGAGCAGAATATTGGTCTACCTGGTGATGTCATACACCATGAGGGCCCCCGCGGCTCCTCTGTAGTAGCTGCGTGTAACAGCACGGAATCTCTCCTGCCCTGCCGTGTCCCAAATCTGAAGCTTCACCTTCTGCCCGCTCACTTCAATTATCCGTGTGCCAAACTCAACACCAATTGTATGAGGACAGTCAGCCATAACTAAAAAGACAAAATAGAAGTTATTCAAGTAAAATAACTTTTTTGAAGCATCCTTGTTTAAAATAACGGCAAAAGCTTTGTAATAAATAATCAACATAAAAAGGATAACGTGGTATGTGGTCAAAAATTTCTATTTTTTTAATACACAGATACTGACATACTCTTTCAATACTCTTTTTCTGCAATATCTACACACCAATACCAGCTGTGCTTTTCTCTGTTGCGCTGCGTGTTTCAGAGCGTGGCACTGTGTTTTTACACATGAGTAGCTCATGATCTGGTGTTTTCAGCATCTCAGAACTAGGGTTGGGTACCGAAACCCAGTGCCAATATGGCAAGGTAACCTATATAACCGGTCTGTAACCGGACCGAATCAGAACTCACTGCCACTTAAATTCAAACATGCTTTTTTCGCGCTTTGGCTGGCACCGAGCCAGAGACAGACACACTCAGCGCTTGTCACATAACACAACTATTCAGTGTTTTCAACCACATAATGTTTATTTTAGGTTTCAGACATTTAAATGCACATACGTACTAGCAAAAAATACACACTGATGTCTATGGAAGCAGCAATAACAATCCTTTCTTTCAGTTATAATTTGACTAAGCGTCTTATTTATATCAGATACACAGTATATAGTAACTACTATATAGTTTACTCTATTCTTCTCCCAGTTCAGCGGTCACTTACTTTCATGTATTTCGTGAGACGTGGATGAATTCACGTGTTGTAAATCCGACAGATCCGATTCTCTGAATTGCGGCGCAAACTAACATGACGGCGCCCATCGCGCTTTATAGATCAACTAACACATTCACTTACACATATTTGAAAATCAGAATATCAGATAGTTCATGACATAGTTAAAGTTTGTGAATATTTTGAATAAAAAAGAAAAAACAAAATAAAACCGATACAGCTGTCATACAGCACTATTGCGGCTGCTGTGTGTCACGTGAGAAGCATGAAACATGGCGTTGCCATGGAAACAAGGCGATGCGTTCTAAAATATTTAGCCAGAGAATATGGTCATATTTCTGCAAAATAAGGCTGAACCTTGAAGCTTGTTTGTAGCATACCAAGAATACCAACTACTTTGCTGTTAAATTAGGCCTATTATAATTGGGTTAGGTGGCTTAGGTTTTACTGTAAATTTGTTAAGTAAACTGTGTTTTGTATCTATTTATATTTATATATTTAAGTATACTTTAAACTTTTAATAAATTGTTCAATTTAAAGATTTTTTTTTTTTTTTTTTTCCCAATAAAAAGCCATTCTTTAATGTCATCCACCATCGTTTTGTGGCTCTCTTTTTCTTTTTTCTTTTTTAAGTATCGGTTCAGGCACCAGTACTGTTTTAAAAGTATCGGTTTGGCACCGGTATCGTAAAAAACCCAAACGATACCCAACCCTACTCAGAACAGCTCGGTTCACAGTAAATGCTGCAAACGCCATCTTTGCATGTGCTCTGAGTTTAACATGCATCTGGGAATGCAATATAACATTATATAAAGCAGTTACGCTTTTTCTCAATTAAATAATCTCCATTTTTGTGGACAGATAATTGCAGCATTTCAACAAGATTTGTTATTGGAAATGTTAGTAAACCTGTTGTCAAAAAACGTAAAGGGCTTTCCTGCAGTTCTCTGCCAAAATAAAAGATTTTAGGGTTTTACTCTTGCAAGTGAAGATATTACGGGTACGTTTACACAACAACGATGTACTAAAAACGGAAAAGTTGTTCCTTTGTTTACAGACGACAATGTTATCAAAACGATCGCCGTTCACATGGATCCGTATAAACGACTATAAATTCCGTATTATGCATGCCAGGCCAGTAGTTGGTGATGTCACTTTGTAAAGTAATACGCATGCACATATTAGAAATTCCAGTATCATGACAAAAATGTATGCAGCATTAGCCTGTGAATAAGCACTGTTAAAGGTGCAGTAAGCGATTTTTGAAAAACGCTGTTGAAAAGTGGATTGGACAGAGCACCAAAACACACCTGTGGCCAATCAGCAGTAAGGGAGGAGAGAGAGCTCAGTCCACAAAACAGACATTAGCAGAATGACTATAGAGAGAGATGGCAGAGAAAATACTAAAGAGGAAAAGGCCAGGGGAATATAACTTTAAAAAGAAGGGTTATGATCAGGCAAGAGGCATTAATATCGGAGAAGCGGGAAGGCCTGAAAACGGACACAGAGGTTCCTTTATTTCTTCTCGATACACAACTAACTCTGGTTTTGCTGTTTCACAGAACTAAGATATTTTGCTTGAATATATACTTGTGCATCATCTTCGCTTGTTTTTTCATTTGTATTATTCTCATTATAAGCCTGGAATGTCTAAACCTCGTCCACCGCCCGTTGTGAGCATCGGCTCCCAAAGTATGTCCAAAAAGTGAGATAGCATACTCTTAATATATGGTTTTTCTTTTGGTTCCTCTTTTAGTGATCACTATAACCCCTTAATCTTGTCACATTTGTAATATATTAGTTTACAGTTGAGTTGCGTTATGTAGTAAGCTGTTCATGAAAACAGTGTTTGTTTTCGTAGTGTTTGATGACGTTGCCATCGAAGGAGTAGAGGAGCTAAATAACAATTAGACATTCAACCTGTATTACCATAGTAACACAAACTGCTTTCACTTATTGATGATGACATCATACCCTTGGGCGACAAGGGTATATAGCGTGTACGTGAAATAGCGTGTACGTGAAAGTGGGGGCGGAGGCATCAAGATAGGCGTGTGATCCTTTTGAGTAGGGGCGTGTTTGATTTGGTGATTTCAAATAGCAACAGCGTTTACCAGAAATTGCTTACTGATTCCTTGTTTATTCATACCACCTTTGGCACTTACATTTCTTTTCTGTGAACTGGTGGAGTAAACATGACTTTCCAACCCCCATGTCACCTATAAAGACATCAAATAATCGCACACATATTTGAGCCAAACCAAATGTCCAAAAATTAATTCAATATTATGCAACATCTATATAACACACACACACACACACACACATACACACATACATACATACATACATTTAAAAAACATAGTGCACATATTGTGGAAAACAGACTGCTCACTTACCAATAATTATATATTTGAAAATATAGGAATAGTTATATGGTGCAGTCGTCATTTTTGCTTCTGGAAAGCAGAAAGAAAAATGATACAAAGCTTAAAATGACGCATTAACTCATAAACAGTCGAAATAAATCAAATATACAGCATTTACAGCAACAAAATGAAACCACATTGACAGCAAACAAGCAGCACTCAGCTTACCGGCTGTCCTACCATTGTCTAAAAACACATTTCCCTTTTTCTCCACATGATCACCTAACCTCAGCAATGAGAGATCAGGGAAAGACAAATTCAGGATGATAATTATGTATAGATGAAAATTAAACACGATAGTTATGTAAATCGAAATGTATACAGGCACAGCGTAACGTGACACTGAGCTAAAGCAGCATAAACACTGCTGCAACACTACAATCAGCCAGCGCCATGACTGACTAATCAGCTAATTACACACTCCTGTCAAAGGTTTCACAGCTATAAGCTAGACCACACCTAATATAATTCATTTCAAAGTAATGTTTTAACGCGTAGGCCAGTGGCCCTTGCGTTTCCGTGTCGCATTTTACACGGTAAATGTGTTAATGTTGAGCATTAAAGGGCTAGCTAGCGTTAGCTGACCTCGCGCTGAACCAACCAAACCCAGAGATGCTAACGCTAACAGCTATTCCCAAAAATGAGGCACGTAAAGCGTTAAACACGGTGTCAGTCGTTAGTATCAAGCAATTCTGAAACGCAGTATGGTAGAAATTATCTTGTGATGTGTATATCCTTTACCTAAAATATAAATTCAAGTGGTTTTTGGAGGTTTGGGTTGGTTATCGGCGTGTGTGAGCCGTCCGGTCGCTTTCTTCCTCTAAAAGTGCTGCTGCGATGAAAACAGTGAGAGCAGCGACCTCTACTGGAGCAACAGCACACTGCACTACACCCACCTCTACTGGAGATACGATACAACAAACACACACACACAGGACCAACGGTGCTTCCTCAAAAATGGATGAGAAAAATAATCGTCAGTTCAGGAAAAAAGCAAAACAAATACAAAATATGAGATCAAATAGTATTTAATCAACTGCTTTTTCTAAAATGACACTGTCCAACAGCGAAACTGCATAAAGGGAAGACGCTTTTTGTCAAAAAGCCAAAAAGTGTATTTTTCCAAAATGTCAGATCAAGGCAAGTTGCCACACGTGTTTTAAATGTTATAAATTGAATATAAATGTTTATAAACTTTTAATTGCACAATTTGTTGGCCTGGGTAATGTTTGTATATTTTTGTATACTACCTTGTGTACATTTTAGCTATGTTTCATGAGATGTAACTTGCTCCGTGCATGAATGCCAGATTACATGTTGTATTCAGCACGCCATTTTAAACCTCATGTTCTTCATAGAAACACGTTAACAACTAAATCATTGCAAACATTTAATGCGCATTTAAACCTAAATTATATTATAACTGTGTCATTTAATACTAAACCGCAAACTCTGCACTATATTTTTTTTTCCTGAAAGAAAAGCATCTTTGAAGACAAGTGGTGCTCATTGCAGTCAAAAGACGTCTAGCTCCACCTCTCTGGACGTCTAATGGGTGGAGGGATAGAGTTATGTGTAGGGTCAGGAAGGGTTTCATATGCAAATGAAACACACCTGTGGAAGATGTTACTGGGTTGCGGAAGCTCACTGCTCAAACATACAGCTGTCGCCCCAGACTCATCTGCTGATAATACCTTAAAAGAAAGATTTACCCAACAGGTAGGCCTAATATATATTCATTTATGGTAAGAAGCGAAATCATTCTTACCGATGATGTTTTTGGTATTAGAGAGGCATTAATTCCTGATAGTTTCCTGATACAGTCACATTTCAGTGTATCTGATGTTGCTATTAATTATTTACTTTTCTAAAGCATCACTGTAAGCAGCCGTATTTGATTCAGGGTAGGTATCTTGGGTACTAAAAGTGTGTGTGTGTGATATATATATATATATATATATATATTTTTTTTTATATATATATATTTCTTGCCTTCGTTTTTATTTATTATTATTATTAGTAGTAGTAGTTATTTATTTTGTGCGTTTATTAATGCATTGTTCTAAACGACATCTGCTGTAGGCCAGTGGTATTTAAAAAAAACCAGCATCTCTATAAACATTACATAATATCATAATTGCATAATTGCTTTGCAATTATAATATTATCGCTGTAGTAACCAATTAAATGTATTTTATGTCAGATTACGTCAGCAGAGCAACTTTTACCTTTAACCATTGTCTACTCCTGAATGACATACAATGGCAAGTCTTAGAGAAGGGTAAGTGTTCTAGAGTAGTGTTGTGCTATTGCAACTCTTCAGGAAGTGAGAGACCCACCCTTTCTGATTCTTTTTTTTCCAGTGGGGGTGGAAATATCTGCCTGCAGCACCATCACCAGGAGAGCAGTTTGATTGCAGAAGCATTAGAACAATTTTGAGATGTAAAAAAAGTGTTCTAGACATATAGACAAGAACTGCATTTGTTCTTTCTGATGATTATGTATTTCATGGAAAATAAAAATAAAGAAAATAAAGTACATCACCCTTCCTCTATTTATTTTCAACATTAGACCATGTGGAACACAAGTATGCAAAATATGGCTATTGTATATAATTATTATAATAGTTGTATTTTTTTTTTTTTTCTAACAGCACCATGGTCTACCACCCTGAATTTGAGAAAGCAGGAAAGCAGACAGGCCTGCAGGTATGGAGGATTGAAAACATGGATTTGGTGCCTGTCCCTCCGAATCTTCATGGTGGCTTCTACACGGGTGATACCTACCTCATCCTCAATACCATAAAGCACAAGTCTGGGAGTCTACAATATGACGTTCACTTCTGGATAGGTAAAACTGTGGTTAACGTACATCCACTGTGAGCACTTTTATTGAAAACTTGTTTATGAACAAATGGTATCTCCAGGTGATGCATGCACAATGGATGAGAGTGGGGCAGCCGCTATCTTCACTATCCAAATGGATGATTTCCTTGGAGGAAAACCCATCCAGTACAGAGAAGTCCAGGGATATGAGTCAAAAACCTTTGTAGGCTACTTCAAATCAGGCCTTAAATACATGGTAGGTAGTTATTATATTTACAGTGCTTTGATGCTCAAAATGTATTTGGATACTTAGTTCATAACAAAACCACAGATGTAATTTTTCTTATCAAACTGCTTTTTATTTCTTCAGCAAGGTGGAGTTGCCTCTGGATTCAAACACATAGCTTCTGGTGTGAGTGTGAAGCGTGTTCTCCATGTGAGTGGCAGACGTGTAATCCGGGCCATTGAAGTACCTGTGAGTTGGGCCAGCTTCAACCAGGGTGATTGCTTCATCCTAGACTTTGGACAGGTGAAAGATATGAATTCGTATTCATATTGAATTCATATTGTGGTAACATTTTACAATAAGGTTCATTAGTTAACAACATTAGTTAACATGAACTAATAATGAACTGCACTTTTAAAGCATTTATTTATCTTTGTTAATGTTAATTTCAACATTTACTAATGCATTATTAAAATCTTGTTAACGTTAATGCACTGTGAACTAACATGAACAAACCATGAACAGCTGTATTTTTATTAACTAACGTTAACAAAGATTAACTAATGCTGAACAGAGGTGTTGTTCATGGTTAATGTTAACTAATGCATTAACTAATGTTAACTAATACAACCTTATTGTAAAGTGTTACCCATATTGTATCCTATGTATTCATGCTATTTCTCTTATACTTATATCAGGAGATATACCAGTGGTGTGGGTCCAAGTGTAACCAGTTTGAAAGACTGAAGGCCACCAATGTTTCCAAAGATATTCGTGATAATGAGCGTTGTGGGAGAGCAAAACTTTTTGTATTTGAAGAAGGATCAGAGAATGAGAAGATACTAGCGGTTAGTATAACATAAGGAGTATGTTTCCTTCACTCATTTTTGATATAGGTTAGTGTCTTAAGGCTGGAATACACTACAGATCTTAAGGGTAGGGACACACCAAACCGACGCCAATGAACTAGCGCTGATGAAAGCCGACTGTGTTGTCGCCTCACATCGCCTGCGTTAGGGGCAAAAAGCTGCACATGAACACACAGAGAGAACTACTATATTAAAATATTCGCCCAGAAACACTCAGGTAAGATGACGTAAAATTAGAACAGTAACGTATCTGTACCGTTTTGACTTCTTTGCTTGCTGTTTTGCTCTCGTGCACCGACTAAGCTGAACAGCCAATCAGAGTTCTCTCTCTCACTGACGGCCCGACGCCGATTCTACATGCTGAATCAGCCCAACAAAAAAAAAAAACGATGGCGTCTGACTAGAGCCAATGGTGCGGAACACACAGAAAAAACTAAGTCGGCGAACGATCAAAAACGGCCCAACAGCCGATCGCTTGGTGTGTACCGGGCTTATAACCCTAGACATCATACAAATCGGGGCAAAAGTCATGTAGTGTATTCTAGCCTTTAGTAAGTATTCAGTACTTTGTTCTGAATGTGAGTGCTCTGCTATATTTTATTAGATTCTTGGACCAAAACCTGATCTTCCTGATGCGCAGTCTGAAGACACCAAGACTGACTCGTCCAACAGGAAGTCGGCCAAATTGTACAAGGTACAGTAAGCTATACTCTAGCTTATCCCTTAAGATATTATCTTGAAAAATCTACAAAATGGGTTATTCTTGTGGTCATTATTGCTCAGGTGTCAAATGCCAGTGGGACTATGTCTGTCACTTTGGTGTCTGAAGAGAACCCTTTTTCCCAGAGTGAACTGCAGTCCACCGACTGCTTTATCTTGGACCATGGTTCCAATGGCAAAATATTTGTTTGGAAAGGTTAGCTTAGCAAATAATTCAAATTTATTCAAAATTTGCATCTTGGGACATGCCTAAATGTAAATCTTAACCTTTATTTCTTTAATAAAACAGGTAAAGAGGCTAATAAAGAAGAGCGGAGTGCAGGTATGAAAGCTGCCGAGGACTTCATAAGTAAGGTGGGCTATCCTAAACACACTGAGGTCCAGATCATCCCTGAGAATGGAGAGACTCCTCTTTTCAAACAGTTCTTCAAGTTCTGGCATGATACAGAGCAGACAAAGGGTATGGGACAAGCCTATGTACCCAACAGGATTGCCAAGATCAAGAAAGTGCCCTTTGATGCATCATCTTTGCACAAATCAGAGGCAATGGCTGCTCAGCATGGAATGGTAGATGACGGGAAGGGGGAGATAAAGGTAAATGTGTTCTGTACTGTTGTGCAACAGGTTACAACTATCAAGTGATAAATGAATGGACAATTTGTCTTGCTGCTTTGGACAGATCTGGCGCATTGAGGGATCAGACAAGGTTCCAGTCGACCCATCCATTCACGGGCAGTTCTTTGGAGGAGATAGTTACATCATCCTGTACACCTACAGGCATGGTGGACGTCAGGGGCAGATTATATATATATGGTAAGAACTACAGACCTACTTCTGGATTCTTTTCAGTCCTTTATGTATCCTGAACCTGGAAAATAAACACTGAATGCCTGAGTTGGTCCTAAGCCAAGGGCTTTGTCTGCTCATGTTACACGAGAACACTCGGGTAACAGAACACAATGGTCTTTGAGTAGTATCTCTTAACCCCACTAGGCTGGGCCTCTTTCATCAATAGGATGAGTCATCACTGCGGAGGTTCATTATATTTTGTTTGTCCGCAGGCAGGGCGAAGAGTCCAGTCAAGATGAAAGAGGAACTTCTGCCATTCTAGCTGCCCAGCTTGATGCAGAGCTTGGTGGAAGTGCTGTGCAGGTGACCCTTGTTTAGTGCATTTAATGATTACAATATTCACCTTCTATATGTAGTCTACTAAATTATAGACCGCAGTTGTCCAAAGTGCTCCTGGAGGGCTAATGTCCTGCAGCATTTACCTCCAACCTGCCCCAACACACTTGCCTGAAGGATTCTAGCAATCTGTGATTTGCAGGTTGAAGTGTTTAATTAGGATTGGAGCTCTGCAAGACAGTGGCCCTCCAGGTGCACAAATGTTTGACACAGACCATCAAATCAAATCAGTAACACCAGCTTGAATATGCATGTTTATGAAGGTGCGAGTAATTCAAGGCAAAGAACCCAGTCACCTCATGAGTATCTTTGGAGGGCAACCAATGGTGGTGCACAAGGGAGGGACTTCACGAGAGGGTGGTCAATCACAGGCTTCTGTAGTCCGCCTTTTCCAAGTGCGTGCCAACACTGCTGGGCACACACGAGCTGTTGAGGTGAGTCAAGAGTAAAAGTCTGTTTTAGCTGCACCATTGTATTTGTTTTTGTCAAATGTTCATTTGAAAATGTATTCAAAATTGGTTCTCCTTGGACATAAGTTGTTCACTTTGCCTGAAACAGGTCGACGCTGTGGCCTCCAGCCTCAACTCCAACGATGCCTTTGTTTTCGTGACTCCCTCAGGCTCTACGTTGTGGCTGGGACAGGGTACAAGTGATGTAGAAAAAAATGGAGCCAAAAAGCTTGGCAACATTTTAGGAGTGGACCTTTCAGAGATATCAGAAGGAGCAGAGGGAGGTGGGTGTACTTCAGTCATTGGTAGAGGAGTGTTTTAATGTATTTATTTGACAGTTGCATTCAAAATAGCAAAGAACTCTTATAGAACAAATCTTTTTCAAATTTCTACATAGATGACTTCTGGAGTGCTCTTGGAGGAAAAGCAGAGTATCGCACATCTGAAAGGCTCAAGAACAAAATTGACACCCATCCCCCTAAGCTCTTTGCATGCTCTAACAAGACTGGACTATTCCTTGTGAGTTTCCATGTTGCCAGGAAGAATGTAAACACAGCTGTAGCAATCAAGACTGAGTTTCAGAAAAGTCACTGTTCTTAAATTGTTCCAAAGAGATGTGGTTCAACTTTACAACTTAATTGTAGTACACTGAAAATAATCACTAAAATCTATCCATGCATTCTCCAAACTGCTTTATACTCTTTATAATCTAGATTGAAGAGGTGCCAGGAGAGATGACACAGGAGGACTTGGCTCCAGATGATATCATGATCCTGGACACCTGGGATCAGGTAAACCTGTATATTTGACATTTGCAATAAATGCACTCTATAGCCTTCCATGCCTGAAATCATTGTCTTCTAGGTCTTTGTTTGGATCGGAAATGAAGCTAATGAAGATGAAAAAAATGAAACTTTGACTTCAGGTGAGAACCCCCATTTTCAGCAACATTGCTGCTGTTTTCATTAGCTAATGATTCATCTTCATCCTTGTCTTTTCTTACTTTAGCGGTCAAATATATTGAATCAGATCCTGCCGGTAGGGACAAGAGAACTCCCATTGTTACAGTGAAGCAGGGCTTTGAACCTCCCACCTTCACAGGCTGGTTCCTGGGTTGGGACCATGACTTCTGGAGTTCTGACCCACTGCAACGGGCCATGATTGGTTTGAAAATGTAATCTAATGTCTTGTTGGGGCAAAGAGACAGGGTTGTTTGTGTTCTTTTGATCAAATGTAAAATGCAAATGCTTCAAGCTGACTATAAACACTTCATACTACCCAACATTTCTCACCTGAGATACACCTAACATTGTTTTACCTCCTTGTGGGAAAAATAAAAATGTCTTAAAAGGCATAATAAAAATGTCTTAAAAGGCATAATACAAATTCTGTTTATTCAATGCTTGATCAAAAATAAATGTATAAACAGAAGAATAAAAAAGGAACTATCAAACATCTTAAAACATGTGCTTTTTCTTTACAGTGGTGGAATGTTCAGCTTGATGGTTTAAAGCAGGGGTCTCCAAACTCGGTCCTGGAGGGCCACTGTCCTGCAGAGTTTAGCTTCAATTAAACACACCTGAATAGCTAATCAGTGTCTTACTAGGCCCTAGTAAGACACTGATTAGCTGGTTCAGGTGTGTTTGAGATTGGAGCTAAACTCTGCAGGAGAGTGGCCCTCCAAGACCGAGTTTGGAGACCCCTGGTATAAAGGAATCATTTTTAAGGTCTAATTATCCAGTACAAGTGATCATAGATTAAGTGTTGTCCTCTTCCTGGCCACTCTCTTCATCACTGTCACAGCAATCATCCTCATTAATGTCCTGAAAAATGTCAGCTATGAGAAAGCTCTGTTTCTGGTCAACCTTCAGCTCACTGTCATCAAGGTCTTCACAATCCTTCTCCAGGACTGGCATGATTTTCTCATAGAGGAAGTCAACAATGTCTGGAAGAAACATCATAGACATGCAATTCATTAAAAGACATTCAGTAGGAAATTCATACTCTAGTCACTACATAAGCTTTTTTTACTGCACACCAGACATGTTCTCGAGCCTTTTAAAACTTTAAATTAAACCATGTAAACTGTTTACAAGGCTGTGTTGAGTCTCAAAATTAGGAATTTAAATTTAGGAAGCCATCTTTGGAGTACACTATGAAAAACAGTAGTTGTAGAAGAAAACTGTGCTGAAGCTATCTAAATCAAAAAGCTAAATTCAGCAATAATGTGGAATATATGAAAGCACTTACCCCCAAAACACTTGGCCTTCCAATCTGGCACATAGCAAACTTTAAGCTGATGCCACTTTGCTTGCACATGTGCTGGAGCAACATCCCTATGAGACAAAGAGGACAAAGACGTGACACCAAGCTTGTTTACACCTGCAACATCATCATCATCATCATCATCATCATGCTTGAACAAGCAGGTGTATTATTCCACTTGCTGGGCACCTGAATAATGTAACCTGTGTAAATAGGCTCTGATGCCATTTACCCCAACTTAATTAACTCCTTAGAGGATATTCTTTCTTTATTCTGGATCTAGCAATCTCACCTTAGTTATCTCTGATAGTTTGAAATGCTTCCAATGTTTAAACACCACCGTTTCAATTAACCTGATATGAGAACATATTCAATGAAACCCCATAGTTATACCACACTACAGACATAAATTCTAAAATAAATAACAGTCAAATATGACCTTGTAATGATTCATGGTTTCTCATAAATAAATACACATAAATATTACATTGTTAAATCTATAATTACGATCCTATAGGTTTGTTCAAGTCATCACTGATCTTATATTACAAAGCTGTCATTTGTGTCCACTGCATCAGTTATTTACAGGTGGTGGCATTAGGCTGCATTCAAAATTACAAATTATGAATTAACTCTGCCATAGAAACCAATGCAGTTGACACCACATTGCAATGAAGTTGCGTTGGTAGATATACGCCAAAAACAACAACAACTGCAACATGGAGGGCTCTGTAATATTGTCATGTTGTAAATAAGACAACATCTGTGTGTCTCCATGCTGTCGTCATATCATTATATTGACATTTTCTGCTCGTCTGAGACTTTGCAACAACACAACCTTGTTTCAGCATGTTTCCTATAACAACGTCTGACGTTTGTTTTACGTGGAGAAAGTCGCATAAACCACGCAAAATCCAATCAGAGCAATCAGACAAACTTATTTCCAGAAATGTGATTTGAATAGGATTTCACACTGCATGAATGTAGCTCAAAATAGATTTGCAAACTTTTTTTTTTTGACGTTCACACCTGCTATAGCCTCAACAGGTAATTATGTGCTTTGTGTAGTCCCAGAAAATTTACCTCACTGTATTTCACTTTCTCATTTAAAAGAAAAATGTCTGTCAAAATACTTTTTATGGGGCAAACTTTATATATAATAGATTAATTGGGTATTTGAGCAACCAAAAGTGTACATACAGTGGGGAGAACAAGTATTTGATACACTGCCGATTTTGCAGGTTTGCCCACTTACAAAGCATGTAGAAGTCTGTAATTTTTATCATAGGTACTCTTCAACTGTGAGTGACAGAATCTAAACAGTTCTTTATGAACTTTTTGAAGTGTCAAAGAGGTAGTTGTGTAGACTGTCAATGGAGTGACAGAAATCTCTCAGAATTCATTAAAAATATCTTCATTTGTGTTCCGAAGATGAGCGTAAGTCTTACGGGTTTAGAACAACATAAGGGTAATGAGAGTAATTAATGACAATTTTCATTTTTGGGTGAACTAACCCTTTAATATTCTAAATATAAAGACAAACATTAAAGGGATAGTTCACCCAAAAATGAAAATTATCCTATAATTTACCCAGTGAATCTATGGGGTTTTTTTTAACCCCCTGAAGCCGTGTGGATTACTTTTACAATGGATGGATGCACTTTTTTGGGCTTCAACTTTTGGGCTGCCATTATAATGCTTGGAATAGCCAGGACATTTTTTAATATAACTCAGATTGTATTTGTCTGAAAGAAGAATGTCATATACACCTAGGATATGGCTTGAGGGTGAGTAAATCATGGGGTAATTTTCATTTTTGGGTGAACTATCCCTTTAATAGCAATGAAAGCCAAAATATGAAATGCCATTGATGACTATTTACTGAGTAATCCAATATTTGTGGAGGGGGGTCAGAATGACAATTTTCTTTGAATGAGATTTGGAGCAGAATTACAGGCGTCACCCACATTTGGTTTTCGACCACTGAAAATGGGTCAAATTCAACAATAGACACAGAGCCACATTGAGATATATATGGGGCTTTAAATATATATGGCCTTAAAAATAAACAGCAAAAGAAAAGTTTGCTGAGAACCAAAATCTAAGGATATTGAGATATCTTTAATACTTCTTGAGTTACAGGCATGCCAACTTGCAAGAAAAAAAAAACAAATAAACATGAAAAGTGCTTCTCCCCATTTTTGAACTGTCACCTTTGTATGTAAATGCAACAAGGATTGCTAAAGACAACCAAATTTACTTATAGACCAACTTCTCTGTGTAAAAATTTTTTTTTTCTAAATGTGGCTACAAATTTTAGATGAAAATTGTCATTTTGACCTTCCTTTACAAAATAGTGGATTACTCAGTAAATACTTATCCATCGTAGAAAAAAAATTAACAAAATGAAAAATGAGCCAGTGACCTCTGATTGAGTTGACACGGAATGACTCTATTGCGGTTATGCTCACGTGACATTGCAGATCTTTATCATCATGAAAGTTCTGGGTGTGTGTCAAAGATGTGTCAAATATATATGCATCTCTTGAAGTGACAGCAGCTTAATAAACCTGCTGCTGATTGTGTCAATGTTAATAAAACACCAAAAGAAAAAGAAAAATCACTCATTGCTCTTGGCTGAAGAACTTTTTCTTTAATAAGAATATCTGATGAATTTATTTTAAAGCAGTTTATTTTATTTTTATCTTTTTATTTAAACCATTTGTAAATTGCCTTACTGTTTGTCTTTGTTCTTATTTTTAATAAATAAATGATGAATCGTGAAATAAGACTGGCCATATTGCCCAACCCGTCCAAACAGTCTTGCAAAACAATATGAAAAACAATTGTGATAAGATTGTGATATTGCCTGAAAAAAATTGTGATGAGATAATTTTGCCATTTTGCCCACCCCAACTGCAAATAATCCTTACCCGAATACAGCTGTGAGATCATCCCAGTCAACATCCGCAACATCCTCCACTTGCATTTGATACATTCTGCATAAATAGTTTTTTTTTATTAGTAAAAGCCAGGTATTTTAGCCATTTTAGGATAACACGAGCTAAGCAAGCATGTAAAAACAAGATCCCTTACGCTTTAATGAGTCTGATTTTGGCCTCCTGAGCTTTCCTTCCCCTACATAAAGTCCCTGAGGACATCCGTACAGCGAGGATGGAAAACCTTAGAGGTGAAAATGAACATTTAACAATGTTGATTATACAAAGAGAGAATAACTTAAAATGTGCCACCATTTAATATTAAAGTGTTTTAAATTACTTTCTCACCATTTCATTCTGCATTTGCTCCAACATCGAGATTTAACCTTCAGTGCAATATTGAACCAGGGCAATTTTTGGTAGAGCATTTCTCTACTGACTCGTTTTGGTGTTGTGTTATTAGGAGATTTAGATTTCAGCACTGTTACAATATGGCCTCGCACAGCCCGCAAAAGTCTCTGCTCCTCCTTCACGGACCACGGTCCAGTTTTTTTAACTGTGTGATGAGATGATATACAAAATTAACAACCGTCACTAAACCTGGAATTTATATATTTGGAAATTTTGAAAAGAGGCTTGCTAAATTAGACTTACCAGAACTAATATGGGAAAAACGTTTCTCAAGAGAGTAAGAACTTCGACCAGTCAGCTCAGAAATCTTTTGCCAGTTATTGCCATGTAATGTATGATACTTGAGCAATGCTTTGATTTCTTCTTTTGAAAACCTTTGGAGAAAAGGAAAAAAGCATGGAGGTTTATAACAAAACTAAATTAAATTAAAAGCATAGCAAATCAATTTTCTTAAACCAAATATTTGACTTTTTAAAATTATATTTTAATTTACCTTCCCTTATAGTTTGTACCATCAAAAACTTTCCTTCCACGGGTAAAAACATGATGACATGGCCTGGGAATTCCTTCCGCTGTTCAAATTTGATTTGAAAAAAAGATAAACAGATTCATTAAGCAACAAAAAAAAACTTACATTTTCAGTATGGTTTCTTACAATGTTCAATACACAAATATGACAAGCTAATGGGGAACAAAAATTCTCTCATCATTTACTCATCCCCATGCTGTGCCAGATGTACAGGGGTAGGTGATATACTGGTAGACACGATTAACCGGTAGAAATTAGTCAACCGGTAGAGATTTTGGACTATCGTCTCTATCGTGGTTACGCTCACGTTGCGTTACCTTGCTGTGCCACCATGAAAGCTTATCATTTAAATGAAACCTTGAATAGTTTTAAAAACACTTGTTTTTAAACCGCAAGCACTATAAGCAGCAAAGTAGGACTCATTTCAGTAAATGCGCACGCTGTCTGAGAGACTGTATCTGAGTGCACACGCCCATAAAGCATCTAGGTTCCCTGAGAGGAAGGAATGAGATATTGCGTCAGTAGGTAACGCTACCGGGAAACACATTTTCTCAGAGAATACTGAAGCCCTAGAATTCGCCAGTACAAGCACACAGAATAGAGGCAGGCTCCTCCGCTCTATAAGGAACCGCTGAACCTCATTCCCTCAGAATCTTTGGACTGAAGCAGATGCAACACGGCAGCTTACGCAATGTCTCATTCCCTCCCCTCAGGGAACCAAGGTTACGTTTGGTAACCAGAGACATTCCCTTTTCGAGTTTGGTTCTCTCAACATTGCATCAGTAGCTGACGCTATGGGGATCTTATAAAATCCCACATGTTAAAAGTAAGGGTCCAGCTCAGCTCACATTAGGTAAAAGTGCTTCATGCAAGGGAAGACTTCAAACTCAGCGACATAGCGGCTATAAGAACAAGCACTAATCCATTCGCCGCATCAAAGTGGCTGCTTCGAGGATATTGACAGACAAACTGTGTGTCAGTATGTAGCCGAAATAAGAAATGAGGGGCCTCGCTGGTGGGTAAGTTCAGCTCTTTGGCGATATCCAGTGCCTTCAGCTGACGGCTCTGGTTATGGGACGCTCCTCATTTCTCTTTTTTCGGCTACGTACTGACGCACTTGTCAGGTTCTTCGAAGCGCTTCGAAACGCTTTTAGGACCGCGGTAAGCTTTTCTTTGACTGTTAGCATTTTTAAGTCTTTTTGGGCTCGCCATCTTTTAACATTACACTCTGACACACCGTATTTCTTGGCTGCTTAATGAGAGTTGTTTGAGGACTCCGCTGAGTTTATCAGTCCGTTTACACGTGTTTGGCGCTCTCTATTGTTGCGGGTATATTATTGACATGTAAAAACAGTTTAGATCCCGAATCTAAGACGACGAGGCATTTCCAAGAAAAAAACATTGTCTTATATTCGGAACAATATGGTATATATATATATATAGCGGGACTGCACAGCAGGACAGTCAGAACACAAAGGCAACTACTGTTCCTGTCGCCCGCAACAAGCAGGGGGACATGAGAAACAGACATAAGACTACTTCACAACTCCTACAAACTAGTACTCCACTAGTACTAGTACTTAGCAGACACAGTAGGTTATACCTTAAGTAAACATAAACAGTTGAGAAAGACAACGCATGTGTATCAGTATCAGTATATTAGATCCGTGCATTGTCTTAAAGTGACAGCAGCCTAATATTCCTGCAGATGTCTGTGTTTTTAATGTTAATCAAACAACAAAAGACAAGAAAATCACTCACTGCTCTTGACTGAATAGCCGTTGTAACTTTCATAAGGATTAATCTTTAATTTATACAGTCAAATATACAATGTTGTTTTACATTTGATTACTTTATTAAATTTCTGTACCTGAAAACCGATGTTAGACCTACATGAAAAGCCTGAAAAGCACTGTTTATTTTATGTGTATCTTTGTTCTATTGTATTTATTTGTGTTGTTGCTTGTAGCTAGATTATTAGCTCTTTCTTACTTAATTTTTATTTGATAGTAGTCCTTTTTTCCCCTGAACATAGCACATACCGAACCGTACCGAAACTGTGATACAAACCGAACCGCGAGTACACCTAGGAGTGTAACGATTTATCATTATATCGTGATATAAAAATGCGACGATATGTATTGTTGATGTAAACTATATGATTTGCGATATAAAGTTAGTTTTATCCAAGGCTCAGCTTACTATATTTATAAGGAAAAATTCCGTAATCATGTACTTACCCTCATGTTGTTTCAAACCTATTAAGATTTTCGTTCAACTTCCAAACAAATTAAGGTATTTTTTATGAAACCTGAGAGATTTCTGTCCCTCCATTCCTCCTCAAAGCGAAAGCTCAAACATCAAATCACCATTATCACATGTAGTTTTAGTAGTATCATTATTCAAAGCGTTTTAGATGGTTTATTCTTATATGTATAGCGCATTAGGTAATAGCAGGAGAGGCGGGACCATAGACTGTAAAAAAGATGGACGATGCCCCTTCACTATCTTCTCTTGTAGAAAAGTGAAGCAGCCAATGTCCGAAAATGGCGTTGACATCTTGCGCTGATTTGGGACCTGCGTCTGCGCAGTAGTGACCTCGGGACCGGAGTCTGCGCAGTAGAGAGCAGGAAGTAGAGCCGCGATATCAAAACCCCGCTCACACTCCCGCAGAATCTGTTAGTACAGTTTACATCAGAACAACTCATTATGCCGGTGTGAAATAAACAGTTATGGAAATGTAGAAATTAAAGCTAAAGCTCCAATCTCCTCCTGAAAAAAGTCTGTTGGAGCCTCAGTGACGGGGGCGATCGAGACGCTTTGCCTTCACTTTTCAGGACATGCGGCACGCTTAGACGGGACATAGCAAGCACCGGAGAGTCTGTGCGTGCGCAGCTTGTCTGTGTAAAGGCCCATGTATACTTTATTTTCCATGTTCTGCTCCGTCTCGCAGACAGGTGAGAGTGCGAGCCTTTCAAGTATACTCCCTTGGCCGTGAGCGCGGAAAGACGCGTTTGGCGCGTACGCAATATCTAGTGGATTTTGTTTTCAAGCGCTAAAGTCACTTGTGCGGACGTCCACAGACCCTCCTGATGACAAAAATTACGTCACACGGACAGATGGCCAAAGTATACTTTGGGCTTAAGAGATCCAATGAATGCCTGCATTGAAAGAGCAAGTACTGCATGAGAAAACAATTAAAGCTTACAGAGTTTCAGTGACATTACTACATTAAACTACTATATACCAGTGGCGAGCGGTCCATATAAGAGAATGCTCTGCATACCCAAGCCATTCGTGGACTCGCTGATTAGTATTAACACTATAAATTACTATAAATTCCCTTATTTGAGATGTACCATGAAGCTTACATGATATTATAAATGTTATCATGTCATTTATTTATTTGCCAAACGACGGTAATTTTCTTCAAATCTGCAGTTCCGGGTATGCGGATCCACAGTAGCTTTGGTGCCTACTCTCTGTTGTTATGTATCATCATCACTGTCCCGCGTTCTCATTAGAGATCGACCGATATATCGGTTTCCCGATATTTAAGCATTTTCCCATAATCGGGTATCGGTTTTGTAATATCGGATTCCCCGATAAATGGCGCCATCTTGTTGACGTTCTGAGAATCGCGTACAAGCCCGCCATTAAAGCACTGTCTGAGGGGAAATGAGTCAACAACGGTGTTCGAAGGTAAAATAACTTGCATCCCTTAATTAATAAACTTTATTTAACATAATAGCCAGTAATGCACAAATGAGATATGCACAAATAAGCTAACGTTATGTACTTTAAACTTGGCGCAAAAAATAGAGACGAACTCACAGTCACGTAATCCGTCATGTCCCAATAAAGATGTAACTTTACATGAATTAAATAAAACAGTCATGAATGAGTGCATGTGGGCAATAAAAGCGCTGAATTTCTCTCTCTCTCTCTCTCTGTTGTCTATGCTCATCTCGTGAAGTCGCGTTCAGCCGTTACTCACCGGGGTGATGCTCCAGCATAGTCACCGTATGTAACTTTTAACAAGACCCACTCGTTTAAAACTCCTTAAATTATATTAACGTCTGCTATATAACATTTATATAATAAACATCTAAATAATTACAGCTCTGTGGAAATGAATTATCAGGCCTATCTCCGCGAGAGACGTTCTGTGTAAACGCATAGATGAAAACAGCGCTCTGTCATCAGCAGGTATTTCATAATCTAGACAAACCGACAAAAACATTATTAATGATTCTGATAACGTGCCAGATGAGATGGACTAGCGATGTAGCCTAATAGTGATGATGTATTCGCTTTGTTTTGTTTATTTTCCTATTTGGTGGTTGTGCAATCATTTTTTCAATCTCTTCGTTTAATAAGTAATCTTTAAAAAATTATATTGTTTGTTTGATGCTAATTAATTGAATGCAGATCCATGTGTGAGATGACAATAAAATAAATAATAAATATATTTGAATTGAATTAATATTTAAACATTACCTTGTTATAATAGTGCTTTAGAATTAATATATAATATTGTATATTATATAACTAACTAAATAACAAATTTGGTTATATTAATATAACTATATTAATTATATAACACGTGTCTGAATACCTCTTAAGCAAACTAACCCTGGATCATGAGCTGCTCTGGAGCAGGTTATGTTCAGAGAGTGAGTTGCTATGGCTACTTACATACCCTGAACGTTACCTCCGTTTTTGGAACCGAAAGTTGAGGTTATCCGCTTACTTACCCTTAAACATACCCAGGTATGTCACATAACCTGCTTTCTGGAATATACCCCTGGAGTCTCCAGAAGTGCAAGGTGTCAGGATCTCAGAGACTTGTTTTTTTTATAGGCTTTATAGACAGACAGGTTGAGAGTGACTCTTGGAGGACCAGCACCACATCCTCTTGTACCACTGTTTGAAGAATTCATCTTCCAGAATCTGGCAGTAAGTTTTGGGAGTTAATTTTTATTAGTCCATCTCTGCAAAACGAACTTCAGGATAGGAGATGGACTAAAAATGAACTCCCAAAACTTACTGCCAGATTCTGAAAGATGAATTCTTCAAACAATGGTATGAGAGGATGTGGTGCTGGTCTTTCAAGATTCACTCTCAACCTATCTGTTTATAAAGCCTATAAAAAACAGTCTTCATGTATTTTAAAACACTTCAGCTTGTGATTCTTATGAAGTGGGGGTCATTTTTTAGGATTCTTTACCTAACTTAAGTCTCTGAGATCCTGACACCTTGCACTTCTGGAGACTCCAGGTAGGTTGCAGTTCTGGAAAATGGTGGCGCTGGAGACTAAAGGGTTCCTGATGGTTTCACACTTAATTCGTCACCTTAATTCTTTTGCAGTTAACATGTGTCTTTTCTTCGCCACCTGTTTTTGCCTGACCCTGCTGACCCAGTGAGCATTTCACTGTTCAATGGTCATGCCTTAACTGCAATTTCTAGTATTGCATTAGTATTGCAACCTTCTCATGGGCATTTTTGACTTTTCAGTCTGAGTTAAATCTCTTTTTTGGCTCATTTTATCTGTAAAAGAAAACGTGCCTAATAATTCTGCACACCTGAATATAAGGCGTTTTTTAATTTCCAGCCTTCATGAACAATTATATATCACTTATAAAAGATTAAATACAAAATGAATAGTAGTCATTAAGATTAATGTGGTTTGGAATTGGTAAAATGTGCCTGGAAAAAAATATGATCAGAAAATCAACGTGCTTAATAATTTTGCACGCAGTGTATACCGTATTATTATATAGCCTACAATATAACATGAAGTGTTTCTTTTTTTTAATTAAACGTTTCTACCCTGAAATTTCGAGAGACTCGGTGCACGCAGCGAGGGAGACAAAAGAAACTTATTGAAAGAGATCCAGCGGTCCGCGAGAGAGAAGCAAAGAAAAACTTCTATTCTTAATTTATGTTGATAATTGTTTTAATTGTACACAACAACGCTGCAATTTCTTTAGCAATACAAATTTAAAATGTTGCAAAAATTAGAATAAGAGTCAGTATTCCTCATTTTGTATTGCACAGGGAATAAACGCTAAACTCTATGCAAACCTGTTTTAAATAAATAAAACTGTCCCAACACTTTACTTAAACCTTGAAATGTGCGACAGGGTTAACTGAACTTCAATTTTAGTGTTTTTTTTTTTATTATTAGTTTTTATATTTAAAGCAATAATATTTAGTTAGTAGCCTAACAAAAACTTTTGTATAGTCATTTTAGTCAACAAAATGTTTAGAGTCCTTTTAAAGCTATAATAAACATATTCAGCCAACACTGACTTGTTCAATGTATAGATCTGTTTTAAAATGAGCTGTTTTTCTTCCGTTGCTATAGTTATCACTGCCAGTCATCTCAATTTTGTGAGTGATTCACAAAACTATAATTTAGCAGATTAAAGACAAGCTTCTTCAGGCCATTGTGACTTTCTGATCAGCTGAAAATCTGCCTTCAACAGATAGCTACATTGAGCACCTTCAGAAGGTTTTGTCGTCTGTGCAGCACCACAGAGGCTCTACTGGAATGTAGCAAATTTATGTTGTAACAGGCCATTATTTATTAAACCAATCGCTTGACCATAATAATCTGTTAGCAAATTCTAAGCATCAAGAACGGTAAAACACTGTCTGCCAACATCAGTTAAAGAGGGGTCTAATGGCATTTCATGCATTCTGACTTATTTACACTGTTAAAGAGTTGGATTCTCATGCTAAACATGGCCAGAATCTAAAAAGAAACGAGTTGGATGCATGACGGAGTATTTCTGTGCCAAATACACTCCTTCAGTTCAGGATTCAAACAAGTTTCGGAATTTTTTTTCTTCCGAGTATGGCCCTGTATGAACTCATTAAAGGCGGAATTCCTTGTATGGGCACTTCTCCCAGATGATAAAACCATAAAATAACCATAAAATAATCCACATTCTGCACTAAATTATAAATCTTACAAGTCTACAGCGACATACCAGAGCATTGTGTTATATTGACTGATATATTGAACTTTAGTGATATTAATCTGTTCCTCTAGAGCTTTGTAAAAATTCTTCAAAATAATTTACTATTTGCCATTTACACCAGGAAAGACAAATTATAATGTAAGAAGTATGCAAGTCATTCATTAATGTTAATGATGAGCATTCAATAAAAAAATTAAATAGCATTTATATTTCTGTAATGTACATATTTTTAGGTTAGTAAGTGGTGTTAAAAATAGCTCTGCATAATGCTGGTGGGTTTATGGTGTGAAGTGTTGTGGACCGGGTGTAGTGGGCCACTTTTTAGCCCCAGTCCGCCCCTGTCTGCTGGTTTCAAAATTCAAAGAGGTGTGTAGACCAGGCCGACTAGCAGTGATTGGTGGACACATGTGGTACCCAGATTTAAATAGGATGAGATCTGAATTTTGATTTGATTTCAAAACGTGGGTTAGTTCACCCAAAAATTTCTGTCGCTAATTTCTCACCCTCATGTCGTTCCAAACCCATAAGACCTTTGTTCATCTTTGGAACACAAATTAAGATATTTTTGATGAAATCCGAGAGCTTTCTGACCTCCCATAGACAGCAACGTTATTACCAATTTCAAGGCCCAGAAAAGTAGTAAAGACATTGTTAAAATAGTCCATGTGAATACAGTGGTTCAACCATAATGTTATCAAGCAACGAGAATAGTTTTTGTGTGCAAAAAACTAACAAAAATAACAACTTTATTCAACAATTTCTTCTCTTCTTGTCAGACTAATTTGTGTCCCGAAGATGGGGTCTTACAGGTTTGGAACGACATGAGGGTGAAGAATGACAGAATTTTCATTTTTGGGTGAACTAACCCTTTAACTTGAAACAGATTAGTAAAATTTCATGAGATTTTTTTTTTGCTTTCACACTTGCTCAATATGATCTGATTCCAAATGGATATGCACAAAAATTGGATTTTGACTGACAGTCTGAAAAGGGCTTTGATTGTGTGTCTACAAAAACTACAGAAAAAGTGAATAAAACAAATGTGATCATTGACACTCACCAATCCTTTCAAAAAAACTGTAGTCCTTTTTCAACTTTGCCAATTCCCGTCTCTCTTCTGGGAACCTTTTTGGATGAAAGAGCTTAGTAGCATCTTTCACTCCTGTGAGAGCCATAAAATCTCTAACATTCTTTCTTAACCTCTCATTTTCTGAATGAGTGAATCTTCCATTTTTGAACATGATGCCTGCAGACATAAAAGTGAAAGTCAAAAAATATTACTTTAACATGGACAGTACACATTTATTATGAACAAATTTGTAATAAAATTATAAATTTGTATATATATATATACATACACACACACACACACACACACATACACATAAATAATAATAATAATAAAAGTATCATTCCAAGCATGCTTAAGATTGACAAATCAAAAATATTACTCCAATATTTTATATAATCAGCCCACCTTGCTTTCTGAATTCCTTTAACCTTGGCAGGTCATGCAAGATCATTTGATTGATGTTATACAGGTCTCTGGATTCTATATTAGGACAAAATTCTTTGAGTTCATCCAGGAGATTTGGATCAAATAGTGGTGCATCCAAAAACTTTTTCCTTTTTTTCCACTTTCTAGTACCAGCTAGTATGGCAGTATGGCCACTTTCCTGATGGCTCATGTATGGGACTTCCTCGGGTTCTGTCGTCATGACAGCCTGTTCTTCTTGTGCCATGTCTTCACAGTTTGTCTCGGCTACATTTGCTCTCTTTTTCTTTGCTTTACCAGGCTTCTCTTCAGTTGAATCCTGCAGTTCTTGAGATTCTGCTGTGGGTGCTTTCAAGTCCTTTACTTGATGCAGGCTTGTGACACCACCATCCATCATTGAAGCCTCCCCAGAGATGACAACCTCGCCTCCTTCATTCAATTTTTTTTTCTTTTTACCTGTAGGTGTCTGTAGACTTATATTATCCAATTCTCTTTTCTTATGCTTCTTTTCATTGTGCTTTTCAGTCTGCACCTTTGAACTTTCAGTGAGTTCATGCAGGTTCATGTTTTTCTTTCTCTTTTTCTTCACCTTTTCCTCATTAACGCGGCCCATTATGTTATTAGGTAAATCTGACGGCATTTCATCCATTCTTTAAAAAAACAAAAATCACGACGACACAGAACACTTAGAATAACGTGCTTTTCACAGTTTTGCACGTGTATCGCGCGTCATCCGCACATACTGCGATTTTTTTAATCACATTAAACGCATTATTACAGGAAATGCGTGACAAATATTTAGCAATATCTAAGTATACAGCGAATTCTTCGTTGCCTATAAAACTTTAGGCGCAATATTTTCCACGCGGACTCTTCCTCCTCTACTTCTTTATCCCCGATTACAAGGTGGATTCTGTAACACAACGAGTATAGTGCCACCTTTCAGACAGGAGAGTCATTACAAACATTAGCTTCCCAAATGTTAGCATTTTTTTACAGTCTATGGTTAGCACACATAAACTGAAATCGGAATAGCCCCCATAGCACTATTCTTACTATATCTGCAATTTAAAGATATGGCAAATGTAAGCATACAGGACAGTATGTTATTCTGAATTCATCCAGTATCCACCATAAAAATGTCATTAGTAATACACATGCGTAGATATTAAATTAAAAACAAGCATTCTGTGCTGATAAAACTAGCAATTCGTTCTCAAATCATATTGTTCCCATTCAATACAGAATAATTGTAAAAATGTAAAGGCAAACAATACCACTTTTTCATAATTATAGTATAAAATATCCATTTAACTATTAACCATTTAATAATTTATTAGTTTCGACATGATATTCTTTTATTGTAGCTAATTCAATTTAAAACTGAAAAAGTGCAATAAACTTCTCACTGCCATTTGTAACTTTGGTATCACTTTTGTCTATTTTTTGTCTAATTTTAGAGAGGTGTTTTGTTTTTGTATTCTTAAAATATTAAAGGCAAAAGAAATAGAAAAGAGACTAAGAAACATATACAAACTAGCTATCTGTAAAACAAAAAATAAATCTCAATAAAACACACAAATTTACACACAAAACTAATTATAAAATTAAAATTAAAATAAACCCCCATACACTTATTTATAAGACTTAATGGAGTATATCCGTCCAGAGAATTTTTGAGATGTCGATTTGGTTTTGATGTTAACAGTTGCTCTTTTTGTGATGATCAGATTGAAACAACAGAACATCTTCTTTTATTATTGTAAATTTGCCTGTGCCTTCTGGGAGGATTTGCATTACTTGTTATTTCCTAAATTTTAAGATTTACCTGAATTAACAAAGGAAAATCTAATGTTTGATATGTTTATGAAAGATGAAACACATAACTTGGCAATTAACACATTTATACATTTCTTTATTTATTCAGTTTATTTATTTTTTTATTTATTTTTTTATCTTACGTTATGGTGCTTGTCTGTTGTCTGATTAAGACATTTTATATTTTGTACCAGGCCAATTTTGTTTGTTTGTCAATATTGTTAAATAAAGTTATTGCATTTAAAAAACAAAACAAAAAACTTATTTATAAGACTTCCCTTTTGACCACCAACAATTATTTAGAATAAATAACGTTTTCCAAGGGCTTGTAATAAAAGAGTAAAACATGCTTTTGTAAACAAACTCTACTTTCTTTCCTGTCAATTTTCAATATGTGATAGTGTCTGTGGTGCAATGCTGCCACCGTCTGTACTGGAGTAACGTTAGCAGGCTGCAAAACAACCCTGTTCGGAAGTAACTACGGTAGAGCTTCGTGTTCAAAACACTGTCAACGGATCAACAACAAAAACAAGCAGAGCGATTTGCTGAACCTTTGTCATTGGTAAGCGTATCAAACAACTCACGTAAAATGTCACACACATGTATTTCGCCTTTTATTTATTGTGCCTGTAGATGCCGAGAGGGGCGATGCGTTATAAAAAGTCATTGCATTTGTATACTTTTATTTTTCCAAACACCCAGCATCGTAAATATTATCTCCTCTGGTCAGCGCACACATTTGCCTTTTAATTTTGTTGGGCGCATTTATAAACATTTCAGTTAAAACGCTGAACTACATTTCGGTGCAGCCTAATGTTGTTTTTGTGATAGATGAATAAATAAATTCCACGCTTATTGTTTTGCTGTTGTCACCTCTGTGGATGCCTATGCTTTAATGTCCATTATCGTGAAGTCATATAGTGTAAAAAAAATTAAAAAAAATACTAAAACCTATGACATTCTAAAACAAAAGCGTGTAAATTCTAGAGAAGTTTCTATTGCAGAGCTGCAGAATCTGGTCGAACAGCGCTAATCCAAAACAAACGCGTTGTCATGGCAGCCCTGCATTTGAAATTCAACAACCTGTAGATGCGCAGTGCGTAGCTGTTTGCAATGCATTCAAATGAACGGTTGACTCCTGACCCGAGGCTTATTTTAGAACAAGTCGAGTCAAGTTAACAGCTTTATAGAATTTTATCTTGAAACTTCTTTTTTTGTGTGTGAAACAACTATTGTTTTGGGAGATATATAGTTATTACCAATACTACATATCGGTTTGATAAAGGTTTTTGATATCTGATTGTTTCTTCAATATTAGGTCTAGTTATAATGTTAAACTACCTATTTACTTTGTCAGCGCACATTACTGGTCTTGTGGTGAACAACATTAATCAGTGAAAGTTAATCTACAGAAAAAAATAGTTTGAGGAGGTGTGTTAAAGGCACAATATGTAAGATTTTCAAAAAACCACTAGAACAATATTATATATTTGGTTGACTTACTTACATTATCCCAAATGTTTACAATAATGTTTAAATCCAGAGAAATCAGTCATTTTAACCAGTGAAACATCATTGCTTCGTCTGTCAATGATACAGAAAAAAACATAGAAACCATGGAAACACCAAATACGCTTTAATATATTAAGTGTTTTATTAGACAGGTGAGCAACTGTTTGGATACCTTTATCGACAGAAAACTTATCAGTGTTAGTCTTATTGTTTGAATCCCTTGTTTTCTTGATTTACCACAAGTAACATGTTTGTGCAATGCCTAAGAGACAACACTATTTTGGCAAGTGGCTAACATAGCATAATCAAAAAAGGCTTTATTTGTAGTAACAGTAATATAGCATTTTCTCCACCATACAATACATTTTAAATATTAATTGCATGCCATTTAGCAACACAAGTCATCAAGCTATTATGAAGTGCCACGCTCATTTCCCAACTCTCTCTCCCGTCACAGACCTCGCTAAACGACGCGATGGGTAGACACAAGTGCTATCCAACAAAATATTGATCCACTTTTGGAGATGCTCATTGATATGGTCATGAGGTATTTAACATCATAGCTGTTAAAGGTGGGGTAAGCAATATTTGCTGAACATTGTTGATATTTGAAATCAGCCCAAACAAACACACCCATCTCTTCTTTGCTCCGCCTCCAAAGCTCACCCTCCAATCCTAACCGCCCTGCTCTGAGTCGGTCTCGAACCCTGATCGCTGGCATGCGAGGCGGGTGCACTTACAAGGACGCTAAACAGTAAACATCGCATTCTCTAGCAGTCATCAGCCTGAACAACTCTCACTAGCTGGCCTCCGTTACACACGCAATGCAAGAGTGGATCTCTATTTATCGTAGCAGAATCACAACAAAATAATGCTTCACGAAAAATAAAGCGAAGATGATGCATGGACGACAAGGAAGCACAGAAAATGAACATACAGTACACAAGAGTAAATACAAACAAGGGTTCGTTGTTAGTTGCCAACAACACAGCAGCTCCAGACAAACAATGACACTCAAAACTAGTGGTACTCACGTATAGAGTGGAATCAAAGCAACCTCCTCGTCTGTTTTCAGGCCTTCCCACTTAGCTCTCTCCAGCGCTGGAAAACTTTTCTAATATTAACGCGGGTCCTAAAGGTTTTTCCTGATCATAACCCTTCCATTTTCCAGTGATTTTCTTATGAGCTTTTCTCTTTTGTAATGTCTCTCAGTCATCTCTCTTTCAACAGTCTTTCTTCAAATCTCTTGCTCGTTCTCTCGTCCACTGTCATACGCACCCTAATGCTGATTGGCTACACGCTGTTGTTGTGTCTGGTTGTGTCGGTCCTACCAACTTCCAAACATCGTTTTTCAAATATCGCTTATCCCACCTTTAAAGTCACCATGAAATCAAAAGTGTGTTCGGCTTGAAGCGGTGCTGCGCAGACCGGTCGGTGTATGATATCAAAGTACCACAAGAGAGATTAGAGAGCCGACGGTTCTGTATGCTTTCGAAGCGCTCTCGTACTTTGATGTCATACACCAATCGGTCTGCGCAGCGCTGCTTTAAGTCGAACACACCTACAATTAGCAATTCAGTTAATTGTATATTATTTTTTCATGCACATCACTTTTTTTTAAATGCATGTGCCCTCATAATCTTTAATCAAAAACATTAAATTCCCCTCCCCCTCGCAACAACATCTCTTCCCTGAGGGTAAGGGCTGGACAGTATCGCTTCTCTCCAAACACCTGTCACTCACATGAGATTGAAGCAATTAGCAAACGACAACGTTCCAGTCAGTTTCCGATGGACAAAATCCAGTCCTGGCTTACATTTTTTTACCTTTGTTCAAGAAGCCATTCACTCGCATATACGTCACAATAGAAAAGCAAAGGTCCTCGCCATTTCCATTTCATGCCTACTTTAATATTTTGTGGATTTTAACTCAAATTAAATGCTTTTTTGACCTGTCAGAAGCCAGGACCAAAACTGTCCATTTTATTAGTAATGCTTTACAATAAGGTTCAATCTACCATGGACTAATAATGAAAAATACTTCTAAAGCATTTGTTAACCTTATTTTATGTAATTTTTTTAACATTTACTATAATACATTATTAAAAATCAAAAGTTGATATTATTAATATTATTTAATGGACCTGAGCAATGGTTGAACTAAACTTGAACTAAACCTGGTTGAAATGAACAGTTGTATTTTTTATTAATTAGCATTAAGAAAGATATAAAATACTGTAACAAAAGTATCGCTTATTGTTAATGTTAGTTAATGCATTAACTAGTGTTAACAAATGAGAACTTGTTGTAAAGTGTAACCGTTTTTTGTTATTGTCAAAAAACTGAAGTTAAAAAGAAATTACAATCTGGTTCTGTTTATTGCTTATCAGGCACATAAAAAAATATTTTTACTATTAGACTATTAAAAAAAAACTTTTACAATTAAAAAAAACCTTTGTCTGGTCTGGACAGACAAGGTTTTGGAGCTAGATGAATCTTGCTTTGAAGTGAAGTTTGTGAGATGTACTTTGAATGGACTTCACAGGATGTTGTGACAGATATCTGTCTGTGCCGGTTTCATTTCTGAGGATTAGATTTAGATCACTCCTCTGCTCATGGAAAGAAACCTACAGACAGAGTAACTCAGCAAGCCAATATTTCAGCAATTAAGATCTCTTTACTCCTATAGTGTCATCTATCAATACAAAAGAAGCTTGCACGTACATCCACTCATCCAGAGCGCTACATCCGTTTGCATTTGCATCCGTTTTCCCATTGTGCTTTTGTATAAAACAGCAGCATATGGGAGTTGGACAAAGCGTTATTGGATCTGATTTCAAGGGCAGACCTTTCCATACCCGTGCTAGTGTTACCTCTTTTAGACATAAAGGGATAGAGGAATGATTGTTCTGTGACCAAAAGCTTTCCATGTGACACATGTGCATCATCTCATTTGTCCATTTCTTTCTATTCTTTTTGCTATTTTTGAGTCAGGGGCTGTGGGACACCCCCAGCCCTGACGCACAAAGCTGCAGGTTAAGAGATCCATTCCTGGATGCTGTACGTCCATAGCCATCGGGGGACTAGTATCAAAACCAAACAGGAGGCCCACCATCAATGTGCTCCTATTTGACTTCAAGATCAAATGTGAGTCAACAGATTTCACTCTTTTGGCTTTAACCTTGTTTCTTAATATAGAAATCACTTTCTTTTTAGTGTGGCGTATTAGTGTTTTGATCATTTGAACATCGATTCAAGTGACAAAAGAATCAATGATGTGACGCTCATTTTTTTGTCCTATCAATTTATTCAAAAATACATTAAAATGCAAGTAGTTTTGCATATTTTATTATTATTTTTTAGAAAAAAATATTTTAACAAAACATTTTCACTGCTTAGTGGTATTTAAAAAAAAAAAAAAAAAACGCAAAATTAGTCATCTGGTCATGTGGTCCAACCAACCTGAAGAAAAAACATAACACAGGAAATGCTATCTTAGAAACAACTCATGCAGATCCTTATGACTGTCAGACCCAAAAACATAATGATATTTATTAAGTAATTCATATTTATTAAAAAATACCTTGAAATGTATATATTTAAAAAATTATAAACACTAGGTATAAAGGACATTTTCTTTTCTTTTACACCACAATGCATAAGTTAATACATTTAAAGTACAAAGAGTACAAATGGAACTTGTGTTTTACACTAGATTTTTCCTTTTTTTTAGCGTGGACAGACACTATGTCATTGACCCAAATGTCAGCTCTTTCAAACTTGTACTAACCTTTGCCCTGGTTGAAAATTCCAAACAACCCTATTCTAATGTTAGCAAATCATTTCTTTCAAGCACATGCCTGTCCACTCGTCCACATGACTGATAAAAACTGGAAACTGGATAAGTTCACTGGAACTGATGCTTCATTCAAATTAATGATGCAGATGCTACTCTCTATGTTTGTTCAGCTGAAGGTGTGAGAGTGGGAGGAGAGGTGAAATGGAGACAGAGGAGACGGAAGGACGCACTTTAGTGCAGGTGATCAGTGAGAAATACAGCCCAGAAAACTTCCCATACTGCCGTGGGCCAGGAGTTGGAGTGGTGATCCGGTCGAGTCCCCAGGGTTCACCTGTCAAAGGTCAGCTTTATTTTTGGCTTTAAGTGAAATGCTGAGCCTGCTAGTTAAAGAGGGTGTGTTAGATATGATCTGGATCCTGACACACTAGTTGTTGCCATTTAACACTGTTTTGCTTGGTTTGTAGAACTGTTGAAGGGCACATGTGTTATCATTATAGTAATGTATTCTAGGGCCAAAAACTAAAGGTTATTCCAGATATGTTCATATCTGTAAATAAAGTTAATCCTGTACATAAATAATGTTTAAAATATTCAAATTTTAATGAATTTTCATCATTTAATTACATTAAATTGTTGTTTAAAAAGCCATACCTGTGTGTGTGTGTGTGTGTGTGTGTGTGTGTGTGCGTTAGATCGTCTGAATCTGCCCAGCATCCTGGTTCTGGATGGTTGTGGAATTACGGAGGCCGGAGATGAAGAGGAGGTGGCCACTTTCTGTGCTCATGTGGTTGAGCTAGACCTCTCTCACAACCAGATAAAGGACTGGGGAGAGGTGAGAGAAATGTGTTTGTGTCACAAGTTTGTCTCTGGTGTAGGGATGCGCTGATCCGATACTCAGTATCGGTATCGGCTCCGATACCGCCATTATTTGCCGGATCGGGTATCGGTCAGACAGGACCGAGCCAAATCCGATACTGTGCATATAATATTCTGTGTTATGGTTAAGCCCCAGTGCCCCACAAAAGGCACAAAAACATTATAAAGCATCATCAACGCTTCGTGCACTATATTAAGTGTTCTGAAGCCATTCCATAGTTTAATGTGAGGTACAGATGAATATTTAAGTCATTAAATTCAAGTTCACGTGAATGCTTCCCTCTGCTGTGTCTGTCAGTCATTCTCCATTCAGCTTTCAAACTGCGTGTTGCGTTCGGTTACGACAGTCAACACGATGAAACTCTCTCCAAGATGATTCAATGTTCCTGTTATTCTGCATGATCTGTAGATAAACGCTCTATGGTTTCGCATAAAATTACTTTATCTGGCTGGAGTTTATTGCGGTTTCTAAATCGTGTTACTTTCTACCGGGTGTCTGTTAGATCACAACACTGGACTAGAGATTATATTGTTCTTCACACACACGGTAACTGAATTTTTAAACTGTTAAAAGAAAAGGCTCAATAAAATATTGCATAGATAGACACACTACGCATCGATATATCTTCCCTTTGTGTTTTGAACTTTTCAATGCGGACAGAGCACTGCGCGCTGTGACTCCATGTTGCTTCAAGCGCATCATCCTGCGCACGGGATGCGCATAAGCGCTTTGTGCCGCTCTGTATTGGAGCCTTTCGTATTATAATACTTTTGCGCAATGAAAGATTATTAATAGCCTTTCTTGTTCTGCCCTATCAATAATATGTTGCTGCCTCATTAAAAAATCTCCGCTATACATTTAAAATAAATGTCTTTAAATTTCTTAGTATATAGGCCCTATTTCTATAAATATATTTACGTGTTTTTCCTGAATGTATTTTACAACAATGTGTAACATTTTATCAGATTTAGTGCTACACTTATTCACTTTTATTTGTTCCCCACTAAATGTTTAGATTTTATACAATTATTGTGCACTCATGATTTTTCTAGAGTAACTTTTGCTGCTGAATTATCCACTAATCTAGTTTATCCACCATCTAGTTTATAGTAGTATTTTTGTCATAGATTGTGATTTATATATTTTTTTAATTTGTTTTTTTTCTTTGTAATGAAGTTGTCTGTATTTAGTAGATTGTGTTTAACACACAAAAGAGTGATTATCAGTTCAGCACACTGAGGTATAGAAATTCTACATTCAATTTTTAAACAAAACTGCACTGGTATCAGATTGGTATCGGTATCGGCCGATACTCAGAATTTTTGCTATCGGATCGGTTCTGAAAAAATGGTATCGGTGCATCCCTACTCTGGTGTATTTACATTTGTGTATATAGCACAAAGAATGTCCCTATTCGATGTCGTAATAAGATATAGGTAACGCTTACTGTGAGATTCAATAATATTCAATTCATTAACATTACCTAATGCATTACGTATCATGAACTAACAATGAACAAGAATTGCTAATGTTAATTTTTGCAACTTAAAATTTAAAAAATGCATTATTTTATGTAGAAGTTAACAGACCAAGATTAATAAATGCAGTAAAAGTTACATTTAAATCATGTTAACATATAGAATTTATTGTAAAGTATTACCTGATTTCACTAGCCTGATGTTGGTGGATAGGAAAATTTTAGGAAAAGTTAAGGTGCGGGCACATTGAATGCCATTGAAAAATCAACATTAAGCCATTCAAATCCAATCATTTCTATAGGAATCCGCATGTTCAGGAATTTTGAATAAGAATTTTGAAACATTTCCCCACGCAGATTTAGCTTCTTTTTTTTTAGACAAATTCACAACGTTGAGCGACAGAATAATGCTTGTTTTGAAAGTGACTTCTGTTTGAGTAGTGCTTTGTGTATCACTACACTGTTGACAGTGGACCTTTTTTTGCTGGCCATATTTGGCTAATGTAACTGCACCTTTACTTTGACAAGTGTATTTTATGCACAGGTGAGACATTCAACAGTACAATGAAATAGAGGTCTGCTACCTGACACAAGCTCAACGAGACAAACTGGTTGGGTTCGGTCAGTTATTCATTCTCTTCTCTCTTTTCATTTCCTCTCTGTAGATAAGCAAGATCCTGTCTAACATCCCTAATCTAGACTTTCTCAATCTGAGTATGAATCCACTGAGAGGGTCGAGTCTGGAGCCTGGAACTGCTGAAGCATTCTCAGGGCTCCGCCGCCTTGTGCTCAATAACACGCATGTCACCTGGGACATGGTGCACACACTTACACGAGAGACCCCAGAGTAAGTGTGTGTGTGTGTTTTGTAACATTTCAGTAGCCTCTGAACTTGTCTGAATTTGCATGTGTTGCTGCCCCCTGCACATTAAGATTATATCTGTGTTATGTTATTTAAGTGTGCATTTAAGTTATTTATGATTTAAATGTGCATTTAAGTTATTTATGATTTAAGTGTGCATTTAATCTCTGCTTTGCAAAAGTTTTACTTTTTTCCCAAGCATTCATTGTTAGGACAAACATGTTGTATAGGGTTGCCAACTATCCCGTATTATGTAGGACGTCCTGTATATTGGGCCTAATTGATCTGTCCCGTACGTGATCTCCCTTGTCCCGTTTATTGACTACTATGCTGATCTAACCACTGACTGATACAACAGCAACAGCAGCAGTGCTGGTCAGTATACGTATTACGTATTATTACGTAGCCTAAATGCGCCAATTCCTCCACAAAAGAAAATTAGGGCAATGTGTGACTCTAGACCATCTAGAGTCTAGACCATATGAATAACAAACTCTACATTAAGAATTAATCATTCTTTTGGGACAAATTATTGTTTGATTTGCGAACTGCAGAATCCTCTGCCGTCTGGTTGCTCCTGCTTACGGCAAATCCCTTTCACTGTGCGCGTTTTGATTTCAGCAAATCAGTTTTGGCGAATGCAAACAACGTGTTCATGAGTCCAACATCCAGTCACGCAAGAAAACATGCAATCTACCTGAGGGAATAATATGCTGGTGTGATTTGCTGCTCGAAAACCATTTCTGATTATTATCAATGTTGAAATTTTTTTTTTTTTTCAGGATTCTCTGATGAATAGAAAGTTCAAAAGAACAGATTTATCTGCTAAGCTTTTGTAACATTATAAATGTCTTTTAATGTCACTTTTGATAAATTTCATGCATCCTTGCTGAATAAAAGTTTGACCTTCTTTAATTTCTTTCCAAAAAAAAATCTTTCTGACCCCAAACTATTGAACGGTAGTGTATAATGTTACAAAAGCTTAGCAGATAAATCTGTTCTTTTGAACTATGGTTTGTGTGTAACGTGACATTTTTTTGTATGACATTAAAATAATTTTTAGAATTAAATTGTACATAAATGGGTTAAGCCCTGAACACTGAAATTACATACACTGTGCGGTACAGTACAAATATTTTGAGTGTCCCTTATTTGTCCTTTAAAAAATTAAAAAACATGATTGTCCCTTATTTTCCTTTTCTGAAGTTGGCAACCTTAATGTTGTACCACCCTAAACTCACACCAGTGGTGGTTTAGCTGGTTAGCAAGGCCTTGTTAAGCCCAATTTATACTTCTGCGTCAAGTGTACGCCGTAGCTACGTCGTAGGCTGCGTGTAGCACGCGTAGCCTACGACGTACCCTGACGTGCACCTCTCCAAAAATGTAACAACGCGTCAATTCTGTGATTGGTCTGCCAGAACCCTTCCCTCAGGGGTATCATGCTCCCTCTGCATGTGTAAATGCACGTCGGCGCGGACAACGACGCAGAAGTATAAATGAAGAGGCTACGCCGCAGGTCCGACGTAGAAGTAAAAATAGCCTTTAGCCCCTGCTGGTAGATAACTTAACTACATAATTCTTCAGGCCAAAATATAAATTGCAGTTGACAGACATTTTAAAGTAGCCATATATAGTCACCTTCATTTATATAGCACTTTTTACAACACAGATTGCTTCAAAGCAGCTTTACAGTGATAATAGGAAATTAATTTGTCATATATAATGATATACAGTGGGGAGAACAAGTATTTGATACACTGCCGATTTTGCAGGTTTGCCCACTTACAAAGCATGTGGAAGTCTGTAATTTTTATCATAGGTACACTTCAACTGTGAGTGACGGAATCTAAAACAAAAATCCAGAAAATCACATTGTATGATTTTGAAGTAATTAATTTGCATTTTATTGCATGACATAAGTATTTGATACATCAGAAAAGCAGACCTTAATATTTGGTACAGAAACCTTTGTTTGCAATTACAGAGATCATACGTTTCCTGTAGTTCTTGACCAGGTTTGCACACACTGCAGCAGGGATTTTGGCCCACTCCTCCATACAGACCTTCTCCAGATTCTTCAGGTTTCGGGGCTGTCGCTGGGCAATATGAATTTTCAGCTCCCTCCAAAGATTTTCTATTGGGTTCAGGTCTGGAGACTGGCTAGGCCACTCCAGGACCTTGAGATGCTTCTTACGGAGCCACTCCTTAGTTGCCCTGGCTGTGTGTTTCGGGTCGTTGTCATGCTGGAAGACCCAGCCACGACCCATCTTCAATGCTCTTACTGAGGGAAGGAGGTTGTTGGCCAAGATCTCGCGATACATGGCCCCATCCATCCTCCCCTCAATACGGTGCAGTTGTCCTGTCCCCTTTGCAGAAAAGCATCCCCAAAGAATGATGTTTCCACCTCCATGCTTCACGGTTGGGATGGTGTTCTTGTGGTTGTACTCATCCTTCTTCTTCCTCCAAACACGGCGAGTGGAGTTTAGACCAAAAAGCTCTATTTTTGTCTCATCAGACCACATGACCTTCTCCCATTCCTCCTCTGGATCATCCAGATGGTCATTGGCAAACTTCAGATGGGCCTGGACATGCGCTGGCTTGAGCAGGGGGACCTTGCGTGCGCTGCAGGATTTTAATCCATGACGGCGTAGTGTGTTACTAATGGTTTTCTTTGAGACTGTGGTCCCAGCTCTCTTCAGGTCATTGACCAAGTCCTGCCGTGTAGTTCTGGGCTGATCCCTCACCTTCCTCATGATCATTGATGCCCCACGAGGTGAGATCTTGCATGGTGCCCCAGACCGAGGGAGATTGAACTTCTTCCATTTTCTAATAATTGCGCCAACAGTTGTTGCCTTCTCGCCAAGCTGCTTGCCTATTGTCCTGTAGCCCATCCCAGCCTTGTGCAGGTCTACAATTTTATCTCTGATGTCCTTACACAGCTCTCTGGTCTTGGCCATTGTGGAGAGGTTGGAGTCTGTTTGATTGAGTGTGTGGACAGGTGTCTTTTATACAGGTAACAAGTTCAAACAGGTGCAGTTAATACAGGTAATGAGTGGAGAACAGGAGGGCTTCTTAAAGAAAAACTAACAGGTCTGTGAGAGCCGGAATTCTTACTGGATGGTAGGTGATCAAATACTTATGTCATGCAATAAAATGCAAATTAATTATTTAAAAATCATACAATGTGATTTTCTGGATTTTTCCGTCACTCACAGTTGAAGAGTACCTATGATAAAAATTACAGACTTCTACATGCTTTGTAAGTGGGCAAACCTGCAAAATCGGCAGTGTATCAAATACTTGTTCTCCCCACTGTAATGATATTTTTGCTAGCAACGTAGAATATATGTTTTTGCCAGTGTCTGATTTGTTTTGGAGGGCTCTTAAAAGCATGAACTTGATTTTAATCAAAATGTTTTTAAATACTATACCAAGCAGTTAAGCAGTTTTGTTAAAATAATTTTCCCAAGAAATAAAAGATGATACCAAACTCACATTTTGTGTGTATTTTAATGCACTTAGTACGAAAAAATAAGCAATAGCTGCACAGAGATTATTTTTAGCATTGTGCGGGTGCTGTATCGCACTCGTTGCAAGAAGAATACACCGATCATTTTGTCATACACTAAATCTTGTGTGTTTTCTTATGGTTGTATGTTTGTAGGCTGGAGGAGTTGTTTCTGTGTCTGAACGAGTATGAGAGTGTGAGTTTGTCATCTATATCGTACCCATCCCTGCGCCTGCTGCATATCACAGATAACCAGCTGCAGGAATGGGTGGAGGTGCGTAAGCTGGGCCTCATATATCCGGGCCTGGTGTCTCTTATCCTGGCAAACAACTCTCTCGCGTCTATCCATGAGCCTGAGGACTCCCTACATAGACTCTTTCCCAATCTGCGCAGCATAAACCTGCACAACTCAGGTGCTGGACTGCATAAACACCCGCTCTGTAGACAGAAAATCAGAAAGGCTATAGCTATGCTTTGAAATATGGGGACATGAGAGATTTCTGTCGCTTTCTGTCAACTGAAAGTACATTCTACTATGACGCTTCAAAAACTTCATAAAAACAATGTACACATAATCCATATAAATCAAACACAATCACTCTATATGATGAACAGATTTAATTTATTAGATAAATTACAGCATAATTTATTACAGCAGATCTAATATGATAAAGGAAAGCTCAAATGTGCTTGCTTGATGCGATTTGAACTGTCAAAGTTGTGTGGAGTGTCAATGGAGGGACAGAAATCTTTCAGGTTTCATTAAAATTTCTTCATTTGTTTTTCAAAGATGAACAAAAGTCTAATCTGTTATTGAATTAAAAAATTTAACAACTAAACCTTTTATAAATTATTAGCTAATATGTAGTTTTTGTGTTATTTTAGGTCTATGTCGCTGGGAGGACATCGAGAAACTGAATTTCTTCCCAAAGCTTCAAGAGGTCAGAGTGATGGGTATTCCTTTACTGCAGCCCTACACCGATCAGGAGAAACGTTGTCTTATGGTAGCACAGTGAGTAAACGTTGTCCAATTGTTAATAATTGTTAGATATGATTAAATAAGTCAGTGTGGCCTCCAATATGGAATTATATGTCCATGCATTCATGCACTCCCTCACACACACACACTTGTCCTTCTGCTGTGTTTTGTAAGGTTGCCTAGCGTGACTGTATTGAACGGCAGTGTTGTCACTGATGGAGAAAGAGAGGATGCAGAACGCTTTTTCATCCGCTACTACCTGGACTGCCCTGAGGATGAGCTACCACAGAGGTAACCCCACCCACAACCTTTTTGACTACCACTCTCAATATACACAACTCTTTCAATCTCTTTCTCTTTAAAGAACTATATACAGTGCATGCTATAAAATGACTGGTGTCTGCGTCATGGAAATATATATAATTTAACCAGTCTATAAAACAAACCTAAATAAATAGCTTATTTTTATTCCGTCATAACTGCAAATCCAAGTCTTATCTGTGACTCATGTTACCCATTTTCCCACAGTTTAATATGTTGATAGGGAAATGTATTTTTTGTTCCCTATCACGTCTGACTAGCCCTATGGTTTCTTTCTTCAGTTGTAGTCATTCCCAAATCAGTGCTTCTTTACTGGCTAAAAAAAAGTCTGTCTGTCAATTATTTACAGTAATTGACTGTTATTATGTAAAGGTAAAGTATATCTTTTACAAGTATAATCAGCAGGATTTGTATTTCTTTCCAACACCTTTTAATTTTTGAATATCCACAAAATAGGTCTAGGAATATACAGAGGGTGCTACAGAAATGGACCATTTTACAAGGTGTAAAGTCTCGATGAAATGGAAGTAGCTTAACTTTTGTGTTGTAAAGTACATCTTTATTTAGCCAATTAGCTCTGTCCCGATTACAGTTAGTCCAGAATGCGGCAGTGACTCCTGACTGGTGCTAAAAAACGGGACCATACCATGTCTTGCATTCCCTGGACTGGCTGCCAGTGCGTTACAGAGTAGGTTTTAAAATATTACTCCTTGTTTATAAATCATTAAATGGTATGGCTCCAGCATACCTCTTTGACCTACTGACTGAGCATAATCCATCTAGATCACTCCGGTCATCAAACCAGAGATTGCTGTCCATCCCCAAGTCGAGGCTGAAGTGCAGGGGTGACATGCTTTCTCTGTATCTGCCCCTAAACTCTGGAATGACCTGCCCCTTTCTGTTAAATTAGCTCCCTGCATATCTGTTTTTAAATCCAAGTTAAAAACCTATTTATTTGATAAGGCATACAATCTATGTTGAAGCACTCTTGCATCATATTTTACTGCTGTTCCTCTTATATTATTTTAAATTTGTTTAGTAATGTGTTTGTGTCTTTATTTATCTTGTTGTAAAGCACAATGGTCAACTTGGGTTGTATTTAATGGTGCTATATAAATAAAATTGACATTGACATCTGAGTGAAACGGATTATGAAAAAAAAAATGCAGGGCGGTGGACTTGGTTCTATGCATTGGTTGGATGGAGGCAGATCAGCTGAATGCGAGCTTGCAGTCAATTGTACGAAAGAGACAGCATTTTATCAGCCGAAAATCCTGCATATGTCATCAGAGATACCGTCACCAGTATTAAATTCTAAATAATGGGCTGAAGTGTTTTTCCGTGACTTTGGTTCTCTTACAGTCGTTCCTCAAACACTGAAGGTTAGTTTAGTCCTTGCAGTTTTTAATTTGTCCGTATTGCTCGTTTCTGAGTGACTTTCTATTGAAAGTGGTAAAACTTTTTCTTTTCTTTTTTTGCTGCAATGTAATAAATTCTTAACAATGAGAGAGCCCAGCCTACTCTTTCCGGCTTAGCAAAAGTAGTCTCTCTCTTTCTCTCTCTCTCTCTGGCCATGTCTTACACTAGTCTCACGAACCGAAAATCTCTGACTCTTCTGTTCAGACAGGGGAGCCCCGAATTTAGTCAGGAATAGTATTTTAGCCTTTAGTTAAATATGATTGTTATTTTTATTTCTTATACATGGTATTTTTTTTTCTTAGGCATATATTGTGATTATTCTATCACTATTTTAATACCTTTTCTATGTAAAGCACTTTGAATTACCATTGTGTATGAAATGTGCTATATAAATAAACTTGCCTTGCCTTGCCTTGCCTTGCCTTAAGTATCATGGTGGCCATCCACTACATTCAAACCTATTTTCCTGTCACTTTTTTTCTTTAGTTTGGTGCCTCTAGTTATCCAGGTGACGTTTAACGCTCCCATCCCTCACGTCTTACGGCCTCCCCCCTTCCCACATTGCTTCTGTTTTTTTGGGGACTTTCAGAGAATATTTTGGTGGGCCTTTTGAGGGATATTTTGGAGGGTCTTTACAGGTCAAAGACATGGAAAACAGATCACCCACATTCTTTGTACACCCCATTCCACTTAACCTGAGAGAGTGTACGTAGGACTTTTTCAGTGACTATGGCAAGCCCCAGCTTCCAGCAGGGGATTCTAACCTTTGGGAGACAATGTGTCCACTCTCTCCCTCCTCAAAGACGCCTTTGTACTGGAATACTCCAATCAGAAAATCGATACACAAGGTGGCAGCTTTATTCGTTCTTCCCCTCCTTACATCCCCCTCTCTCGCTCCCTGTTCTTCTCTCCTGCCCCTTTTCATTTGCTTTAGAGGGGATTGAGTTAGCTGGAGGATTTTTTGGAAAGGGGATGGAATGACGTCTCTGGCTCTCCTATTTTTTCCGTTGAGCGATGGAGACGCTGTTGCCTTTGTTCTGGAATGGCTCTTAGACCTAGTGTCTAAACAGTTAAGACACAGAAGTTCCCGCTCTAGCTTTTGACTGTATGATTATTGTCTGATAATATATCACGATTTCTACAGTTATTGCAAATGTACCTTATATGCAGCAATAAAAACACCCACAAACATATCACAATTTTATTGCAGCATTCGTTAGGACATGCAGTTAAGATATACATTGCTACTTCTAACTGAAAACAAGTTGAAAACAAATACTTATATTAAAATAGGTGCAATTTTCTGTATCTGCTCTCTGTTCATTCCAGAATGAACCTTTGAGAAAAAAAAGTTTGTATACCCTTATAAAATATATATATAAAATAATATATAAATTCAAGTATAAATACTATAATATTGTTAAAATGAACAACAGAGCCCAAACTATAAGATCTAATTGCTATTACTTCCATATATAATAATCAGCACTGAGTTGTATACAATCATTTAAATTGCACATAAGGCCATTTTCATATGTGTTTCTACTCCAATTCATTGTTGAAATAGACTATAATCACTTAAATTAAATATCATTTAAGTAAAAATATAATGAATATATAATATAATACGTATATATTGCCAAAAGTTTTGAGACACCTGCCTTTACATGTACAGTGGGGAGAACAAGTATTTGATACACTGCCGATTTTGCAGGTTTTCCCACTTACAAAGCATGTAGAAGTCTGTAATTTTTATCATAGGTACTCTTCAATTGTGAGTGACGGAATCTAAAACAAAAATCCAGAAAATCACATTGTATGATTTTGAAGTAATTAATTAGCATTTTATTGCATGACATAAGTATTTGATACATCAGAAAAGCAGAACTTAATATTTGGTACAGAAACCTTTGTTTGCAATTACAGAGATCATACGTTTCCTGTAGTTGTTGACCAGGTTTGCACACACTGCAGCAGGGATTTTGGCCCACTCCTCCATACAGACCTTCTCCAGATCCTTCAGGTTTCGGGGCTGTCGCTGGGCAATACGGACTTTCAGCTCCCTCCAAAGATTTTCTATTGGGTTCAGGTCTGGAGACTGGCTAGGCCACTCCAGGACCTTGAGATGCTTCTTACGGAGCCACTCCTTAGTTGCCCTGGCTGTGTGTTTTGGGTCATTGTCATGCTGGAAGACCCAGCCACGACCCATCTTCAATGCTCTTACTGAGGGAAGGAGGTTGTTGGCCAAGATCTCGCGATACATGGCCCCATTCATCCTCCCCTCAATACGGTGCAGTCGTCCTGTCCCCATTGCAGAAAAGCATCCCCAAAGAATGATGTTTCCACCTCCATGCTTCACGGTTGGGATGGTGTTCTTGGGGTTGTACTCATCCTTCTTCTTCCTCCAAACACGGCGAGTGGAGTTTAGACCAAAAAGCTCTATTTTTGTCTCATCAGACCACATGACCTTCTCCCATTCCTCCTCTGGATCATCCAGATGGTCATTGGCAAACTTCAGATGGGCCTGGACATGCGCTGGCTTGAGCAGGGGGACCTTGCGGGCGCTGCAGGATTTTAATCCATGACGGCGTAGTGTGTTACTAATGGTTTTCTTTGAGACTGTGGTCCCAGCTCTCTTCAGGTCATTGACCAGGTCCTGCCGTGTAGTTCTGGGCTGATCCCTCACCTTCCTCATGATCATTGATGCCCCACGAGGTGAGATCTTGCATGGTGCCCCAGACCGAGGGAGATTGACCGTCATCTTGAACTTCTTCCATTTTCTAATAATTGCGCCCACAGTTGTTGCCTTCTTACCAAGCTGTTTGCCTATTGTCCTGTAGCCCATCCCAGCCTTGTGCAGGTCTACAATTTTATCCCTGATGTCCTTACACAGCTCTCTGGTCTTGGCCATTGTGGAGAGGTTGGAGCCTGTTTGATTGAGTGTGTGGACAGGTGTCTTTTATACAGGTAACGAGTTCAAACAGGTGCAATTAATACAGGTAATGAGTGGAGAACAGGAGGGCTTCTTAAAGAAAAACTAACAAGTCTGTGAGATCCGGAATTCTTACTGGTTGGTAGGTGATCAAATACTTATGTCATGCAATAAAATGCAAATTAATTATTTAAAAATCATACAATGTGATTTTCTGGATTTTTGTTTTAGATTCCGTCTCTCACAGTTGAAGTGTACCTATGATAAAAATTACAGACCTCTACATGCTTTGTAAGTGGGCAAACCTGCAAAATCGGCAGTGTATCAAATACTTGTTCTCCCCACTGTAGGTGCTTGATTTTATACACCTGTGGCCATGGAAGTGATTGGAACACCTGAATTCAATGATTTGGAGGGGTGTCCCAATACTTTTGGCAATATAGTGTATTTATAAAAAGGCTCCTCTCTAGAGTTAATTTCTCTAGGGAAGTAACAAGTTTACGGACACTGAGTGACTTCACACCACATTAAGGAGCATCAAAATGGTGTTTATTATTTGAATTTTGTGATAAAATGTATAGAATTTGAAAGCTGAGACCTTGTTCTTATCAAAATAAAGCAATTAGTGAACAGGAGGCGTTAAGTCCTAAGTTAAGTTAAGTGGAGGCGTTTAAGTTAAGTCCTGGAAAACCCTTAAAACAGCCATATTTATGAAAAGGTACTTAAAAAGTGCTTGGAATTATTGAACGATAATATATATGAAATTATTGTTTCATTTTTTTGTCTAAACAAATACAATCTTTTCATGCAAAAATAACACTACAGCTATCTGATATAGATGTAGATCCATTTCCCATGGATATGAACATGATATTTCTCATATATTTGATTCAACTTTTATTCTTCTGGTCAATCATATAGTCAAGAAAAAAATTTGTTTGAATGATGATCTTTGCCATAGTATCCATTCCAATGGTTAAGGGGATTTCCCATGACTGGGACATCACGGGTCAATAGATTGAACTCCTTTAAGTAAGGGATCAGATTCAGCTTCACCCATGAGTCGCTTTGCTTGTCGGTTGCCCCTTATAAGGTGTTGTTCAAAGTTAAAATAATTTCCAATTTACAACCTTGCTTCCTTCCAGAATGAATCAGCGTTTTTTAATAAATGGTCTGCTAACTCGCTCTTAAAGTCAGTCCCTTGCCGCCACCTACTGGTGTAGCTATGTAACTTGCACTGAAGTCCTTAATACAGATCGTTTCTAAATGCCAAGTATAATAGCCATTATAAACTTTGTATTTAATATATATTATTAAATAAGCTGTAAGATGGAATCAAATTTTGGATACCTTATATCTGTAATTTGAGTAAAAAAACAAATCCTCAAAAAATAAACAATATTTTTGTGCAAACAAGTCATTAGATTGTAATATAATTACTTTGTAATTAGTTACAATGAAATGCTTTACATTTTACAAATGAAATCCTTTGTTTTCTTCTGTTATAGCATCATTAATAAGAATCGTATAAGAAGTTTATGCCCTCTTTCTGTTTGCTCTTCTATGCACTGAAAATTCTAGGGCTTTGGGTTCCCATACTTAAAGTTGCCATAGTCATTGCATACTTTGCATGTGCTGCACTTTATTTGTACCATTTTGTTTTATTAGTATATTTTTATTTATCTATTTACCCTTTCTTTCTTTTTTTTTTTTTGAAAGATAGTAAAGATATTGTTTTATAAGTGAGATATTTGATTGTAGTCCTTGAAAACCAAAAAAGTAGTGCTTGAAAAGTCCTGGAATTTTATTTTACAGTATTTGTACAAACCTTGATTTTTCATTTTTTTTTCCAAGTTTTAACCGTAGCTTCCAAATTCTTACGGTTTAATAATAGTGACCATTTTAATCACGGTTATTTGTGAAATCAGGTAATCGCAACATCCCTACTCTAAGTTGGGAAACTGGAGATGTGGAAGCGGGCCTTTCTCAGAAATAATGTCCTTTTATAATATATCTACAGTATCAGATAGCAAAATAAGGTTTTTTACAGTCTTTTAAAATAACCCTCTCTTAAACATGTATTTAATCTCTCTCATGATAACATTAAGAAGAAAAAAGAGATAAAGTCAGCACACCACGGCTCCAACAAAACAGAAATGTATTGACAGACTCTCACAAAGGTCTTCCCAAAATTCAGCTTGGTTTAGTTATAGTGGCCATGATTGAACTAAATTAAAACAAGGGAATGAATTCGTACAATGTGGCTATGAATTAATAAGATGTGGGATCAATTCATGTTTTTCCAAACCTGTAAAAAAAATAATTTTTTCTCAGTGGAACATCAAGGAGACGTTTAGCAGAATGTCTGAGCTGCTCTCTTCCTTAAAATGAAAGTGGATTAACCTTTGTTTAATCAAGAACTTAATCAAGAACCTTTTTCGAAAGAGACCTGGCCAAGAAGGCACACCATTAGATAACACAATTAAGATTAAACGCAACAATTGAACAAAAGTAAAATACATAGAATAAAGACATAGAACAAAAATAAAATACATTAATATAAGCATAAGACTACAAATACATCATACAAAATCCAGCCAATGAATAGCAATTAGACTCTTCAGTTACATAATTTTTTATCAGTGTTTTAAATTACCCCATGGTAACAAAATGATTAAGCTGTAGTGCATTCTGAAGGTTATTCCATGACCAGGGCGGTAAGCAAAAGCCTTTATACCAGTTACAGTAATAAAATCCCAACCTAACCTTCAGCTTCTTCGGTAAGTGCAATATGCACTCTAAAAGAAATTGAGCCCCCGTTTTCAATTGAGTAACCTCCTAAGGTGTGAATGCCAACAATATCTGAGTTCTGGAAGTGAGCTATTGAAATTTTCATAAATTTAGTTTTCGTAGCATCAAATACCAACTTAAGCTCATATAATGAAATTGCAGCTTTTGAAAAGAAGTCTGGAGCTCATCAACAGCCTCACTTAGTAGATGCAACTGAGTAGATTACAGTTTCATCTACATAAAGATTTTGGCTGTAGGAAAGTCCTTCCCAATATTATTTTTAAAAGCAGAAAATATAGAACAGGAGCTAAAATTTTACCTTGGGGACTCCCTTAGAGATTTTTTAGAAGAACTTAACTTATATCCATCCATATATACACACTGGGTTCTATCTGCAAGGTAGTTCTTAAACCACCCAGCCCAATATCACTGAGTCTGTCTAACAGCAAATCAGGATCAACAACACAAACATCAACAAAACATCACAAAAGTCATAAAAGTTACAAACATCATAAAAGTGGCCTATACGACTAGTGCACTATAGTCCAAGTCTTGGGGTTATTTACTAAAAATCATAAGACATATTGATTGACAACTGTGTGAACATGGCAAACGTGGTTTTGGAACATTTCCCATGTGAAATCTAAGTGATTGCGTTCATTACGTAGATTACACAGTGGTGACGTTGTCCACATGTGAAATTCATGTGGTTTTTCTTTAAGGGTGTAATTATTGTTTGAAAGAAGAAAGAAAATCATAAGAGTTTCAAAAAAACATGAGAAACCTTTAATGAATGAGTGAACTATTCCTTTACAAGTCACTTTTTAATTTGTTTCTTCTTGTGCCCACCGGGACCACTTCTTCAGAGACTTTCTTTTCAACTCCTATGTAAACTAAAACCAAGGTACACTGACCCTCATTTCTGACCTCACACCATCCACATCCTCTCTATTTCTTTCTCTGTCCCTTTCTGTCTGTTTCTCTGGAGGGAAAGCCATTTTCCCAGAGGGATGAGGTTGAGATGAGAGTTGGCACTAGAGGGTGAAAGGGCAGGTGCAGAATTAGATGGTAAACTCTAGATATGGGTTAAGGTTGCCCCCTTTTTGAACCCAGTCTGCTCTTGCCCCCACCCCTTGGGTGCAGATCAGAGCTTAGACTATGTTACCGACTCTGTGATAAAACTCTGAAAGAGGGCAAAGATCTGAGAAACAGAGAAAGAGATGGACAGAAAGAAATTATGCCTCTCTGACCTCAAACACACCTTTAGACTGGGACCTCTTTGAATGCATGAGACGTAACCGGTGCAGAGACCCATTCAGCCTAATTTATGAGACTCAAACTGTGGGAGCATAAAGTAATGGATAGAACCATTTGAGAGACTTTCAAAGTGATTTCACAGTAACCTTAGTCGCATTTACGGTTGCTTAGACATAAACTTTAGGTATAAGTAGGCATGGGACTGTTATCTTTATAATGCTGAAAAGATGTAGAGATTTGAGTGCTGGCTAGTGTAATTCAAACCCTTCACTGCTTGATTGCTCACATCGATTTCCTAGATGAGGCTTATATGCGTTATTTAGTGTATATTTAAGAATATCTTTCCGAAACTACTTTATAGGCACTAGAATAGCTATTTGTACTGTTAAAGTGTTACATACTTTAGCTTTAGTTTATTTGTACCAAGGCTGTCAAACAAATTGGTCCTAGTCACCCTCCATTAGGCAGCTGTGAGGTACACTATTTACATAGTGCAGCCTATATAGGTAAGAGGGTGAAATAGGTGAAGGAGTCCTATACATTCAACAGCTTTTGAGTAACTAAAACCTGAGCCGTGGCCATGGGCATGTTGATCCTCCGTTGGAGTAATTGGAAACACAGGAATGATAGCAGGGTGGAGGAAGCAAAGACAGGGATGAGAGGAGTAGAGTGTGAAGGAAATGAAAGGGACTATTGGTCTTACTGTCTTGGAGTAACCATAGCCAGGGACCTTGTTGACATTTTGATGGTGAAGGACAACATAGGGGCCTAGAGGAGAACAAGGATGTAAGAAGGCAAATGTATAGGGAAAATCTAAGTGCGTCACTCTTTACAGACAATGAGAAATTTAAGAAGATAAGTGGATGGAGTAACCAGGCTCTTTAGCATCCATCATGGTGGATGTCGATGCTAAACATGTCACGATAGAAGGAATCATAGAAAACATAGACAAGTCTTGTTCCCATTTAGGTTTTAACTAATTTAAGGGTATTGTGGCGTCTACATTGAGACCGGATAGCTCGAGATGAAGGACCGTGGTTAATAGCGCATGGCATATACAAACTCAAAACATTTCTTTTTTTGTAGTATGAGCAGGAATGAAAAATGAACAAAATCAGACCTAAATGCCTTTCTGTCTGAGTGATCAGATCAAATTTCAAGTACTTTTTATGGTCACTCAGGACACAACGTGTATGCAACATCATACACGATGTGCAGTAGTGTCTACAGCTATGTCCGAATTCATTTAAATTCACTCTTTTCCATAATAAATTATGGCTGTTGTCAGGAGGGACAACTGGCAAAATTGTCCCGGGCCCACTGAGGACCCAACTATTGGGTCTCTCTCATAAAAATCTTATCATGGACCCTGTAGTGAACTACGTGAAATACACTGTATAGTGAATAGGTGAACAATTTTGGACACTAGCGTATGCAAAAAATACAGTATGACTCTTGTTTTGTTGTCTCTTATTTTGTCTTATGTAACTTTTAGTTGTTGGAAAAGATTCTTGGTCTCATGCAACCACTTACATCATTACTATAGCAACCCATGTAGATATTCTAGTTATTGCCTACACTGTCTAAAAAAACAGATCAGAGAAAAAAACAGATTTCAACTGAGGCAAAATGACAGTTAGTCCTAAAGACTGGAAAGCACAGATTCCAGTTGATTGGGGATGTGAACAAAGCCTAAGATTCTGTATCTATTTTGTGCCTTTTAAAGAGGCACTTACCCCAGGTTCATCCAGGGTGACTGCCACTGTAATACATGTACTGAAGTTGCTTTAGATAAAAAGCCAAATTGGTGAATAAGTAAGTAAATAACTAAAGAATTTCCATGGGTCCCATGAGAAATTTGTCATGTTAAGTTGTAGATATCCAAATATTAAGCTAATGGTGATTGTGCACTTTATCTACCTGAAAACAGATCATGTTGTTGTTGAGGCCATCAGCAAATGCAGTATCTACAGTAGACTCACTGTATGGCTCTACTATGAACACTGCACAGTGGCGACTGTCCGATCCCATCTTCGAGACTGATCTAAGCACTGTTTGAGGAATCCAAGGCAGCTATGTTATCACAGCGAACACCCATTCGCCTTCATTTAAGGAGCTTAGCCACACTAAATGAGACCCTTGAGTGAGACTGTTCTTTCTCTCAGACAGAGTGGCACTTTGTATAGAGGGGGCAGTATTCCCATGGTGAAGGCAGGGAGCCACAGGCACCTACCCAGGCTCAGGCTCTGCTTTGTGGGGAGACTTTTCTGGACAGGCTGGGGAAATTACTTTGATTGGCTGTGTCGGTTACTGTACCCTCTAAAGCTAAAAGACTTTTTTTGTGGAGATTTTATTTAATTGTCCCTGCCGATCTCCTCTTATCTTTCCCACAATCCTTCAGCAAGACGGGAAAGAAGGGAGGGTAAAAGGGGTGGTGGTAAGAACTTTCTCACAGTTTAAAAACTCAGTGTGCTTTACAAATACACAACCACGTCTTCTCACAAACACACAACTCTATGGTCACTTTTTTTGGTGCATTGATATTAATTTCGCCTGTAAAGAAGTTGTCTCTCTTAAACATTTGCGTGTGATTGACATGAAAACTACTTAAAGGGATAGTTCACCCAAAAATTACTCACCCTCAAGTTGTTCCAAACCTGTATGAATTTATTTTGTTATTGAACACAAAATAAGATATTTGGAAGAATGTTTGTAACCAAGCAGATCTCGGCAGCCATTGACTACCATAGTATTTGTTTCTCCACTATCAAATCAAAATCAAATCAAATCACCTTTATTTATATAGCGCTTTTTACAATGCCAATTGTTTCAAAGCAGCTTCACAGTGGTAATAGGAAAATAATGCAACAGAATTTGATTCAGCTGTACAGCCGCTCTGGTGAAAACGGTGATGTCATCCAGCTCATTTCAATTATCATATAGTGTCAATGCGGGCAGATCAGTAATATAGTTGAAATTTAAGTGTCCCCAACTGAGTAAGCCAAAAGCCAAAGGCGACGGTGGCAAGGAACCAAAACTCCTTCAGGGCCAGAATGGAGAAAAAAACCTTGGGAGAAACCAGGCTCAGTCGGGGTGCCAGTTCTCCTCTGGCCGATGAACAAATAGTGTATGATTATGATTCTGGCAACATTACAGGTCAGAAGTCATATTAGATCAATAGATATTCGTAGGATTATTCGAAAGATTGGAGTTGTCACGACGGGGACGGGTTTAATGAGGATGTCGTGTCGATGCAGCATTTACAGGGGGGAGTTTAATTGACACGGTCTCTACAGACACTTCAGGGATGCGTTCGTCATGTCCAGGCTAAGGTCCACCATCTGGTCTGGATACGGCCCGGATCCGGCCGACTGCAGTAAACCTCGGGATAAACAGAGAGACTAACATTAGCATAGATGCCATTCTTCTTATGATGTAACGAGTACATCAGGTGTTATGGGAAGTGTTCCCGGTTCCGGCTGACCTAGTTAATGCAGCCTAAAACAATAATTTAACTGATTTGAATAATATAAATTAAAAATGTTTTATGTGTATGCCATAGTAAAGAGATGTGTTTTTAGTCTAGATTTAAACTGACAGAGTGTGTCTGCTTCCCGAACAATGCTAGGAAGACTGTTCCAGAGTTTAGGTGCTAAATAGAAAAAGGATCGACCGCCTGCAGTTGATTTTGATATTCTAGGTATTATCAACTGGCCAGAATTTTGAGACCGCAATAAACGTGATGGAGTATAATGCGTTAAGAGCTCGCTCAAGTACTGGGGAGCTAAACCATTTAGTGCTTTGTAAGTAATCAGCAAGATTTTAAAATGTATACGATGTTTAATGTTGGTCTGCCTCCTGTTTGTCCTGCTGACTGCTGTGCTCGCGTGTGCGCTTTGCTTGCTTTTGAATCTTTATTTGATATCATTCCCTGTTGTTTAAACTGCGAAATATAATTTACCCATCACCATATATTGTCTAATATTGCCTACCACATTAAATCTGACACTGCTAGCTTTTAATCTAAATCACTATCACGCGTTAGCATTTCGCTAGCCTGTTAGCTTGCCATCTCTGCACTCGGGTCTCTTGTTTTCTGAGTTCATTAAACAACTGTGGTGAGTTGGATTAGTAAATAGACTCCATCAAACAACTGTGGTAAGTTGGATTAATCAACAAATACGGTAAGCCATGTCTTCTTCTCCTGTCATTGTCACTTGCACTGCATGTTCCATGTTTAGTATATCTTTCTCCGTTGGCGAACAGGGCTTCACATGTGATAAATGTAAGGAGATAGTCAGGCTGACGGAGAAGATTTCAGAATTAGAGACACGCATCCAGACTTTATTTGAGAGTAGTAAGAATGTAACAGCTTTAGACACTGCTTTGGATGCGAATAGCTTAGTGAACTCTGTACATTGTTCGGTTCCGGCTGTAGAGCCCGTCCAGCAGGGCAACTGGGTGACGGTGAGACGGCATAGTCGTGGATCAAAAAAACACTCTTCCGTTCCGATTAGAACATCAAACAGGTTCTCCCCACTCAGTGATGCACCCACTGAGAATCCTGTTGAAAGTGCCCTAGTTATTGGCGATTCTATTACACGGAACGTGAAAATAGAGACACCAGCCACCATAGTCACATGTTTACCGGGAGCCAGAGCGCCTGACATCAAAGCAAATTTAAAAGTGCTGGCTAATGCTAACCGTAAATTCTCTAAGATTATTATTCACGTCGGCACAAATGATGTTCGACTTCGCCAGTCGGAGATCACCAAAATTAACATTAAAGAGGTGTGTACACTCGCAAGTACGATGGCAGATGACGTTTTTTGCTCTGGTCCCCTCCCCATTAAAAGGAGTGATGAGATACTTAGCAGACTATCATCACTCAATGGCTGGTTGTCTAAGTGGTGTCCGCAAAATAACATAGGGTTCATAGACAATTGGAAAAGCTTTTGGGGCAGACCTGACCTGTTGAAAAAAGATGGTATTCATCCTTCCTGGGATGGTGCCGCTCTTCTCTCTAGTAATTTGGCACATAGTCTTAGAGCTAAACATTGACTAACTGGGGCCCAGGTCAGGAAGCAGACGGACTGGCTTACCCGACCGCCTGCTAGCTGTCTCACGTCACAGAAGTCAGATAAATTCCAGCACATAGAGACTCTTTCACCTAGATATTGTCACATAGAGACTGTGTGTGTTCCACGAATTAGTAAATACAAAAAACCATTAAAACCATTCAACGGTAAAAATTTAATTGATGTCCAACAAATAAACAACAGATATAATACAGATGATCAAATGATAAAGCTCGGGCTGCTGAATATTCGATCCCTTTCCTCAAAAGCACTTATTGTTAATGATATGATTACAGATCATAACCTAGATGTGCTGTGTTTGACAGAAACCTGGCTAAAACCTGACGATTACATTACTTTAAATGAGTCCACCCCCCAAGATTATTGTTATAAACACGAGCCGCGTCTTAAAGGTAAAGGGGGAGGTGTTGCTGTAATTTATAATAATATCTTCGGTATTACTCAGAAGTCTAGTTTCAAATATAATTCCTTTGAAGTTTTGGTGCTTTATGTAACGTTATGTAGTGAAATTGATAAATCCCGTTTGACATTTGTGCTGGCTACTGTATACATGCCTCCAGGGCACCATACAGACTTTACCAGAGAATTTGCTGATTTTCTATCAGAGTTAGTACTGGCTGCAGATAAAGTCCTAATTGTTGGTGATTTTAATATCCATGTAGACAATGAAAAAGACGCATTGGGATTGGCATTTAGAGACATTCTAAACTCTATTGGAGTAAGGCAACACGTGTCAGGACCCACTCATCGCCGTAATCATACGTTAGACCTAATACTGTCACATGGAATAAATGTTGATACCATTGAAATTCTGCAGCAGAGCGATGACATCTCAGATCATTACCTAGTATCATGTACACTTAATTTAGCAAAGGCTGCAAAGCCGTCCCCTCGCTTCAAATATGACAGGACTATCACTGCTGTGACTAAAGATTTCTTTGTAAATAATCTTCCTCATCAGTTTCATCTCCTCAGCATCCCAGATAGCCTAGAGGAACTCGATGTTGCAACAGAAACTATTGACTCTTTCTTTTCCAGCACTTTAGACACAGTTGCTCCCCGGCGCTTAAAGAAGATTAAAGAAAATAGTCCAACGCCGTGGTACAACGAGCACACCCGGGCCCTTAAAACAGCAGCCAGAAAAATGGAGCGCAGCTGGAAGAAAACTAGAAGTTTTTCGCATTTCGTGGAAAGAGAGCATGATTGCATACAGAAAGGCCCTAAAAACTGCTAGATCTGCTTATTTCTCGACTCTCTTAGAAGAAAACAAACACAACCCTAGGTATTTATTCGATACAGTGGCTAAATTAACCAAAGATAAAGCTTCACCTTCTGATGTTTGTAAACAGCACAGCAGTAATGACTTTATAAACTTCTTTACTTGTAAGATTGATAATATTAGGAAAAAAATTATGGCCATGCAGCCGTCTACTACAGTATCACATCAGACAGTGCATTGTAGTGTCACTGAGGAAAAATTACATTCATTCACTGCTATAGGAGAAGAAGAATTGGCTAAACTCGTTAAATCATCAAAATCAACAACATGTATGCTCGGCCCCATATCGACTAAACTACTAAAAGAGATGCTTCCAGAGGTCATAGATCCTCTTCTTAATATCATTAATTCATCCTTGACATTAGGATATGTACCGAAAACTTTTAAGTTGGCTATTATTAAACCACTTATTAAAAAACCGCAATTTGATCCTACAAAATTAGTCAATTACAATCTCAAATCTACCCTTTCTGTCAAAAATACTAGAAAAGGCAGTGTCCTCACAATAATGCTCCTTTTTAGAAAGAAATGGTATCTGTGAGGATTTCCAGTCAGGATTTAGACCGTATCATAGTACTGAGACTGCTCTCATTAGAGTTACAAATGATTTACTCTTATCATCCGATCGTGGTTGTATCTCTCTGTTAGTGTTACTCGATCTTAGCGCTGCATTCGATACTATCGACCACAACATTCTTTTGAATAGACTCGAAAATTATGTTGGCATTAGTGGAATTTCATTGGCATGGTTTAAATCATACTTATCTGACCGTTATCAGTTTGTAGCAGTAAATGAAGAGATGTCACACCGATCACAAGTTCAGTATGGAGTACTGCAGGGCTCAGTGCTAGGACCGTTGCTTTTCACCCTGTACATGCTACCACTGGGAGATATTATTAGGAAGCATGGCGTTAGTTTTCATTGTTATGCTGACGATACTCAGCTCTATATTTCTTCACGCCCTGACGAAACTTACCAATTCACAAGATTAACAGAATGCATAGCTGATATAAAAAATTGAATGACTAGTAATTTCCTGCAACTTAATTCAGAAAAAAATGAATTTTTAATCATTGGACAAAAAAACTCCACAAGTAGTAACCTAGAATACTGTCTAACACTCGATGGCTGCTCTGTCAAGTCCTCGTCGTCAGTTAGGAACCTGGGTGTGCTCTTTGATACCAATCTCTCATTTGAAAGCCACGTTTCTAGCATCTGTAAAACTGCATTCTACCATCTTAAAAATATATCTAAATTACGGCACATGCTTTCAATGCAAAATGCTGAACAGTTGCGTTCATGACCTCAAGGCTAGATTATTGTAATGCTCTACTGGGTGGTTGCCCTGCTCGCTTAATAAATAAACTGCAGCTTGTCCAAAACGCAGCAGCTAGAGTTCTTACTAGAACCAGGAAGTATGACCATATTAGCCCGGTTCTGGCAACACTGCATTGGCTCCCTATTAAACATCGTATACATTTTAAAATCTTGCTGATTAATTACAAAGCACTAAATGGTTTAGCTCCCCAGTACTTGAGCGAGCTCTTAACGCATTATACTCCATCACGTCTATTGCGGTCTCAAAATTCTGGCCAGTTGATAATACCTAGAATATCAAAATCAACTGCAGGCGGTCGATCCTTTTCCTATTTAGCACGTAAACTCTGGAACAGTCTTCCTAGCATTGTTCGGGAAGCAGACACACTCTGTCAGTTTAAATCTAGACTAAAAACACATCTCTTTACTATGGCATACACATAAAACATTTTTAATTTCTATTATTCAAATCAGTTAAATGATTGTTTTAGGCTGCATTAACTAGGTCAGCCGGAACCGGGAACACTTCCAATAACACCTGATGTACTCGTTACATCATAAGAAGAATGGCATCTACGCTAATGTTAGTCTCTCTGTTTATCCCGAGGTTTACTGCAGTCGGCCGGATCCGGGCCGTATCCAGACCAGATGGGGGACCTTAGCCTGGACATGACGACCATATCCCTGAAGTGTCTGCAGAGACTGTGTCAATTAAACTCCCCCCTGTAAATGCCGCATCGACACAACATCCTCATTAAAACCGTCCCCGGCGTGACGACTCCAATCTTTCGAATAATCCTTCGAATATCTATTGATCTAATATGACTTCTGACCTGTAATGTTGCCAGAATCATAATCATACACTATTTGTTCGTCGGCCAGAGGAGAACTGGCACCCCGACTGAGCCTGGTTTCTCCCAAGGTTTTTTTCTCCATTCTGGCCCTGAAGGAGTTTTGGTTCCTTGCCACCGTCGCCTTTGGCTTTTGACTTGCTCAGTTGGGGACACTTAAATTTCAACTATATTACTGATCTGCCCGCATTGACACTATATGATAATTGAACTGAGCTGATGACATCACCGTTTTCACCAGAGCGGCTGTACAGCCGAATCAAATTCCGTTGCATTATTTTTCTGTTACAACTGTGAAGCTGCTTTGAAACAATTGCCATTGTAAAAAGCGCTATATAAATAAAGGTGATTTGATTTGATTTGATTTAATAGGGAGCCAATGCAGTGTTGCCAGAACCGGGCTACTATGGTAGTCGGTGGCAGCCGAGATCTGCTTGGTTACAAACATTCTTCCAAATATCTTCCTTTGTGTTCAGCAGAAGAAAGAAATTCATACATGTTTGGAACAACTTGAGGGTGAGTAAATGGTGACAGAATTTTCATTTTTGGATGAACTATCCCTTTAAGTCAACATGCCGGGTTTTGCAAGCATATATCAAGTACAAGTGTGCTTTACCTGGGCTTTCGTAGCCCATTAGATCTGTTCCAAAACCTTGTAAGTGTACTTGCAAGTCCAGTGCCTTGCAGCTGCCTTCTAAGGAAAGAAACCTCCCTTTGTTTGAGCTGAATTAGAACAACTCGAACAATCTAAATAGGCAGCATCTCACGCACATTGCGGTCTAATGTAAAAGTATGATAAACTTGACCCCACAGTTCCAAGAGTGTTAGCGTTTTTCTAAGCTAACTCATTCCTGCAGCACTCTATAGCAGTCGTTCTTAACTCTGGTCCTGAGGACCCAACACTCTGCACATTTTGTATTAAATCATTTTTTAATCATTATTATTATTATTATTATTATTATTTAGTATTTACAGTTTGGCCAAAACAAGTTATTTTAAAAGGAAGCAAAATGTTGCTGCCTACTGTCTGGAATAATAGTGTAATGTGTAAGTATGCCTATGATGATTCAAAATGCTTTCTATGTAGGCAATTCACTAGGTTTTAGAACAGAGCTATTGTATATTCTCTCTATGTTTGCTTTCTTCACAGTCTTTCTAACTAAAATCTACTCAACATTTTGTTTTAAAATAAATGGGTCACTGGATGTAGCAGTGAAAATAGCATGGGCTAATCTCACATGGTTCTCTTTTCCTGCTGTCCACTCTTTTCAGGTACCACACTTTGGTAGCACGCTATGGCCGCCTAGCCCCACTTGCGGAAGTGGATTTGCGCCCTCTCTGCCATGTCCAAGTTGAGGTGCACTTCGGGGACCAGACAGAGCCCCTAGCGCTGAGATTGGATCAGACAGTGGGAGACCTAAAGAAGCAGTTGAGAGCTGTGGTCCAGCTACCTCCAAACAAGATACGTGTGTACTATATCGACCGGCAGCTTGGCTACGCGTTAGAGCCTCAGGAGATGAAATATGGAGCTCGAGCACTTCATTCCTACAGTATACGAGATGGAGATGAGATCTTGGTGGTGCCTAAAACACAATGACAGAAAAGAGATCAACAGCTGGGCACTGTTTGGGGAAAAAATTTCAGTTTCCAGATTTCCAGATTTATTGGAATACTATCTTCCAATAAAGGCAATGTGAATGCTGTGAACAGTGCACAAGTCAGAATGCCTTATATTTACAACAGAGAAAAACTGGTTTCCCAGCATCTTCAATCTTATTTAAAAATTGTTCCAAAAAAGAGACTTTGGAATCAGGATTAAAACCACATTTTAACATCCACTGCTCTGTAGGTGTACAGTATGTATGCTAAAAAAAAATGTGTGGACTTAATAATTTTCATTGATGTGTGTTTATGAGACAGCTTCTCAGGAATTACCCACAACCCCATACATGCCTCTACTCTAAAGAGTATTTTACCATTTATTAAAGGTGCAGTACAGATTATTTGGCCCTCTTACAGTTAAACTGTAATTAAGATGGGGGGTGGGGGGGGGGCATAGATGAATATGATGATTTGAGGCACAGACAATAATTCTATAAGAGTGAATGTCATTAAGAATGTCAAAACTCCCCCCCTTCTTAATGTCTTAAAGACATATTGTAAAAAGTAAAAAAGGACAAATATCTACAAATAACATCTTTTGTTGGAGGTAACTGTCTTTCCACCGCATCATACATATGCTGTAATAGTCAGACTGTCTTCTCTTTATTTACAGATGTGATGTAACCACGCAAACACGAATGATGTAAAAGTGGAATTTATAGAAATATATAGAAAGTGAACTCTATCCTCCAGCTGTGACACCAGCCACTTCTTTTCTGCTTGAATTACAGCAGGGTTACCTACAAGCCTGAAGCCCTCTAAGGTTTACACACTTTACATTCACAAAAGCCCCGTTTCCACCGAAATTACCCCGAACAATTTGTCCCAGGAACATTTTTCCCAGGAACCTTTTTTCCCCCAGCCCTGTTGCTGTCTGCGTTTCCATCATGGTCTAAAGTACCGTGAAGATTAGTCCGGTGACGTAGGACTGCGCACGGATTTCGACCTCCGCATATAAGCTTAATAAAGCCTGAACCTCGTCATCGCTCCATCTGTCATATTTTTTAAACTTCATTGTTGATTCGAATAGCAAACAACTCTTACTGCACGCACTGCAACAGACTTTTAAAAATGGTGGTTGAAATAAAATGCTGCATGGAGTCAGCCAATCGAAATGCTGCGTGAAGTCAACCAATCAGCATGTTCAGCGCCCAAGTCCCACCCTGAACTTTGAAAAAGTACTACCTCGCAAACAGGGCCGTTTTGAGGGGGAAATATTTACCTGGAACTTCATTTAGATCCTGGTTCCTGTGGTCGAAACACACCGAGTACCACCCCAAAGTCCCTAGTTCCTGGGGAAAGTTCCTGCAGTGAAAATGTGGCTAAACTTGGCTCCCCCTATTATGACCACAGGCTGACTGCAATCCCCTAGTCATCTGATAATCAGGCATGTTTTCAGCAAGACCTCTGCAACCTCTCTCATTGGTGAAAAGATTCTTTGGAGTATGTAGATGCCATACTCTTATTTATGTGCAAAGCTGAGCATGTGCTGTTGGGTTATAAACCTACATTCGATTTGATTTATCGTTTTAACGTTCAGTCTTTATGGTCTTATTTTTTAACCACAGTCAGCACATACCAGTCTATACATTTCAGGAATTGGATTACCATGGCTTTTCCTGTTCACTCCCATACCATTTCCTAGCAGAATGGCTCTAATGTTAGAGTGACTGATATAGTATAGACTCCCTCTCTAGTTACCAAGCTGTCTCTAGGCAACCCTATCCCAGAGGAGGGTGTTAACAGGGAGCTCAGAATCCATTAGGGGCTCAGATTATCTATATTATCACTATTGATAGGAGAAGAGCCTTCATGAATATTGTTGGCAGATATTGAGACAGCTTTGTTTCAGTGTAACCGCATATGTCACACTGAGGATCTGTTATGCTTAAAAGTCCCATCACTGTTTCAATTGTGTCCTATCACTGAAAATGGAGTTTAATTGTCATATTTTCTTCCCAAATCCTATGATTATACCATATTGTTGCTACATTTATTTAGCTCCTCCCTGTGTAATTTAATTCTTCACTGATAATTGGAAATCCCTTATAATGCTTACTAATGTCCTCATTTGGATAATAATTATGCACTATGCCAATGTCTCACTAGATAGAACTGCATGTTTGCTTTCTTTCTCATATACAAACCACAGTCTGTGTGCTTGGGCACCCCTTTTCTCCCGTCTTTCAGCAGTACCTGTGTCTCTACAAGTTTCTCATTGCTCATATTTTGTTCTCATTGTGTTCTGGTTGTGGTGATGACACTTGATCCTCTCTGTTCTGCTCCCAAAGGACATCTGGCCTTTAATGGCAGAATGTTGTTAACAGAGCAGGTGCTGACATATTTACTTATTGCTGGCTTGTATAATGGTGTTTTACAGAGTGCAAAGAGGGCCATTGGCTTGTGCCATGGATAATATTTCAGTATTAATGATTATGTGAACATTGACATGGAATATTCCTGTAAAAGGTGTGTGATTTGTGTTACTATGAATAATGGTATTTTACCATTATGTGAAGTTCTGTAGAATGCCATACTGAAACATTTTAAGAATAAACAGAAGCCAAGGCTTTGCATGAAATTAATTGAGTCTTAATGTCCCCCAAGCTGCTAAGGTAATGAAGTTTCCCTTTTTAATGACATTTGTTTTATTTTTAGTAGACTTAACATTACATGTTTCATCTTACATGAGCAGAGATGTGTTAATGTTAATTAAGTTAACAGCAGTATTCAGAGATCCATGTTATGTCCTGGCTCAGCTGTTGAACCTGCAAAGCTTGACAACCAGTATACTCTGGTGAATCTAAGGTGATGGTAGTTTTTCTGGATAAGCTGGTGATAAGGTGGTGTGTTGAGGACAAATTGTGTGACCTTCTATCATGTTTATTTCTCCAGGGTTACCTATGCCTGTTGCCTTTTAAGTTGTTTGCTATGCTTTCTTGTATATTCTCCTATTTTGTTGTCTTAGTTGTGTATTTACTCAACTCACACTAGGGACAAGCCGCTGCAGAGACCTCACCAAGAGCCTAGGCAAATGCTAGCATCCAACTGGAGTCTATCCAGCCAGACAGCCACAAGCTACCCTGCCACCTGGATCACCACAGTGGTTTGGCTGATAAAAAGCATCATGCCTAATTGGTTTCACCACGTTTGGAAGTGCTGGCCTATTCCTGTCACGCCTACAGGTGAAAGCTACACGTGGCAAATCTGGCATCGCTGTCACACTCTCAGACTCACCCACAGTTCTGTCCAACCAAGGCTTAAAACTTCCATCTCCTTAGTGGCCTTACTGTTGGGCAGCATAGCCTCCCAGAGTGCAGCTGTAGCCAGAGTTCACTGGTGGATCAGCAACACAGAGAGTTGTGCCAATCTGAGGGAAGAGGGACAAGGGGTTACCAGGGCATGAAAGCAGGGGTGGGCTACAAAGGCAAGGTCACACTGGGAGCTGCTGAGGGATTTGGTGTGTTTTGGATAGGTGGGGGTTTTAAGAAAGTTTTTTTAATCGCCTCACTCTGTGGTAGAGCAAAAAGAACTGGCTGAGCAACTGGTAGCCTGATCTACCCTTGTGCACCATAAAGCAAGGAAGGCTGAAGGAAGCTCATTGTGTGGCCAGGAGGGGGAGATGTTTTCTGAGAAGGTTTGAGTTACCTTAAGGGGGCTTGACATTGTTGAGGAAAGGAAAGAAAATGAGGGCAAAGCAACTGCTTGGCGTTGGATGCATCAAGGGGGTTTGGATGAAAATTAAGATATTGGATGACCCAGCCAGGTTGTTGTCCAGGACTTTTTCCAGCATACAGGGTCAGGCCTGGTGGACCTACCAGCAAGCAACTGCAGCATTAGTGCTCTCATCTATGCTTGAGTCCTTTCCCACGGAAGCTGTTCGATGACTCCAAAGGTCCTCGTTGTACCCGCTGACATTATGGTAATTCAGTCAGCCTGATTCCAATCTGCCAGGTTTGGTTGGCAGGTGGTTGATGGGGCTGACAGTTTGCGATTACATTTTATCAGACACTTGACTCCAATGCCCAGACAGTGGAGTTAATGCTTATCACCAAGCTCATAGCCATCTCTTGTTCTTGGTGGGACTGAAACTTTGTAATGGTTTGGTTGTAAAGATGCAGGATTATCTCAGCTGAGTTAACCTATTCCACAACCACAATGTTTCTGTTTGTAGGTCAACATGAAGTAGAATGAGAGACAAATAAAAAAAAAAAGCAAGACAGCGTGATAAACCCTATTAGTTAGCTAATTACATGATGGTGAGAAGATAAGGATTGCTGTCTCCTTGTCCTTACTCACTCTTTCTTCTGTATCTGGACATTCCAGCACAAGATGATTCAACTGTCCAAAAGTCAGTCTGGGACCACATTGCGCTCTTTGTCAAATTCTCTGTGTCCTTGTTATGCACTGGTTTGGTTAAGAGTATGGTCTGCATTTACACAACAAAGCAACAAGGTGTAAAAGAACCCTCCGCTGGGACCCCCACATTGGTCACAGGGAATCTGGGGTCTGTGTCCGTCCAGTCGGCTTTCACACATCCTGTCCCCCTTTGGTATCTAGTTACGTCCACTGTCCTCCTAGAAACAATGCTGAGTCTGACTCAGATCTTGCTCCCATCTCCTTCCCAGACCCTATCACCGTGGATGCACCAATGATTTCCCCCCTTTTTGTCGTTATCTCACTACTGCATCTATGGAAATGAGCCCCATTTGGAGACCAACCCAGGGCTGAGTGAGCTGTTGCAAATGAGATTGTCCTTAATTGGTGCAGGGAGGCAAGTAAGACAGGAGGGGGAGCACTGATTCGCTCACTCACGCACACACATAGAGTGTCCAAGCTGATTCATGTTAATGTGGTAACCCAAGCTCTTCTCCCTTTTTTCAATCAAATAAAGCAATGTTTTTCTGCCGTGTTTTCTTTTGTAAATAAATGCCCCTAGGGTGGGCTAAAGAGCCCCAGAAGAGATGCAGTGGACTGTGCACTAGCTATGGAGAGGGCTACTATCTAGGGAATTGGAGTTAGATCCAAAGGCCTGACATTTTCTTCAGAAATCCTCTTTGTGCTTACGGCTCTAGTTTCAATATTTCCCTTTAGTTACTTACCAAACGCCACCTTTCACTGGTCCTCAGTTGTACCCCTTTCTCTCATCCACTCTCTCTTCACCATTCTGCTCTTGTCTTTTTTTTATTCTTCCCTCTTTTGAAAGACTCAACCCCACTCTCCATCCCCACCCCTCTTTTTCCCTTTTACTCTCCTATCCTCCCCCTTCCCCCAAAAACTGATCTCAGATTAACTTTAACACTATCCCTGGTGCAAAAGGTAGCGCCTGCCTCTGATGCGTCTCCCTTCAGTAGATCCGTACAGGGAACCCACTCTCTCACTCCTCCTCTGTCCTCTCATTCTGGGATCACTTTCTCCAGACTTTTGCTCTTTGAAATCAAGCGTACCCTGAAGCACGGATTGGGCCGTGTTTGCCATTCTTGTCTTTGGCGGTTGTCCTGTGGAATTGAACCAGCACAGTGCTCTGTTTGAGTGCAGGATTTAGGAGGGTTTTTCTGGGCTGTCTCCCCCTCCCTTTTCTGCATCCAAGAGCAGAGCCCCTCCGCTCTTGAGACTGTGTTGATGGTACCCACTTGGATGTGACTTAGAGGCTGATGCACAGGTGACGTGCTGAACTTCTGTCCTATGAAGGCAGGTGAGTGCTGATTTCTGAGTTGTGGTCTTTTAACTGGAACTGTTGTGTTTTGAGCTTGTTTAGTTTTCTTATGACAAATTTGCTGTCTTTCACTTCTTGTCAGTTTCTCACAAGTGATGTTCAGGTGCTCTCTGCCTCTTTTACACCTCTCTTCTCTCTCTTTGTTTTGGAAACACCTTGTGTGTGAAAATGTAAATGATAGGTTTTACCTGCCAATCGGTAACTAAGAAATTTTGATAACATCTATCATTGCTATTAATGCCAGTCGTCAGACAAGGCAGCTGGTTTGAGATCGGTTTCTGATAGGTTAGCCAAATGAACTCTGCCAGTCTATGTAATGTGATGTGGAGAGCAATGGATTTGCCTTTTGGCATCTCACACAGTATCTCATGGTTCACTTGGGAATCCCATCAAATGCCAGTTTTGTCTGTGCTTTGGTTTCATGACGGAAGATGTTATACAGGACATTGTCTAAATACATAGGCTCTCTTCAGAAGACTGGATTTCAGTTATGTTGGAAGGTGGATATTTTTTTTTCTCATTTGGCAGTAGGAAGAAATGGTACACTTCCTTTTTTTGTAAGACTGCAACTTTAGTATTCGTTCTTAACGCAAGCAGCTTGAATTAAATTCTTAGGTTGTTTCCATGGAAGTTTTGAAATGCTTTATTTAATAAATTATTCCTGATTTTGTAAATGAAAAAGTAATTTTTAAATAGTTTTTTTCCCTTCATTATTAGTTAATTGTTTGCATTTTTAGATTTATTTCATGCATTTTATGACAGATTTTTTAAATAAATTATAAAATAAAAAATAAATTAAACTGCCATTACTAGTATTCATGCGACAGCTCAATGGTAAATTTAATTTTCTACCTCTGGATAATTTTCTTACTGAGGCAAAGGTATATCCACAGGTAATCATCTGATTAATGTTTTAAGATTCCAACACTGTGTGAAATATGACAAATTTAATTAGACTTACATTAGATGCCATGTCTTGATTAATGGAGCTGTAATGACATTGTAAGCTTTAATTTATTCTTATTTAATGAATTAATTAACTTATAAATCTGACAGCATCATTCTGGATTTGTTAAACTGTGAAGAACTTGAACATATACAATTAACTATAGGGAAAAAAAACAATTGCATAGTTATATACTAATTATTTAATCAGACACTAGACCTTTAGCAGTATTATGCTTTTGTGTTTACATTAGTATTAGGTTTATTTTGAGGCAAGCGGCAAGTCTTCTGAAACACCCTTAAGACTGATATAGATCATCATTTGGATGTATCGGTTTAAATCAGTGTTACTTACTATTGCTCACTGTTTTGTCATTGCCCTTTCTAAAAGACATTTGGTGTTCCTATTCAAAATATAGGTCTGCCTAAAAGTAAGAAGTCTGGGGTGACAAAGTAGTTCTAGTTGACAGTTTTACCATCAGAATCATTTTAAGTTTTTTATCATTTCTTTTCACCTGATACTAGGATTTGAGAAGATGTCCATTTATTTTGGCACATTAAGGCTGGGTGAATCTAAAGGGAGTGAAACCCAAACTTCAGCCCCTCAGGGTTGCCGTAAAGACCCTGGCAACTCAAGCCTGCTAAATTAAACCCATTAGCCTCACTGTTCACAGTCCTTTCTCTGATGCCAACAAGTCATAGCACATAAACACTTTGTAATGGACCCTTCAGACGATGGATAGGAGCAAGGCAAGTTCTCCCAGCCGCGGGCTTACTGGCACTGTGGAGGCCTGGAACTGCATCACCATAGCCCACTCACACGATAGTGCTGGAGAATGTGATCCCAACACATTGTTCCCCATCACATAATAGAACCTTTTCAACTCAGGACGAACAGGCCCACCATGGAGAAGGAGAAAGGGGGAGAATACCCCCATGGGAGACCTGGGAGACTGCTCTTTAAACCAGGGCAGATTGGAGACAAATGTGTCTTGGCCTAGTTGTTAATTTCTTTAAATAGACTTATTTTCATACTAATGAAGTATTTTCATACTTTTTTCATTAAAATAGTTCAAATATTTTCATCTTAAAATAACTGATGTTTGGAAGGCTGGTGCCAATAAAGTATTGTTGATATTTTGTGATGAATAATGAAATTATAATTTTTTTGTATTATTATGTATCTTGTTGCATTTATATGTGTGCACTAGAAACTTTATTTAACAAGAAAAAATCCTTGCGTGTGCAAGCACACTTGGCAGTAAAGCTCTTTCTGATTCTATATGTTTCTCAGGTGTTTAGGATGCTCAGAACAGGCACTTTAGTCTCTCTGCTCCAGCTTTTCAGCACCCTTGCTCCCAGAGGAGGTAAGTAATGTCCTCTCACAACTGCGTATAAACCCTCTCCTGCCTGCCTCCACAGCCCCTCATGAGCATTAGAGGTAACCGTGATTGATAGACAAAAAGAGCCAAGGAACTAAATAAAGAGCTAGCCAATTAAGTAAAGATGTGATAAAAAAAAGAACCCAAACCTTTTCCAAGTCTTTGTAAATGACTGTACAGTACTGTACATACCTATGCAAAGAGACACATCACTGAATTTATGTAGTTTAAATCCATTCTTCACAATAAACCCAGACAGGGCCAGTTCATTTTTTTCAACATTTCCTCTTTTCTCCGCTTAGCATTTTCTCAGGATACCCTCTACCCCTTTGGAACAGCTCACAGGGATTTAGAAACCCCTAAAATGGATGATGGCAGCTCTCCAGAGATTCCACTACTAATTCCATTCATATTCTTCCATGTGCCATATAGGTCCCTTTATGTAAGTCTCCAAAATATGAACAAGAACTGTGAGATAAATCACCAAAAATCTCATTGCATTGGTGTATATATTATTGGTGTTCTTGGTGATCAGTTCATCCATCTACCATCTACGATCAGTGTAACAGCACACTATCTTCTTTTCCTTAACAGGTCAACAACAATGGAGTGATCTCCTTCAACATTCAGGTGAGTCAGTTCACTCCAGAGGCTTTTCCCCTCAGTGACAGCCGTTCCTTCATTGCCCCTTTATGGGCTGACGTGCATAATGGAATCCGTGGAGATGTGTACTACCGTGAGAGCACAGACCCAGAGATCCTGGAGAGGGCCACTCAGGATGTCAGAAAGTATTTCAAGATTATGGTATCCTTCACTGCCACCTGGGTCTTTATTGCTACCTGGAATCAGGTCACTTTTTACGGAGGAAGCCAGACAACACCGGTGAGGCAAAAAGAGATGTATTAATTTTGTCACTGTTTTATTTGCATGACCAATATCAAAACTGCGCTACTGAGCAGTATGTACTGTTTGATCACCACATGAACAACAAAAGAGAGTAATCATTCTTTTTTCTTTTCAGGTAAATACATTTCAGGCAGTTTTGATCTCAGATGGCCGAGCTTGTTTTGCTATGTTTAACTATGGAGAGATCAGCTGGAGCACAGGCACGGCTAGTGGAGGAGACCCTCTTACAGGCTTGGGAGGAACCACAGCACAGGTAATCTTGAAAATCGCATCTGTGCTATAACAGCTGTTACAGAGTTTGCTGTATAGTATGGACTGCTTCATCATATTCTTCTGGTTCCTTGCATCAAGGTAGTTCCCTGGGAAATGTTTTTACCCTCTGCAAACTCACAACATAATCTCTTTGATCTCATGATTTTTCTCATGCTCTGCTATGTTTGCTCTCTCTAGGCAGGTTTCAATGGTGGAGATGTCAGCCATTTCTTCAACCTTCCTGGATCGCGCTCGAACGAAGTGGTCAACATTGAACTGACCACTAATGTCAACGTGCCTGGACGGTGGTTCTTCCGCATTGATGCCGACCAGATAGACCCAGCAAATGGCTGCAGCTACATTGGTATAACAAAATGCGTAGTTATAGTTAGAGAGAGTTATATTATATTTTTGTGGTATTTGCTACATTTAATTAATATTTTACTCATAAGATATCTTTTATCAAATGTGTGCTCTTTGTTTATTTTGTATGTACACTTTTGATTCAACATATTATCACACCATACCCTATCTCTCTCTTCCTCTCTCTGTATTTCCGCAATCTTTATTTTTTTCAGGGCGGTTTTTCCGGCGTGGGGAGATTTTCTGGCTATCAGACCAATGCACTCAACGATGTAGGTGTCTTGATCTGGATAATGAGGTCATCTGCCAGGAAATTCCATGTGGTCAGTTAGAGACCTGTGAACAAGTGGAGGGGGCTTACTACTGCCAGCCTACCCGCACCAGCACCTGTGTGGTATTTGGAGACCCCCACTACCACACTTTCGATGGATTTCTGTATCACTTCCAGGTGCAGTATAGGGTTAAAATGATCCCATTTCTATAAAAATGGTCAGTAATAGTTATGAACCTTTTTTAAAGGAATAGTTCACCCAAAAATTTAAATTCAGGCATCATTTACCCACCCTCTCCAGTTGTTCCAAACCTGTATGAATTTCTTCAGGAGAAAGAAATTCATACAGGTTTGGAACAATTGATGGTGAGTAAATGATGACAGAATTTTAATTTTGGGGTGAACCATCCCTTTAAGGGAGGACTATTGGCAGTCCTGGCTCACTTTGTGCCCTAGAAAAGGGGGGAAAACACATTTTTATTATATAAAAATATAAGATGTGATAGTCTAATGGGATATACTCACTTTTTTAGCACACAAAGGGACCCAAGTTCCTGACCTAATATTTAATAAACAAAATGGCAATTGAGCTTGACAGAACACCATGCATTTTCAATTAATGGGGAAGTGCAGCTTTGATATTTCAATAACTTCAATAATAACTCCAATAACGGGAAACCAGAAGTGAGGGGGCACAGTGACCAAAGTGGCTGGACCAGGCCCCCATCGCAACAATGCTGGACTGACCACAAATAGACACAATAACCATGCAACTTATTTATAAAGTATTTGCCTCTGGGAATAGTATGACATTTTCCGAACCAAGAAACTGGAAGATATCTGTTATCATGCTGATTTGCTGGGGTTTTTTTTGTTGGTTTTTTTGCTTTGTAAAGAACTGCAGGATGAAACTATGTGATCACCTTGGTCTCTCATCCAGGGTACTTGCTCATACCTATTGGCTCGTCCATGCTGGAAAATGCCTGGTTTGCCCTTCTTCAGTGTGGAGGCCAAGAATGAAAACCGTGGTGTGACCACTGTGTCCTGGCTACGTGACGTGACAGTTGAGGTGTACAACCACCGTGTCACACTACCCAAAGGGACTCTGGGAACTGTGCAGGTTGGCTCTCATCATGTTTCAGTCCTTTAAATCTGAAGCGACTCCTCCTACTAAATTGACCAACTGTACAATCAGTATGAATAGCAGCTTAGTAGATTCAATTGTTCTTGCAGGACACAGGCGATATAACCTTTCTCAATGTCTTTCACTTTGTGTTTCAGGTGGATGGCCTGATAAAGACTCTCCCTGTTCAACTTCAACTAGGCGCAGTCAAGGTATACCAATCTGGTGTTGCTGTCGCTTTGGAAACAGACTTTGGTCTCTTGGTGACCTATGACGGATTGCACTACGCCTCCATCTCCCTCCCCAGCTCTTATTTCAACAACACTTGCGGTCTATGTGGTAACTACAACGATGACCCCGCCGATGACCCTGTGTTGCCAGATGGCTCTCTGGCAGAGAGCGTAGTGGAATTGGGTGGTAGCTGGCGAGCCGAGGACACAGATTTTCGTTGTACAGATGGCTGTGCCCAGAACTGTAGCTTGTGTGAACCGGCAGCCGAAGCATTCTATTTTCGCTCAGACTACTGCGGGCTGATCAATAAAACTGACGGGCCATTCAGAGACTGTAGGGCTGTGGTAGACCCTACAGCATTTGTGTACAGCTGTGTTTATGATATGTGCAGCAATCGTGATAACATCACCACCCTGTGCCAGGCTATACAGGCATATGCACTTGCATGCCAGGCACTAGGAGTCACTATACGACCCTGGAGATCACGCTCGTTCTGTGGTGAGTGAGATCAGGTGTGATCTTAAGGTTTATTTAATGTCTTTTAGAGTGATTAAATCAAGTATGCATTATTTAATCATTTTCTCACTTTTTATCATGAATATGTCCTTTCTCTGCTCTCTTTTCCACTGACCTTCCATTTTTCCATTTGCTATTGGCTCTTAGCGTTGACATGCCCTGAGAACAGCCACTACCAAGTCTGCACGAGTGCATGTCCTGCCTCCTGCTCCGACCTGACATCTCACCTCTACTGTACCCATCCATGCACTGAGGGCTGTCAGTGTGTCCAGGGCTATGTGCTGAGTGGAAGCCACTGTGTCCGCCGGTCTGAGTGTGGATGTGAACGTGACGGCCTATACTATGCCCTAAATGAGACCTTCTGGGCGGGGGAAGGGGGGGAGGTCGGTGAAGAATGCACCCAGCGTTGTGTGTGTGGCCCGGCAGGTGAAGTAACATGCTTCAGTGACTCTTGTGGTGAAGGCGAGGTGTGTGCAGCAGAAGTTGGGTTGTTGGGGTGTTACCCTCGTCGCGAAGCAGTCTGTTCGCTGTCCCAGTCTCAAATACTGGCCACGTTTGATGGGTCTACAATGCTGTTCCCTGATGAGAGCTCATTCTACCTGGTGAAGACTTTGGGACGCTTGCCTGCAAATGTTACATCAGTGGAGGTGAAGATTGGCAGGAAGCTGTTGAATAAGGGCCCAACATGGCTGCGGCCAGTGGTCGTTAGGGTGGGAGATTTGGAAGCACAGATAGGTGGCTCGGATTTCGACTTGATCAAGGTTTGTGGTATCTTGCATTGCTTCTAATCTGCAAAAAAAAATGTCAGTTCTCAGGTCTGTGAAACTGAAACTGATGCTGTTAAAAAGAGACTGACTTCAAAATGGAGACAACAAGCTATAGCAATAGCATTATTTAAACAGTAGCTTTGATTACTCCTCAATATATTCTCACATATTGCTGAGACCAAGTTATCTGATTGTATGACATGTGCTTATGACGTCATTCCTCTCTCTGCCCAGGTCAATGGTGAACCAGCGAATCTTCCTTATGTCCATCCAGTGGAGCCTCTCATGATATACCGGTCCTCTGGTAATACCACAGTGATTGAGTGGAGTGGTTTAGTCCGCACTCAATATTCACGTCAAGGCCTGCTAAACATCACTCTTTCTACTCTCTTTTACAACATCACCTGTGGTCTCTGTGGTTTCTTCAGTGGAGATCCAATTGATGACCTCCGCCTTCCTAGCGGAAGGCAGGCCGATACATCTGACCAGTTTATTGAAGGCTGGAGAGCCATTGCCGATGATCTGATATGCAATGGCGATTGTGAGGACTTGTATCGTATGTGTACAGATTTAAGGCTGTACCAGAGCCCATGGCTGTGTGGAAACATCAATGACCTGGTAAACAGCTCATTCCTGGCTTGCCACACAGCTGTTAGTCCCTCTCCTTTCTTCAGGAACTGCCTCTACAACATGTGTGTACGGGAGGGAAACCGTTCTGCCCTGTGTAACTCCCTCCAGGCATATGCTTCAGCTTGCCAGGATGCTCAGATCAACCTGGGAGCCTGGAGGAGTGCTACCAACTGCCGTAAGAGTGTTGATTGTTTCTCTCTTTTATCATCTCCAACACCTTGTATGCTAGTTACATGATTTCCTTTCTTTTTTTTCATTAGCATTACCCTGCCCAGAAAACAGTCATTTTGATGAGTGTACATCTGCATGCCCTCTCACTTGCTCTAATCTGGATGATCCAGAGGAGCCGTGCCCTCTACCCTGCTCTGAGGGCTGCCAGTGTGAGGAGGGCTTTGCCCTCCGCGATGGCATCTGTGTGGCACGTAGTGACTGCGGCTGCTTCTACCTGGGTCGCCAGCTGGCCACAAATGAGACATTCTGGACTGACTGGGAGTGCCAGGAGCGCTGCTACTGTAATGGCACAGACAACAGTGTCTACTGCACCTTCTCACCCTGTCACCCAGAGGAGTACTGCCAGGAGAATGAAGCCCTATTTTTCTGCCAGCCGAGGACTGAGGCCATGTGTATTGTTGCTGGATATGGCCACTTTTTGCCATTTGGAGGTGTACCATTTGACCTCCAGAGCAGCTGTACTCTTCGTCTGGCCACTACTGAGTGTGGAGAAGGGGACGAGGATGGTTTTGGTGGACTAGACAGTGCAGAGACAGTTCTAGGAGGACTGCCCATGTTCCAGTTTTCGGTTCGGAATGAAGAGAGAGACACAAGCCAGGCTATATGGGTGCGGGGATTTGTTTTGGAGGTCTATGGTTATGAAGTTGAGGTGTCACGAAGCTTCAAACACACAGTCATGGTAAGACTGTCCTGGAAAATGTGTCAAGGTTATGAATAATGTGTACAGTGGGGAGAACAAGTATTTGATACACTGCCGATTTTGCAGGTTTGCCCACTTACAAAGCATGTAGAAGTCTGTAATTTTTATCATAGGTACTCTTCAACTGTGAGTGACGGAATCTAAAACAAAAATCTAGAAAATCACATTGTATGATTAATTTGCATTTTATTGCATGACATAAGTATTTGATACATCAGAAAAGCAGAACTTAATATTTGGTACAGAAACCTTTGTTTGCAATTACAGAGATCGTTCTTGACCAGGTTTGCACACACTGCAGCAGGGATTTTGGCCCACTCCTCCATACAGACCTTCTCCAGATCCTTCAGGTTTCGGGGCTGTCGCTGGGCAATACGGACTTTCAGCTCCCTCCAAAGATTTTCTATTGGGTTCAGGCCTGGAGACTGGCTAGGCCACTCCAAGACCTTGACATGCTTCTTACGGAGCCACTCCTTAGTTGCCCTGGCTGTGTGTTTCGGCTCGTTGTCATGCTGGAAGACCCAGCCACGACCCATCTTCAATGCTCTTACTGAGGGAAGGAGGTTGTTGGCCAAGATCTCGCGATACATGGCCCCATCCATCCTTCCCTCAATACGGTGCAGTCGTCCTGTCCCCTTTGCAGAAAAGCATCCCCAAAGAATGATGTTTCCACCTCCATGCTTCACGGTTGGGATGGTGTTCTTGGGGTTGTACTCATCCTTCTTCTTCCTCCAAACACGGCGAGTGGAGTTTAGACCAAAAAGCTCTATTTTTGTCTCATCAGACCACATGACCTTCTCCCATTCCTCCTCTGGATCATCCAGATGGTCATTGGCAAACTTCAGACGGGCCTGGACATGCGCTGGCTTTAGCAGGGGGATCTTGCGTGCGCTGCAGGATTTTAATCCATGACGGCATAGTGTGTTACTAATGGTTTTCTTTGAGACTGTGGTCCCAGCTCTCTTCAGGTCATTGACCAGGTCCTGCCGTGTAGTTCTGGGCTGGTCCCTCACCTTCCTCATGATCATTGATGCCCCACGTGGTGAGATCTTGCATGGTGCCCCAGACTGAGGGAGATTGACCGTCATTTTGAACTTCTTCCATTTTTTAATAATTGCGCCAACAGTTGTTGCCTTCTCACCAAGCTGCTTGCCTATTGTCCTGTAGCCCATCCCAGCCTTGTGCAGGTCTACAATTTTATCCCTGATGTCCTTACACAGCTCTCTGGTCTTGGCCATTGTGGAGAGTTTGGAGTCTGTTTGATTGAGTGTGTGGACAGGTGTCTTTTATACAGGTAACGAGTTCAAACAGGTGCAGTTAATACAGGTAATGAGTGGAGAACAGGAGGGCTTCTTAAAGAAAAACTAACAGGTCTGTGAGAGCCGGAATTCTTACTGGTTGGTAGGTGATCAAATACTTATGTCATGCAATAAAATGCAAATTAATTATTTAAAAATCATACAATGTGATTTTCTGGATTTTTGTTTTAGATTCTGTCTCTCACAGTTGAAGTGTACCTATGATAAAAATTACAGACCTCTACATGCTTTGTAAGTAGGAAAATCTGCAAAATCAGCAGTGTATCAAATACTTGTTCTCCCCACTGTATTATGATTTTGTTCTCTTTGTTTTAAACAGGGCCATGTCCAAGAATAGTAATTTGCATAAAACTTGTATGAATTTGACTGACACACATAGCATGTTCGTATTTGTTTAGCAATGTGTATAGATGTGATCCAAAGCTGATTTGAATTAGTACAAATTCACCTGCACTAGAACAGACAGCTACTGATACACTTTTTGGCCATTTGCTTGAGTGGCAGACATTTCATAATCACAAGAATTCATCTGTAATTCTAGAACACACCCTTTTGAAGGTCAAACTCCTCGTTTTTATGACACAAAGTTATTTTAATCAACCAGACAGAAGAGCTAAACCGGGAGTAATTTTTTTCAGGTGAGGGGTATAATATTTCAGTCAGCATCTGTTAGCATACTGGAGCAGATACAAAGGGAAACTGATAACTGAGTGACGTCTGGAATGAGTTCACAACATGTCTGGAATGAGTTTCCAACACCACTGGAAGATCTGAGGAACTTTAGATCAAATAAAGATTGAGGGGAGAAGAAAACCAAGTTAGAGAATGAGAGACAGTGAATCAACGAGAAACTGGCTTTTGAACTCTGTTAAGTATAGATAGAAGATGAACAAGAGATGGATAAAAGCTAGGAGATGCAACAAAGGGATAAATCATGTACCAAAAGGATTTGATGACTATTAATGAAACAAATGTGAAAATGTTTTTTATCTCTTTTAGGTGAATAAAGAGCGCCTGTATCTGCCTATAAAACTCGGTCCAGGGAAAGTTAACATCTACACCCTTGGTCGGCAGTTACTTGTGGAGACAGACTTTGGACTGAAGGTGGAGTACAAACCAAAATAAATATTGCAAAGCCCTTTTTGCTTGTAAAGCACAGACAGAAAAATGCAAAACCTCTCCATTTACATTATCCACTGTGTAAGCTGGTTAATAATATCTCTACAGGTGGCTTTTGACTGGAATACTCTACTGCTCCTCACTCTTCCTCGCAGTCTCTTTAACGCCACCTGTGGGCTCTGCCAAGGAATGCCCGTTTCTGGTCCCACTCTAAGTGTCAGTGAATGGGGCATGGCATGGGCAGACCGTGACACCTTCTGCCAAGTGGGTTGTGGGGACTCTTGCCCCCGCTGTGGATTGGTTGAGAGGGGCCTGGCTGCTGAGGTCCCCGCCCAAGTAACGGATGCTGTTGGTAACATTGACATGGATAACGGTAACCCAGGAAACCGTTTTCACCTTGCTGAAGGGTTGTATGTTTATGTCGAACCTGAGGCGGTGAGATTATGTGGACTTATAATAGACCGTGGAGGTGTGTTTGCACGCTGTCACAGCAAAGTGGCACCAGCCTACTTCTATCAGAGCTGTTTGCAGGATACATGTGTGGATCAAGGTGCGAGGGAGACCATCTGTAATTGGCTACAGATTTATGCCAGTACCTGTCAGACACAAGGAGTGTCTGTCACTGACTGGAGAAGTTCCACACCCTGCGGTAAGAAATATGTCTTATAATTCTTATGTCACAATCTTGTTGCATAAAAATGCATTAAAATTAGTGGTGGGACTAGAGACTAGAATACCATAGAGACATGGGGGTGGGCTCTTTGACTTGGACCAGTAAGCATCCTTTTAACCAGCCAAAATGCCCTAGCAACTGCATAGAAACATTCAGAAAATCACTCTGAATGCCTTAGCAAGCACATACCACATTCTGGGCAAGCACCATGCATATTTTCTATAGTAAATTTTAGTAACATTTATGAGGCTCCTATTAAACTATGAAGTAATTTTTATGCATTTAGATGCAAATATTATTTGCACTTCTAGGGCTAACATGAAAACGCTATTCCGAAACCCTGTAATGCCTGGTGTTACGCTGTCTAACCACAAACCTTGGCTTACTTTACTTATGTTCTGTTTTGCCAACATAGAAACTAGAGGATATTTTATCACAATCAAAGCCCCGTGAATGCCACACATTCATATAAGCCTTTTAAAGTGAAATACAATACATCCTCCCCTTAACTTTGCAAGAAACTCACCCGTCCAATGAACTCTTCTTGTTTTGCCCCCTCTGTGTGTGTGCCCAGTGCTGTCGTGCCCTGTGAACAGCCACTATTCCAGCTGTGTGATGGTGTGCCAGCCGCAATGTGCCCCTGCACGTGGCCAGAGAGACTGTAACCAGTACTGTGTTGAAGGGTGCCAGTGTGACCAGGGCTTTGTGCTTAACGGCAAGAGCTGTATCCTCAATCAGAACTGTGGATGCTACACGGATGGTAAATACTATGAGGTGAGTCAGCATGTCACAAAATTAGACAAAGCCAATACACAGCATGAAGCTGTATGATGACTGTGCAGAACAAATCAATATGTTTAGCTTGTCAGACATGAAGCATGAGGGTGGAAATGAGGCTGTATAACAAACATCTCTTAAAAGTATTGCCACATTGCAAGACTTGTTTAACATGTTCATTTTGTCATCATTTGCTATGTCCAGCAAAGTAAACCATCAGATTGAAGGGTGATTCTCACAAAAATGTATTTTCTGCAAGCTTTTTTCAAGTTAAATGTAGGTGTCTTTCCAAAAAAGCACACTTGGAGACTCCAAAAGGAAACCAAATAACCAAATGATATAAGGGGTCCATAAAATGTATAAATTTATGCACACCAAAGTGCCCATGAAAAAAATAAACATTACAGAAAAAAAAACATTTCAGAATTCACAGTGTATAGTATGTGTACAGAGCAACAGCAAAGAGCTTGTTTACATTTTAGACAAGTCAGATTGCGATACCGAACATTACCACATGGAAATGCCAAAAAAAAAAACTAACCCGAACGTCTTGACCTGACTGCATATACGTACAGTACACGGATCCAATCAGAATTACTAAACACTACTGCATACTACTAAACACAGCAATATACACATGACAAATCAAAACATTATCCTGAATTTGTGTGGAAACAACACATTTTAGGTGTCTATGCATAAATACAATGTGTGATACAGTTTTTTTGTGCATCAATATAACGGACTCACGCATGCTTAACTGTACGACTCCTGTGGCCGGTTGCATAAACTGTATAGACTATTCTTAATCAGTTACTGTAGCAAATTTACATAAGACATCAGAACCTGTTTTTGTGAAAGTATTTTGTCTAGTTACATTGCCATTTTTATATTGGTGTTCAAGCTAAAAATAATAATTGTTTAATTGTTTTTTTCTTATATTATCTTTCCTTATATTAAGAAATAAATAATAATTTTGAATTTTAATATTAATTGATCATACTGCATATAACAGTGAGTTTAAGACACTGAATTTAGTACACTCAACACCTTAGCAACCACACACTATATCCAAGCACTGTGGTGCCAACTTTTGTATGGGTAGCCCCATCTCACATATTTTATGTTAAAAAAAATGGCATTGCTCTTTTGTATTAGGTTGGATACAAAACCCAACAAATGTGTTACTTGTTTTTGATCTATTTACTCTGTCTATCAGCCTAAGCAGTTGTTCTGGAACAGTGACTGCACTAAACGCTGTCAGTGTATTGGACGGAATCTGATTCAGTGTGACCCACGGCGATGTAAATCAGAGGAGGAATGCGTTCTACGTCATGGTGTGCGAGGATGCTTTGCACGCCGTAATCAGCACTGTGTGGCATCAGGGGGTGGCGTCTTCCGTACTTTCGATGGTGCTTCTCTTCGTTTACCTGCCTCATGCTCCTTTGTTCTTTCAACGATCTGTCACAAACTGCCCGAGTTATCTTTTCAGCTCATTGCCAATTTTGACAAGTGGAGTACACCCAACCTAACCACCATCTCCCATGCTTACCTCTACATCAACGAGGAGAACATTCTCATCTCTGGAAACACAGTCAAGGTAGGAACACAGAAAATGTACTGCAAATTATGTATGGGACAGGAAATCGGTCAGGCAAAGTGGTCTGCAATTTCCTAAGAAAATTTAAAGGAAAAAAACTGGTATTTTAAAATGAAATTTTAGAGCAGAGTTTCTTAACTCTGGACCTTGAGGTCCACTTTCCTGCAGAGTTGAGCTCCAACCCTAATAAAACACACCTGAACAAGCTAATCAAGGTCTTTAGGATTACTGAAACATCATCCACCTTATTTTTAACATAAGAGCAGGCGCAGCCATTTTAAATTTGATGTGTCTGGCTTCTGGTGTCATCCGCTTCCAGTTATTTTTAACAGAAATGGGCTAATTCCATGTTACAAAATTTGGTGGAAAGGCAACTTAGTTTGAACAGCGTTGTAACTACACTACAGGAAAATAGAGGATGAGTTGTGAGATTGCCTTTTTTATACAGTGGGGAGAACAAGTATTTGATACACTGCCGATTTTGCAGGTTTGCCCACTTACAAAGCATGTTGAAGTCTGTAATTTTTATCATAGGTACTCTTCAACTGCGAGTGACGGAATCTAAAACAAAAATCCAGAAAATCACATTGTATGATTTTTAAGTAATTAATTTGCATTTTATTGCATGACATAAGTATTTGATACATCAGAAAAGCAGAACTTAATATTTGGTACAGAAACCTTTGTTTGCAATTACAGAGATCATACGTTTCCTGTAGTTCTTGACCAGGTTTGCACACACTGCAGCAGGGATTTTGGACCACTCCTCCATACAGACCTTCTCCAGATCCTTCAGGTTTCGGGGCTGTCAGACCTTCTCCAGATCCTTCAGGTTTCGGGGCTGTCGCTGGGCAATACGGACTTTCAGCTCCCTCCAAAGATTTTCTATTGGGTTCAGGTCTGGAGACTGGCTAGGCCACTCCAGGACCTTGAGATGCTTCTTACGGAGCCACTCCTTAGTTGCCCTGGCTGTGTGTTTCGGCTCATTGTCATGCTGGAAGACCCAGCCACGACCCATCTTCAATGCTCTTACTGAGGGAAGGAGGTTGTTGGCCAAGATCTCACGATACATGGCCCCATCCATCCTTCCCTCAATACGGTGCAGTCGTCCTGTCCCCTTTGCAGAAAAGCATCCCCAAAGAATGATGTTTCCACCTCCATGCTTCACGGTTGGGATGGTGTTCTTGGGGTTGTACTCATCCTTCTTCTTCCTCCAAACACGGCGAGTGGAGTTTAGACCAAAAAGCTCTATTTTTGTCTCATCAGACCACATGACCTTCTCCCATTCCTCCTCTGGATCATCCAGATGGTCATTGGCAAACTTCAGACGGGTCTGGACATGTGCTGGCTTGAGCAGGGGGACCTTGCGTGTGCGCTGCAGGATTTTAATCCATGACAGCATAGTGTGTTACTAATGGTTTTCTTTGAGACTGTGGTCCCAGCTCTCTTCAGGTCATTGACCAGGTCCTGCCGTGTAGTTCTGGGCTGATCCCTCACCTTCCTCATGATCATTGATGCCCCACGAGGTGAGATCTTGCATGGTGCCCCAGACTGAGGGAGACTGACCGTCATTTTGAACTTCTTCCATTTTCTAATAATTGCGCCAACAGTTGTTGCCTTCTCACCAAGCTGCTTGCCTATTGTCCTGTAGCCCATCCCAGCCTTGTGCAGGTCTACAATTTTATCCCTGATGTCCTTACACAGCTCTCTGGTCTTGGCCATTGTGGAGAGGTTGGAGTCTGTTTGATTGAGTGTGTGGACAGGTGTCTTTTATACAGGTAACGAGTTCAAACAGGTGCAGTTAATACAGGTAATGCGTGGAGAACAGGAGGGCTTCTTAAAGAAAAACTAACAGGTCTGTGAGAGCCGGAATTCTTACTGGTTGGTAGGTGATCAAATACTTATGTCATGCAATAAAATGCAAATTAATTATTTAAAAATCATACAATGTGATTTTCTGGATTTTTGTTTTAGATTCCGTCTCTCACAGTTGAAGTGTACCTATGATAAAAATTACAGACCTCTACATGCTTTGTAAGTAGGAAAACCTGCAAAATCGGCAGTGTATCAAATACTTGTTCTCCCCACTGTAGGTTGATTATGAAATTATTATATAATGGTTAAGACATTAGATGTTTCCAAGCTAAATGCTGAGTGTTTTTTCTTTTACCTCAGGTAAATGGTACGCCCGTGTCCGTACCTTTTGTCACAGGTCTAATGACAAGAGTATCCACATCAGAAGGATTCCTAGTGATTGACACTCCTCAGGACATCCAGGTGCGTTATAATCGATTCAACACCCTCAGCATTACGATGGGTCCACGGCTGCAGAACAAGGTGTGTGGACTGTGCGGGAACTTCAACGGGGACCCCACTGATGATTATATCACCTCTCGTGGAAAACCTGCCGTCAGTGCACTGGAGCTCGCTCAGAGCTGGAAAACAAATGGCATGCAGAACAGGTTAGCAAGAAAAAGTTGTGCTGTTATATTTATTTACCATTAATTACTAATACATTTCATCCGGTCCTCTTTTCGTTGCCACTCATTTTCTATCCTTTATTGCTTTACTCTTGCCTATAGTTGTGATGAGACACAGTATGTGGCCCTGGCTCAGTCCTGTGATAACACAGCAGTATCAGAGCTCCAGGGGGAGGACAACTGTCTGAAACTCACAGATTTAAAAGGTTTCTTCCAGCCCTGCCACGGCATGCTGGACCCTCACCCCTTCTACCAGTCCTGCTACATGGACGGCTGCTACAACCACCGTAAGGCCCAGGTGTGCGGCTCCATGGCAGCCTACGCTGAGGCCTGCCGCTCTTTCGGCACACTTACCACCAAGTGGATTGCCCAGGAAAACTGCTGTAAGGGGACGCTGCCACCTACAGAATAAGAGGGAGAAGTGTAGGAAATGAAAGGCAGCAAGGCTGAATTGTCATTTTTAGAAATATATTTTATATGTATCTGAAAAGGAAATGTATATTTTTCATTGAACATTTGCAAAAAAATACTGCAGATAATTTGGTTTTTATTTTTGCACTTGTAGCTGAAAATTTTACAACTATAGTGTAACATGCAATTGACACATTTTTGTATTTAGTTGTTTGATGCTTACAAGACTATCACAAGTCATTCTCACAATTTTGACAAAACAAAAATGTTGTATTAGAAACTTTACGAATTAGCAGGTGGATATATGGATACCTTTACTTGTGTTAATGTACATGACTGGGTTGTGTGTGTGTGTGTGTGTGTGTGTGTGTGTGTGTGTGTGTGTGTGTGTGTGTGTGTGTGTGTGTGTGTGTGTGTGTGTGTGTGTTTCTGTGTGCTAACTTTGTAACTGGACCTGTCTTTAGCAGAATGGATCTATGACCCCTGTGCAGGAGAGATCTGCTCTAACAACACATGTGAGCAGGATAATGGAGGAGATCTGTGTGGCTGCCCTGAACTACCTAGCACTGACATTAGTGAGTAAAACAAATCATATTGTAGTAGAAATAAATATCAATCCTCTTTAAAATTATTATTATTGCGCATACTTAAACCCTACGTATTAAACCCAGGCACATAAACCATCCTGCACTAGTTACCTTTTATATTATAGCAGCGAGCTGCTAAATTAAAAAGGTTGAGTTGGCTTTTGAGTTAGTATGAAATATTGAGGAAACGTTTAAAAGACAATACAGAACATCTTGTTCTTGTGATGTAGGTGAAGATGACATCATCCAGGCAGAGGTGACCTGTAAACATGCTCAGATGGAGGTGTCTATCTCTAAGTGCCGTCTGTTCCAGTTGGGCTTTGAGAGGGAGGATGTACGAATTAACGACCAGCACTGCGCTGGTATCGAGGGAGAGGATTTCATCTCCTTCCGTATCAACAATACCAAGGGACATTGTGGCTCTATTGTACAGGTGAACAAATCTCTCATTAACAACTGTTAAAGAGCAGATTGTCTCAGTTTAGACAGTCTCAGTGGTTCCTCTTGCAAGAGAATGGAAAGTACTGGTCCTGGTAAAGAAAATGTACTGTTCCATTCACATCCATTTCCATACACATGAATACAAGCAAAGAAGTTAAAGTTTGGATCAAATTTGTATAAGGAAAAGACATTTGAGCAATAGCTTAGACCAGCAAACCAGCTTTGGTTTAATATTTATTTCAGTAAGGTAGTTATAGGCTGTGCATCAAATCCTAGTCAGCTGCCTACCTAAACGGTTTTTGGCATCATAAACATACTCATAATGCAATGGAAATTGTATTTAGTGGAATAATTTTACTTTCTGAGAAAGTTTTTTCGGCTAACATTTGAGGTAATTTCATGCAGATTCTATATGCTCTCTTGCAATGAGTTCAATGAGTAGTTTCCATCCAGTATGGTGAAAATGAATTTATTTTTTGAGTGCTGAAAAGTATAATTGGAAATAGTTCCATGTGATTGCAGTGCATTATTTAACCAGGTGCTGCATGCTTTTATGCTTATTTGATAATTAAAGCAGAGCCTAAGACCACCTACAGTATGAAGTGTGTCTCAAAAACAATTTAAGTCTGAGTACTGTTGAATAAATGTGCTATATATAGAAGGCAAGTTAGCTTTTGGTTTTGATACAGACATGAGCTCTAAAAGAGTACCCTTTTTGGAGTTAAACACTCACAGAATATATATTTTTTTATTAAACCATCCATGGTTCACTTCATAAGAGTATTAAATGTGTACTAGTTTAGTTCCTAAATTATTCAGGTTGTTACAAAATAAATCATGAAATAGCTTTCCAAATTGTTTCATATAGGTTTTTCAAGAAAGTTCTTGTGCTACTATTAATTTTTTTGTGTTCAGATCTACAGCAGATAAACTCATATTCTTGTCATTATGGTTTTGTTTTTCATAAACAAATTTTCATTGTATGCCAGTTTAATGTGCTCTCTGCTTGGCTGAATATGTTATGTTTTCTGCGGAATGGTAATTAAATTCACTGTAACTTTGTGTGTTTATGTGTGTGCGTGCTTGTGTTTGTTTATGTGTATTTGTGAGTACAGTCAAATGGAACACACATTATGTACAAGAACACGGTGTGGATCGAGAGTGTGAACAACACAGGGAATATAGTGACACGTGATAAGACGATCAATGTGGAGTTTTCTTGTGCTTATGAACTGGACATCAAGATCTCTTTGGAGACAGTACTGAAGCCAATGCTCAGGTCAGCTGTCAGACAACATCCACCCCTTACAAAAAACTACCACTGTATTACCTTGTATAATACCAATGTGTAATTCCAGTGTATTCTTTGAAGTACCTCAGAGTAACAAGTTCTGTAAACACCAGAAAATATGCATATAGTAATCATAATGTACCATGGTTTATATAACATTATCATAGTAGGCTATTTTTTCATCTCTTTAGCAAGGTACATCCACATTTATTATAATTAATAACAAACACATCTAACAAATACAGTAAATAACATGCACTTTTACATTGTACAGTTGGATGCTCTAGAGATGGGACAAATGATAAAGATCATAACTCTCCACCTTTCTTTCTGCTGTCTACAGTGTAATAAACCTCACACTGCCGACCCAAGAGGGCAACTTCATCACAAAAATGGCCCTGTATAAGAACGCCTCGTACCGAAATCCGTACCGCGAGGGAGAGGTGGTGCTGAGCACCAGGGATGTTCTGTTTGTGGGGGTGTTTGTGGAAGGAGCAGATGATAAACAGCTTATTCTCATTGTTAACATGTGCTGGGCTACACCATCTCGTTACAGCAGTGATCGCCTTCGTTACATTATCATAGAGAGAGGGTAAGGAAATAGCTTATGAAAATAATCATACACAAACTGTGCTTAGCACTGAACATAGTTCAATATTTAACATAATAGCATTTAAATACTGCACAAAGTTCAGCAGAGGACTACACTCCTAAATACATACCAATGAGTTTACAGCTTTCACATCACATAACTGTAATTCCAGGTGCCCTAACATCAAGGATAACACTATAGGCATGGCTGAGAATGGCGTGTCCCTCACCTGTCGCTTCCACGTCACCGTTTTTAAGTTTATCGGTGATTATGATGAGGTGCATTTGCACTGTGACGTCTCTCTGTGTGACTCAGAGACCAACACCTGCAGAGTGGTGAGAGATTGTAGATTGCACACACACATACATATGTTTACCTTTTTATTTTATTTTTTGTTGTCTTGCCATTTATAACAATAGAGACAATGGTAAAGGGGGTTGGTACATGATGTGCCACTAAACAACGGCTTGAACTGACAAATGCAAACATGATTTAGAGTAGATTTAGTGATGTTTTACATCTTGTTCATCTCTCCATCAATCATCTTGGAGAACTACTTCTTTTGGATTCATAATAACTTTCTTGCTTTTACAGAATTGTCCTCATAACAAACGAAGTTATACAGATTACAGTCAGCATAAAGAACAGATCCTGTCAGTGGGACCAATCAGAAGAAGAGGTACAGAGTATATTTCAGATTTGCATGTCCTAAGTATGTGTGAGGAATATGTGTGTAGTTTAAGATGGTAATAGTGAAGGCAAAATAAGATGTGGGTGTATAATTGGTTGTTTTGTATATGTGCGTGTTAGCAAGATGATTAGTGATTACAGCTATAACAGTGTGTGTGTGTGTGTGTGTGTGGTTCAGGTATTCCCTATGTTATGGGGGCAAAATGTCCCCACAAAGATGGCAATATCCAAAATCCTTGTCTTTGTAGGGACATTTTTTGTTCCCCATGAAGAAAACAGCTTATTCATGAGTTCACACTTACATATAATTAAATAGAGTAAAGGTTATGCATATTTGGCGTGCTGGCCGGGGGGGAGGGCTCCGAGCTCAGAATTTGGCCCGAACCCAGAGTACTTCCCCGGTTGTGATAGGAATTTTTAGAACTAGAAGTGAGGAGATGGGGTGGTGGAGGGATGCTAATGAACTGTCATTGAACAGAGGTAAGTCTGCTGTATATATACACCTCTTATCTCGTTAATTGAGTTGATTAACCGAATCCTCTTGTGTTAATTAGGTTAATTATCTGAACGTGCTCCTCCCGAACTTTGTTAATAAAACATCATTAAATCATACTAAGTGATGTTTTATGAAAACGTAAAAATGCAGAAAGTTTTCTGTGACAGGTAGGTTTAAGGTTTGAGGATAGAAGTTTGTACAGTATAAAAATCATTATGTCTATGGAATGTCCCCATAAAACATGAAAACCCAATGTGTGTTTCTGTGTGTTTTAGATTCGGACTGGTGTGAAGAGAATAATGGTGGCTGTGAGCAGATCTGCACTAGTCAAGTAAAAGGCGCTGTGTGCAGCTGTGTGACAGGAATGCTGCAAAGAGATGGGAAGAGCTGCCGAGGTGAAATGCAAACACACACACACACATTTACATCTACTGTTTTAAAACTTTTAATTGGTAGATGTTGTCCAGTGGCTTTTGGATTATTGCAGAAAAGCAGCTCTAGGACCAACAAAAGTTTATGATTCTTAAATATTCTATTTATCATGATAATCTTTTTGAAGCCTAAACACAATAACTAGAAGTAAAAAGCTAAACAGAGGCTATAAACAATCTACACCACGGTCTCATAACATCAATGTCACCACCATTAAGCTTAAGACTCATCCAGTCTTTATTTACCTGTAAAAACATTTTCCCTGAAAGTTTGAGTTAGAATAGTTTGCAAGACAATGAACACAACAAGGCTATGAAAGTGGCCTAGTGAGTATATGGGTTTTCCTGTTAGGTAAGATTAAGTTTAATGTCCCAGACAACCTCTGTAGTCCCAATTGTTAGCAACCGCTTAAATTTTGCCCATATGCAAAAAAAATGTAACGGGCCCCAAACAACAAGTGCAATGAAGAGGCGTTTATAGACATTCACTGTAGCATATCTGGACCATACCAAACACATTGCTTTGCAATGGACATTTTTATCCGAGTAGCCTGATAAATACATAATCTTTGTAAAGTAACAGGCCATCCAGATCCTCTACCCAAAAACTTTTCACAACCACAACGAACCTAACATAAATCTAAAATAACCAAGGCTTAGCCACACTTCGCAACAGTGGCGTGGACAGGGGGCTAATAGTAATAAGCGCTAATAGTACCTTTTGGTGGTATTGCGGTGCTCCCCCAGAATATGATTTCAACCGAGGGACTACACCCAGAATGCAATTTCGGTTGAGGGGGACCACACCCCCGACCCCCCAGGAACGCGATTTCAACTGAGGGGGAAACCCACCACCACTAACGGCCCAGCGGAGGACTGTGGAAAATGAATACACTACTCACTCATTTTAGTTGCTCCCTCAGGGCCTTCCTTTTGTCAAATTCATCCACAATGTCCTTGGTGTTTAATTTACGGCTTTGTATATTCTCAATGGAAAAAAATGGCAAGTCCTGAGAGTCGGTTATGTATGGAAGCTCGTTTCTTTCCACAAAATAAAAAAAGCATGGTCTGCATGGTCAACTGAGCTTTGAACCGTACAGGCAATGAAGTGAATGACGTCATAGCTTTGCTTCCCTGGCCCATATGAACATGCATACCCTGCATACCCAGACACTACGCCACAGATCCCTGCTGCTCTCTATCAACCAAGTGTATCTGACTGTGTCCCGCAGTACTACAAACCACGCCCCTAAAAGTTACGCCTACTAGAACAAGTTATGCCCCCTACAAAGCTATGGCCAACTAGGGAATGATCAGAGCCCCTCCCCCAGAAATCACTGGCTGTATCCGAAATCACCCCCTACACCCTCATTCACCATTCCCTACATTACTCCACTAATATACTGTAGTCCACTGAATCAGTGAATGAAAACAAGTGAGCAAATTCGGACTTCTGGCGAGACGTGGGAATTAATTTGTTATACACTCGTTATTGAGGTGCACTGTAGGATAGAATGAATGCACTTTAAGTGTATAGACCTTAGTCAGGTTACTTAGTCAGGTTAGACGCTATATTGAATTTAACTGTGAGGCTGTGGGGGATAGACGTGCAGTCTTTACAATGATGCACTGTATAAAGGTCCTAGATCACATAATTTTCACAACTCACGACTTTTAAAACAGTTTTTATTGAGTTTTTGTCTACTGAAAGTCTTTTTTTTTTTGGAAAAACATTTCGGCAGCTAAACAATTGGGTTGTTGACAGCATCCATCGCACACACGGTATTCTGTTCCTCACAGTCTCGTTTTCATTCCTGTCAAAAATTAAATATGGCGTTATCTTGACTAAGGTCTATAAGGGTTGGTTTTAACTTGTAGTTGTAGATGACAGAACTTTTAAGTATGTGCTTTGTAGTTTTTTGTATTAAAGGTTGTGTCTCTGAACAACATACAGTAGTGGATTTTCCTAAATCAGAATCATTTGATGAATGATTCAATGACTCACTCATAAAGACAGTCATTTATTTTGTCCCTGCATGAATCAGTGTGTTTGAACAAATCGGTTGATTGAATGAGTCATTGACCTGTATAAAGTCACTGAAAAAGCTTCACCACTAAGCTTAGCCAATCAAATTCAAGAACCATAACTAACTTTTGTATGTTTAATTGAACATTTTCCTTCACCAGATGTTTGTCATTATACTGCTGTATGTTCACACTTTTGTACACTACACTCACACAAATAGATCCTTTGCATATTAAATGTCAGCAGCGTCAACCTTAGACATCACTATTTTAGCTGTTCAGCTTCTCTTTACTGTAACTCTAAACCAAAGTAAGTCTTGTGCATTCTTCATGACTTGACTATGACGTTCCTTTACACACAACTCTCATTGTAAACTCATTGACCCTCCGTTCTCACGAATCTCTCGTCTCTCTTTCTCTGTCTTAACAGTCACCAGTATGAGTACTGACCTTCAACCCCTGCTTCTTCTGGCACCTGCTGTCGTAAGCATTAACATCTTACTGCAAACACACACCTCAATTTTCTTCTCTTAACACTCACCAAGCAAGGCCAAGGGAGAGAGAGGCGTATACAGACAAAATGGAGAAGCAAAACAGCCAGTGAGGGGATATGCATGTGATGCATCAGCAGCCCTGCGGTGAAGACCACCTCTGAGCAGTTCCCTTCATCGAAGTGAAAACTGTGATCAAATACATCCAAGTGATCCTTCACCAGCTGGATATCTCAGACATAAAACAACGTGCCTCGGTCCAACATACGACACCCTTCAGACCTTGGAAAAAATCCAACTCTTTTCTTTGGCACAACATCTAAATGCCAGAAACCAAAAAAAGGAAACTGTCACTTTGAAATGTAGTGATAGAGAGACAGCTACTGAATTTTTCACAGCCACTAATGACAGATTAGCAAGTATTACTTATTAGATGATGAGTTTTCCTGAGAATCACTGAAGAGTGAGAGCACATGTTGCAAGAATGGATGATAATTCTCAACACGTTGTTTGTTTGTTTTTTATTTAGTTGATTTGATGAAATGCATATCCTCTCCTTCTCTAATTCTCAATATGCCATTTTGTTTGTTATTTAAACCCCTTTTTGCCATACTAAAGTAATGCTGAGATCAAAATGCCAGTCAACCTTTGCGTTGCTTTGTATTCCTGTGGATACAAATGAGTGAATAGCGTTTGATACCAACACACAAATGTTCTTGAGTAGCCAACTTTTAAAGCATCACTTATTTAAACTGTATATAGTGGGCCATGATTGATGGATGTGAACACCTTTGCCCTGTACAATAAATACTCAATGTACTGTATGAATCACTGACATAAAGTCATCAACTCCATTTGCAATTTAGTCTGGCAACCCATACTTGACTTGATGATGATGACATTAAAGAAAGATTCAATGATTGTTTCTAATCACTTCACACATGACACCACACAGCTAAACTACACTGCATTTCCTGTAGGTTTTGGACAGCCATGACACCATGGTAACTTATGTAGTCAGCTGTAGTCACTTGTGTAGTCAAGTGACTGAACCCTTTATGTCCATACTGACTGTAACAATGTTTTCTTATTCTAGGGGTTGTTTGTTTTTAATCCGATATGCTTTATTTGAGAATAAAGTGAGCAATTCACATTGATTCTGCTTCTATTCATAGTGCATTAGTCATGGCTTCTGCAGCAAGCCAAAGATAGAGAGCGCGCGAGAGAGAGCTATCCGCGTTGCTATGGCGACCGCTTGGGAGGCGGTTCCTTAAATCCCGACTTGAGAAAAGCACGTATTGGATCAGGACCCTGTGCTGGTATGCTGTCACTCCAACCAACTGATCGAGTGCGTAACGCCGAGCCCGTCTCTTATGATTTTCTACTGGATCTTGAAGTAGCGTGTGGTTTTTAGGGAAACACAGGAATATTTTGCTGGTCACTCGGGAGGATGAACTGGAATTCCGCTGGTAAGGATCTTAAGGGTTGTGCGGGGAGGCTCTAGCGCAGGATTAAACATGTGACATAACTTACCCACAGCAGCTAAGCTTACTATTAGCAACCCTGTCTATTGATGATTATATCTTTCATGCAATTTTATTAGACCACCGGCCGTTTTCCATAGTCAGCGTTAATGAGTGGGCAGTAAATGCAGTGTTTATAGTAACTGCTGTATCCTACAGTAACAGTATCTGTTTGACTCACGCTCAGATTGCGTCCACTGCTTTAATAGGTAGCAGTGCATTACTTAATTACTCTGACTTTAGCCAATGCGCATTCCTCCATTCCCCATGATTCAGTTTTACATCACTACAAACACTCTTCGTCGTCATCATAATCGTCATCATCATATCTACTTCTACTTCATCTTTACAGTCATCTTCACTGTCATTATTGTCTTCTTCATTTTCTTCCTTATCAGCATCATGTCCTTTATCAACATATCTTCATTATCTTCTTTTTACACTTCCAAGTAAAAAAAAAAGCAATACTAGTTTTTTTTAGGATGTACAACATGGTATCCAGTATTCATCCAGTGCCAAGGTATTAATCTGATATAATCTTTTATCCATAAATCATAAATGTCGGAACTCATCCTATTTGTTTTCCTCAGTTTGTAAATTATTCTAATTATGACAGGGTAGGTAGGTTAGGTTAGGTTTAGGGTTGAGGGAAGATTTTGTAGATATAATTGTCATACAATAGGTCTGCTTTTGGTTGTATAATTTATTGTATGCTGCAGCTGCACTGTAAAAAAAAAAAAAAAAAAGTTGCTGCCTTAAATTTTTAAGTATAATCATATAATTTTTACAGTGTGCTATTTCATAGTTTGTAAGATTTGAATGCAATATAATTTTGCCTTACACAATTTTCATACATAAAACATAAAATAAATTACTTGAAAAGACGTAAGAGACGTAACATCCACTTTTTGCGGGAGACGTAACTTGTGGTGTGTGTCCAGCCATTTCCTGAAGGTTGTGGAAGTCTTAGAAAGGGTCATTTCTCTTTTTTATCCAACCAAAATCCAAAATTATAATGTTTTTGAATTACAACATTCATCATCTACCTTTTGAGTCTCAGTGTACGTTACCTGCTAGTAACTCTAGTTGACTGTTGTCCTACTTGCACACAACTGATACTGAAAGATGAGACAAGTCACGTTTAGCATGTTTTCTTTGTGTTTGCATGAGTAAGACACAAAAAGAAGTTTCCCTAAGTGTTCCACATTTTATAGCCTAATATAGATTATTTGCTGAGACTGAAATTTTTGCACACAATCTCTGATGTAAAAATCATTAGTCTGATTAGGCTTAGTCTTCTTTAGCTTTGTTTCTAGCAGACTGTGCTTGTCTTTGTGACAGTTTGGCTCTCTCCACCTTGGGGCTGATTTCTCTTCACATCTTGATCATGTCTCCAGTCTACTCGCCCCCCAAATTCACCACTGGCTCCACCCTCTTAAGCTCTTACAGTTCCTATGACCCCTGCGATCCCACCCTGGGATATATTGTCCGAGGTCAACCCCAGCTTTCCAGGTATGCTCCTTCCACCTCCCGCTACCTGAACCCCAGCCCTTGCCTCGCCCGAGGCGTCCCGTTCTTTCCTCAGGAGCCTGAACATGGGCAAGCTGCACCCCATTCTGAATCCCACATTGGCCGCCGGAGTGAAAGCTACAGTAGGATGCATGTTAAAGGTCAGATTTCCCGAATTAATTGGCAAAGGGGCCGTTCGCCTTCAAGGACTGGACATATCTGCACATCTCCGCTATCAAGACAACGCAGGTCGGTCAGTCAGTCAGACCTGATGCGGGAGCTTGCCACACTGGAGATCTGTGACCAAGGAGCAGTGTACACAGTCAAAGAGAGCATGATCAGGGGCCGGACAGATTACTCAGGGCCTCTCTACTGGAGCTCAGAGGTGAGTTGTGTACACTGTCAATAAGCATTCAAATACTGGGTCCAACACAAGTTAAGCTCAATCGACAGCATTTGTGGCATAATGTTAATTACAACATAAAATTCTTTTGACTTGCTTGGCAGCCAGTCCTGACTTGCATGGAAAAAAGGACGCCAAGTTAATGATGTCTTGATAAACGTTTATTATTACCAGTGCTCGAAGTGGGCCGGTACGCACCAGTACGCAGTACCGGCACTTATATATTTTAATCTCTAGCGTACCGTTTCTCACATGTTGCCGGTACTTTGCCACTTAGAGTCAAAGCGTCAGTACAAGCAGGCAGGGCCGTTGCTAGCGGGGCGAAAGGTGGTGACGACACAGCCGCCACCCCCCTGCAACCAAGGTATGCGATTTCAACCGAGGAGGAACCCCCTGGAACACGATTTCAACTGAGGGGGCCCAGCTACAACCTGCACCGGGAGTAGTAAAAAATCATATTGATTGATTTATTAATTCATTGATGTCTGTGTATTGTATGTCAATATACAGTAAGCCACTTTTTCTGGTTCTGTGAGCATGAGATTGTTCACTTTAGAAGTACAGTATTGCAAAAATTATAATAAAAAGACTTTGAAGAAAAAAGAATCAGAAATCAAGGTTACGGAGAAGCACTACAATGGAAATGAATGCAGCCTTTTTTAATTTTTATTTAAAAGCAGAAATATGAAGCTAATTTTATAAAAGCTCTTACATTAACTCATTGAGTAACTAACTAATTCATAAAATGTGTGATACTTAAACTATAAAGCTGTTTAAATCATAATTCAGGGTTTCCGCGGGTCTTAAAAAAGTCTTAAAAAGTCTTAATTTGACCTTCCTTAAATTGGAGCAGAAAGTCTTAAATTCAATATCATGGCATTAAATTAGGGCCCTATGATTTCCGCAATGCGGAAAATCTGGACGGAATTGCTCAATCCATTCATAAAAATAGAATTCACTGTATAATGTGGAATGACACGAAATTTGTCAAATTTTGCATGAATAAATCAAAAGTACGTCAGAACACTTAAAGGGATAATTCAACCAAAAATTAAAATCCTGTCATCATTTACTCACCCTCCAGTTGTTCCAAACCCGCAAGGCTTTCTTTCTTCATATAAAGTGATCGAGTCTCTTCAGAAAATCTGGAGTAAACCGCTTGATTCGTATGGATTAGTTTTAGGATCTCTTTATAAACTTTTTGAAGCGTCAAAGTGGAAATAGCTTAGACTGTCAATGGAGGGACAGAAATCTTTCAGATTTCATTAAAAACATCTTCATTTGTGTTCCGAAGATGAATGAAAGTCAGTAAAATTGAATCTAACCATTAAAGCAGAGTCCACAAAAATTAAAGCAGAATAAACTACAAAACACTGCAAAAAATTATGTTCTTCAGGATTTTAGTTTTCCAGTAAAAAATTCTAAACATCCTTAAATCAAGATACATTTACTTGACATGAAAAATGAAGAAATTAAGTCTTGTTTTCTGAGAAATTTAATAAAATTAAGTGAGTTTGTGCTTAAAACAAAAGCAAATATCTGTCAATGGGTATGAAAATTACTTACATTTGAATTAAGTTAATTTTTATGAACCCATTGGCAGATTTTAATCATAAAATCACAAGATTTCCCAAGATTTCTTATCTCAAATCTTATCTTTTTTTAAAAGTTATGGAGACATTTACATTTAGAGAACATATTGATGTGTTATGTTCCCTCTTTAAAGATGTTTTTTCCTACTGTGAGTTCTAGCCTAACAGCTATAATTAACAGCTCCTTGATGAGTTTAGTACTAAACAGTTTTAAACATGCAATTCTTCATCCCTTGTTAAAAAAACCTAATTTGGATCATACAGTTTACTAATAAATATAGACCTATTTCTAAACTGCCGGTTAACTCCAAGATTTTAGAGAAAGTGGTCTACTCACTGCTCTACTCATATTTGAATACTTTTAATATCTTATACACATTCCAGTCTGCCTTTAGGACCTTTTACAGCACCAAATCTGCATTGCTTAGGTTACTAATGATATATTATTATCTTTGGACTTAGGATCTCATGTTGTTTTAGTTTTATTAGATCTAAGCATTGCTTTTGATACAACTGACCATGAGATTCTTTAGTGGTTTGCCTCGTATTTAAAGGACAGGACAGTTGCTGTGAATCTAGAAGACTCTTCCTCCACACTGGCTCCTTTAGTATGTGGCGTTCCTCAGGGGTCGATTTTGGGACCGCTGCTGTTCCCTCAGACCTCTATTTTTCGGAAGTATAGTATTTCATACCATTGTTATGCTGATTATCTTCAGTTTTACTTTCTCCAATTAAATGAGAGTAAAACTGAGGTTTTGATTGTAGGTTCTCCCATGTCACCTACCTTTGCTGGTCAGCTAGGTTCCCTGTCCTTAATGCTTGAAGATCATGTAAAGAATTTAGGGATACTTTTTACTTCAGATCAATTGCTAAAGTCAAGCACTTTCTTTCCAGAAAGGATTTGGAAATCTTTCTTTCCAGAAAGGATTTGGAAATTGTGGTTCATTCTCTTATTTCATTAAGGATAGATTACTGTAATTCTTTATATATTGGTCTCCCCCAGACTGCATTAACCCGCCTGCAGTTGGTGCAAAATGCAGCAGCAAGGGTTTTAACAGGAGCGAGAAAGAGGGACCATATTACCCCTGCACTGGCATCCTTACATTGGCTTCCTGTTAAATTCAGAATTGATTTCAAAATTCTCTTGTATGTTTACAAGGCACTATCAGGTCTTGCCCCCCACTATATCAGACCTTCTTATTCCCTACTCTCCTTCTAGAGCTCTCAGGTCTTCGGATCAATTGCTTTTAAAGGTACCTCGCTGTGATTGTGCTTTTTCCGTGGTAGGTCCCAAACTCTGGAATAGTCTCCCATTCCACGTGAGGTCAGCGTCATCAATTGCCACTTTCAGTCTTATTTAAAAACTCATTTATTTTCTTTAGCTTTTGAATAAGATGTGTTTGCCATGTTGCATGTAATATTATATCTCGGTTTTAATGACATTGTTGTAAAGCACTTTTGTGCGACATCTGTTGTTTGTAAATGTGCTATATAAATAAAGTAGCTTGCTTCCTTGCTAGACAGAAAAGGTTAATAAGCAATTTCTCACAGTAAAATGATGTCAGCAAACATATTGTTTATGTCTTGTGATTATACTATTGAAACAAAGAGTATTTTAATGTTTATGGTTTGTAACTGCCTTACTGTAACCAAGATTTTTTACTTTTTCTATAAAGAAAATAAGGGAGGACTGGAAATACATTTTTTGTTGTAAACATTATGCCTTAAATACTTTCGATTGAGCTTAAATTGTATTTATATTCCTTTGATCTTCTCTACTGCCAGTATATTACTATCATCTCAGTTCAGAAGTACTTTGTGTTATGATACTGATTAAATTCTACCACATATAGCATATAAAGTATGAGCTTGTAGGCTGACACTCTCAGACCTTCACTTCACAAACTTGTGCAAGCACACTTGAGAATCAATTAGATCAATCAACACCACACTGCCCTAAGTCTATTCCATGTGGTCTGTGTAATAGTACATAGATAAACACTAAGCACACACATAGTACAAACTGTTGCTTATGAGTATACATTTAAGCCATGTTTTATCACAGTCAGTAGTTGTGATAAAATTGATATTGCATTTTAATAAAATATTCTATTTATTTCTTATGTAACAATAGGTATTATCTTACAGTGATGCATCATGACTAGAATAAAGACGGCTGGTCCGACAAAGTGAAGCACAGCTCTAATTACTGACACCAATATTAGCCCTGTAATACTCATATTTACTCACTAGAGTGCGCTGTTTTTCTCTTTTGATTAAATGTGCTGTGTTTATCGCTGTATTTAGTGGGGCACAGCAATAAGTATCTTTGGTAATAGCCTAGGTAAGATATGGAAATGCATAAATATGACAAGCAAAATAAAAATCTACACATGCATTGTAGTACATAAATGTAAAAGAACCAATGGAAAGTACATGAACGATTGGTTTAAGTAAAGTTTTGAATTTATTTTTATTTTTATTTTGTAACTTTTGGTAGTATGTTTTTGTAGTGTAAGTTTTTGCTAAAACATTTCCTTTTGTTGAAACTGCACTATTTGCAGTTATGCTTTTGACTGATTGATTAACACCGCAACTGAAAGTGTTCTATAAACGTATTAGTATTCAGCTGGTCACATGATCTCGACATGGCAGGGCAGCGGTAAATCACAGTCATGTAGAATACACAACATTTTCTTGGCTACTGATATGATTTCATTCATTTCATTTCACATGATTGGAGTCTTCAGTTCATGTAAGTTTATATCATTTTACATCATCTGCCAAAAGCACTATATCCTTATGTGTGAAATTACTTTAAAGATCTTACAAATATGAAATTTTTTATACATAAGCATAGGCAATTACGCCGATCAGGCATAATATTATGACCACCTTCCTAATATTGTGTTGGTCCCCCTTTTGCTGCCAAAACAGCCCTGACCCGTCGAGGCTTGGACTCCACTAGACCCCTGAAGGTGTGCTGTGGTATCTGGCATGTTAGCAGCAGATCCTTTAAGTCCTGTAAGTTGCGAGGTGGGACCTCCATGGATCAGACTTGTTTGTTCAGCACATCCCACAGATGCTCGATTGGATTGAGATCTGGGGAATTTGGAGGCCAAGTCAACACCTCATATTATATGTTGTTGAGCTCCTCAAACCTTTCCTGAACCATTTTTGCTTTGTGGCAGGGTGCATTATTCTGCTGAAAGAGACCACAGCCACCAGGGAATACCGTTTCCATGAAAGGGTGTACATGGTCTGCAACAATGCTTAGGTAGGTGGTACATGTCAAAGTAACATCCACATGGATGGCAGGACCCAAGGTTTCCCAGCAGAACAATCACACTGCCTCTGCTGGCTTGCCTACTTCCCATAGCGCATCCTGGTGCCATGTGTTCCTCAGGTAACGCACACGAACCCGGCCATCCACGTGATGTAAATGAAAACGTAATTCATCAGACCAGGCCACCTTCTTCCATTACTTCGTGGTCCAGTTCTGATGCTCACATGCCCACTGTTGGCGCTTTTGGCGGTGGACAGGGGTCAGCATGGGCACCCTGACTGGTCTGCGGCTATGCAGCCCCATACGCAAAAAACTGCGATGCACTGTGTATTCTGACACCTTTCTATCAGAACCAGCATTAACTTCTTGAGCAATTTGATCTACAGTAGCTCGTCTGTTTGATCGGACCACAGGGGCCAGCCTTTGCTCCCCACGTGCATCAGTGAGCCTTGACTGCCCATGACCCTGTCGCCGGTTCACCACTGTTCCTTCTGTGGACCACTTTTGATAGACACTAACCACTGCAGACTGGGAACACCCCACAAGAGCTGCAGTTTTGGAGATGCTCTGACCCAGTCGTTTAGCCATAATAATTTTGAGCTTGCCCATTTTTCCTGCTTCTAACACATCAACTTTCAGGACAAAATGTTCACTTGCTGCCTAATATATCCCACCCACTAACAGGTGCTGTGATGAAGAGATAATCAGTGTTATTCACTTCACGTGTCAGTGGGCATAATGTTATGCCTGATCGGTGTATATTAGACTGGATTTGTCATGGCCATACAACAAACCATACAATAACTGATCCTTGATCAGCTCTCATAGACTCTGGCCTACCATAAACATCTTCAGATTACAACTGGTTTTGAGGTTACAATTGGTTCTGAGATTATTCATTTATCAGTTGACATTGTGCCACAATGATTGCTCTCATAGTGGGCCAGAGGTCTGTACAGTGCTGAATATAATTACTTGTTCACAGTAGCAAACCTGTATATCAGCACAATTTCATGTTGTTAGCTTGGACTTTGTCATTGTCAGGCCTATAGCGTATTGTCAGCCAAATCAGGGTGTTATAAAAATGTGCAGTACCAGGTGCAGTTCTGCTGAACTCTGACTTAAGCTTATTTTCGTTCCCATTCTCCTCCGGTCATAACATAACTAGATGCTTTGAAAGTTAATCTCACCCTTTTTTACACATTTTTCAAACATCAGTAGATTTCAGTGTGCCAGAATGCATGTTTTTGTTTTTGTTTCTCCTCTTCTTCATTCCATTCCCATGGTCTTGTGGTCTTGGGAGAGGCTGTGAAAGAGATTGAGTGGTGTCTTTATGACCTGTCTCAATCCTCATATGTTGACATTAAAGCTTTGTTGCCTGCCGTGTGTGTTTAGGTTACATAAGTCTCTACAATCAGGTTCAATGTTATTGTAAGGATGAGCAGAGCGCTGCAGTACATGTACAGAGAGATAAGGCTCAGTGTAATCTTAAATTAGTCTATTATTATCAAGCTTTATTATTTTGCAGTATCTTTTAATGGAGTCTTTATTTCATAATTTTATACAAGTTTTCGCAACTTTTTTATTGTCAATTAGTTCTGAATTATTTGAATATTATTTCCCCCATTTTTTTTGGCCGGTCATTTTTGACCAGGAACACCACAAGTGCGGCTTTGTTCCATTTTGTACAAAATAAAAGCATTTCAAAACAAACTTCCTGGTTAAATATTAAAGCACACTAGTCTAATAAACAGTGCAAATTTTTCCCATATTTTGAAAATTATTCACAAATAATGCTTTTTTCACTCAAAAACTGAGGTGCATGAGTTCAATCAATCAATGAGGCCTATGATCAATCAGTTCCAAAAAGAAGTACAAAACCTGTATTTGAATCAAAAAAATGTAATCCAATATTTGGTGAAACTACAGCATAACAAGCAATTTACAAGCAATTTTTAAAAGGCCGGTTAATTTTGACTGAAGGTGTTGCAGGGTTTTAATGTTGATGTACCTAATTAAACACAAAATCAAAATCTTATGTTTACCTGCACAAAATTACTCTCCAGAACATTTTCGTTCACTGTTCCTTGCTGGTGGAACGATCTCCCCACCTCCATCCGGAATGCTGAATCGCTGACAACATTCAAAAGACAGCTGAAAACTCATCTCTTCCGTGAGCACTTAACCTCATCTTAAAAAAAATAAAAAAAATTCCCTTTCCTCTATTCCCTCCCTATTCTAGCTTATGCTACTTTAAGCAATGTCCGAAACATAGTATTTTGAGCACTTTTTGTGATTATTTGCCTCTTCATGACGGATCGCTTCCTGTATTCCTCAGTTCTAAGTCACTTTGGATAAAAGCGTCTGCAAAATGAATAAATGTAAATGTACCTTAAAATGCTGATAACCACCATAATACAGGTGGTTCAATAGAAAGCAACATAATGAATCAGAGCTCATCATAAGATGGTGCAACACACAGACACACTATCAGGTTAAAACACTATCAGGTTAACACACATGATACTAAAATAATGCAATAAATATAAAATAAAGACAACCAAATAACATAAAACGTAACACAAAACACCCTAATGTAGATTACTGATAGCAAAAATAAGAAATAAGAACAAAAGTATTTAAATAAAATGTAATCATTTGTCATGTGACAGAGACTTCAGGGATTGTCCTTTTAGTGTTTTCAAATTATACGATAATTCAGAGTTTTTACTTGTAAAAACCAGTAAGTGTTTTTACTTTTAAAGTTTTTTAAAGCATACAGATGTTACCACACAAACAAAACAACAACAACAAAAAAAACAACAGTTGAAACATTTTCATATTTGGGTGAACTATCCCTTTTAAGAAAAAAATGTATTACAGTGCAATTTAGTCTACTACTGATATTCCAAAAATCCCAGATCAAGAACCACAAGACAACCAAAGACCTTCATCACAGACTTTAAGCATTCACAGTAACAAAAACTATTAAAATACCACTATTGGAGAGATGGAATATGTGTTTAGCTATTTGTACTGTATGGATTTAAAGTCATGCCACTGAGTGAGGTGATCCATTTCTAATTTTGTTTTTGTTTCTGAAGAAAATGTTATCAGACTGCAACTCAAGTTCTATGACATTAGATTCTGTCTGTCTCTGTCTGTCTGTCTGTGTGTGTGTGTGCGTGTGTGTGTGTGTGTGCGTCCGTGCGTGTGTGTGTCTGTGTGTGTGTGTGTGCGTGTGTGTGTGTGTGTGTGCGTGTGCTTAACCATATTTTGGGGACGAATTTGTATCCAGAAGGATACAAATAAAAACAGCATAAAAATAAAGTAAATACTGGTTTGTTTATTTTTTCTTTTCTTTTTTAAATGCAGAAAGTGTTCTGTTAGGGTATGGGGTAGGGTTAGGATGGTCATAGTATTTATAAAGGCAATAGAAGTCTGTGCAATGTCCCCATTTAGATACCTAAATTACCATGTATTATAGAGATAAAGGTGGCGTGTAAGAGATAAAGGTTGAGTGAGTTTTTAAGTAGAACATCAGTTTAGTCATTGGGAGAGTCTCATACTGATGCCACTCCTTTCACTCTCCCACGTCAAGTCAAAGCATGTGGTAGGTTCAGTTTCAGGATGTGTTGTACATATTTCTACACACACATACACATAGACAGAAAATACCCTCCTTTGCAAACTAAGAAATACTCAGCTATACGCCTGTGGTTTGTGATTGAAATTGCATGGGAACACATACTCTGTCCTGCATTCCAAATCACATGCGAATCACCTCCCGGGATCTGTGCCGATCACTCACCATGACAACCAAACATGTCTGCACAAGTCACCAGAATGAGTCAACTCGCCTTATGAGCTTCATAAAAGGGCTGCTAGTAACAGGGTATATTACGTTGCCTGGGTATCGCTATGTGAATTTGCAGCTTACTGCGTGGCAGGAACATTGATCTTTGTCCTGTCTAAGATCAACTAGTTGGGGAAATATGTCAAGAACATATCATGCCTGGGTTATGTTTCAATTTAAAATCAAAAGAAATAAATAGGAATTGTATTACACAAAAACAACACAAAGCCTATATTTAGGACCATTAAGATGCTTTATTATATTTTTTAATGACAATTAAACCCCCCCCTTTTATATTTGTAATTGCAATGGTAGTTTTTTTCAAACTCAAACATGTCTGGACACATCGCAATGGTGATGTTTGGCTTATGGTAATTTTTGTGGTAAGTAGTAAGATTTTTTTAGGACGCATTAAATTATGTACAGTAAGGTGACAGTAAAAACTTTTACATTGTTTCAAAATAATTTCAAATATATGCTATTCTTTTGAAATTTCTGTTAATCAAAAAATGTATTACTGTTTAAAAAATGCAATGTTTTCAACACTGATAATAAGAAATGTTTCTTGAGCTGCAAATGAGCATATTAAAATGGTTTCTGTGACATGTGACACTGAAGACTGGAGTAATGATGCTGAAAATTCAGCCATCACATGAATAAATTACAATTTAAAATATATTCAAATAGAAAACAATTATTTACATTGTAGTAATATTTCACAACAACTCTTTTTACTGTATGTATAAAATAAATGAAGATTTCTTTCAAAAACATTTGTAAAAATCTTACAATCTGTGCAAAATAATTTTAATATGAACTCAAAACAAAACAAAACAACTCTGACTAATTCTAACATTTATTTGATATCTCTAGCTCAGTATGCCAACAACTGTTTCAGAGAAACATCTGCGATAGTTGAAACTTAAAATATTACTGAGTTCCATTATGTCTCCTGAGCTCTGAGGACAGCTAATAAAATCTCCTCTGGCTTTTTTCTGCTATTAATGAATGGCTCTAGACTAGACAGTTTTACTGCTTTTGAAGTTTAATGAAAATGTTCCAAGTTTCGCAGAATGCTTGTTGCACAGAACTCATGTTAAACATAAAGTCAATGACCCATTACTTCCCCAAGAAAAATTTTTACCTACAGAAATGTGCTATACTTATAAGCCTTGCTTTCCAAAATGTGACAACTGGAAGCTTGATACAATATAATTTACTTGACTCAGCTCCCAGTGGCATGGAAGTCATTTTGTCAGCTCCATTTTGTCAGCTCCATTATTAGTAGAGCAGAGGTCTTAATAGAAGTAAAGGCTTTTGTCATAAGGTTTTTATTAGTGAAGGACTGAAAATTTGCTCATTTACAATTTGAAGGATTGTAAAGTAGTAAAGATCATGCTTATTACTCATGGCCCAGATAAGATGGTTTATTGCCAGACAGAGCAACTTTGTACTTTCATCTACATTAGTGTCAAGGCCGTTTGGCTTATTTTGGCCCACAGTAAGAGCAGGTCTAGGGCCAGCTGTGTATTTGGCTGGGGATGAGCCATTTGAAGTGACAGTACAAGACTTCCCCTGATAAATTCCAGAGACAATGAGACTTCATACAGGCTGCACAAGCTGAGGGAAGCCATGGCTTGAATCACGTAGGCTTACTACAAATAAAGCCCCACTTACAGTTCTACAAAATGCAACAGCGTAAACGTCTAGAATAGATTTAATGATCATGTGCACCTCCATGCTTGACAATTTTTCACCACATGACTTTATAGGCACAATTAGACTTCAAATTCAGCGTAAAATGTAAACCGATTACCATTTGGGTTAATGACTCCAAAAACCTCAGCAGGATTCCTTCAAGGGAATCAAAACAGTCAGTGCTGTCGGATTCATTTTATTTTACGATCATAAATAAAGACACAAATGCAATGTTAGATTATGTTTCCTGTCTAAGCTTTGATTGGCTCAGCCGAAGGGACGTGATGAGATAACCCGGAGATCCAGAGATTCTGTGATGAGGAGTTCATCTCATCTCCCTCACATTCCACACAATCCAATAGCTTTCTGTACTCTCTGGCTTGCGCTATAGAACATACCTGCCAGATTCCTGACATGCCATGTGTCTGGATGACGTTAGTTAAGAGCATGTGTGTATACGGCTCATCATTTCTTCATCTGGTTGAGCAACAACTCAGTTGAACCTTCTCCTTTTGTATGGCGTATGAAGAATCTTTAAAAAAACCTTCCATTAGCCTGAAAATATTTAAATATGTACAGACCTGATTAGAATTGCAGCTTTATATGATTCAAAGTATAATGTTAGAAGAGTCACTGTAATTGCTGTAATAGAACTACATTAGGGATGCACCATATTTTGGTACTATAGCTATTATCGGCCAATATTATACGTTTTAAAGTATTGTATTGGTTGATATTGGACATATATCAGAAGATATTGAAATTTTAAAGTGGATGACATGAGCGTGACATGCCTTTTTTATTGTTTTTATGTTCCTTGAGGTTCACTTATAATGTTAAAGTTTTTTGCACAAGAACATTTCTTGTCATTCTGATCCTCTGTCAGAAACGTTCCGTTTTAGTGCTGTCTCCACAACTGTTATGATAAAGCCTGTGGTAAACATAACTTGACTATACTTTGACGTTTTGTTCTACAATGTAAATTACACACACCCATAGCGAAAACGCTAATTTTGAAGCATTTATTCATTTTTGAAAATGTACGTTTTTAATAAGTAGCTAACTAGATAAGACAGCTTGGGGTGTGAGCGTGTGCAGTATACGTTGTAGAACAAAACATCAAAGTATCATCAAGTTAGACTACAGGCTTTATTTTACACATACATTGAAAAACCCTATTATAAAGCCCCATAGGTAAATCTCGAAGTAACCAGCGGCGAATTAGACTTCCGGGTTCTGACGTCATACCTGCACCACTCTGTCGCCATTCTATCAAATCGTCATATACAGACAAAGCATTGTGGAAGTGCTTACTTCTGCTTTGCGATGTGGCTGCTGTACAGTTGGCACTACTTCTTCTTTCAATAAAATTTTATCTGCAATTGATTACAAAACAATCTGCAGTGGAATGCTCCAAATAAACATGTAATCCAATGTAATTCAAGAGGTCATATAGGGCCAGATTTACTAACAGCTTGCGCTAGCGCAAACCCTCTTTTGGCGTTAAAAAACTACTGTCAGGATTTACTAAAGACACGCAGTGATAAATTAGCGCTGAAAAGGCGTGGACAGTTATTTTTGTGGCTGACATTACTGCATATGTATTTGTAGGAGTTTCCCTTTCAGGCGCAAAATTTATGGGAGGAGAATATTTAAATGAATCATGCAAGGTGATTTACAAAGGTTTGCGCTCGTCAATTTACTGGTGTTTGCTCCATTATTTACCACCCAAAAAAAGCGTGTCTTAAACCAGACGCCAACGGGTAGATTGCGCTGGTCATTATGGAAATGATCCGGCTGCGTCTGTGTTCATTAATTTGTGCGTCGTCAGTAGATCACGCGCAGAACTGTCCACTCCCATTGCCGCATTTATGGAATTGCGCTCTCACGCTAATTTGCCCTGTTTAGTAAATCTGGCCCATCAAATCAAATCAAATCACCTTTATTTATATAGCGCTTTTTACAATGCCAATTGTTTCAAAGCAGCTTCACAGTGGTAACAGGAAAATAATGCAACAGAATTTGATTCAGCTGTACAGCCGCTCTGGTGAAAACGGTGATGTCATCCAGCTCATTTCAATTATCATATAGTGTCAATGCGGGCAGATCAGTAATATAGTTGAAATTTAAGTGTCCCCAACTGAGCAAGCCAAAAGCCAAAGGCAACGGTGGCAAGGAACCAAAACCCCTTCAGGGCCAGAATGGAGAAAAAAACCTTGGGAGAAACCAGGCTCAGTCGGGGTGCCAGTTCTCCTCTGGCTGACGAACAAATAGTGTATGATTATGATTCTGGCAACATTACAGGTCAGAAGTCATATTAGATCAATAGATATTCGTAGGATTATTCGAAAGATTGGAGTCGTCACGCCAGGGACGGGTTTAATGAGGATGTCGTGTCGATGCGGCATTTACAGGGGTGAGTTTAATTGACATGGTCTCTACAGACACTTCAGGGATGCGTTCGTCATGTCCAGGCTAAGGTCCACCATCTGGTCCGGATACAGCCCGGATCCGGCCGACTGCAGTAAACCTCGGGATAAACAGAGAGACCAACATTAGCGTAGATGCCATTCTTCTTATGATGTAACGAGTACATCAGGTGTTATGGGAAGTGTTCCCGGTTCCGGCTGACCTAGTTAATGCAGCCTAAAACAATCATTTAACTGATTTGAATAATATAAATTAAAAATGTTTTATGTGTATGCCATAGTGAAGAGATGTGTTTTTAGTCTAGATTTAAACTGACAGAGTGTGTCTGCTTCCCGAACAATGCTAGGAAGACTGTTCCAGAGTTTAGGTGCTAAATAGGAAAAGGATTGACCGCCTGCAGTTAATTTTGATATTCTAGGTATTATCAACTGGCCAGAATTTTGAGACCACAATAGACGTGATGGAGTATAATGCGTTAAGAGCTCGCTCAAGTACTGGGGAGCTAAACCATTTAGTGCTTTGTAAGTAATCAGCAAGATTTTAAAATGTATACAATGTTTAATAGGGAGCCAATGCAGTGTTGCCAGAACCGGGCTAATATGGTCATACTTCCTGGTTCTAGTAAGAACTCTAGCTGCTGCGTTTTGGACAAGCTGCAGTTTATTTATTAAGCGAGCAGGGCAACCACCCAGTAGAGCATCACAATAATCTAGCCTTGAGGTCATGAACTGTTCAGCATTTTGCATTGAATGCATGTGCCGTAATTTAGATATATTTTTAAGATGGTAGAATGCAGTTTTACAGATGCTAGAAACGTGGCTTTCAAATGAGAGATTGGTATCAAAGAGCACACCCTGGTTTCTAACTGACGACGAGGACTTGACAGAGCAGCTATCAAGTGTTAGACAGTATTCTAGGTTACTACTTGTGGAGTTTTTTTGTCCAATGATTAAAAATTTATTTTTTTCTGAATTAAGTTGCAGGAAATTACTAGTCATCCAATTTTTTATATCAGCTATGCATTCCGTTAATCTTGTGAACTGGTAAGTTTCGTCAGGGCGTGAAGAAATATAGAGCTGAGTATTGTCAGCATAACAATGAAAACTAACGCCATGCTTCCTAATAATATCTCCCAGTGGTAGCATGTACAGGGTGAAAAGCAACGGTCCTAGCACTGAGCCCTGCGGTACTCCATACTGAACTTGTGATCGGTGTGACATCTCTTCATTTACTGCTACAAACTGATAACGGTCAGATAGGTATGATTTAAACCATGCCAATGAAATTCCACTAATGCCAACATCATTTTCGAGTCTATTCAAAAGAATGTTGTGGTCGATAGTATCGAATGCAGCGCTAAGATCGAGTAACACTAACAGAGAGATACAACCACGATCGGAGTATCAGTAAATCATTTGTAACTCTAATGAGAGCAGTCTCAGTACTATGATACGGTCTAAATCCTGACTGGAAATCCTCACAGATACCATTTCTTTCTAAAAAGGAGCATAATTGTGAGGACACTGCCTTTTCTAGTATTTTTGACAGAAAGGGTAGATTTGAGATTGGCCTGTAATTGACTAATTCTGTAGGATCAAGTTGCGGTTTTTTAATAAGTTGTTTAATAATAGCCAACTTAAAAGTTTTCGGTACATATCCTAATGTCGAGGATGAATTAATGATATTAAGAAGAGGATCTATGACCTCTGGAAGCATCTCTTTTAGTAGTTTAGTCGGTATAGGGTCGAGCATACATGTTGTTGATTTTGATGATTTAACGAGTTTAGCCAATTCTTCTTCTCCTATAGCAGTGAATGAATGTAATTTTTCCTCAGTGACACTACAATGCACTGTCTGATGTGATACTGTAGTAGACGGCTGCATGATTATAATTTTTTCCTAATATTATCAATCTTACAAGTAAAGAAGTTCATAAAATCATTACTGCTGTGCTGTTTACAAACATCAGAAGTTGAAGCTTTATCTTTGGTTAATTTAGCCACTGTATCGAATAAATACCTAGGGTTGTGTTTGTTTTCTTAGAGAGTCGAGAAATAAGCAGATCTAGCAGTTTTTAGGGCCTTTCTGTATGCAATCATGCTCTCTTTCGCGAAATGCGAAAAACTTCCAGTTTTGTTTTCTTCCAGCTGCGCTCCATTTTTCTGGCTGCTGCTTTAAGGGCCCGAGTGTGCTCGTTGTACCACAGCGTTGGACTATTTTCTTTAATCTTCTTTAAGCGCCGGGGACCAACTGTCTAAAGTGCTGGAAAAGAGAGAGTCAATAGTTTCTGTTGCAACATCGAGTTCCTCTAGGCTATCTGGGATGCTGAGGAGATGAAACTGATGAGGAAGATTATTTACAAAGCAATCTTTAGTCGCAGCAGTGATAGTCCTGCCATATTTGAAGCGAGGGGACGGCTTTGCAGCCTTTGATAAATTAAGTGTACATGATACTAGGTAATGATCTGAGATGTCATCGCTCTGCTGCAGAATTTCAATGGTATCAACATTTATTCCATGTGACAATATTAGGTCTAAAGTATGATTACGGCGATGAGTGGGTCCTGACACGTGTTGCCTTACTCCAATAGAGTTTAGAATGTCTCTAAATGCCAATCCCAATGCGTCTTTTTCATTGTCTGCATGGATATTAAAATCACCAACAATTAGGACTTTATCTGCAGCCAGTACTAACTCTGATAGAAAATCAGCAAATTCTCTGGTAAAGTCTGTATGGTGCCCTGGTGGCCTGTATACAGTAGCCAGCACAAATGTCCAACGGGATTTATCAATTTCACTACATAACGTTACATAAAGCACCAAAACTTCAAAGGAATTATATTTGGAAACTAGACTTCTGAGTAATACCGAAGATATTATTATAAATTACAGCAACACCTCCCCCTTTACCTTTCAGACGCGGCTCGTGTTTACAACAATAATCTTGGAGTGTGGACTCATTTAAAGTAATGTAGTCATCAGGTTTTAGCCAGGTTTCTGTCAAACACAGCACATCTAGGTTATGATCTGTAATCATATCATTAACAATAAGCACTTTTGAGGAAAGGGATCGAATATTCAGCAGCCCGAGCTTTATCATTTGATCATCTGTATTATATCTGTTGTTTATTTGTTGGACATCAATTAAATTGAATGGTTTTGATGGTTTTTTGTATTTACTAATTCGTGGAACAGACACAGTCTCTATGTGATAATATCTAGGTGAAAGAGTCTCTATGTGCTGGGATTTATCTGACTTCTGTGACGTGAGACAGCTAGCAGGCGGTCGGGTAAGCCAGTCCGTCTGCTTCCTGACCTGGGCCCCACTTAGTCAAGGTTTAGCTCTAAGACTATGTGCCAAATTACTAGAGAGAAGAGCGGCACCATCCCAAGAAGGATGGATGTCATCTTTTTTCAACAGGTCCGGTCTGCCCCAAAAGCTTTTCCAATTGTCTATGAACCCTATGTTATTTTGCGGACACCACTTAGACAACCAGCCATTGAGTGATGATACTCTGCTAAGTATCTCATCACTCCTTTTAACGGGGAGGGGACCAGAGCAAAAAACGTCATCTGCCATCGTACTTGCGAGTTTACACACCTCTTTAATGTTAATTTTGGTGATCTCCGACTGGTGAAGTCGAACATCATTTGTGCCGACGTGAATAATAATCTTAGAGAATTTACGATTAGCATTAGCCAGCACTTTTAAATTTGCTTTGATGTCAGGCGCTCTGGCTCCCGGTAAACATGTGACTATGGTGGCTGGTGTCTCTATTTTCACGTTCCGTGTAATAGAATCGCCAATAACTAGGGCACTCCTTTAGGCGAGTAACCACCTAGCAAACACCTAGCAAACATTCAGAACACCCTATCAACCACCTGGCAAAGCCCTGACAACTGCATAACAATGTTCTAGCACGCACCCAGAACACTCCAGCATCTTGGTGATGAGCTTTACATGAGTAAGCACGCTTCAAAGAATATATAAAATCATCACTTTTAGAATTAATTTTTTTACACTGTTCCACAGAATTCTGCACTTTTTCTCCCACAGTCTTTGCAGAAATGTAAAAAGTGCAAATTCTGTGTGATTCTTGTAGTGGATTATGCCAAAATACTTTGGTGATTCTCTAAACACACTGTCTGCTTTTAAGTCACCAGTTTATCTTTTGACATCTATCATATCTTTATAATTTTATGGGAAAACCACCCATGATATGACTCTCTAAGCTGATGATACCGTTAAAAGATAGGTATGCAAGTATCCACCTCCGGGCCACATTTAGTGCACAGTGAGGAGCTTTGGTTTGCCACTGCATAGGGCTCTACCTCTCCAGAGGTAACAAACACCTAATGGCACAGGATTAATTAGCCCCCTTGAGTAAACACTTCCGTTGAATCAGCACACAAGTGGCTTAAGGATTGAGGGAGTAAGCTACAATTCTTTTCTATGAAAAACCAGCTATCTAGCCAAAGTATCCACATATATTTGTAATGATTGCCTTAATGCATGATGGCTTATTTTATTAGAATATATTTTGATCGCCTCCTTGATTTGTAATGAATATACTGTATACAGACTTGGTTATGCAACTAACCTGCCAACTAAGCCATCTCTGATTGCTCTGATAACATCAACATCTGACCCGTTTCTAACCTATTGTCTCTGTCCCAAGCAGCTGTGTCTCTGTTGCCATTTCAGATTAATGATGTGGATCATTTTCAGTCCTCACAGCAGTGTGCTCATGGCTATAGGACAGATTCAGGTAAAGTTTAGGGAAACACACTAATTAGAAGTCATGATTTAACCATAGGTGGGTTATAGACAGACTGTGTTTTTACTTACATTATGGTGTAACACACTCCCAGCACACACTGTGGTTGGCATGGCGATGATAAAATGTCCGGAGGGAACTAGAGGAAACATCAGAGACATGGGACAGTAAAGCAGCAACAAAAGCCGTTGTCAGAGTTACCTAAGAAAACAGTTGTACATGCATGTGCTTCTTTTGCATGTGAGCCTTTGAGTCTTTTTAAGTTTTGGGCTTTAAGTCTTTTTGCGTTCCCATAGCAAATACAAGGGTACACAATGTCTCTGCCTGTCTCAGTGTCCACTGTCCCACATATACTCACCGTTTTCTGTAATCCCTCTTATAACTCCAGCTGTCACTGAAAAACCTTTGATCCTCATGAAAACAGTGTTTGCATACAATGTAAAAAGTCATTTGCACAGTCATGTCAGTTGAAGCATGTCTATTCTACATATAAAAATACATGTAAATACAGCCATTTGCAGTGACTTTTTTTATTATGTTAATTGTATTTTTCATTATAAAACAAATACAAGAAGACATCACCAAAACACACACACAAAAAAGGGAACACAAATAGCTCAGATTTATATATAAAACAGGACTACACCATAAAACAGATTAGAAAAAAACAAAAAAAAACAATAACATATTTCAAAAAGATGAACAGTGCACTGAAAGACTGGCACAGGAGAAGAAGGCATTGGGAGGCAGGACTTGATTGACATTAGATCCCTCCCCATGAGTGGTGCCCCTTTGTCCACAATGAAGAACGTAGCAGGAACTGAGTGGTCATGTAGGGAAACGTTCGCTGACAAACATCCAACCACAGGATGTTGGTTTGGGCTTTTGAATATGTCACAAGCCTGACTGTGGGTTACTGAAATGGCACAAATAAGTGCTGTAGGGCAGGATAGATATGGAAAAAACAGTGTCAACCACCAAATCCACCATACAAGTCTGTGAGTCAGAAGTTGATAGTCACTGTGCTTGTAATGCTGGGACTATAGGCTGAATACTCCATGTACAGCAATTTCTGGTAATTCAATTTAACGGACCTGTGTACTTGATTGCTGTGTATTTGATCAGAGATGGCAAATGTACACACATCCTTCACTCAAGTAGAAGTACAGATACTCATGTTTAAAAAGACTGGTAAAAGTTGAAGTACTGACTACACTTTTTCACTCAAGTTAAAGTAAAAAAGTATGGGCTCTGACATGTACTTAAGTAAAAAGTAGCCATTACTACTACCTGTTTTAGTGTCACGCTGGTAACTGGACCTCACATCATATTCAGTCATTCAGTCATATAAAGACTGAATATTACTGTGTGTGCCATCAGCACTAGCAACATATGGCAACATCCCTTATACAAAACTGAGAAACAAAATTGTAGAGAAAATCCTTAGCCCCTCGAAAAACTGGAGAATAACAGGCAAGGCATACACTACATAACTACGAGAGCCTTCTTTTTAGCCCACAAGTTATTGTGAGTGTGAGCAAAGTAATTTACATGTATGTGCTTTCTCAAATTCGACGACAAAATTCTTGAAAGCCAGTACTTTGTGCTTTTTAGGTTGACACAATTCACAGCGCATATTCATACGCGCCAACAATTTTGAACATCTCCCTCATATATGGCCAAGGGTGATCAGGAATGTCTGTATTCTCAGTCATGTCGACATCGCTAACTCCCTCTGTCTCATCCATAATGTTAGCCATTCTTCTTGTTGCCTTCTGCGTTGCTCCGTGGTAGCTTCGTAGACTAGCCTACGTCTGTGGTGCGTGATAGCCAGGAAATGATACACCGGGGGGGGCGGGGGGTTCTGTATTACGTTAGGTTGAAAAAGGCGCACAATGACAATAAATAATATTAATCATGGCACTAAATACAGATTAAAACTAAAGTAACGAGCCTGGTTTGAAAATGTAATAAGTAGAAAGTACAGATATTTGTGTAAAAAATGTAAAGAGTTCAAATAAAAAGTTGTCAGAAAAATAAATTGTGAAGTAAAGTACAGATACCAGAAAAATACTACTTTGTTACAGTTACTTTCCATCTCTGGCACTGATCGACACAGTTTAGTGTAATGTCCAATCTTTTTGCTTTGACTTTGCCAAGCAGTTCGCAGCGTTAGCTAAGTGTGCCTCCGATCCACATCAAAAGCATGACTTCCACTTCCCCACCTGAGCAGAATTAAGAGGTGTATGTGACTGCGTTTTTCTGTGTGCTGCACTTCTTGTACAGGGCGGTAACTTGGTGGGAATTTGAAATAGATTTAGATCGTAACAGCTCTGTCCAGTGTGAGATCAGTTTCTAGTAAAAGTAAAATAATTCAGATAATCTCCTTGTTTAAAGCCTTGTTTCATTCCTGAATGAATCAGTGTTTTTGAATTGAGTAAATGGGTTACTAACTCACTCATAAAGACAGTTCCTTAAAATGCCACCTAGTGCGCAAAAAAATCCCCTCCACTAAGGGTGCTTTCACACTGGCAGTTTAGTTCTAAACGGGGCTAGGTTTGCATGAAAAATTGGTAATGTGAAAGCCGTCATGTGGACCCGGGTGTGCACCGGGTCGGGATACCGAACCTGAGACTACCTGTAGGAGGTGTTCTGAGTTCGGTTACATTGGATCTTTGCAGCGATTTGCATGAATATGAAGGCAACTCGGGCTTGGGTGCGCACTTGTTTAGGAAGTAAAGTAACATGCGTTGACAACTTCACTAAGCCAATGATGCATGAATATGAAGGCAACTTGGACTTGGGTGCACACTTGTTTAGGAAGTAAAGTAACATGCGCATGCGTTGACAAGCAGCAGAAAGCCGCCTTCATGCAATGCACATACAATAAACCCAAGTGTCGTTCACTCTGCTGCACATAATAGCAACAAATTAATAAAAAACACAATATATTGACCCACGTTCTGTTTTGTATCATGCACCATGCACGTTTGTGATGAATGCAAATGCACCAGGGTTCGATAGAAATTTTGTTTTTAAAATCATGTAATAATAACTTTTAAATTATGTAATTATGTTACTACAATTCGTTTTTTGAAATATAAACATTTAAACAGTTAGCTGTGCATTAAATTATTTTAATGCACGACATGGAGGCAAAGAACCACCCCAACGCAAAGTGGTCAATTCAGATTGTTTAATGCACAGCTAGCTGTGGATTATTCCGCTTATACCATGGTCATTTGCCAGCATTGACAACTTATAGGGATAGTTCACCCAAAAATGAAAATTCTTTCATTAATTACTCACCCTCATGTCGTTCCAAACCCGTAAGACTTGTTCATCTTCGGAACACAAAGATCTTTTTGATGAAATCTGAGAGCTTTCTGTCCCTTTGACACTTCAAAAAGTTCATAAAGAGATCGTAAAACTAATCCATATGAATTGAGTGGTTTAGTCCAAAATTATCTGAAGAGACACGATCGCTTTATATGATGAACAGATTGAATTTAGGCTTTTTGATAAACGGAAGCTCAAGCATGTTCGCTTGACGTGCAAGAACCAATGAGGTTCGTTCTCGTGGTCATTCTCTCCTCGCTTGAAACACTGATTGAGTTATTTCATGATACATTTTAATAAGTTGTACTGTTTCTGTCAACATACCTTCGGATGTTCATTCTCGTTTAATTTGTGCTGTAACTAGTAGTAAAGTGGAAGAGATGATCAGTTTACGTGCACGCCGCGCTGCTGCTTTGCTTAAACTGAGGCACTACATCAATCTGTCGTGCCAAATGCATTATAAAATTGACAATTTGAAAGCTGAGACTTTGTTTCATATCTGAAGTAACAAAGCACAAAGCTTAATGTAATTTATTGGATAAGAGGAGCATTGGAAATGTTTAGTGAAGTTTTGTTCATGCATCACCTAAAAACATCATAGACCAAAAAAATAGATTTTTGGTATTTAAGAATCAATGTCGGTTCATAAAAATGATTAAAATTGAGAATTTTTTTTACCCATAAACACTGACAACCATCCAGAACACCCTAGCAGCAGCTGAGCAACAAGCTAAAAAACATTCAGAGCACCTCGGTAACTACCAACTGTAACAACCATCCAGAAGAACTAGCAACTGCATAGCAATATGTTAAAAAGCACTCAGAACACCCTTGCCACAAAGCTAGACCATGGCCATGAAGAATAATATGGGATATAAATAGATAATGCAATAGTTTTCCATCATTCATTTGAGTTAATAACCAATCATGTTTTACAGCACACTATTCATGCATGAGTAGGAATCAAGAGAGGACTTCAGTAAAAACAAGCTGGCCATGATATACTCTTGGCCAGGAGCCATTTGCAAGATATTCAGATTGGAAATAAGAATGCTTTAAGGGTTACATGCATTCTGAGAATGGGAGAAGGGTCAGTTCTGGCTTGACTTTCTTGGATGCTCCAAATGTGTTACGTGGTACTATGAATTCATTAACCAGCAGCACCAATGTGCATGTTGCTCATTACACAGAAGCCGCAGTGATTGTAGTTTAACTGTGTGGTTATTTATGTATAAGTTCTGAGAAGTCAGATTTCCATCAGAAATTTTAAACTGTTTCTAATGATGAAGAAACTAAGAATGTGTGTGTTTGTGCGTGTCTGCAAATGCGTGTTTGTGCATGATAGTGATATCTGTTGTGACCCTTTGTCAAGTTATTGGCATGCATACCAGGGACCCTTCAGTGTTTGACCTGTCTGTAGTCAGTGGAACCTAACGCACACACACATGTGCATATTTTGCATACAGTACATTGGAAAAACAATGACACACAACATGCTCAGGGAACACAGCTGTGTACCCTTACAAAAAGTTCATTTTATTAAGTATGCTTAAGTAAAGTTCAAGTATTAACTATAAGCTACTTTAGTATACCAATATCAATGAACGAAGTATACTTGTACTACTTGGGACTAAATTGGCCCACTTTTTAGTGCATAAAAGTATACTTTTAAGTGTAACAGTAGTAAACTTTGAGTACACAACTAGTTTACAACAAAGTTTTTCGTTTGTACTGCAACTATACTACAAGTGAACTTATAGGTATACTGATAGTTTACTATTCAAATACTTGTAACACTTTAGTTTATGAAAGTACACTTTGAAGTATACTCTCAGTAAACTACTAGTTTAGTGGTGAACAGGACATCTTTATGTTTAAGTGAACATAACATCATACTTATTGTTTACTATGTATATATTATTTTTGCACTTTAAGTACTATGTTCCTATTTAGGCATTAATCCGTTATACTTGAAATATACCTTTAACTGTACTTTAACTCTTTCCATTTTAAAAACATTTTATTCTAGCTTCATGCATCCTTTTTATCAACACTTGAGTGTTGGAAAGTTTCATAAAAAAGCAACATTTTAAACAAAAAGCTGGAAAAAGTCTTTTTGTCAAAGACTACATCCGGATCGGATTCAGAACGATGATCAAAACATAGATGGAGTAGATCAAGTCCATCAACACCCCCAAAGCTTCACAGTCGTTTCCTCTTCATGGGTTTGACATTTCATCGTGTTATTTTACATTTGTGTAATGGGTTAGGGTTTTTATAAAACCAAGAATTCCAGTGCACTATTTAACCATGCACTAGACAGTATATTTAAGGAAGTCATTAAAATATATGATGTGCAATATTCTGAAGTATCAGGAAGTCATTAGAGTACATGCTGTTTTGTAGGTCATGATGTCTAACAGCAATAGTGACGCTGACAAACATAATTACGAATTAGATTTTCTCAAGATAATGTGAGTGGTGTATGTATGCACAAAACCCACAACCACAATGCTAAGGAGTTGTGGGTGGTAATCAAGTCATTGCTCAGGTATTTTGGCGGTTGAGAACTAGCCCAAAAGTCCATCCCTAAGTCTCTATTAAAGTTTTTCAGGTCAATAATATGATGCTCATTTTTTGCTATTTATTAATTTATTCAGAATCAACATAAACAGTGCAATTCATTCATGGAAAGTTCCGCAAGCCAGGACTCAAACTCGCCCAAAGCATAACCACTGCCCACAAGGCTATCAGCGCCAAAATTTGTATTTGTATTTGGGGGGGGCATAAAGTAAAAAATGTCAGGGTGATACAACTATGATAACTCCTGATGTCATAATGAAGAGCAAATTCAATTTTTAAAAAGAAAAATTTTATTAATCAGTTTGTTGTAATCTTTTTTTTTCATAAAAAACTAAAAATGCTAAACTAAACTGCTTTACTGCTTATTAATACTTGAACATATTTTGTCTATTGAACCATCATCATGTGGACTAACCAATATGCAGAAACATACAGAAAAACTAAATGAAATGTCAGAATGTATTTTAATACATCAGATAGTTTGATGTTTTTATGGCAAGGCTGAGATTGTAAAATGTAAAAATAAAAAAAAAAAAAAGGAGCCCTGCACATACCATGTGGAAGAATAAATACCGTAATATAAGAATATGCCACTCTTTATTTAATTTAAATTGTCGGCAAAATATCTATTCCCTTATAAAACAAGTAAACAAATTAGTACAATGTGGCCACAAATTCTTCTTCATGGCCACAATATTTTTTTTTTTTTCACCTTCATATCATGTGTGGAGCTTCATTCAAATAGATGTAAAAACATAGATATTATATTATAACAATATGTATTATACTATATAATATTAATTGGGCTGTCAAAATGAACGCTTACATTTTTGCGATTATTTTTTTTCTGTTTAACACGTTACAAATATTTAACGCAATTAACACAGCATCTGTTTTGTCCTTGCATCCTTTGACTAGGGATGGGTGGATCGATACTAAAGTATCGTTACTTCCGATACTTTTTGTGTTTTAAACCATATTTTAAAAAGGTTTTTCCTTTTTTTCCTCACTAAACCAGGCGTGTGTTGTGGTTGGTATGAGTGTGATTATATTCAAGGCTGTTAAGTGACTTCTGCTGCTCTGCCTGTTGTGTTTTAGTGCACCGTTTGAATAATTTAGAGGTCACTGTGATGTTTTTCGTGTTGTGATATGTCTGTGTGTATTGGAAGTGTTTAGAGGTCAGTGTGATGTTTTGGTCTATTTTTGACTGGCGGGTTCAAAATGAGTCCCTGCAGTGGTTCTGGTGACATCACTATGTCTGCGTCGAGGGCTGCTGCTTATGATAGACTCAAACACAAGCAGTCTTTCTTTTTTTCTCTTCTGTCATGCACCTGTGTGAATAGATGTTTTGTGAAACCTCTGGTATCTTTCCACAAACACTAGAACTCTTCTGTGCTGACTTGACACTTTGTCTATTAACCTGCTTAAACCGTCTTCAGGACCTCTGACAGTTAACAATTAAGTTAGAGGTCAATTACTAAGAATGTTAGACAAGGGCTCACGCCCAATCATTCTCACTTATTCTGGGTTTAAATCCTCCATCATGCTAGGCTCCACTGGTTCCCTGAGAGCAGTGACCTCTGTGCCAGTCTAACTATGGAGGTCTGTTGTGCAACAGCCCTGCATGCTGATTAGCTCAGTTATGTAAACACCAGTCATTCATGGCATGTGTACTGCTTCTGTAGGTTAGGTTATATACTTGTGAAAGGCACTTAATTCCACTCCAGATAGAATAGATAGAATGCTGCCCAATCAATGCTTTTTTCCAATAAGGAATCACAGGAATTGTTACTTGTTTCCTTTCTGTACACCACTAAAGAACATCATCTTTATAAAAAAAAAAAGTCTTCTACACAAAAGAGTAAAAATATTTAGGGCTAAACGCAAATGACATATCATATATTATTATCGCAGATTTGATTTATGACCTGATTTATTGACAATTTAATTTATGAACAAATACACATTACAAAAAGACAATGTAGTCATACTACTAAACAGTCATTTTCCATGTTTCCATGTCATTAAACACATACACTATATATATATATATATATATATATATATATATATACACAGATCAGGCATAACATTATGATCACCTTCCTAATATTGCGGCTCTGCAGCCCCATACGCAACAAACTGCGATGCACTGTGTATTCTGATACCTTTCTATCAGAACCAGCATTAACTTCTTGAGCAATTTGAGCTACAGTAGCTCGTCTGTTTGATCGGACCACGCGGGCCAGCCTTCGCTCCCCACGTGCATTAATGAGCCTTGGCCGCCCATGACCCTGTCACCGGTTCACCACTGTTCCTTCCTTGGACCACTTTTGATAGATACTGACCACTGCAGACCGGGAACACCCCACAAGAGCTGCAGTTTTGGAGATGCTCAGACCCAGTCGTCTAGCCATCACAATTTGGCCCTTGTCAAACTTGCTCAAATCCTTACGCTTGCCCATTTTTCCTGCTTCTAACACATCAACTTTGAGGACAAAATGTTCACTTGCTGCCTAATATATCCCACCCACTAACATGTGCCGTGATGAAGAGATAATCAGTGTTATTCACTTCACCTGTCAGTGGTCATAATGTTATGCCTGATCGCTGTATATATATATATATATATATATATATATATATATATGCAGTGGGGAGAACAAGTATTTGATACACTGCTGATTTTGCAGGTTTGCCCACTTACAAAGCATGTAGAAGTCATTTTTATCATAGGTACTCTTCAACTGTGAGTGACGGAATCTAAAACAAAAATCCAGAAAATCACATTGTATGATTTTTAAGTAATTAATTTGCATTTTATTGCATGACATAAGCATTTGATACATCAGAAAAGCAGACCTTAATATTTGGTACAGAAACCTTTGTTTGCAATTACAGAGATCATACGTTTCCTGTAGTTCTTGACCAGGTTTGCACACACTGCAGCAGGGATTTTGGCCCACTCCTCCATACAGACCTTCTTAGTTGCCCTGGCTGTGTGTTTCGGGTCGTTGTCATGCTGGAAGACCCAGCCACGACCCATCTTCAATGCTCTTACTGAGGGAAGTTGTTGGCCAAGATCTCGCGATACATGGCCCCATCCATCCTCCCCTCAATACGGTGCAGTCGTCCTGTCCCCTTTGCAGAAAAACATCCCCAAAGAATGATGTTTCCACCTCCATACTTCACGGTTGGGATGGTGTTCTTGGGGTTGTACTCATCCTTCTTCTTCCTCCAAACACAGCGAGTGGAGTTTAGACCAAAAAGCTCTATTTTTGTCTCATCAGACCACATGACCTTCTCCCATTCCTCCTCTGGATCATCCAGATGGTCATTGGCAAACTTCAGACGGGCCTGGACATGCGCTGGCTTGAGCAGGGGGATCTTGCGTGCGCTGCAGGATTTTAATCCATGACGGCGTAGTGTGTTACTAATGGTTTTACTTGAGACTGTGGTCCTGCCGCGTAGTTCTGGGCTGATCCCTCACCTTCCTCATGATCATTGATGCCCCACGAGGTGAGATCTTGCATGGTGCCCCAGACCGAGGGAGATTGACCGTCATCTTGAACTTCTTCCATTTTCTAATAATTGCGCCAACAGTTGTTGCCTTCTCATCAAGCTGCTTGCCTATTGTCCTGTAGCCCATCCCAGCCTTGTGCAGGTCTACAATTTTATCCCTGATGTCCTTACACAGCTCTCTGGTCTTGGCCATTGTGGAGAGGTTGGAGTCTGTTTGATTGAGTGTGTGGACAGGTGTCTTTTATACAGGCAACGAGTTCAAACAGGTGCAGTTAATACAGGTAATGAGTGGATAACAGGAGGGCTTCTTAAAGAAAAACTAACAGGTCTGTGAGAGCCGGAATTCTTACTAGTTGGTAGGTGATCAAATACTTATGTCATGCAATAAAATGCAAATTAATTATTTAAAAATCATACAATGTGATTTTCTGGATTTTTGTTTTAGATTCTGTCACTCACAGTTGAAGAGTACCTATGATAAAAATGACAGACCTCTACATGCTTTGTAAGTGGGCAAACCTGCAAAATCGGCAGTGTATCAAATACTTGTGCTCCCCACTGTATATTAAAAGAAGAAATTTGGGGGTGAAATGAGACCTGGAGATGTTTTCATGTGATTCAGCCAGTAAATCTGAATCTGTCACAGTCAAAGGGAGTTACTGTATGTGTAGATGCCCTCTGTTGTTATTATGTGGTCTCTCTGAAGGTACACTCTCCTTTTGTGCTCATGTGTCACTCTGGTTTGTTTATATAGAGAGGCCTGTTATTCAGATATCTACAAAACAGACAGCCCCTCTAATTCACTTTGAGTGTGTCTCTCTCACATAAGCACATCTGTTGGTTGTGGCAGTGAGATGGCGATGCTTTGGCATGTCCATCACTGATGATGATGTGGATTGTGGCTGGCATGAATATAAGGCTCAGCACACAGCTTCAAACAGCTCTTATATAAGCTCGATTCAGAGTGTTTCATAAGATGAATGCAATTATTTGCACAGAATAGGCCAGCTCTGCCATGCTTTAGATGGTGCTTACATAATAGGCTGGTGAAAAGACTCAGGAGAGCTTTAGAGAAATACCACTAGGGCTTTTGCCATTGTTCCCACACAAATCGCCCTACAGCTGCTTCTGGGTCACTGGTCTGCTGGGCCTTTTAGTGTGGAGCAATTTAGGGTGAGGTAATAGGGTCACTGGAGGATAGATTTAGAGTAATGTTAGTAACAGTATTGAGTCATGAAACTACAACAACCACATCACACAAAACTTTCTCTGTTACATCATATTAAGTAGAAAATGCCCTTTTATTCAAATGAAAAGTACATTTTATGGTTGCAATAAACAAAATATAATATAATATAATAGCAAATAATGCTAAAACAAGCAAAAAATAAATACCTTGAAAAGAACAAAAACCTTTTTGTGTAAGGAACTGTACAGTTCATTCAGGCATTCTAGTAGGGGCAGTGAATGACTTCTTCTTCAACATTTAACTGTACACTTTGTTGCACCTGAGCTATCTAAAGAGTAGCTTGAATAGCCAGGCTTTATAAATGAGCAATGGGATGCCCTGTAGTCGCTCATTATTAGCCTATAATGCAAAATCCTGTATGTAGTCTCATTTTAGCCAGTGAGCAATACACTGAGTCAAGTGTCTGACTTATAGGGAGAAAATTCTGGGATGATGTAGACACAAAACCAGAAGATGTATTTCAGATAGCAAAAATATGTATTCAAAGACTGATTCAAATGACAGTAAAATTGACCAATCATATCGTCAACCCCAACAAATATTTATAAGTAATACCCCTGGATCATAGCATCAACCAAGAAGCAAAAGAATTATTGCTGGAATTGTTTTTTGTTTAGGTAAGTTATTTCAAATCAAATAGACCACCTTGCCAACTGATTTTACTCTGGCCGCTGATGGCACTGTTTAAAACAGTAATTTTGCAGAATTACTGGTCAATCTGTAAACTTACCAACTCAGTGACCATTTTACACAATTGCTTTAATAAAATGTGCATAATAGTTAGATTTTTCCCAAATAAACTGTATGTTTATTACGGTCCATACATTTTAATAGGTACCAATAGCTGTACCTAATACCTAAGCTGTATTTTAATAATGTTATTTATTATCAACATTGCTTGTTTGATGGTGGGTTCCAAAATGCCACGATCGCTGTTCACTTTATATGATGAGTAAGTGTCTGTGTCAGCTTACATTGCATTTTGTATTTGTGTATTAGGAGGGGGTGTCTGTCTTGTAATGAGGGTTTGCATTTTATTACTCTTTTTCTTATTTTGGTGATAACTCTCACTCTTGCTGTGTGGTGTTTGCTTGTTGCATTTCTAAGGCTGCAGCTTCTTAAAGGTTTAGTTCACACAAAAAAGAAAATTCTGTCATCATTTACTCACCCTCATGTCGTTCCAAACCCGTAAAATCTGACTATACGGACATGCTCTGGTTGTGTTCAGTGCTGCTGTCACAGATGAATGGGAAGGTCTTGTCCTCTGCTGGGTGACGTCAGGAGAGCATGAGGCGTTTCGTGACGTCTCTCTCGTGCCGAGGGGGCGTGTGCTCGCCCGAGTAAAAGCAAACAGCACTCGGACTTTTCCATTATTCCTCTGCTGATATCTGACATTCATTGCTCGCGCACCCGGACTACAACCGGCTGAATACAGAACACCTGTACGGAATATTTAAACTGGAGTCGATTTAGTACAATTCCGTATCTTTGTATCTATTGCGATATTTATTGTATGCGACCTGCGCGCTTCGCCCGAATTATTCATGAATGTTGAGCTCTAGTGAGCCCAAGGGCATAAACTGAGCACAGTGCATGGCAAGAATTTCACCTGAGGAATAGTCTACAAGGGACCATCAGAAAGACTGCATGAAAAAAGAGGATCTTTACTGATACACAGGAATACAGTGGCTTTGGTGTTAAGCCATATTAAGACATTGCGCCGTTTATTCCGCTATTTTTCTCTCGTCATAATGCCGAGTATACGACAGTCGTACACGGTCACTGTCCCAGAGGAACCGCCGGCTTCAGCTTTCCCCTTTATCAAACAGGATATGCGAAGAAAAAGTCCGACGATGTCTCGCTCTATGCTAATGTCCACGTTTGTGGGGCTTCTTATTAACCAGGCAAAGGTAAGCCTAACTCACAGCTCGCAAGTGATCATCTCCACACTTTATGTATACTGCGTCTAAAATACAGGTGAAACTCGTTACCATCAGAGGAAATATTTGGGAATATTTTGGCTATGAAAATGATCACTCAATATAGTACAACTATAGCACACTCAGAAACTCTTACACGCCTTACACGTCATGCAGACTATTACATGTCAACTGTTTTCTCATCCTTTTCCTACGTCCAATGGTAGACCGTAGTTTGGTAGCAGATTATAAGTGTAAAATCAGTAAATCACTGTAAATCAGATGTGCTTATTTTCTGAAAATCAAATCCCCACACTCAAAAATATGCATATTGTTGGGGCTTTGTGAACTTCATCACATGAGCATGGAAGCTAAATACGTCCTCACAATATTGAATTGTTTTTGATATTATGTCAGGAAGTTGTGGTTAGGGATATTAACACAGCTGTTTTGCAATTTAGAAACCCCTGAGGTGATAAACATGACAACAGATTTTAGGAAAGTACAAAATATAAATATAAACAAAAACTGCTTGACTAAAGAGAGACAATCAGAGAGACATCCCAAATGTGCTGGGGGTGAGAAACACCATTGAGTTGAGTCTAATTGATGGAGATGTGAGAAAAATGTGTACCTGAACAATAAGCAACAGTTGCATGCCATCTTTGCTCATATGAAGGCAACTGAAATTAATTAGGAGTATTTTCTTCTGAAATTAAAATTATGTACGCTAATTCAGCCCAGTAGCCTAGATCATATATATATATATATATATCCACCCTTTTAGGGACCAAGTCTAACTCACTTTAGAAAATATGCATATTTCTTGTATTAGCATTTAAAGTATTTGAGACTTGCAGACCAGACCTCCCAACATAAGCACATGTACAGATAGATGCTGGCTGCTATCTCTGACCTTGCCAAGGGACCAGCCTTCTCGCGTCCTGAAATGTCAGCTTTTACTTCAGCGTGTTTTCAAACTGCTTTTTTCATAAGGAAGCTTTACGTTTGTCGCGTCGGTACCACTGCCTATAATATACAAATAATGTAAATGTTCGTAGCGAGGACTGTTACGTAACGCCGGTCATTGTTTAGTTGCGTTTTATAAGCCGCTGGCTTTGCGTTGAGCGAATGACGCCATCTACCTGCGCAGCTGTTGCGTTGCGCTGCGGAGGCGGCGCATTATTCATTGAGGAGTCAGGTAACCTTTTAAGCGCTGTAAATTATAGTGTTAAATGAAAACGGATGATATTGAGTCATCTGTGATGTAGTTCAGGCTACATAACTAGAGGCATGTCACCACCTCTTTGTGTAGTATATGTTAGTTGATCCTTCTAAATGACACATTTGAGCCATATGGGACCCTGGACCACAAAACTAGTCATAAGGGTCCATTTTTTGAAATTGAGATTTATACATCACATGGAACACACTGAATAAATAAGATTCCCATTGATATATGGTTTGTTAGGATAGGACAATATTTGGCCGAGATACAACTATTTGAAAATCTGGAATCTGAGGGTGCAAAAAAAACGAAATATTGAGAAAATCGCCTTTAAAGTTTTCCGAATAAAGTCCTTAGCAACCTTTATTTTCTCTGAAATTTTCAAACCCTTAGTCTAAAAAACCCCAATACAGGAAAAGAAACAGTTAAGAGTGAGAATCCATTTAAATGGTTATGTGGCTTTTAATGATGGGAAAACTGCCTTATTTGCAGTATTTTACAACAACACAGTTCAAGGGGCATAACATCAATTATTAGAGTGGTGATGACCACATTTCCCAGTGTAACCTCTAACCAGTGTGTTATGCAATCAATAATCAGAATGTAACATTATGTAATATTCAGGAACACATGGACTCCTTAGTAAGCAATGCCTTTATGAAGGAATGTGTCTTATCTGTTTATCTAGCGATTACATTCCAAGAATTGCCAAAGGTCCTGTTCTTCACATGCATGTGACCTTACACAAAATCTCTATCCTGCCCATCTAGATTGTCAATCATTTTCAAGATAACTGTAATGAAATCTCGTGGCTTATCATTAGCATTGATGGTTGAGTTTGAGTTACGGCGACCATTTCTGATGAGACAGTTCCATCCAGGTGTCCCAACATGTCCCAAATGTGCCCTTTAATTTAATTTCAGTAAGCACTGAAATGTAGGACAAATTTGAGCTGCTATAAACTGTTTACAAATCTGTTTAAAATAATCGAGGACACAAATATAGGATTTTGAATAGATACATAAATGCATGTTAAGTTATTAAAGAGCTGCGCCTCAGGAGTCTGCTTGATTAAAATGTGTCTCAGTATGTGCTTGTGACCAGCCTTTTGGCAGCAGAGCACACTGAGTTCTTATGCTGGTGACAGCCGTGGCTTCCAGAAACTAAGGTCAGGACACAGTGTTCCTACTCGCTCACTTTAAACTCGCGCCAGCCAATTAGCTCACAGCCCTCCGAAGATCTTTGAAGAGACAGCCAGTGTAAGATCCTGCTGCCCTCTTGTTACCCTATCGCTTTCGAGGCAGAACTCCTTACGCTTGCCGTACCATGGCTGCTGCTGGGTGCTGGCTGTTGTCATACCAATCTGTTTGGTTTAGGGGCTGGGTGTGAAAGCCAGAGACCGGCTCAGCAGCGGAGTGAGGCCTTGGACCATCTGTTCCCCCTCTCTCATTTTCTTTGGGGAAGAAAAATCCCATCAGATGTTTGGATGAATATATGAATAAGAGAAGAACTCCTGGGATAAGTCGCAGCTGAACATGTTTGAACCTGATGTATCAATCCTCAGAGGTGCTAATAGAATGTGTTTGATTAGTGCACTTCATTACTTTTAATTGAAGTGTATTCTGATCTGTTCGAACATACTGTGACAGTGTTGGTATAAGATACTTACAGTGGTGGCCAAAATTATTAGAACACCTGACAGATCTGAAAATATTGACCTTTTTTGCCTCCAAAACATGATTTCATTTCATAATGTTTATGAAAAACGCAGATGATTGCATTGAGCACAACAAATATTAGATTGAGTCGCACTGTTTTTATCCACTTTTAACTTTAGTATTTGGTATGTCCACCTTTTGCAGCAATTACAGCAGCACATCTCTCTGGCATAGTGTCCTAAGACTCTTGCATCACCATCAATTTAACCACGATCACACTTGACAATGATTACACAAGTAATTTGGTTTCTTCTGTGAAGGACCATGATTGTGTGATACTTACAGTTAAATAGGCCTAGCTTGTTTTTTTTGTAAGAAAAATGACCTAAATCTCCTTATGATGGCTTTATTCTATGGTTTATAGAGCATAATCATGACTTTGTAGATATTTCATTCGTTTTATGGGTATTGTAATGGCCAATGCAAAAAAAACTGAAACCTCTTAAATGTGCCAAGTGTTCTAATAATTTTGGCCACCACTCTAGATATATACTATGGTACTGAATGATTACTTTATACATAAATAATAGCATGTACTTCAAAGGTACTATCAAGATATATCAAGAAAACCATCATAATAACATGGTACTGTTTAGTAGTGGTCCATGGCTCAAATAGTACTAAAATAATATGCATTTTGTGAAAGCATTTCGCCTCTTATTTTATAAAATTGTAATCGGTTAGTCAGATTTATTCAGCTACACTGTATGTGTAGTGTATGAATGTGTGTATGGATGGATTGTTATTGACTTTTTGTATGTGAACAACCATGCATCATATGTGATACATTCAACATGCTATACAGTTCTGTCACACACTGCACAGTCAGTGACTCATCCGTAGAGAGCATACCAATACCACAATCCTAGGCTTCTGAAATATTTCAAGCAGTGTTATTTTAGTATATTCAATAGATTTAGTTTGTCAACAACTAATTTCAAGGCTGCTTAACACACCAGTAACTTTCATATTTTGAATCTCAGTCACACGCTTTTCTCAAACACTCACAGACTTGAAAATGACCTGTCCGAGGGGATGTTTGCAACTTCGTTGAGTTCTGCCGAGCATCACTGTCACTATTGTAACATCACATAGTTAACACCACAATCAGTGAATGACGCACATGAAAATGAGCACTGCTATTCCAGGCCTTGATATCACTGATTCGGAGTGTGTCAGTTTCACGCGTGAGATTCATACTGAGAAACTGCTGACACATTGTTCGTGTTCTCTGAAGCGCTCTGTGTTATGTCATGGTCAACAGGCTGAGCGCTTATGTTGAGAATATCAAACATGTGAAATCATCATCATCATTCCCAGCTGTCTGAATTTTGATTGGTACAAGATTTTCGAATATCACTTAAAATTGACCAAACAATGATGATTCATCCCTAGTTGAATAAATTACTTAAAGTTGTTTTTGTTGTGGTGTGGCAGATGGGCATAATTTGTTTGTGTTTGGGGCTCTGTCTAAATCTGCTAACATGCCATTTAATAACCCAAAGAGAATGCTTTGGCTAGCTCGCACACATTTGTCCTCAAAACTGAATAATAGTACTGACAAAAATAACACTGAATAGACTCATTATACAGCACAGATATGTACATTATGCTGTTATGTAATTTTATATAATCAGAAACACTTTTAATTCGTTTTTTTTTTTTTGTGGCAGGCATGCAATGAAAATACCATGCACTTTCACTTCACTGTCAGTATCTTTGCCAAACAAATGATGTGGCCCGAGTGAGTCGTGTGCTTTAGTAATATATAAATGTATTAAAACATTTTTTTGGTATAACTTAAAGTGTCGTTGGATTCAAAGGTTATCTTAGAAAGCTCACTAACCCCTTGCTCTATTTCTTTCCCTTTTGCTGTTTTTCTCTTGCAGAACTCAAAGAATGCTCAGGGTCTGGTGGGCCTCAGGAATCTAGGAAATACTGTAAGTATTTCTCAGTAATGCATCTATGGTTCCATTTATAGTTTGTGCAAAAATCCAAATTCTGTCAATATTTACTCACTTTCATGCCAATGCAAACTCAAAAGAGGAACATGAAAGGAGATGTTTTGTAAAACTGAATATGTGTATGTTTTTTGTGTGCACTGCACCCAATCTATTTTCCAAATGCAGTTCATCCATGTACTGTATGTTTCATTTTGAAAAAATGACTTCGTAATTTTTAATCTTTTTCGAAAATCCGTTACACGTGGATGTATGTCAGAAATACAGAAAAAATCTCTACTTCTGTTTTGTTATGACTTTAAATATTTCAGTGGAATGCAGACTATGTATGCAGAGTAACCATCTAATTCACATTTTGTTGTACGTGTCTCTGCAGTGTTTCATGAACTCCATTCTGCAATGTCTAAGCAACACTCATGACCTGAGGGACTACTGTCTGCGTAACTCGCACCGCACTGACCTCAACAACAACTGCAGGGCCAAAGCTGCGCTGATGGAGGGTAAGAGACACATTTACCAGTTCATATAGTAGAGCATTTGTTTTTATCATGCATATCAGGCAGCCTTTGGCTCCTGTGTTTTATTCATATGCCTGCATACAGTATGTGTGTGTTTCTGTTTTCAGAGTTTGCCAAGCTCACTCAGACTCTTTGGACATCAGCTAGCAGTGAGGCCATCAGCCCTTCTGACTTCAAAATGCAGATCCAGAAATATGCCCCTCGATTCGTTGGTTACAAGTAAGTTAAAGCTACTTTTGTATCATGCTAACCTCATATTTTACTTGTATTCTTCAATATGTAGTTTTGAACCAGCTGAAACTCCCTCTTAAAAGTATTCTTTCTTTCCTGTTTTCTGTCGTGTAGTCAGCAGGATGCTCAGGAGTTCTTGCGGTTTCTCCTGGATGGGCTCCATAATGAAGTAAACAGAGTGATAGTGAAACCCAGAGTCCCCATGGAGGACTTTGATCACCTCTCGTACGTAGATACACCTGCTTTGTTCTAAAAACCTACTGAACTGTATCCATATAGTATAACATTGAGGCACCGTGGGCACCCTCCCATCATGTTTGTTGTTTCAAAAATAGCACTGTTTTTAAAATTAGCCAACTTATAAGACCTAATTCTAGACAAATTCTATGGCAGTATCACATGCATCGTTTACTGTGAATGCATTCCCAGAATGCATTGCGCCATGTAAGCTTGGTTGAAAAAAGTGAGCGAGAGAAATTATGATTATAAATAACCATACATACACTGCCGTTCAAAAGTTTGAAGTTAGTAGGATTTTTTATAAAGAAATTAATATTTTTATTTAGCAAGGATGCATTAAACTGCAGTAAAGACATTTATAATGTTACAAAAGAATTCTATTTCAAAGAAATGCTGTTCAATTTAAACTTTCTATTCATCAGAAAATCCAGGATTTTTTTAAGCAGCACAACTGTTTTCATAATGATATTAATACATGTTTCTTGAGCACCAAATCAGCCTATTAGAATGATTTCTGAAGCATCGTGAGTTTCTTAATAGAAAACATTTTAAAATTGTAATAATATTTCACAATATAACAGTTTTTCCTGTATTTTGACCATATAACTGCAGCCTTGGTGAGCATAAGAAATTTGTGTGGAGCATGAAGTTGATGCTTGCGTAGAATGTTTCCTTATGGGGGTCGAGGGAGGTCATTAGGTTTTGGTTTTGAGTCCCCGACAGAATAATCTTTGCACTGAAATTTTAGCCATGGCCTCAGGAAAGCTAATAGTGTATTTCTAAACAGATTTAGACAGGATTGGCTTCTGGGAACATATTAATACTGCTTTGTTTCGGTTTTGTGCTGGAATATGAAGTAATATGATATGATGTGGTGATTGATCTAACAGATGAATCACCTGTGGTGTGTGGTTTAACTGTTGCAATCTGACGGTAATAGTGAGCAGTCTGTCTGGAGTCTTACATTAAATGTGTTTTATCTACAGGGACGACGAGAAAGGCAAGAGAATGTGGAACAAGTACCTGGAGAGTGAGGACAGCAAAGTAGTTGGTGAGTTGACCGGCTATATTAAAGGGATAGTTCACCCAAAAATGAAAATTAGCCCATGATTTACTCACCCTCAAGTCATCCTAGGTGTATATGACATACTTCTTTCAGACGAATAAAATTTATATATTTATAAGAGGATATTTTTCTTACACAAACGCATCGATTTGCTTCAGAAGGCCTTTATTAACCCCCCAGAGCCATGTGGAGCACGTTATATGACGGACAGATGCATTTTTATGGACTTCAAAAACAGAACAACAATCACTGCCATTATAAAGCTTGGATTAGCCAGGACTTTTTTTAATATAACTCCGATTTTATTCGTCTGAAAGAAGAATGTCATATACACCTAGGATGACTTGAGGGTGAGTAAATCATGGGCTAATTTTCATTTTTGGGTGAACTATCCCTTTAACACTTGTACCATCTTGCTGTGTGTGTGTTCTCTTCTCTGGTTATAAAGTGCTTTGTTTTCTACACAGATCTGTTTGTTGGTCAGCTGAAAAGCTCACTGACGTGCAGCGAGTGTGGCTTCTGCTCAACAGTGTTTGATCCGTTCTGGGATCTGTCCTTGCCTATCACTAAGGTAAATATAAAGACTGTCACACTCAGATACAAGCTTACTGACATGGCAGCATGTTTGTGTTAACATGTTTTTCCCCTTTTTTGTCTTCTCAGACTTCAGGAGAAGTGAGTTTGATCGATTGCCTTCGGCTTTTCACCAAGGAGGATGTGCTAGATGGGAATGAGAGACCAGTAAGTATACATTTTACTAAATGTTACGTGTACTCGGAGACGCGACTAGGAGAAACACAAGCTGACTGTCTGTACTAAGGAGTTTAAATGATCAATGCCATACATTTACTTATTTTTTTAGTTACAGCAAGTGCAGAATATGAATTATTTTTTATTTATTTTACATCTTATTCTTCTCTTTGTTTAAAGTTTTTTTTTAACGTGGTCTACAGTATATGGTAACACTTTAAAATAAGGTCCCAGTTAATGCATTAACTAACAATAGTTAGTTAAGTAATGTAGTATATCCTTTATATAATATTTAGACATATCCTAAGCACCTCTCTTTTTTCTTGCAGACATGCCACAGATGTAAAACCAGACGGAAATGCACAAAAAAATTCACCATTCAGAAATTTCCTAAAATCTTGGTGCTTCGTATCCTTTTTGAACAAATAATACAAAGATTTGCATTTTCATCATTAAGTTTTGGACTGGATAAAAAGCGGCATGTATTTGTTTGCCCTTGACTCATAACTATCTCAGATCTGAAGCGTTTTTCTGAGTGTCGAGTGAGAACCAGCAAACTCTCCACCTTTGTAAACTTCCCCCTCAAAGAGCTGGACCTCAGGGAATTTGCCTCTGATAACAGTGGTTAGTTCTGCATCATCATTTATTACATCTGTACTCTATACAGTTGTTTGAGCAATGCGGTTTTTACTGTAGCTCCCTGATAATTGTGTTTAATTGTTGCTGTTTCTCTTCTCTTCTATCTACTGTTCTCTACTCACAGTAAATGCAGTCTATAATCTGTATGCTGTGTCCAATCACACTGGTACATCTTTGGGTGGCCATTATACAGCATATTGCCGCAGTCCCTGTACAGGAGAGTGGTACACGTACAATGACTCCAGGTAATTAGACATGACAAAATGTCTAAAAAAAAAAAAGAGGTTTGTGCAGTAAGATTATACCAGAGTCATTCCTAAAGTTTGGTGGATTTTATGTCCCTGTGAAACAATGCCTCATATTATACATAAAATGTTATTTAACTTTAATGCCACATGGTTTTCCATGAATAGATGTACCCCAATTAACACAAATACATAATATATATTCACAAATATTGTCTTTGCCCTTTTCAACTTCACTTTAAAAAATGAAGTTTGCATATATATTTCTAAATTAGCATTTTTAAGTATTAGTAAATACATTTACTTATTCTCTTTGAAAAAAAATACAATTTATTGTGATACATATTTTTTTAATGTGTAAAACCATTAAATTATTTTATGTCCCTCAAACTCCAGTCCACAGTTACATTGGTGCTATTTGGCCTTTAAAATCTTACGCGTATGCCCTACATCACATGTCTCGCTAGAAGTAACATAATTTTTTGGGAGGGAAAGCAACTCCAAGAACAAAGTAATAATCAGTCATAAACTTTTCTCTCTTTTCCTCATTTTTAGGTGACATATCTAATAGTGTAAAACATAACGTCTACCCTGTCGTGTCAAATTTAAACTGGACGTGAATTTTTTTTTGTTGTTGGTGGTTTAAATAGATTTGATCTATCAATATCTTTCCTACATCGTAATCTTATGCTAGCAGGTTGTTCTTTCCTAGCTAGTAATAGGCTTTATTATCTTAAATATTAGCATATTTATTAGCATAAATATGTCATTGAACAGGATGGACAAATGCGATGAAATGTTAATGTGAAATTTAAAATATTTGGTTAGGATTATTATGTTATACTAGCATGAGTTTGACTTAAGAATAATTTAATTGTAAAAATGTTTTCAACAAACCTGCTCAGTCTATAATCCACCAAACTGTAGGTATGACCCAACTAAGCATGTGCATTACTGTTTTAATCTTATTTATTTACCTAACATAGATCTGTAGTTTACAGCATTGTATGCTATAATGTAATTAGTATGTGCAGTAACTTACTAAGTAACATACTAAGTAATTACTACTTAGTATGTGTAAGTAATTATTTGGACATTTAAGTCACTTTAGAAGTCTTCAGCCTTTTGGTGGATTATTATATTAATTATATTATATTTTTGTTTATTTTGTTATATATTATATCTTATAATAATATATATTTGACAAAAAATAAAGCAAAAACAGTAATATTGTGAAATATTATTACAATTTAAAATAACTTTTAAAAAACGTCTACAATAAATTGTCTCTATTTCAGGGTGAGCCCCATGTCATCCAGCCAGGTGCGCAGCAGCGATGCATATGTGCTGTTCTATGAATCTGCGACCTCTTCACGCATGTGATTAAGACTGAAACGGACAAGCCTTGGATAAAATAAAGCTGTTTTGCTGCTGTTGAACTACATACTGGTCAGGGTCTACATGCTTGGAGGACCATGGGACTTTATCCCAGGCCTATTTACCAAGGCCATACACACACTGGAATTAAATTATGGTCGTGGCTTGTGAAGTGGAATGAAGCCTGGGATGAGTATGTATTCTAAGCCCAGATTGAGCTTCACCGTAAGGGCTCCTCCATCCATCACTCCCCTTGAAAGAGGCTGCTGCTCTAGGGATGGATTTAATAAACTGAAACAGACAAAGACAGAAAGAGAACTACTACCTCTCTTGAATGAGCAGGACTGTGTGTGTGTATTTGTGTGTGTACATGTCAGTCTCCAGACTGATACTGTAGGACTCTATGCACTGTGTAACTGGAGCCGTCCGGGTCTACAAGCAGTCACCACAACTCAAACGATCCCCATCCTTTATTTAATTTATTAACATGAGTTCAATGTTTTACTTAATTTCAAACTAATTACAACTAATTTAAACAAGAGGTCATCTTGCTGAGGGACCATATAGGTCAACAGTGTAAATGATGCTTGGATTGTTCAATGGATTGTTTACTATTTCGAACAGATAGGTTACTTCAAGCTATGTATCTGCTTTGCTTGATTTGCTTATTTTCAACAGAATATGCACATTAGAAGGGCTTAGTTTTACACTAATGCATGACTGTGCCCTTTTCCAAAAACCCTCACCATTACAGAGAAGATTGTATGACTGCCCCCTGGTGGCCGGGAGATGTAAAACCAAAAAGGAAAACCTTGGACCTTTTTCACAGACAGTGATGAGGCATTTCCACAGTTATGAACGTTATTATATATACGTTTTTTATATTTTCATTTTCAAAAAAATGTAATGTACATGTATAACACTATACTTTGCTATATTAGCTTGGCATTGAATTATAGAAAACTGGTAAACGCTGCTGCAAGGTTTTCTAATACAACAATTGAGGGAATAACGGCAAACTTTTTCTTCTTTTGGAAAGTCATAAAAATGCTGGAAATCATGGATTTTTCTTTTGCTATTGGAGCAAATGGGAACGTAAAAAAATATGTTGTATTTTACGTTCACCACTATAGAAGTTTACCCAACTATGATGACTTCTGCTTTTGAGAACCCCGGAAATGTGAAAAGGGTCCATGGAAATCCATCTCCAGAAGAATACTAGAATACTCCAGAAGAAGTATTCCCTCTTTAGGCATTTTTCAGACTCATTGTTTTCCTTCAGGGGCAATACCAGATTTGAAAGAGGCCTTAATATGTTTTTCTCATTCTGTCAGGGACTACAATATTCAGTTTAATTTGGGAATGAGTCTTCATTAAACAGGAAGCCACCAGGAGGGTGTATGTATGTGTATTTGTGTGTGTGTGCCTTTATGTATTATTTCTCTATTTATGAAGTGAATGTTGTGAATGTAGCTTATCATTGTGCTTGAAACAGACAATGTTTTTTTCTACCGAGAGATTTTAAATGAGAGTAATATTGTGTCTGAAATGTGACTGTAGTCGTGTACTGCATATCAAAAGCTCTTGGCTTTTTATAAGAAGTAAATATGAATAAAAGCAGATGTCTACATGAGTAATCGTGAATTGTCTGCATTACTTCATTACAATATGCGTATAGTGATCATGAATTATAGTGTTGCAGAAATGGCCTATAAAAACAGGAAGAGAATGTGCTAAGATGTGCCAGTGGGTAAGTTGTGTGTCATGATCCCAGCCTGGGTTTCCCCGTTTTGTAAAGGACTTTTAAGTTGAAGTGTTTTCTGTCCCCTTTGTTCCTGTGTTCAATTCCTGTTTGCCTTGTTACCTTGTTTGTTCCCATAGTCCCTCTTGTTAGTTTCCAAGACAACAAATCACCTTCACCTGTCCCATGTCAGCGCCTTGTTATAGTGATGTTACATGTGACACCGACGCTTCAAAGCGCGTATCGAGTACGCAGCACAATGTCACATGAAGCTCCGTGTTGGAGTGCGTATTGTTTTCAGAGAAACACGTGATCAGTGAAAAACGAAGCCTCACTTTCTTCCCAGTCACGTGAATGCTTCACTTTACTTGTCGGAACGTTTGAACCCAGACCAACTTTACGGGTTTTTGGAAGTTGAAGTCCATGTATTAATTTATATATATATATATATATATATATATATATATATATATATATATATATATATATATATATATATATATATATATGCCTATAGCCTATAATACATTATCATATATTTTGCCATATAAAAACCATAAAATAATTAGAGCAACATTTACTTGCAAACAACTCTGTTGGGATCATAATTATAATTGTTATCTTTAATTTATTGCCACACTTTAATGTCAATTATATCATCAGAAAACTGAACATTTAGCATTGTCAGGCTTTTATTTGTGCTCTATAGATAAAATAACGGCGCTGTGCACTCAGGTTTATGTCCGCTATAAATTTGACCTGCCACAAGATGGCACTGTTTTCGACACTCCTGATGCTTCGAATCTTGTCCCGAAACAATCAGGGGAAAGCCTCAGTGCTTCATGAGGCTTCTTTTACCCATCCCTACCTTGTTATCTTGTGTTTTTAACCCCAGTGTTTTCCCATGTTCTTGGTCAGGTCTTCTGTAATGAATGATGAGCTTTAAAAATGCAGAAGAGAAGGATAGCGTTTATTAACAAAATAACCAAAAACACAAGGAGCAGAACATCTGTGAACTCAGAAACCAAGAATAAAGCACAACAACAAACAGCCATGAAGGACAGGACCTGACAAAGAACAGAGGAAACACAAGGGTTTAAATACACAAGGGCTAATAATATAACAAGACACACCTGGGAACAATGAAGACTGATGAACTGGGGAACCAATCAACAAAAGGACTAGAAAGGACTGCAAAACCTAACACAGAAACTGAACATAGGAACAAAAGAAACATACTGTAATTATACTTAATGTAAGAAACAGTTATTGTTTATGTAAAACTTGACTAATGACTAATGAAACTATGACTAGTGTACAGTAAAACAAGTCATATATATTATACATGTTTGCATAAACAACTAAAAGCAAATTTTAGAATATATATATATATATAATTTATTTAGTTAGATATTGGAATAAATTAATACTTTTATTCAGCAGGGACGCATTACATTAATCGAAAGTGACAGTACAAAGACATAATGTTACAAAAGATTTCTATCAAAAATAAATGCTGTTCTTTTGAACTTTCTATTCAGCAAAGAATCCTGGAAATAAAAAATTTTCCACAAAAATATTACAATATAATCAACATTGATATTAATTATGAGAAATGTTTCTTGAGCACCAAAATAATCATATTAGAATGATTTCTGAAGGATCATGTGACACTGAAGCCATCACATTAATTAAAATATACATTTTCAAATATATTAAAATAGAAAACATTTATTTTAAAATGTAATAATATTTCATAGTATTGCTGTTTTTACTGTATTTTTGATCAAATAAATGCAGCCTTGGTGCGCATTAGATAAAACCATTACGTCTATGGAAAGTCCCCACAGAGATAGTAAACCAGACTTATTTTGAAAAAAAAAACATTTTAAAAAGTATACCATCCCCAAACTTTTGAACAGTAGTGTAAAATATATATATTTTTTAAATTAAATAACTTAAAATTAAATCAAATTATATTCATTTTATTATTTTATTGTATTTTTCATTTATTTGATTTTTCATTATTATTATTATTATTTACATATTTATTGTTGCTTTTTTATTAAATCATTATTTATATTAAACCCAGAACAAATAAAATCAAATAAGCTTGACACATAGTTCGTTTCCATGCACTGTACCAGTGTATAGCCACTAGAGGGTGACGTTAGTCTTCACTCTATCACTCTAACACACACACACACACACACACACACACACACACAGAGAAATGCTCCTGCTCACAATGACCTGTAACTGGAGAAACTCAAGTCTTACTTATTGTGGCACTGAGCTTATTAGTGTCACAGGTCGTGTGTGTGTTCATGTTTCTCTATCCCGGTGGGGACTTCAACCTGAATGCACACTGACTCATGTGTCACCGTGGGGACCTAAATTGAGGTCCCTATGAGGAAACAAGCTTATAAATCATACAGAATGAGTTTTTTTGAAAATGTAAAAATACAGAAAGTTTTCTGTGATGGGTAGGTTTAAGGGTAAAGGGTTAGTGTAAGGCAGGCATTCTCAACCCTGGTCCTCGAGGGCCACTGTCCTGCAGAGTTTAGCTCCAACCCTAATCAAGCACACCTGAACCAGCTAATTAAGCTCTTCAGGATTACTAGAAAGCAACAGGCAGGTGAGTTTGATCAAGGTTGGAGCTAAACTCTGCAGGACAGTGGCCCTCGAGGACCAGGGTTGAGAACCCCTGGTGTAAGGGGATAGACTATACAGTTTGTACAGTATAAAAACCATTACGTCTATGGAAAGTCCCCACAGAGATAGTAAACCAGACTTTGTGTGTGTGTGTGCGTGCGTGCGTGCGTGTGTGTGTGTTAGGTTTCAGATTAGGTTTCCAGGCTAAAGTAGCTGATCTGTTTGAGAAGAACTCGATTTGTGAGAAGAAGGAGAGAATTATCTCACTTCCACTGGCTGACTGTGCAACTAGTAACTCAACCCTCCTCTCAGCGGTAGTGACAAACTGCTCTTACCCAACTGCCCTTTTCTTAACCCATACACTTAAAATATACACTCCTAATCTCTGACCTTGAAACCGTCAGTCCAGACTAACACTTATACATCAATCAGAGGGGTTTGTAACATGTTCTAGAGTAAACATCACACCAGTCTTAATTAGTTTTGCCTTTCATTGTGTCATATACAGTGGTCACTTAAAGATATATGAATGTTATTGCATTATAACAACATTTCAAACCAAGATTTTAAGCATTTTATTGAATAGTAGCAATAGCACATTTAGTATCATAAGTGAAACATTTCACAAAAAAAGTTTACTATGGTTTATACTGTTATACTGTTTTTTAAGTATTTAGACACTTTCTGGATGAGAGCTGACTGGATGTCACTTGGTTAAAAGTACTTCTGAAAATTTCAAAAATTTTTGAGTTTAATAAATTTTTAAGTTTGGCACTTTATGCACAATGACATATATACTCACACACACACACATTGTAGTTCAGGGCCAATTCAGGACTGTCTCTATCTTTATCTTCCTCTGCATTCAGAGATGCACAGCATGTGGGATTAAACTGGATAGTGTTTATAAAGCAGTTGCTGGAGGGAAGGATAAATATTTGATGTGCTGTCCTGTTTGGATGGCGAGAGAGATAGAGGGCTCTTTTACCTGCTGTGTGACTGAACACTCTGATATTCCTGCCTCCTATGTGCTGTTTATCATAACACACAAACACTATGGTTACACACACAAACACACACAGCCTTCCAGTGCCTTGTGTTTTCCCAGGATACAAACTCAGAATTGCTTCTGTTTACACAAAGGAAATATAGACATATCATAAATGTATACCACAGTACATTCATGCTAACAAGTGCTGCACATGGCCATGTCATAAAAAAGACAACAACTCTGCAAATATATAGACAAAGTCAAAATTATTATATTAAATCATAAAAACAATAGATAGGCTATTTGGTTAAAAATGAAGACAAAATGGTTTTGGAAATATGACAAATATAGAACGCATTTTAAGAGAAAAGTTTCATAAAAATACATTTGTTAGGTTCTAAATGATAAAAGTATTGGTATACTGTTCAAAAGGAGTATTGTGAGACTTTGTAGATGTCAAACATTCCTATTCATAGTTAATATGATGATCTACACCTATTGTATATGATCTACATATATATAAAACATATTAAAAACATGATTATTATATGATGGAATACAATGGGAGAGTTAACTTAGCCACCCAGTTTGCCAGTGTACTTCAGCCCAGCATATATCCCTCCACCTAGACAGAGCAAAAACAGCAGAGGGTAAATATCATGCTGATTACGTTTTGATTAAGTACAGGTATTTTATTAGTTTGTAGTTATTAATAGATCTGGTTTATTAGATTGCCATCTGCTGTATATCATTTGGTATTACATAATGTTCTGTACAAAAAAATATGTTATCTTTGTATACATCCAGTGTATACTTTGAATACATAAAATACTATTAGCCCTGAAGTTTTAAGCAAGGTGCCTTTTTCTCCCAAAATGGTGGCAATGAACTGAAAGAAATGGAACAGTCTGAGGAAAGTTAAATTACTGGTTCCCATATTTCCCTACAAACTTTAGACCAGAAGGGATGTTGGAATGAAAAGAGGACCTAAAGTAAGTAAGTGTTTGTTTGTTGCTTGATTTAAGTACTTGCTGTGTATTAAGTGATTGATCCAAACTGTTCCATTTACACATTATTAAATAAAAAATCCTCATTGCTCTCTGTGGTTTATTTTATGGTTAAAACCTTACCATGACAACAACTATGACAACTAAGGATAATATATAATAATAAATAAATAATTAACAAAATGATAATTAATAATAAATAAAGTAAAATACAAAAAAAAAAAAAAAAAAAAAAAGAGAGAGAGGAGGACATTTTTATTGCATTATAATTAATAAATAGGCTATAGATAGGAAATGCTAGATAATTTTATTCAGTCGAACCGGTCAGTTTACCCAAAGATGGCAGCTCTATTCATGTCATATGGTATAGTTTTGCATACATATAATATAATATAATAGCCTTGTATTTCTTAAAATTTGCAGTACTAGGATTTCTGAAGGTATTTATGACATTTTAGATATAAGAACAAATCAAACATGCATGCAGAACATGAACATTAACCCGTATGATTGTGGTATGAGCTTGAATTAACATCATCTTAATGGGTTACTGTCTCTAATCTGTATTGTTGCATTTAGGAGAATGTCTTGATTTAAATCTTGGGACAGTGCACAAATAAATTAGAAAGTGTGTGCATTATTCAAACATTCTTAAATTCAATCACGTACCCAGCGCTGCCACCCCAGTGATGGATCCTACATCTACACCTGCAGTCTGGCCTGATGTTAAACCTTGTGGTTCTCCTGATGACTCACTGACAGAGCTGTTGGGCTGAATCTGTGTAGTGGACAGATCCATGGATGTGGAGGAAGAGAACAGGCTTGTGTGTGTGTACTCACAGACATCACTGCAGTTGTTTCAGTGAAGTTCTCAACAGTGTTATCTGCACAGAAGACCACTGAGGAAAAACAAGAAACAATCAAAGAGTTCTTAATCTCTAGCTATAGTACTATATCAGATCAATTTAGTGTCTTGCTAAATAATACACTTATATAAACATGCATTGATATTACCACTTACAAAACCCATACAAAAAATGCAAAGAATACCTGAATGCAGCAGCATCAGAAAGATGAAGATGTTTCTACACATGGCTCAAATATTAACCAACAAACTTCAAGCACCCTGGGATAATTAATCTAAAAAAAAGACAAATATATATATATATATATATTCAGAAAAATTATAAGGCATATTATTAAAAATGTTTAAAAAAAAATTATTTATTTTTTTTAAAAAACATGGTATACCACAGTAGGTCTCACTCGTTAACATTAGTTAATGTATTAACTAACATGAACTAACAAGGAGCAATGCATTTGCTGCAGTATTTATTAATCTGTGTTAATATAAAATACAGTCGTTCATTGTTTGTTCATGTTAGTTCATGGTGCATTAACTAATTTTAACAAATACAACTTTTGATTTTATTTACATTAACTAAGATTAGTAAATTCTATAGAAGTATTGTTCATTCTTAATTCATGTTAACTAAAAGTTCTTGTTATTGAACAGGAAAACTAATTTTAAAAAACTATATTGAAAATATAAATGTATATTGTTTGTCACAAAATTACATTACTGACCTGAATGGCTGGATATCTTGGCACTTTAGTCACTCTCCACTCATCTGTCTGTTTTATATTATTCTTCATATCACATATCCTATATATTACCAGATCTGTATTCTGAAATTACAATGACACACCATTTTATGAGGGTGATGTTATAAAAAAGCCCCAGTCTTCATGGATTTATTGCAAGCAAATTATCTGTGTGGAAATTAACAGGTCATTATTACAGGTATCATAGGTCACCAATCATGTCATGGTATTTTCTGTAATGTTGAAATAATCATATTCTGACAATAAACACTAAAGTCAATTTCTGCAAACAGACTAAATAAAAATTTACATTAAGCAATCTCTCCACATTAAGTTAAATTTAATGTTTGTAAACAGTAATAAACAAAAATTCACTGATTCTTGAGTACTGGAAAAAAGCAACATGCTACAGAAATGCAAAAATAAAGGTTCATATCCCTGTTGAAAAAAATAGCATATGCTGGTTAGGTATGTTTTGAAGCATGGCAGCTGGTTTGAGCTGGTTTAAGAGGGTCCTTAGCTGGTCATGAGCTGGTTTAAGCTGGTCAAGTGCTGGTCCTAAGCTGGTCCTAAGAAACTAGCTCCAGCTCAGGACCAGCTTATAACCAGCTCAGGAGCATCTTAAACCAGCTCATGACCAACTAAGGACCAGCATAAACCAACTAAGGACCAGCATAAACCAGCTCAAACCAGCTGCCATGCTTCAGCATATGCTGTTTTTTTTCAACAGGGATACCAAGGAATTATTTTGGACTGTTTTTGATGCAGCTTCTGGTCCCACTTTATATAAGTGTCTTTAACTAATAGTTGCTACAATTTAAATGTTATCTGATTACATGTTACTATAGTAATAACCATAAATTATGCATAATTACATGCAACTATAACCCTAAAGCAAACCCTCATTCTACCCCTTACCCTATAGTAAGTACATGTAGTTACTTATTATTACTCAGTCCTTATATGTATAATTACACTGAATACAGACACCTTAAAATAAAGTGTAACAATGTTTTGCAATACAACATGAACACAATAAGTACATTACCTAACCATTTTATGTAAGCAGTTAAAGACCCCTAATATAGAGTGTGACCCAGCTTCCTCACAAAATGTTTGTTTTTTCTTGTATCATTTCACTCAATTAATAGTTGGATTAAAAAAAATGGTCTAATATTTATCCTTAAATGTTAGTATTTACTTAATATTTACTTGTATATTGAATGGAGACTAACTTGTTCTTCTGCTGTTGCTATAAAATACTGCTTAAAATACTGCTACTCAAAATAAGGGGGTGCACTTAGGCTAATGTTATAAGTTTAATAAAATAAAGAGAAAATCAACTGAAATGGTCTTGATTTGTGTCAAGAATCAACTAAAAAAGATAAAGCCATTCGTAAAATATTACTTTAAAAACTATACAGCAAATAACATTGTGGGACATGTCAGGGATTTAAGAATTTGTGAATGTTCAATATTAAAACAAAATCATTAATGTATATATAACTTAAGCTCTGGAAATGTTCTAGAATACTGCAGGTGATAACGTTCTGTTATAGGTTTATAATTCACTTCAAGCCTGAGGAAATCTTGTTGTGTCCACATTATTAAGTTATTTTTTGACACATGGTTTATGAGAACTGGTTAATCATAGTAGATGCTGGATGGGGAAAACTGTGGAGCAGTGGCGTGGAAAGGTACAACAAGGAGCATTTGTAATTGGTCCCTGTGAGAGGAAACTATGTCCTGGGGACTCAAGTCACATTCTCGTCTTTCCTAGATCAGCATGAATGGGCAGCTAAGAAGTGGGGGTTGGTGGGACAGATGGATTAGGATTGTGTAGGCTGTTTGCGAACAAAGGCTCTCCTGTATGTGTACTAAGCACGGTGTGATCACTTGTAGCTACCACAATTCATAAAGTCAGTGATTCTAAACTTTTTGCCCCTTTCTCGTCTACACAAAGAAATAGGCTAGGCTAGACAACATAAACATATCCACACGTTTCCAAAAAGCTCATAAATCAAAGCTTTCAACAAGACATTTACAGTCAACAAGACATTGTCCGTAATGTGAACTTGATTTTAAAAAAGCTAAAAGACTCTTAAGCAAAGACACTGACATTTTAAACGCAAGTTATTTAGAAACAGAGTTGATTTGGGGTTATTAACGGTGAAGCGCCTAGATGGCGCTGTTGTGCGGATAGAGTGTGAGTGGAGTCGCTCAATGCAGCTGCGTGCTCTCCAGTGTTGGGAAGTTTGACTCATTTCCGCGAATCAGTTCTTTCGAACGGTTCGTTTAAAAAAAGGTTCAGTGAGGCTTTACGTCATTGATCCCCCAACGTAGCATATAACATGCTCTAAAAAAATTACAGTAAAGCCATATGTAGGCTAATTTTGATGTTTGAGTCATTGATTGAATATTTGCATTGAAACCACAATTAATTTGTTCTCTCTACTGAACACGTTAGCAAAAAAGCTATTCATTAAACCAACTCTGTTTCGTGAAAATATTTCCAGCATCTTTTATTTGTAGTAGCATTTATGTTATTCGGCCCATCAGTCAAATCTTCCGTTTCTTCTAAATGCTCTCATTATCAGCTCACAATGATTCAGTGAACTGTTCATTCATGACCCGCTCTGACAAAGCAGATTTTTTTCTTTCATTATGTAATGTTGATTCTTCTTCTGGGTAAAGTCTTTATACATTTATTCATAAATGTAGGCCTAAGTGTATGAAGACAAAGCCTTATTTCTCTATATTTAAAAATATTTTGTTTGTAACTATTTTCTATAATCGAAATATAAGAAGGTTAAACAGGCCTGTAAATTGCTGGGATGATAAGAGACTTAAATGTATTCGTTTTTGTTCGTTTATGTCTTCCTTTTCACGGTTGTATTGATTTGCCTTGATTTTTTATTAATTGATTAGCACGTATGAGTGACATATTAAATGTATTTATCATGTTCAATAAAAAAGAACCGCTCAGTCCGGTTCGTGAACCCAAAATTTTCTGAACCGGTTCAAATGATTCATTGAAAAGATCCGACTCAAAAGAACGATTCCATTCACGACTCGGCCTTTGCTGTTCTCCAACTCTAAACCCGCGCAGGAATGAGCAACGCTCGCCGAGCAGCGGATACGCGCCCGGTCTAAACAAGCAGCCTATTTTAATCGTTCCTGCGGACGTTTGTGCAGTTTCGCGTAACTGACAAGTAGATATCGCATGCTAAAGTGGGTCGTCAGTTCACGAACCTTAACATGTAACAGAATACTCGCTGGTCCCGGCTTGTGAAGCAGGAGTGAAGAGCAATCAATCACCGGACACCTCCACCGTTATTCGTGTGTGTACAGTACAGTGAGCGCTGCTGAGGCAGGGGAACCGCTGCTCTAATGCTTCCCTGACCACACCGACTCAGCGCTGCTATTTTAACGCGATATCTTGTTTTCGACCAAACATCAGATCAGGTTATATAGCGGGACAAGATGTTGCAAGTGTTGATTTGCGGCGTTGTGGTCTTCCCCGGTCTCTTCTTCACTTTTAGAAAAGTGCTTCCGTCCATTTTCAAGCAGTGGACAGATGCCGACGTCGTGCTGGTCAGCGAGAGGTGAGTTTGGTGACAGTTGAGCAGTTCTGTAAGGCCAGACAGCTCTTGTATCATCACCTACTGGTTTAGTGCTGCTTAGTAGTAAAACGAGCCTCACTCTGTCAGTTTTAAAGGTCAGGTTTTCCCATTCTCAGTAATATTCACATAAAAAGCTATTTTGCAGCTGTGGTGCATTGTAACAACTTGATGGAAACGCTTATACCAGCTTTTAAAATGCAGATGCAATGTTTGCATCTTGACCTGTAGCAGGGGCTTTACAGACTCAGGGACCCCCAAACAGGCTCTCAGCCAACTCAGGGGCCCCAGTTTCAGAAAAAGCTGGATTTCCCTAAGTGTAGTATAACGTTTTAAACAACATTTACAAACATTATTATTACGTTAGCTTATCAGACCTTATGCAGACCTGCTATCCTTAGAAATACATTTTGAAATATATAGAATTGTTTTTTTGGAGAAAATATATTTTAAGAAAATATGTTTGCAATCCCAGCCAGGGGCACCTGGTTAAAAAACCCTATAGCACTTAGAGTGATGGAGTTATACATGTTGAGGCTTATGTGTTTAAGGGATCAATTATGTTTATAATCGGTCTATGTTGTGCTCATGTTATCCTATGATATGTTCAGCTGATCCCATGGCCTTAATCACTCCCTTATCAATTCAGCCATGGACAGTCCATGGAGAATGAGCATGAATGGACCAACTTCCAGAGATGTACAGACCTCTTCTATATTGACAGATTTCCATGCACACATGCCTGGGTGAAATAGGCCTTCAATGATCAATGAACCTGAAGTCAGATCGCTACAAACACATCTGGGTAATAAACCCAGTACACACAGTCAACTTTTAACCTAAGTGTGAGATATTCCAAACTCAACATCTGCATTTTTGAAACTAGCCTTTATCAAGGGGAACCTTTATCTGTGGTCATCCATACATGCATGTTTTTGCAGATAAGCAGTTTCAGATCAGTTCTGGGTGGGTTCAGCATAAATTGTCATTGACAGTAGGTTTGTGCTCTTGTTAGCTTATACAATAACCAAAAATGCATCTACTAATTATAAAATAAAACAAGAGTGTGCACTCAGCTTTGGGATATTTGGGCTTCATAAATTTAATGCAGAATTTGACATCTATTTGATAGTTTTATTTATCGCCTATTGTTCACTTTGCCCATTTTCACTCTTTGTCTGAATTATTGTTGCCATTAGAAAATGTTGTTAACCTAATCCCTCTGTTCATATTATGTTTCTGCTTTGCAATTGTTTGCGAATATTTTTTTTGTCAATGGCCATAATCCCAGCTAATGCCTATGATTTGCTTAACATCTCTTTGCTTTTTTTTGCCCTCCACCATTTTGTGGTGTTTTATAAAGTTTTATCAGTGTTTGTGTTTTCTGACTGGTGCTTCTATGGAGGTCAGTTACTATTATGGCTAAACTGCAATATTTTGTTGTAATTTTGCTTTGACACTGCAAAGTTCAGCTCCTACCCTCAGGGGCGCATTAAGATAACCAAAGGCCCCCGGGCTACAACATTATGGTAGGCCCCCCTATACCCCACATAAAAAAATGTTTTAGCTTCCTGCCAATTATTTATGTAGAAATTTATCTTGTCGATAACATTTACAACACTGTGTGTATGCTGTGTAAAAAATGGGTCAAATATAGTTGAATATTCAAATTCACTCTTTGCCAGTAGTTTGCTTGTTGAACAGCAGAATTATAGCAGCTATGTGCTTATAAACACTACATCAATGTTTCCCAACCCCTTTTTTTGCCACGGCACAGTTTTGATAAGTCATGATACAAAAGATGAAGCGCTATGCACATGATATTTAAAACTTGTTTCGCGGCAAATAGCAGACTAAGAATATTCTCCGCTCTTCTAATACAAAAAACTCTAGCCTTAATGGACATAGTATTTCTTGAGTAAAGCAAACACTGTACTTACTCAAACATCAGTTCTTTATTTACCCTTGCATTGCAAACAAACAGACCTCCAAACTGTGGGCGGCATTTATGAGGTTTAGTCACAACCTCTTTTAAATGCTTTTTATTGGTTAAATATTTGTAAAACCCTCATACAGATGTAAAGGATGACCAATAATTTTATAAAACAAAAATCACGAAATATAGAGACAGCGATGATCGTATTTGTAGCATTTATTATTATATTTTTGGAATTTGATAATTTTCCACAATGGTTGGGAAACACTGCATTACATTATTATAGGCATTATACGGAGGTAATATGAAAAGAAAATGGCATCAAAACTTTTCTGGCCAAAATGCGAGTTTACAGCTCCATTATATAAATAACATAAATTATACAAGATATTTATTATTCATCAGCAGTAGATCAAAATAATCACTTGGTATAAATGTGGGCTATTTGGTTATTGCAAACTGCTATAAAAGCACGAGCACGTAGAACACGCAACAGCACCGTGTTTGAAACATGCAGTGCAGCCGTTTAATTCATTAAATCATAGCCCTTTAAAATGAATTATCATATTTAAGCAATATTGCGATTCCTGTTTTTCCATCCCCAGATTTAAAACCTCCTGAAATTAGTGACTGGATCCTTCAGATGACATGCAGATTATATCCACGCGCAAATTACTGAACCCGCGTTCAGCACAGGGCAGCTCTCTCGCACTGAATGAAATTACAGAAAACTAGTTGTCCAGCCCGGTTCCATTCACACAGCAGGGCTTTGCCAAAAATGCAGTTGAGAGTCCTGAAAATTTACGGGTGTGTGAGTTGGTTTAATGCTGTTGTCACTGCTGCAAACTCCCAAATACAGTGGGGAGAACAAGTATTTGATACACTGCCGATTTTGCAGGTTTTCCTACTTACAAAGCATGTAGAGGTCTGTAATTTTTATCATAGGTACACTTCAACTGTGAGAGACGGAATCTAAAACAAAAATCCAGAAAATCACATTGTATGATTTTTTTAAATAATTAATTTGCATTTTATTGCATGACATAAATATTTGATCACCTACCAACCAGTAAGAATTCCGGCTCTCACAGACCTGTTAGTTTTTCTTTAAGAAGCCCTCCTGTTCTCCACTCATTACCTGTATTAACTGCACCTGTTTGAACTTGTTACCTGTATAAAAGACACCTGTCCACACACTCAATCAAACAGACTCCAACCAATGGCCAAGACCAGAGAGCTGTGTAAGGACATCAGGGATAAAATTGTAGACCTGCACAAGGCTGGGATGGGCTACAGGACAATAGGCAAGCAGCTTGGTGAGAAGGCAACAACTGTTGGCGCAATTATTAGAAAATGGAAGAAGGTCAATCTCCCTCGGTCTGGGGCACCATGCAAGAGCTCACCTCGATCTCAAGGTCCTGGAGTGGCCTGGCCAGTCTCCAGACCTGAACCCAATAGAAAATCTTTGGAGGGAGCTGAAAGTCTGTATTGCCCAGCGACAGCCCCGAAACCTGAAGGATCTGGAGAAGGTCTGTATGGAGGAGTGGGCCAAAATCCCTGCTGCAGTGTGTGCAAACCTGGTCAAGAACTACAGGAAACGTATGATCTCTGTAATTGCAAACAAAGGTTTCTGTACCAAATATTAAGTTCTGCTTTTCTGATGTATCAAATACTTATGCCATGCAATAAAATGCAAATTAATTACTTAAAAATCATACAATGTGATATTCTGGATTTTTGTTTTAGATTCCGTCACTCACAGTTGAAGAGTACCTATGATAAAAATTACAGACTTCTACATGCTTTGTAAGTGGGCAAACCTGCAAAATCGGCAGTGTATCAAATACTTGTTCTCCCCACTGTATAAATAATTATTTGAAAAATGTAATTTTCGTGCAGCCAGGAGGCCCCTCCCCAGTGTAGGCCTCTGGGCTTCAGCCCATGGAAGCCTGTGCGTTAATGCGCCCCTGCCTACCCTGATTAAACACAACTGAACCAGCTAAATAAGATCTTCAGGGGCACTTGATAATTACAGCCAGGTGTGTTGGATCTAGGTTGGATCTGAACTCTGCAGGTTGGTAGATCTCCAGGAACTGGATTGGGCACCCCTGTGTGATAGATTCTTCCAATCCAATCAATTAAGTCAACCAATTAACACCAAAAATGATGCTGTATCAGCATAAGAATTAGAGCCCGACCGATATGGGTTTTTGGAAGCCGATACCGATATAAGGGAGTAAAAAAAGTCAGATATCAATATATTGGCTGATATTCTTTATGTGTATATTATGGCTCCTTTCCACCAAGCAGTACGGTTCAGTACAGTTCAGTACGGTACGCAATTTTTGCTGTTTCCATTGTCAGAAGTTGTGTATGGTACCCTAATTCCGACCGTACCATACCACTTTTTTGGCACCCTTCCGTTGGAGTACCTAGCACAGTAGTCAGTGGAGCTAGACTCACTGCAGAACGTTGATTGGTTGACAGAGAATCGTCACTTGCGCGTGCTTTTTCGGCTGTGTTTTTCCTTGTAGCCTGCAGCCTTGGCTCAAACAAAGCGTGTCTTCTTCTTCAAGAACAAGATCTGCTGTATATGTCGTCCACTGTTGTTTACTCTGTCGCTTCTTTGCGCGAGAATGACGTCGATCACTACACCATGGCTATCATAAGGGTGCTGTTGGCAGTGGAAACACAAGCCGGATCAGGGTTTAGCATCCCGAATCATACTGAACTGTACTAAACCATACTGCACCGCACCGCCATTATAGTATAGTACCAGTCAAAAGTTTGGACACACTTTCCCATTGGTGTGTCCAAACCTTTGACTGTCCTGTATATAGAATAGAGTATATACATAATATATATATATACACTCACCTAAAGGATTATTAGGAACACCATACTAATACTGTGTTTGACCCCCTTTCGCCTTCAGAACTGCCTTAATTCTACGTGGCATTGATTCAACAAGGTGCTGAAAGCATTCTTTAGAAATGTTGGCCCATATTGATAGGATAGCATCTTGCAGTTGATGGAGATTTGTGGGATGCACATCCAGGGCACGAAGCTCCCGTTCCACCACATCCCAAAGATGCTCTATTGGGTTGAGATCTGGTGACTGTGGAGGCCATTTTAGTACAGTGAACTCATTGTCATGTTCAAGAAACGTTTGAAATGATGTTTTGAAATGATTCGAGCTTTGTGACATGGTGCATTATCCTGCTGGAAGTAGCCATCAGAGGATGGGTACATGGTGGTCATAAAGGGATGAACATGGTCAGAAACAATGCTCAGGTAGGCCGTGGCATTTAAACGATGCCCAATTGGCACTAAGGGGCCTAAAGTGTGCCAAGAAAACATCCCCCACACCATTACACCACCACCACCAGCTTGCACAGTGGTAACAAGGCATGATGGATCCATGTTCTCATTCTGTTTACGCCAAATTCTGACTCTACCATCTGAATGTCTCAACAGAAATCGAGACTCATCAGACCAGGCAACATTTTTCCAGTCTTCAACTGTCCAATTTTGGTGAGCTTGTGCAAATTGTAGCCTCTTTTTCCTATTTGTAGTGGAGATGAGTGGTACCCGGTGGGGTCTTCTGCTGTTGTAGCCCATCCGCCTCAAGGTTGTGTGTGTTGTGGCTTCACAAATGCTTTGCTGCATACCTCGGTTGTAACGAGTGGTTATTTCAGTCAAAGTTGCTCTTCTATCAGCTTGAATCAGTCGGCCCATTCTCCTCTGACCTCTAGCATCAACAAGGCATTTTCGCCCACAGGACTGCCGCATACTGGATGTTTTTCCCTTTTCACACCATTCTTTGTAAACTCTAGAAATGGTTGTGCGTGAAAATCCCAGTAACTGAGCAGATTGTGAAATACTCAGACCGGCCCGTCTGGCACCAACAACCATGCCACGCTCAAAATTGCTTAAATCACCTTTCTTTCCCATTCTGACATTCAGTTTGGAGTTCAGGAGATTGTCTTGACCAGGACCACACCCCTAAATGCATTGAAGCAACTGCCATGTGATTGGTTGATTAGATAATTGCATTAATGAGAAATTGAACAGGTGTTCCTAATAATACTTTAGGTGAGTGTGTGTATGTATATATATATATATATATATATATATATATATATATAGTACATAAATACAACCGAACAAACATACAAATAAAAAAACAGCTATTTTCAGGTTTTTCATGTAGGTCTAAACTAGATTTTCAGGTAGGCTACAGAAATAGTAATTAAATGTAAAGTATCACTTCATAGTCTTCACTGTATAAATTAACTGTATAGATTAACCCTTATTAAAGTTATTCAGTCAAGAGCAGTGAGTGAGTTTTTTTTCTATCTTTTGTTATCTTGTCTTTTATGAGTAAACGCTTCCATGCCATTGACGAGATTTTCCGGCTTTCCTTGTTTTCACTGTTATACGGTAGGGGGCGCTATTACTCATCTCCTGAACGAGTACAGAATCTCCAGATCAATACAGAGGCGAAGAAGAAGCAGAAACGAGCGATGTCATATAAGCAGATGCATATGTAAAATAACACGATCATCAACATTAAACAGCATATAAATCAAAACGACTATGTTATTGAATGAAATGTCGACCCAGGGCAAGGTATAGGACTGTGAAGCTTTGGGGGTGTTGAAGGACTCGATCTACTCCATCTGTGCTTTGTTCATCGTACTGAATCCGATCCAGACGTAGTCTTTGACAAAACGTGATTTTTTTTCTCAAAATGTTGCTTTTTTTCATGAAACTTACCCACATTCGAGTGTTGATAAAAAAAGAATGCATGAAGCTAGAATAAAACAGAGGGTCTGTTATTTTGATATATTGCATGTTCAGATATTCATACAACAAGATATTCTGTGGGCCATGAAACTTGTGAAAATGACCAAAAACGCTGGCGGTGACTGGCAAATTTCATGTTTACATTCACTTAAGACATAACCGACTATGTTTACCATGATACTCGACAAGACAGGCATTTTGACATAATTTTGTGTGAATATTCGCGTACCATGAGACGCGTGGGCACGCTTAGGATGTGTGTTGCTGCGCCGCGTGAGTACCAAACTGACAGACACTTTCTCATCTATGTGCGCTTGAATATTTAAATTGTCAACTTCTGTGAACATGCAGCACTGGCCCGAGCGGGCAAGTGACAGTTCCGTCAACTGGCCCGAGTGTCTTTCACGCACTACAGTGACCTGGGTTGCCAGTAGCAAACAATGGAGCACGCTCTGCTGGACAAACTACGTAATTACACCATTTACATGCATTTTATCTGCGTTATATGTTCTGTAAAAAAAAAAACTTCATATCGGTGGCATATCTGCGGCATATACGCCGATATATCTGCGACAGGCTCATAACGGCCGATAAAATCGGCAGACCGATAAATCGGTCTGGCTCTAATAAGAATATTCTTAATAACAACAGAGTCCTGTTCTCTGGGCTTTCGCACTGGATAGTTATACTCATTTATAGGAAGTAGCCACCAGGGCGGTCCCCCAAGAACTAAATTTCTCCTAGGGCAGCTGTTTTCAAACCTGTCCTGGAGCACCCCTAGCACTGCACATTTTGTATGTCTCTCTTATCTGACACACCCACTTCAGGTCTTGCAGTCTCTACTAATAAGCTAATGAGTTGAATCAGGTGTGTTAGATGAGGGAGACATACAAAATGTGCAGTGATGGGGGTGCTCCAGGACAGGTTTAAAAACACCTGCCCTAGGACATTTTCCGGCAGTAGGAACTCTGAAGTGATGTAAGCCAGCCGACAACAACGTCATTTAAGTGCGCCATTCAACAACCTCAACAACTGGAGGATGGAAGACGCCGTGATCGGAGCTGTGTTTCTGTTGTGTGTCATGGGTTTCGTGATAATGGAGATGGAATGTAGATGTGTAAGTTATGCGATTTAAAAGAGCGAAAAGGAGGGCTAAGAGACGAAATCTGCTATGACAACTTGCAGTGCTACATACCATCGAGGCTGAGAAAAGAACACAATACCGCAGACAAAGGCCTTTAGCATTAGCTTTCGTTTTTTTTATGTCTTACTGCTGTTTTCCATGTTCGTGGAGTTAGTTCGTTGAGTAAGTATAACTGTGTTTACACTGCTTTTTAAAAATGGCGGGTGCCGGTGTTTTGTTAGGCATGCGTTCGGCCTAGGGACGCTCCGATCTGGCTTTTTTGCATCCTATACCAATTCCGATACCTGGGATTCAGTATTTGACGATAACGAGTACTGATCCGATACTAAAAAAACTATGCTTCGCATTGAAAAGTTCAAAACACAAAGGGAAGAGATGCGAAGTGTCTATGCAATAGTTTATTGAGCCTTTTATTTTAACAGTTTTAAATTTCAGTTACTGTGCACGTGAAGAACAATTAATAGTGCTCTCTACTCCAGTGTTGCAATCTAACAGACACCCGGGAGAAAGTAACATGATTTAGAAACCGCAATAAACTTTAGCAAGATAAAGTCCTTTTATGCAAAACCATATACCTTTATGTACAGATCAAGTATAAAAATAGAAACATTGAATCATCTTGGAGAGAGTTTCGTCGTGTTGACTGTCGTAACTGAACGCAACACGCTGTTGCTGAATGGAGAATGACTGACAGCTGCAGCGGAGAGAAGCATTTACGTGAACTTGAATTTAATGACTTAAATATTCATCTGTACCTGTAACATTAAACTATGGAATGGCTTTAGAACACTTGGAATATAGTGCACAAAAACTTTATGGTGCTTTATAATGTTTTTGTGACTTTTGTGGGGCTTAACAATAACACAATAGTATGCACAATATCGGATTTGGATCAGTCTCGTCTGACCGATACCCAATCAGGCAAAAATGGCAGCATCGGAGCCGATAATGATACTGAGTATCGGATCGGCGCATCCCTAGTTCGGCCAATCTGCGTACATTAATGCCATTGGTAGTATTGTGCTGGGTTAGACCCTATTCTGAAGTAGGAGCTTATTTTATTTATCCCCCCCAAAAGGCGTTCCTATAGCTAAAATCGTGAACGTACCAAAAACCGGGTAGTTCCACCAATAGTTATAGGAACTATGAAAACGCTCCTCCGGTGCGAAAGCCCCTTTCATTCAGATTTGGTTCTTCACGTTCTTTCCCTTCCAAGAAAACCAACACTCAGCACAAAGGTTACAGAAATTGGCTATTTTTAGATTCAGTATATTTTTGCAGACAGTTTGAGAAAGCCAAGATAAAAACGCTTTAGGAAAATCAATAACTAATCAATGACAAAAAACAACAGCTGCATCACTGAATGGAGTTTGTTCTCTGCCCTTGTGTATCAGAAAAGATACTAGATTGCATAAAAGTTTTGGTCCAAACTCTTGTCAGGAGTGTCATGTTTCTTGAGATGTTGTCATCTGAGGGACAGTGCTCAGCAACATGATGTACTGCGTAGTTAACACGAGATGGATACGCGGACATGTAGATTGATAGGTGGGTAGTTGATCTTTGATCTTGGTTGATGGCAGTTAGACGATGTGCTGACGCAGACTCTGGACTTTTACACAGAAGTGTTGATTCAATTAGTTCTCTGTGTGTACATGTTAGAATGAGGCAATCAGTCTGAATCACTCTAATGCCAGGCTTAGACTACAGGAGTTTCAGGCCGATTTATGCCCGATTTACCCCTCCTGACATTCGAAGAAAAAATCGCGTGCAGGGCATCGGTCGGTTCCTATGTTTGGCCCAGATTATCTGGTAATGTGAGGCATTTACAGATCAAATCTTTAACCTCCTGATCTCCACATCGGGGCCGCCCGACAATATCAGACATGATATTTTAAATCGGGATGATTACAACTATGAACTAAGAAAAATGCGATTTGTGAATCGATTAAATAGTGCTTTAAGTGTGTAAAATCAATTTTATTTAAATATTATTTAATATATTAAATATTATTTATTTAAATATATTGTGTTGGTCCCCCTTTTGCTGCCAAAACAGCCCTGACCGAGGCATGGACTCCACTAGACCCCCTGTGTGTGCTGTGGTATCTGGCACCAAGATGTTAGCAGCAGATCTTTTAAGTCCTTTTAAGTTGCGAGGTGGGGCCTCCATTGATCGGACTTATTTGTTCAGCACATCCCACAGATGCTCGATTGGATTGAGATCTGGGCACCCTGACTGGTCTGCGGCTATGCAGCCCCATACACAACAAACTGCGATGCACTGTGTATTCTGACACCTTTCTATCAAAACCAGCATTAACTTCTTGAAAAATTTGAGCTACAGTAGCTTGTCTGTTTGATTGGACCACAGGGGCCAGCCTTCGCTCCCCACGTGCATCAGTGAGCCTTGGACCACTTTTGATAGATACTAACCACTGCAAACCGGGAACACCCCACAAGAGCTGCAGTTTTGGAGATGCTCTGACCCAGTCGTCTAGCCATCACAATTTGGCCCTTGTCAAACTTGCTCAAATCCTTACGCTTGCCCATTTTTCCTGCTTCTAACATATCAACTTTGAGAATAACAAAAACACATTACATATTTTTTCTTCCGTCTGTTGCTATAATTATCACCATAGGCGTTATTTGCGGGTGGGATGGGTGGGACATGTCCCCAGGGGTGTTATGCACTATTTTGGAGGGGGCACCACTAAGGGAGGGTGAGGGGTGACAGCAGAACGTTTTGGTTACTAACGTAACCTCGGTTCCCTGAGATAACAGGAATGAGCATTGCATCAGTTACTAATGCTTTGGGGGAAACTCCTTTTCTCTGAAATGCTGAAGCCTGATTGAATCACCTCTGTGTATTTGCATAGACAAATGGCATTTTAACGGGCCCAAATGGTCGCGAGCCCAGTCCTAGGGCACTTGAGGTAAGGGCCCTTAACAGGCCTTTCATCGACCCACACTGGGGTGAAAATACCTGGGGGTGAAGTAAAAATTCGCCCAAGGCCACAAGGCTGAAGCCCTTGGGGCATCCTATCATGGGGCAACACTCTGAGCAGACTAGACCCTACGAGGGTCCTGGACTGGCTCAAGCAGACAAGATCTGTGCCTAAAGGGCAGGGACGTCCAAGTTATAAAACCTGACAAAGGTAGAGAGCGAGGACCAGCCGGCCGCTACACAGATGTCGCCAGTGGACACTCCTCTAGACAATGCCCAGGAGGAGGCCATTCCTCTAGTGGAGTGGGCCATCACTCCAATAGGGCATTGTAAACCCAAGGAGGTGTAAACCAGCAATATTCCGTCCACTATCCAATGAGATAGTCTTTGCTTCGTAACCGGCAGCCCTTTAGTGGGGCCTCCAAAGCACACAAAAAGCTGCTCTGACTGCCTGAATTGGCTAGAGCATTCAACATATACTCTGAGGGCCCAGACCGGGCAGAGTACACTCTTAGGAAAAATGGTTCTAAACAGTACCAAATTAGGATTCTTTAGCTTGTAACAATAGCAGAGCCTTTTTTGGTGATAAATATAACCCTTTTTATAAGGTTCCGTAAAGAACCATGCTTTGTAAGTGTAAGTGTTATAAATAACCTTTTTAATAATAGTTTATTTTCATTAATGGTATTATATTAGTATTATTAATATTATTTTGTATATTAAGTAATATTGTTTTGTTTTTTTTACCCCTCTATATGACTGGTCTTGTAATATCATGTTGCCTTGTGTTTTACATAAAAAAACAACAAAACAGAATGTTGTGTCAATTAGGTACTTTTATTTTTTATTGACATGGCAAATTGTAGCAAAAATGTCTGTGCTCTAACAACAGTTATTAACTGAATACATTAATAAATTAAAATTTACATTGAACATGATGTAGATGTAATGAAGACCAAGTTCCAGTGAAATATCTTCACAATCCTCTATGATGTCTTTCGTCCACCATTATGTGTGTATTTTGAGTGGCAATTTCTCTCTGCAGATGATGGGGACAGCATCTGAAATGCACAGTTGAGTTTAAAGTTACAGTGTGTCAATTTGTTTATGTAAAAACAATTATGTTTATAAAGGCCAAATTTAGCAAAAGTGGTATGTGAGCCCTTTACAATGTTAAAAGGAAAAAGCGATATAAAGTCATTGGCTTTAATGTTTTTTGTGACTGGGTATGTTTAAGCAAAAGTAGGCTAATAATTAAAAAAATTAATGTTACTTTGTGGAGAAAAGAAGATAAGTATCCTTAACTGAACAGAGCTGGTCACACTTACATGTTCTGTAACTAAAAAATGAAAAAGACATCATTGGTAGGAAACCAGTTACAAATTGAAAGTTAAAATTTATAGACGTTTTAAGAAAGAAATCATTTACCTGTTGAGAGTTAAGCTCAGCCATTCAATCAAAATCAGTAATGAGGTGGCTTTAACAGCTACAGATTTGAAAAACAGGATGGGAATAAAGAACTCTAAACTCTAACACAAAGAACCATTTCAGCATATAAGGGGTTCCTCAGGATGGTATGGTTCTAAATAGAACTGTTACTACGTGTAAAGAACCTTTTAAAGAACTTTTTTTTTTTTTTTTTTTTAAAGAGTTTAGGTGTAAGAACTGCTCATCCTCAGAGAGGGTAATGACATGTGCTCTGAACGGAGAGCACCTTCGGCATGCCTTGCCTTGACTTAAGGATGACTTTACAGTTGTTTGGCCCAAACTCAAGGCATGATGTGTTCACTGAGAGCGCCTGCAGGTCGACTACTCACTTGACCAATGCCAAAGCCAGCAGGAGATCGGTCTTAAGCAAAAGGGGCTGTAGCTCGGCCGTCTGCAGCGGCTCAAATGGAAGAGCCCTGAAGACCGTGGATAGGTCCCAGGTCGGAACCGTGTTGTGGTGAGGCAGATTGAGCCTTCTAGCCCCCCCTAAGGAACTTCACTATCAGGTCATTCCTACCAACCTACCAACTCCCATGGCAATGGGAGCGTGGTATTCCGTGGTAGCTGCAACATAGACCTTGAGCGTGGATGGGGTGCACCCCCTATCCAGCAGTTCTTGTAGGAAAGACAAGATTGATGCAACGTCACAGGATAAATGGTCTTTGTTCCGGGCTGCATACCAGTCAGAAAAGACAGACCACTTGAGGGCATAAAGGTGCCTAGTAGAGGGCACTCTTGCCTCTGAAATAGTATTCATGACTCTCTGAGGGAGGCGCGGAGGCTCCCGTCGAGAGGCCACAGATGGAGGCCCCACAACTTGGGTTGGGGGTGCCAAATTTTCCCTTTTTCCTGGGAAAGGAGGTCCCTCCTCTGTGGGATTGGCCATGGAGTTGCTGACAGCAGCTGCAACATTTCTGGGAACCATGACTGGTTCTGCCAGAGCGGGGCCACTAGAAGGACCAAGCGTCTGTCTCTGATTCGTCTGATGACCTGAGAGAGCAAAGCTACCGGAGGGAAGGCATACAAGCGCAAGCTGGGCCACTTGTGGGCTAGCACGTCCTTCTGCCTTGAGAAGAATATTGGGCAGTGATAGTTTTCTTCTGAGGCGAAGATGTCGACATAACATTATAATAAGAACAGTATTGTAATTGAATATTGTAAATTCTTTGTGCTTTAGTTGCCAGTGTTTCAGCATTGTTGTTATGGGAATAGGCACATCCACAATGGGAGTTACACATTCAGACAAGCACGGTCAAGTTCACATGCGCATTCGCGTCCTTTTGTGCAGATGTAAGTTGTAATATGACTTTTATGTTGTATGTATCTCATTGATCTCATATAGAATGTGTTTGGTTGAGTTTATTAACCCTCTAGAAAAGCGCTTCAGTTTATGTGGCGTTCATTCACTCTTTAGCGTCAGCTCAAACAGAATGCCGACATTATTGACTATGATTGGGTTATTTGAGACGGTCATATTTCTTTTAGATGTTTCTTTTTCAAAAACATTGATATTATTATTAATCCAGCAGTTTTTTTTTTCTTGTCATATTTTTTCAGCAGTAGGCCTATGTTTTAATTAAAATAATTTCACATCATGGCTTTTGGAATCACTCGATAAAGTAGATGAAAATACAGTCCAAGATGTGCAGCACCAATCAGCCATATACATAACATTATATTGAAAACACTATAGAATGAACGAATTCTCCGTGCTTTTCCCCGTGTTTCAGCGCGTTGTTACAGGAAGAGCTCCTCCACAAGGGAGTTACACTTTCTGGCTAGCACGTAACTTAGTTTACTTGCTTTTGCGTCCTTTTGTGCAGATACAAGTTGTAATGTTACGTTTAAGTTGTGTATCAAGGTAGTGTTGTCACGATACTGGAATTTCTAACTTGGGTACGATACCTGGAAAAGTATTCGATACCATTTTTTATACTATGGGAAAAAAACACTGCATATACTGTCAAATAGATATTTTTTTATATTATTTATTTTTTTGTCCATCTATTGAAAGTCTAGGCAATCAAAAATTTCTTCTGAAGAGATCACTTTATATGATAAAGTTTTTAAGCTTTTTTTCATATATAAACCTTGATCAATTACCATTACAATTATCTCACAAATATTTGCTAACTCAATGGGGTAATTTTGTTGCAATAGCTTACACACAGCACAAGGAAGCTTTATTTCAAATGGTAAATTGAATTTAAAAAGACAAGTAAACAGTAATAAAATAAGAACAAATAAACAAATTACTAACAATAGCACAAATAAATACAATAGAATAAAGATACAAATGAAATAGACTGCTTTATTTTTTTCAGGTAGGTCTAACAGTAGTATGCAGGTAAGAAACTGAATAAAAAAGTAATCAAATTTAAAATAACACTGGATACTCTTCATTTTAAAAAATTAAATACAGATTAATCAAGTGACAAAATATACCTTTGTCTTGAATGGTTAATTTTCGCAAATGGAAATCTATTGATCTCCCCAATTTTTCTGCTTTTATAAATTCCTCTTTGAATTGTTTTTCGCCATCTGTTCCTTTGGAGGATAAAATTTCTCTGTTAAACAGTCCTTTCGTCGGGCTTGGACACATTTGCACCAATAAAATCACGTACGGTGGACTTTGTCCACTCAGCTCCCTGGTATATTAACGAGCTGCGATCTATGAAGGCAGCTTGTCGTAAGATGGAGCGTAGGTGGCATCTTTCTGGTCTTAATGTGCACCATCAAGCTTGAAAGGACCATTTACTTGTATATAAAACAGAGATAGTATCCGCCAGGTCACAGTATTTTTCTCAGATAATTGTCAATAACCAAAAAAAATCCCGGCAATTGTTTCATATTATTAACAAACTGCTCAAAGTCAACAATGCTTCAAATATGTCTGTTTCAGATCACCTTTGTAATAGATTTCTTGACTATTTCAGTTCTAAGATTGACAACGCTCGCAAATGCATCACTGCGGTCACAACGGTTTCTTCTTTTACTATCCTTCATTTTTCTGGCACATCTTTTTCTACATTTTCCTCTCTGGATCTGGCCTCTCTCGGTAAGGAGGTTTCTCAAATGAAAGCAGCCACCTCCATAGTTGATCCTATTCTAGCTCAGTTGTTTAAATCATGCTTTGCCTCTGTGGGTTCCGTTGTTTTGTGTATAATAAATGATTCCCTGTGTACGGGTGTTGTGCCAGCAGCATTTCAAATTGCTGCTGTAACCCCGGTACAAAATTTTTTTTATTGTGGTTTCTCAGTTGCACACCCATCTCACTGTGAACAATCTTTTTGAACCCCTTCAGTCTGGCTTTCGCAAACTCCACAGTACTGAAACGGCATTAGTTAAGGTTACTAATGACTTATTGATTGCTGCGGACTCTGGCTGTCTTTCAATATTGATCCTCCTCGATCTAAGTACAACGTTTGACACTGTGGTTCAATCTCTGTTACTCACTCGCCTGAAAACCATCTTTGGGGTTACTGACACTGTATTAAACTGGTTCAAGTCTTATCTTTCAGATCGGCGCCAGTTTATCTCTCTTGGTGGACGTCAGTGTAAAGTTGGTTCAGTTCAATTTGGCGTCCCACAGGGTTCAATTTTGAGTCCCCTTCTTTTTAGCATGTACATCTATCCTCTTGGTCAGCTTTTAAGATCTCTCAGTCTTAAGTTCCATTTCTACGCAGATGACACACAGATCTACATCCACACAAAACCGGGTGATAATGCAGCCATAAGCTTTCTTGAACACTGCATATCTGAGGTAAAAAATTGGATGTCTCAAAATTTTCTGTCTCAATAGTGATAAAACAGAGGTAATGCTTATCGGTTCACCCCATCAAATTAATAAATCTAGTCCTTTACCTCTAAAAATTGAAGGCTCCGCTCTGGAGTTTCAAGCTAAATTAAAAAATTTGGGAGTGATATTCGACACAAATTTAACATTTGACCCCCATGTCCAAAATACAGTTAAAAATTAATTTTTTCACCTCAGAAACATTGCAAAACTGCGCCCCATGTTATCGTTTTCTGTTGCTGAAAAATTGATTAACACTTTTGTATTTTCACGCATTGATTATTGCTATGCTCTTCTGGCTGGGGTCTCAAAGTCTACCTTAAATAAATTACAGTCAGTTAAAAATTCTGCTGCTAGAATTCTTACAAGGACCAGGACAAGCGAACACATCACTCCAGTTTTAGAGTCACTGCACTGGGTACCTGTCAGGTTTCGGATTGATTTTAAAATTCTCATGCTGACCTACAAGGCCCTACATGGTTTGGCGCCTCATTACTTGTCTCAACTTTTAACTGTTTACACTCCTAGACGTGATCTCCACTCCTCTGATTCGGGTCTTTTAGTTGTACCTCCTACCCGTTTACGCTCTATGGGTGACCGGGCCTTCTCCACTTGTGCACCTAAACTATGGAATTCACTTCCCATTGTGATCAGACAGGCTGATTCTTTTAGTGTTTTAGTGTTACATGTATGATGTGCGTTTATATGTTTATGCTTGTAAAGCGCTTTGAGATGTACTTTTTAAAGGCGCTATATAAAATAAAGATGATGATTATTATTATTATTATTATTATTATTATTATTAATCCATTAAAGTTACACAAGTTAATCAGTCAAGAGCAGTAAGTGATCGATTGTCTTTTTGTAGTTTGAATAACATTAACAACATAGAGAGTGGCACGGCTGCTGTCCATTTAAAGGAACACAGCGACTTTTTGGGACTTTAGCTTATTCACCGTATCCCCCAGAGTTAGATAAGTCCATACATACCATTCTCATCTCCATGCGTGCCATAACTCTGTCTGACGCACCCACCGCTAGCCTAGCTTAGCACAAAGACTGGAGGTAAACGGCTCCATCTAGCCTACTGCTCAATAAGTGACAAAATAACGCCAACATTTTCCTTATTTACATGTTGTGATGTGTATAGTCACATTAGATCTAGCTAATCAAATCAAATCACCTTTATTTATATAGCGCTTTTTACAATGCCAACTGTTTCAAAGCAGCTTCACAGTGGTAACAGGAAAATAATGCAACAGAATTTGATTCGGCTATACAGCCGCTCTGGTGAAAACGGTGATGTCATCTAGCTCATTTCAATTATCATATAGTGTCAATGCGGGCAGATCAGTAATATAGTTGAAATTCAAATGTCCCCAACTGAGCAAGCCAAAAGCCAAAGGCGACGGTGGCAAGGAACCAAAACTCCTTCAGGGCCAGAATGGAGAAAAAAACCTTGGGAGAAACCAGGCTCAGTCGGGGTGCCAGTTCTCCTCTGGCCGACGAACAAATAGTGTATGATTATGATTCTGGCAACATTACAGGTCAGAAGTCATATTAGATCAATAGATATTCGTAGGATTATTCGAAAGATTGGAGTCGTCACGCCGGGGACGGGTTTAATGAGGATGCCGATGTCGATGCGGCATTTACAGGGGGGAGTTTAATTGACACGGTCTCTGCAGACACTTCAGGGATGCGTTCGTCATGTCCAGGCTAAGGTCCACCATCTGGTCCGGATACGGCCCGGATCCGGCCGACTGCAGTAAACCTCGGGATAAACAGAGAGACTAACATTAGCGTAGATGCCATTCTTCTTATGATGTAACGAGTACATCAGGTGTTATGTGAAGTGTTCCCGGTTCCGGCTGACCTAGTTAATGCAGCCTAAAACAATCATTTAACTGATTTGAATAATATAAATTAAAAAATGTTTTATGTGTATGCCATAGTAAAGAGATGTTTTTAGTCTAGATTTAAACTGACAGAGTGTGTCTGCTTCCCGAACAATGCTAGGAAGACTGTTCCAGAGTTTAGGTGCTAAATAGGAAAAGGATCGACCGCCTGCAGTTGATTTTGATATTCTAGGTATTATCAACTGGCCAGAATTTTGAGACCGCAATAGACGTGATGGAGTATAATGCGTTAAGAGCTCGCTCAAGTACTGGGGAGCTAAACCATTTAGTGCTTTGTAAGTAATCAGCAAGATTTTAAAATGTATACGATGTTTAATAGGGAGCCAATGGAGTGTTGCCAGAACCGGGCTAATATGGTCATACTTCCTGGTTCTAGTAAGAACTCTAGCTGCTGCGTTTTGGACAAGCTGCAGTTTATTTATAAAGCGAGCAGGGCAACCACCCAGTAGAGCATTACAATAATCTAGCCTTGAGGTCATGAACTGTTCAGCATTTTGCATTGAAAGCATGTGCCGTAATTTAGATATATTTTTAAGATGGTAGAATGCAGTTTTACAGATGCTAGAAACGTGGCTTTCAAATGAGAGATTGGTATCAAAAAGCACACCCAGGTTCCTAACTGATGACGAGGACTTGACAAAGCAACCATCGAGTGTTAGACAGTATTCTAGGTTACTACTTGTGGAGTTTTTTTGAAAATTCATTTTTTTCTGAATTAAGTTGCAGGAAATTACTAGTCATCCTATTTTTTATATCAGCTATGCATTCCGTTAATCTTGTGAATTGGTAAGTTTCGTCAGGGCGTGAAGAAATATAGAGCTGAGTATCGTCAGCATAACAATGAAAATTAACGCCATGCTTCCTAATAATATCTCCCAGTGGTAGCATGTACAGGGTGAAAAGCAACGGTCCTAGCACTGAGCCCTGTGGTACTCCATACTGAACTTGTTATCGGTGTGACATCTCTTCATTTACTGCTACAAACTGATAACGGTCAGATAAGTATGATTTAAACCATGGCAAAGAAATTCCACTAATGCCAACATAATTTTCGAGTCTATTCAAAAGAATGTTGTGGTCGATAGTATCGAATGCAGCGTTAAGATCGAGTAACACTAACAGAGAGATACAACCACGATCGGATGATAAGAGTAAATCATTTGTAACTCTAATGAGAGCAGTCTCAGTACTATGATACGGTCTAAATCCTGACTGGAAATCCTCACAGATACCATTTCTTTCTAAAAAGGAGCGTAATTTTGAGGACACTACCTTTTCTAGTATTTTTGACAGAAAGGGTAGATTTGAGATTGGCCTGTAATTGACTAATTCAGTAGGATCAAGTTGCGTTTTTTTAATAAGTGGTTTAATAATAGCCAACTTAAAAGTTTTCGGTACATATCCTAATGTCAAGGATGAATTAATGATATTAAGAAGAGGATCTATGACCTCTGGAAGCATCTCTTTTAGTAGTTTAGTCGGTATAGGGTCGAGCATACATGTTGTTGATTTTGATGATTTAACGAGTTTAGCCAATTCTTCTTCTCCTATAGCAGTGAATGAATGTAATTTTTCCTCAGTGACACTACAATGCACTGTCTGATGTGATACTGCAGTAGACGGCTGCATGGTTATAATTTTTTTTCCCTAATATTATCAATCTTACAAGTAAAGAAGTTCATAAAGTCATTACTGCTGTGCTGTTTACAAACATCAGAAGTTGAACCTTTATCTTTGGTTAATTTAGCCACTGTATCGAATAAATACCTAGGGTTGTGTTTGTTTTCTTCTAAGAGAGTCGAGAAATAAGCAGATCTAGCAGTTTTTACGGTCTTTCTGTATGCAATCATGCTCTCTTTCCACGAAATGCGGAAAACTTCCAGTTTTGTTTTCTTCCAGCTTCGCTCCATTTTTCTGGCTGCTGTTTTAAGGGCCCGGGTGTGCTCGTTGTACCACGGCGTTGGACTATTTTCTTTAATCTTCTTTAAGCGCCGGGGAGCAACTGTGTCTAAAGTGCTGGAAAAAAGAGAGTCAATAGTTTCTGTTGCAACATCGAGTTCCTCTAGGCTATCTGGGATGCTGAGGAGATGAAACTGATGAGGAAGATTATTTACAAAGCAATCTTTAGTCGCAGCAGTGATAGTCCTGCCATGTTTGAAGCGATGATACTTTGCAGCCTTTGCTAAATTACGTGTACATGATACTAGGTAATGATCTGAGATGTCATCGCTCTGCTGCAGAATTTCAATGGTATCAACATTTATTCCATGTGACAGTATTAGGTCTAAAGTATGATTACGGCGATGAGTGGGTCCTGACACGTGTTGCCTTACTCCAATAGAGTTTAGAATGTCTCTAAATGCCAATCCCAATGCGTCTTTTTCATTGTCTACATGGACATTAAAATCACCAACAATTAGTACTTTATCTGCAGCCAGTACTAACTCTGATAGAAAATCAGCAAATTCTCTGGTAAAGTCTGTATGGTGCCCTGGTGGCCTGTATACAGTAGCCAGCACAAATGTCAAACGGGATTTATCAATTTCACTACATAACGTTACATAAAGCACCAAAACTTCAAAGGAATTATATTTGAAACTAGACTTCTGAGTAATACCGAAGATATTATTATAAATTACAGCAACACCTCCCCCTTTACCTTTCAGACGCGGCTCGTGTTTATAACAATAATCTTGGGGGGTGGACTCATTTAAAGTAATGTAATCGTCAGGTTTTAGCCAGGTTTCTGTCAAACACAGCACATCTAGGTTATGATCTGTAATCATATCATTAACAATAAGCGCTTTTGAGGAAAGGGATCGAATATTCAGCAGCCCAAGCTTTATCATTTGATCATCTGTATTATATCTGTTGTTTATTTGTTGGACATCAATTACATTTTTACTGTTGAATGGTTTTGATGTTTTTTTGTATTTACTAATTCGTGGAACAGACACAGTCTCTGGGATTTATCTGACTTCTGTGACGTGAGACAGCTAGCAGGTGGTCAGGTAAGCCAGTCCGTCTGCTTCCTGACCTGGGCCCCAGTTAGTCAAGGTTTAGCTCTAAGACTATGTGCCAAATTACTAGAGAGAAGAGCGGCACCATCCCAGGAAGGATGGATGCCATCTTTTTTCAACAGGTCAGGTCTGCCCCAAAAGCTTTTCCAATTGTCTATGAACCCTATGTTATTTTGCGGACACCACTTAGACAACCAGCCATTGAGTGATGATAGTCTGCTAAGTATCTCATCACTCCTTTTAATGGGGAGGGGACCAGAGCAAAAAACGTCATCTGCCATCGTACTTGCGAGTTTACACACCTCTTTAATGTTAATTTTGGTGATCTCCGACTGGCGAAGTCGAACATCATTAGTGCCGACGTGAATAATAATCTTAGAGAATTTACGATTAGCATTAGCCAGCACTTTTAAATTTGCTTTGATGTCAGGCGCTCTGGCTCCCGGTAAACATGTGACTATGGTGGCTGGTGTCTCTATTTTCACGTTCCGTGTAATAGAATCGCCAATAACTAGGGCACTTTCAACAGGATTCTCAGTGGGTGCATCACTGAGTGGGGAGAACCTGTTTGATGTTCTAATCGGAACGGAAGAGTGTTTTTTTGATCCGCGACTATGCCGTCTCACCGTCACCCAGTTGCCCTGCTGCACGGGCTCTACAGCCGGAACCGAACAATGTACAGAGTTCACTAAAATCAAATCAAATCACCTTTATTTATATAGCGCTTTTTACAATGCCAACTGTTTCAAAGCAGCTTCACAGTGGTAACAGGAAAATAATGCAACAGAATTTGATTCGGCTGTACAGCCGCCCTGGTGAAAACGGTGATGTCATCTAGCTCATTTCAATTATCATATAGTGTCAATGCGGGCAGATCAGTAATATAGTTGAAATTTAAGTGTCCCCAACTGAGCAAGCCAAAAGCCAAAGGCGACGCTAAGCTATTCGCATCCAAAGCAGTGTCTAAAGCTGTTACATTCTCACTACTCTCAAATAAAGTCTGGATGCGTGTCTCTAATTCTGAAATCTTTTCCGTCAGCCTGACTATCTCCTTACATTTATCACATGTGAAGCCCTGTTCGCCAACGGAGAAAGATATACTAAACATGAAACATGCAGTGCAAGTGACAATGACAGGAGAAGAAGATATGGCTTACCGTATTTGTTGGTTAATCCAATTTACCACAGTTGTTTGATGGAGTCTATTTACTAATCCAACTCACCACAGTTGTTTAATGAACTCAGAAAACAAGAGACCCGAGTGCAGAGATGGCAAGCTAACAGGCTAGCGAAATGCTAACGTGTGATAGTGATTTAGATTAAAAGCTAGCGATGTCAAATTTAATGTGGTAGGCAATATTAGACAATATATGGTGATGGGTGAGTTATATTTAGCAGTTTAAACAACAAGGAATGATATCAAATAAAGATTCAGAAGCAAGCAAAGCACACGCGAGCACAGCAGCCAGCAGGACAAACAGGAGGCAGACAGGAGCAATCGATCAGGATCAGATTGTTAATGGCACTGTTACAGTAGGCTAGTCATCTAAAAACATAACGGAACACTTACCGCAGCCGCAGGTGATCCACTTTGTCCTGTCTGTACTATCGATGGGATGGCCGTATCCTTCAGCACACGTTTCATGGTCCGTGTGGCAAATTCCATTTTTTTTTAAATAGTCATCCTCAGTGAAATGTTCTGCGCAAACACGATGGTACTTGATGATGGCTATAGGTGTGTTTGGATCTACACTCACCTAAAGGATTATTAGGAACACCTGTTCAATTTCTCATTAATGCAATTATCTAATCAACCAATCACATGGCAGTTGCTTCAATGCATTTAGGGGTGTGGTCCTGGTCAAGACAATCTCCTGAACTCCAAACTGAATGTCAGAATGGGAAAGAAAGGTGATTTAAGCAATTTTGAGCGTGGCATGGTTGTTGGTGCCAGACGGGCCGGTCTGAGTATTTCACAATCTGCTCAGTTACTGGGATTTTCACGCACAACCATTTCTAGAGTTTACAAAGAATGGTGTGAAAAGGGAAAAACATCCAGTATGCAGCAGTCCTGTGGGCGAAAATGCCTTGTTGATGCTAGAGGTCAGAGGAGAATGGGCCGACTGATTCAAGCTGATAGAAGAGCAACTTTGACTGAAATAACCACTCGTTACAACCGAGGTATGCAGCAAAGCATTTGTGAAGCCACAACACGCACAACCTTGAGGCGGATGGGCTACAACAGCAGAAGACCCCACCGGGTACCACTCATCTCCACTACAAATAGGAAAAAGAGGTTACAATTTGCACGAGCTCACCAAAATTGGACAGTTGAAGACTGGAAAAATGTTGCCTGGTCTGATGAGTCTCGATTTCTGTTGAGACATTCAGATGGTAGAGTCAGAATTTGGCGTAAACAGAATGAGAACATGGATCCATCATGCCTTGTTACCACTGTGCAGGCTGGTGGTGGTGGTGTAATGGTGTGGGGGATGTTTTCTTGGCACACTTTAGGCCCCTTAGTGCCAATTGGGCATCGTTTAAATGCCACGGCCTACCTGAGCATTGTTTCTGACCATGTCCATCCCTTTATGACCACCATGTACCCATCCTCTGATGGCTACTTCCAGCAGGATAATGCACCATGTCACAAAGCTCGAATCATTTCAAATTGGTTTCTTGAACATGACAATGAGTTCACTGTACTAAAATGGCCCCCACAGTCACCAGATCTCAACCCAATAGAGCATCTTTGGGATGTGGTGGAACGGGAGCTTCGTGCCCTGGATGTGCATCCCACAAATCTCCATCAACTGCAAGATGCTATCCTATCAATATGGGCCAACATTTCTAAAGAATGCTTTCAGCACCTTGTTGAATCAATGCCACGTAGAATTAAGGCAGTTCTGAAGGCGAAAGGGGGTCAAACACAGTATTAGTATGGTGTTCCTAATAATCCTTTAGGTGAGTGTATATCCAGAGCAAGTAGCCATAGATTCATCAGGTCAGCGTTTTGGGTTGGAATTCTATGAAACATCATGGTATTACCTGGTCTCCCCTGTTTATTGTCGCAGCTCTTTACAATATAGCCAACACCCATGATTGTAAACTATGCATTTACTATCTAGTAATTGCTGACTCTATTACTCCAACTCTGAGATCTGAGACCGAAATCTCTGCTCCTCACCGCGGGGCTTCTCAGGTGCTGCGAGAAAATCACTCCGCAGAAGTAGGAGTGCTTCGCCTTCTGAGAATATAGTTTCCAGTATGTATACGGTTAGAAGATGGCTGTGTCTCATGTGACCTTGTTATTTGTACACGCTGTGACTATACACATCACAACATGTAAATAGGAAAATGTTGGTGTTATTTTGTCACTTATTGAGCAGTAGGCTAGATGGAGCCGTTTACTTCCAGTCTTTGTGCTAAGCTAGGCTAGCGGTGGGTGCGTCAGACAGAGTTATGGCACGCACGGAGATGAGAATGGTATGTATGGACTTATCTAACTCTGGGGGATACGGTGAATAAGCTAAAGTCCCAAAAAGTCGCCGTGTTCCTTTAAGACCTGACGCACATATGGATCCAAAATACTGTTCTTGTTACACATTCTTCCTGAACTGTTTATGACTGTGTTTACATTAATACTGACCAAGATGGGCATTGTGACATTATTTTTGAGCGTATTTGACCATTAATAAGATGTGGAAAAAAAGCTCATTTTTGCACTTGCCAGAGGCGGCTTTATTACTGTATGTGTGTGCGCTTTAGATGTGAGCGCGAAATCTGTGGGAATGAGTAGAATTATGTGCAATCCCATGCGAAATTCAAACCCG